>CM060708.1:183127125-184327125 GCA_030686995.1 Artemisia argyi | reverse complement strand
TTAAGGCAGCCATATGCATACAAGTCTCCAACAAGGAAACTACTAGATCAATATAAAATAAGGTCTAGAAGACAAGAACTATGAATTCATTATTATTTTCTAGAAAGTAAAATTCAATAAACATAATGTTATGTAAGAAATAATAAATAATATGAGTTAATTTCATATATATCCTTGATAATAATATGAAAATAAACTTCATGCATTTCTCTAAAACATCTATAAAAATTCATACAAAGACTTACAAGTATGAAAAAATAATACGTGAACAACTTACACTCTTTTTGGATAAGCTCTATGGTTTGTTTATCGTGGCACATAAAAGTGAATCTTGTAAAGATAAAAAGGAGTGAAATATGTATTAAAGAAAATGATCCGTCTTAAATTCTTTCTAAAAAGGTTGTATATTCTTGATAGCATTGAAAAACACATTGTTCTAGTTACAAATTGTTGTCGCATAAAATATAAGGTTCATATCTTATGTATGTGGTTCAAAAAGACAAACTAACAATATTGTCATATTATAATTAAGTGCCCCTAGGTTTATATCCTATATTTTAAACTTTATGCATGAATGTGTTACAACTACTTGTTGATATTATTTTGTGTAAAAATAGCAATTTGATTTAAAAAAACCTTATAAAAAATGGTACTATTTGAAAATTAAAATAAGGAAGGAAGAAAGGCGTAGGAGGCAAGTAAGCCATGGTTTCGAAACATCTTACTTGTTTCTCTTGTACGTTTTACTAATTCCATTTCCATATCCAAACTGCTCTCTATATATATAAACACGTACTACATATTTCAAATTTCATCATACTATACACAATCAACAAAATTTATAATTATTTCTCTCGATCAGTTTTGAAGTTTCACATACACAATTCTGTTATTTGCGAAAACCTCAACAAAGATTCATTCTAAGATACTATATCTTGTTTTACTAAGGTAATCTTTGTCCTTCTTAATATTTGGTTTACTTAACGTTCACAAAATTTAATGATGTTTTAGAATATTATGTTGAATTCCCTGTTATGTTTCTGCAGTTAGTTTTGCATTAATTTTACGCGGCAAAAAGGGAAGAAAGTTAGAAGATGTTGGGAGAATTGATCACAAGTAGTCTTCTGTAAGTTTCTTTTCTTCATGGGAAATTGGTTGTTTCATGTTTGGTTGTAAATTGATGGGATTGGGTTCCAAAATTTAATGTTGGTTATGGCTGCAGGTTGATACTTGGATATGCTTATCCGGCTTTGGAGTGTTTTAAAACCATAGAGAAGCGGGATGTTGGAAATGCAGAACTACGATTTTGGTGTCAATATTGGTAACGTGCGGTTATGTTATCATGATTATTTAGTATAACGAATATAATTGATGTGCTAGGAAATTATTGTTAACATGTCAAAGCATAATTATTAGGCACTAATAACTTGAGTGCTCAAAGTGGAATTTGTCGGATGTCAATCACCTTTGTTGTAATGATTGGAAGTGACATTGTTTGTAACAATATGGCTTATAAAAATGAAGTTGAATACTTGAAATCAAGAGCAAGGATGGTGAGCTTGATTCCACTTGATGTGCCCAAATCTATACAAAATTGATCATGTAAGATATGGAAAATGCATGTGTAGAGGATCTTGTTTGATGAATATATGTAGAAACTTAAGTCAGATTTTAGGTGGAGAACTAACTCAACTTTTAGAACATGGACACACTATTTAGGCCAAGTTACATGATGAATTGCAATTGTGGGAATGAACAGTATCATGTATAGGATCACCGTCATGTCAAATGAAGGAAAATGGCGGATGGCGACCCGTGAAGCTACCCCACTGACTTCGTTTTCTGGAACTGAATTTTCAAAACTCGAAATAATTTTGTTATAACTGATTTATGTGCTACTAGTTAAAAGTTGATCATACGCTGTAGAAGCACTTTTGGTAAGAATTAAGGATGTGAAAAGTAGGCCCATTTGAATCATGCTCTTAAAGAGTGAAAATGATGTTAGACTGTTGAAATGTGAACCTTTGTCACGGCAATTTTCTTAAAAGAATTTGAGAACTATGCATAAACATTTGGTTCTAAGCGGGTGTGTGAGATTTACTTATTAAGGTTGCTGATCAGCTTATTGCAATATCTAGCATTTAGTTAGTTTGAGGGTGTTTGGGATAGCGAACAAAAATGCTTATTTGTTATTCGAGAGTGAAACAACACTTCTGAATAATAAAAAACATAGTCAGTTCTAAAAAGCAATCCCAAACACCCCCTAAGTTCATAATGTGGTGTAAACTTGGGTAGACTTTCTTCTAACAAATGCTGATTTATCGCTTGTGGTTTATTCTTCTCAGGGTGATTGTTGCAATACTTACGGTCTTTGAAAGAGTTGGGGATATATTCATTTCATGGTACACATATTTTATTAACAGAATCCAATTCACAAACAATATTATGTGATTGTTTTTGGCTAAAAGTGGTTTCCTTTTTTTATAGGGTGCCAATGTATGGAGAGTTAAAGCTGGCCCTTATTATCTACTTATGGTATCCTAAAACTAAGGTAAACAATATTGCAACATACATTGTTTCTTTCATATCGTTTTGGTTGCTATAAAAAGGAAGTTGTGGTTGATTGCAGGGTACAGGGTTTGTATATGATACAATGCTGAGGCCATTTATAGTACGACATGAAACAGATATTGAGAAGAGTTTAAAGCAATTTAGAGACAAAGCATGGGATGTGGCGATTTATTATTGGCAGAATTCCACCGAATTAGGCCAAACAAAGATCTTTGAAATCTTTCAGTATCTACTTTCTAAACCCTCAGCCTCAAGGCCAGCATCTCAGGTATCCAATGTTGGACTATTACCAAATTACTGAGATGTAGATATTTGAAGAAAATGTGTCAAGTTGGGTGTCATGAGGGTTGGGTATTAGAACAAAACGAGTTTGGATTGAAACCAGTTATATATTAGTACCGACTAAAAGACATTTTTGTGCAAATTCTTTAATAGTTTGTGCTTACAAAACAATGTCATTACAATGTTAGTCCAAAACTAAGTAAAACAAATTAGGAAATCAGATGCATGGAAATAACCTTTTGGTAACTTAGATGGTTCAACCCACATTCAAGGAATTGTTTTTTAGCTTCATTTTTTATATGACCCATTCTAGATAAAAACACATACTAATTTGACCATTTCATAAGTTAATGCGTCGAAACTACCACATGAAGAACAATATGCATGGAAATGTTGATTTCGTCAACTTGATCGAACATTTCTCAAATTGATGACCCTGACATTCTTGTCTTTGTCAAATTGATTATAACTGATTGATAGTATGTTTTATGGTTGTAGTAGTTAGCTAACTTGTTAAATTGGCAATCCTTTGATAGTACCTTTTCATATATTTAGTGGGCAATCACTGGAATTATAAGTTTCTACTAGTATAATACTTCTTTTATAGAGATTTGGAAAATCATACAGGTCGCAATTCACAACACGGAAATAAACAGATTAGGGCTGAGTCTATAAGGGATCGGGTCGTAAACCTGTCAATTCGCCTATTGTGTTTAATAAATGGGTTGAGTTTGGGTTGACCTTTGCCAACCTGGGCAACCGACTTACACCATTGACCTGACAACCTATTTACAGCCTACTCAACTAGCCAAGCGTTTTGTCCCCTTAGATAAACAGGTTAGAGTTGAGTTTTCAGATTAGGGTTGAGTTTTAGATTGGGGTTGACTTTTCAGATAATTCTAACAAAACGGGTCGTTTGGTTGTGGGTGATACAAACCCCAGATATGAATTCCAACCCCTAGAGAATTATGTATGAAGGTCCAGGAATATGAAAATCCTTTAAGCGCATCTACATTCTCCTAACAGTCACAAACTACTATCCTCAATGGACCAATTTGCATTGAACTCATCCAGTAACACAACCACATATACAAGTGTGCAAAATCCGGGACAAAACCATAAATTCACACCAAATTTAGATGGCGCCCCTAGTATTATACTCGGTCCTAATGGCACCAACGCCTCTTGGCTTGACCCTACTCATATGTGATTAAAAAGAAATATTATCTTCAACTGCATTTGCTATTCTACCAATAGTTTACAATGTGCTAAAATGATCTCATGTGCAGGGGTTAAAAAATCATCAAAGCTCCAATGACGGACTTCCTCCACCGCCTCCAATGACTCCAACTCCAACCTTATTCGGATTAGGATCAGATCAAGGTGATAACAACAGATGGACCCCATCCGCACCGCCAGTACCAAAAGCCAGCCACCACCACAACCACCATGGATACGCACCTGAGCCACCTCTCCCATCATCACATACTGCATATGATTCTAGCTCAACTCATAAAGACCCCGTTTGGCTTAGATTTAGAAAATCTAGAGGACTTTGATTCCCTTAAACTAGCTATCAATCTTATCATATATTAGTACAGATTGTGAAGAAACAAAGAACAAGAAACAACAAAATTTGTATTCCAATTTTTTATTAATTCATTTGTTTCATCTGTTACAATTTATTTTTATAAAATTTGTACCCATAAACCTTTGGCTCATAGGCCAAACACTTGATATATATACCTTCATGGTTATAGCTTGGACACAAGCAGGCAATCACATATTTGTGTCACGAAACGCAGGAAAACATCAGAGAATCTAGTCCATAACCGATGAAAAACATTCTGTCCACCAGAGTCAGGAGAACTGGACATGGGCTGCAGGTATGCCCAAGCAGCCTGCTTCACAAGTCTGTTTCTTATCGAAATCTCGTACCCCGAATGAACTACGAATGAAGGAACTTTAGGAGACAGGACTGTAGTAGGCCCAGAAGGGAGTATATCACGTAAAGAGGTGTAAGAAGCGGGTTTATAAGATATTAACTCGAAGTCGGGTGGTGATGTGGCAGTGCTCGTAGTAGAGGGAGTTATGATGGAGTTTCGTCGTCGGAGGGTGGTTACCGGAGTTGTAGTAGTATCATCTGTGGTGGTGTCCATAGGAAGAAAATGGTGGCAAAGTTGGTTTTTTTTTGGTTGTGAAAGTTTTTATGAAAAATAATGAAATGAAATGAAGTAGTGTAATGTTTTAAGCCAATTATTGGGTTTATTCCACATCAATGTGCACATCTAAATTAAGTAAATAACAAACTTACGTCATTCATTATGTCTTTTTTGGCAACTAATATAAAGATAAGTATTAAGGGACATATCTTGTGTTGTTCTGAGATTTTTTTCATTACAACTTGTTATAGTATTGCTAAGGAAAATTTGAAATAAATTTATATTTCACTATAAATGCTGGTGAATAACTTTTTTTTCCGGGTAATTATGATTTCAGATTTTTTTTTATCAAATAATCCATGGGTTTTGAATTTAATGCCTTACAAACTCAAACCGGGTAAAACATTTTTTTTTTTTCTTTTAAAGATTGTCGCAGTGACTTAATGGTTGAAATACATAATGACAATAAAAGGACGAACAAATTTAGACGTATTTTTGTGGGGACAATTTGTGGGGAAATAATTTTGTGGTGGAAATGGTAAAGACGTTAGAGAAAATATGTGACAAGGAATAGCATTTACTAAGAAAAAACATGTGCATAACATTGGAATCTTATTGGATGGTAAGAGACGAATGAGTCTATTCGCAATTTCAAACTATTGATAATTAATAAATAATATTAAAGCTTGGTTAGTGGCATATCACATTTTATATGCTTCAATTTAACTATATTATAACTCCATGATTTATGGAATATTATTTTGATACACTCTATTTTAGATTACTTCTTATAAATTAAAGTATATAGTGACGTGGAATTTTCCAATTGCTCAAAAGTCAAACCACAACTAGTTGTTCTATGGCTAATTGGCTATGTCACAAAGCAGTAACGGTATAATTTATTAAAATTAAATTTATACAAGTTTGAAGTATATGAAAGGCTTTTGTAAAAATATAGACATTGCTTCTTTTAGATTCAAGAGATTATGTTTACTTTTTTTCTTTTATTTGTTTCAAAATACAATAACCTTTGTCCATTTAAGGTCAAATTTGTCTCTTTTGCCGCCTTTGTTGATCATAAGTGCAAACCACACTTGTTCAAAAAAAAAAAAAAAAATGTGCAAACCACGCTAACAAGTAGTCTCCCAGTTATCATTTTCGGTCTCAAGTGGCTAAATACTTCGTTTAAGAAGTTAGATCATTTGGTGCAGTCATTTGTCACCTTCACCAAGTTGATATTGCCCTTGCGCCAAAGCCCTCGCCAAACCACACGCCAAATGAAGAATCTTTTGTGTGTTTTTAATTGGGTTTTATAATGAGTTTGTGTTTTAATTGGGTATAGTGGGTCTCAAAAGTAGATTTTTGGCTTGAGTTAATGAAGACGGTGCTTTTAAGTGTGTGAGTGAAAGAGAAGTGTGAAAAGGGAAAAAGTTGATGTGGCTTTGAAGTGACAGTTTTGCTTGAACCACTACACGTGATGCTCTTACATGCGGTAATATATTTATCTTAATTCTTGACATCCAAACAATTCCATGTGTGTTTTATGATAAATGTTAAAAACCGAGATGCATACGCTTAAGCAAATGCGGATGTCACAAATTACCAAAACAAACACTTCTCCCACTCAATTACAAAAATCAGTGTTGTAAAAAGCGGCTTAGGCACTAGTCGATCACCCACCGCCCCGATTTGTAGCAAATCGGCCAAATTAGGCGTTTTTGTCAAAAAGCGGTCAACAAAACGCCTAGGCAGGTCAAATCGGCCTAGGTAGCGGGTCGGTCAACGCCGGCCACTACTCATTTAACTCCAGGTCTAGGTTTTTTTTTTTTTTTTCTTCCTCATATTCCCGTCTCTTTTCAGAAAAGTTACCACTCCACGACTTGTTACTTCAAATGAGCACTAAATGGAACACATTTTTGGGTTTCGATTTTCTTGATATTGTTCTAATTTGAGTAGGAGGTTGTTTTTTTGACAGAGAGAAGAAGGGGTGGTGAAGAGGAGGGTAATGAGAGAAAAGTGAGGGCTGAGTTATTGATATTGTGTAACCTAATATAACCCTAAAATATATATATATATATATATATATATATATATATATATATATATATATATATATATATATATATATATATATATATATATATATATGGTTTATAGCCCATTAAAAAGCTTATAAAATAGGCCCAATAAATAATTTAGTTGACTTAATAAAATATCAAAACTTAATTAAAATAACACAAGTGTAAATTTTGAAACATATACAAAAGATGTATAATTAAAAATAATAAAAAACATTAATAAAATTATTAAAAATATGTAAAATATGCATATTTTATACAAAATACATATAATTTTTAAATTTCTTATATAGAAAAGTTCAATCCCCGCCTAGGCGCTAGGTGGTGTCGACCACCCGACTAGCGCCTAGCGTTTTTTTTGCAACCTTGACAAAAATAAAAACTTTCAAATTACTTTACCAAAATTAACACTTCGAGCAAACCGCCACTTACATTTGCTCTCCCAACAAAAGAAGACAAAATGTATTCGGGTGCTAGAAGACGAAAAAGCTAGTGAGCAAACCTTGTTCGTTATCATTTAGAGCAGGGGGTGAAGTGAGTAACATGAGTTACTCATTTGGGCCCACGGGCGCCACATCATCTTAAAACCTTTTCACAACTAGGTAACCCCCCTCCCCCCCTCACCAACAACTAACCTCAACTTACTCATTAGTGGTCTACCACTTACAACTTTATTTTTTTTATTCATTTCATTAAATAAACTAAATTCATTTCATTAATAATTAAAATAAGATATAACACAATAAATATTACACACAATTAAAAATAACGTAAAAAAAATGCGATACGAAATAAAATGTAACAACCGCGGTTTTGGCAAGTCAGTTTGACTGATAGTCTTGACTCGGTTAACGTTTGTTTCGTGTGTCCTAGGTGTTTGAAGTGATATAAGTGTGATATATGTGAGTTTTAGCACTAAATCCCTTTTCGTAAGTGGTTTTATTATGATTTGGAAAGTTTTGATTTTGGGAAAGTTCATTTTGATCACCTTTGTGGTGTAGAAATGACTTGTGTAGTTTTGGTGTTTTTGTGTTTTTGCGTAACGAGTCTTCGTTCAAGTGTTTGAGCGTTAGCGGGTTACGAGGAGTTTGTTTTTATGAGTTATGTTTCAAAAGAGTGTGGAATTCTATTTTTGAAAACTTTGTTTTGGAAATGATAATTTTTCCGGTTGTCGTAAAAGTTGAGGTTTATCGCGTAAGACGCTGTGATTAGTTACGGGTATCTATAAAATATGAAAAGTATGAGGTTTTGAGTGTAATAAATAAATTTAAAAATAAAATAAAAATATATGTATGTATATGGTAAAAAAAATCGGCTAGAAGGGATAAGGGGGAAAAAGGAAACCCAATTTGAGTCCAAATATGGCTCTTAGGCCCAAGGAATCCTAATCTAACCTAAACAAGCCCAACCCCTACCCATATAAGCTATACCAACGACCCTAAAGCCAAATTTCTGCAAATTTAAGTCGATCACAAGGGCAAGAGGAGAGGGGAAAAATTAGGGTTTATAGTTTTGAAGCTAAAAATCAAGAACCAAGATAAAATCTTTAAACCCTATGTTCAATTGTTTGATTAATTAATCTAATTCATGTAATATTAATTATGATGGATCTAGGATTTGTAAACTTCTGTAAATTAATTAACTAAAACATGTTGGGATCAATTAATGATAATATTATGATGATTGGTGAAGAGAATTGAGCGTAAAACATGCTAGTTATTGAGTTAGGGTTTGGACAGAAAATTATGGCTGTAAAGATGTGAGTGTAAATAACAGATGGTGAAGAGTTAATTCACAAATTTTAGGTCTAAATTGAAGTTTAATGAAAGAGCTTTCCAAAAAGTCTTTCAAGGTCGGGAAGTTGGTCTTTTAATTTTTCTTTGTTAAGGTGTCAAAGCTGTCAAACCGGGACAGATTTTGGGTAAAAGTTTGAGGGTGTTTTGTGGTTGTAAAAGTGGTATTTTGACTAGGCCTTCTGGAATAGTTAAGTATTAGGTTATATTAGACTACCACGAAAAGGATTCGCGATAAAAACTTGTGGAAGTATTTTATGTTAATTGAAACATTTTGGTGTGCGTTCAGATCCGAATTTGAGTAGTTGACAAGTTTGATTTTCTTTTGAGTACTTATGTGTGTTATTGGTCCATGGCCTTCTGGGATTAGCTTTTATGCTTATGAGAGACCATGGTAAATTTTTTGTGTGAGTTTGAGTTGTTGAGCTTTATTGTCGTGATTTCATGTGGGCGAATGTACCCAAAAATTCTGCGTTTTCTGATTTTTAAAGTGCAAGGGATTTAGTGAGTGTTAGGTTATGGTGGTGGTTAGTATGGTGTCTAGGAGATCCATGGTGGGTCATATGAGTCTTAGACATCCATCATATGAGTATTACATGGGTTGTAGCTTTTAGCTTGGCCTTGTGTAACGTGGACTTATTTGTGTTGTTTAGATTTGTGATTTGTGTTGTGGAAGCTGCAAGGCTTGAGGTGAGTTCATAGTCCCACTTTTTAACTTGTTTTAAACTTGGGATGGGAATGATGCTTGTCTTAAATGATTTGAATTACTATGATTATGTGTGTGTGTGTGTTAAAGAGCTCGGACTTTCAATGTTATCGTATTTATGCTATATGTGAACGGTAATGATATGATGTGTGATTCTGTGTGATCCAATTGGGAGGGTGCTTACCTTGTTGCTCATTTTTTATTCTGTGTGGTCCGATCGGAGGGTATTAATTTACCCATTTTTTTGGAGCGGGGGTCACGTTCCGGCCCGGTATGTTGTGAATTTGGATCGGTGGGCACGTTCCGCCCGATGGTTGCCTTATGTGTGATGTTGTCTTGTGAATGCATGTAGCTTATATGATAACAGTAGTTATTTGTCCAGCTATATTTTATAATCACAGTGATTTTGGTTGCCTAGCATGTATGAGTCTTAAACCTATGAATCTCACCAACGTTATGTTGACATTTTAAGCATCATTTTCAGGTGAGCATTCTAAGGCTATGATAGAAGGAAGTGATTAGACGAGACCTTAGTTGCATTGGAAGTCGTTTATCTATGTGTTTGGAGTTTATCATGTTGTTTCCTTTCGGGTATTGTTATGACACTTTGTGTCTATACTTTGCCATTTTTATTACATGTAGTTATTCTCTATATAGACACCATGTGTTGTGATGATATCCATGAAGTTACACCCGCGCGTTTCCGCCGTGGCGGGGTGTGACAGATTGGTATCAGAGCCTTGGTTATAGAGAATTAGGTGGTTGAACCTAGACTATAACTTAGGAGTCCTTCATATAGTTGCATTTAGGATCTATGTGTAAGTATAGTATTTTATATGTCTATTTTCCTATATTTATGAGATGTTTTATTGAGTTTCGGACGTCTATTCTATCCCCTATACGTAGTATTGTATATATAGATTTTATTATATCGTCTTCCGCGCGTAAGATGCTTTGTTGGACTACCGTTATCGCTATCAGATGCGAGAGAAGCGGTCGGATGAAACGGATTAACTGCAGAATCCGAGTTCCCGATAGCATGTATCTATGTTCGGACAAGGAGATGACGTTTATGGGAAACGTTGGTGGAGAAGAAGTGGAGAGGTTTGGAACCACGGTGACTTCTGGAGATGGAGCCATTACCAAATACCCTTGGTAGTGTCCTCACTTCACATAGGAAGGAGATGTGGTTTAGTCTAAACCTCATGATTTGTATGTGCTTGTGAATCATGTGGAATTGGAAGAAAAGAATAGAGATAGTTTTGCATGTTGTCGACTACCTCAACATGTAGGAAACATGAATGGGTGGTTGAGTAAAGATGAAAGGGAGTTAGGATGGAATGGTGTAGATTCGGATCTAGAGTCCACAGCGAGAAGTAAGTTGAATTGATCTGAGTGGGGAGATAAGTGCGAGAGTGGAGTTGAGCCATTATGCGACGTCTTTTGTTTTGTGTTATGTTTTGGAATTTGTATATTGTCTTTTGCCGTCTGGAGCCATGTTGGAGCGTGATTACTCTTGGATATTTGATCGACCTTATCCAAGTAATTTTGATTATAGAGTTTATGTGATCGTTGGAATTGTTCCATGCGAGATGATTGTTTGCGACGTCTTTTGTTTTTGTTTGCATGTTTGTTTGCATGATGTGTTGTCATAGGAGAGAGTACAATTATGAAAGGGGGCATAGATAATTATGGTGGCCAACATAATTATACATGCATCACAACACAAGTGGACTTGCAAGTATGATGGCATGGATTGCATGGTGTATTAGGTACTATGTGGTATATGTGTGTTATCATTGAGATGTGTGGTTTTGGAAGTAAGTATGCGTGTGGAATAGGCTTATAACTATGGTCGCGAACATAATTATGAGAGTATCACACACGTGGACTTGTGACCATTATTGCATTGATTGATGTTTATTGTTATATGTTGTGGAAGATGGTATGTGATATCATGTTGGTGATGGTTGTATGGTTAGAGAAGTATTCTCTTAACCGTTTTGGCAGTCGTTATACGTTGGGGTGTGTAGGTGGTAAGATTACATCCTACCTATCATATGTTGATACCTCAATTATCGATGGGTACTTATGTTGTGGTATTTAAGTTGATTCGTTTGCTAGACGCTCCGTTTGTATACCTAATTCTTGGGTTGGCATTCCTATTCGTACCATGATGCTACATATGCCATATTCTTTCTCTTTGATGTCATGATAGGAGTTGGGTAATCAAATTCGTTTTGTTGGATACTGGTTCGTTTCTTTGGTTATTCCATGCATTCATTCCGCGAATGAATGTTATACTATTCTTCAAGTATTGTTGGTTCGTGACGAGTTGGTGTGGATATTTAATCCCTCATTTACACACACCAATTGAATTTCGTGACATGTTTTGTGACCTGTTAGTATCGGTGTTTTTCTATGATTTTGGTTTGATTGTTGTACGAATGAGTCTTTGCGTTCTTCGATTGGTTTGCAATGTATTTGCGTGAGTGTTCACTGGTATGAGTTCGTTTGAGGATTATTTTGATTACGGAATTCTTCAATGTCTTTCGCGCTCGATTAAGAGGTTGTGTTAGAGTCTTTATGGCATTTTACAAATTCGTTTTGGGTATTTCAAGGTCGTTTGATGGAAACTAATATTTTTATGGGAAATGAAGTGTGATAGAAAATGGTTATGTTGATGTCTTACATAAAATGGTTTATATATATTTTATAAAAAAATGTATAAGTTTAAGATATGTCTTGTGAAAAACGGTGTTCAGTTGTTTTTGGGAAGGTCGAGTAAGGGAATAAGAACTGTCTATGGTTCTCATTTGCCAAACTTGTTATGTATTTTGTTCATCGAGTGTTTCTTTCATTGAGGTACGTTTGTGGATGTTTTATGGGTACGTATATTTTATATTTTCTTTGTATGGGTTATCATGAACATTTGATCCGAGTCTATTTTTATTGGGGGAAAATTTCCCATTGTGTTTTTCTAACTTTGATTTTGATGTTCGTTACTTCCCTAGTTGGTAATTCGTACCCCTTTTGAGTTCGTTGATATACGTTTTAGTTCGTCCGGTTTCATGGTTCACGTCGTTTACTTAGGATAGATTGTCGTTTTGATTATCAATTTGTTCGTTGAAGAAGAAGAGGGTGTTTGCCAAGTTGTTCAAGTGAGAGGTGTAGCTTTAAGATGTACGTTCTTCAGGAAGGTGGTCAACGATAGCGAGTGTTCATGGACATTAGTAAGATAAAAGTGGTGAAGAGTACCTAAGACACCATCTGAGAGACGATTGTCATTAGGAATGGCAGGTACTATTGGCGATTCATTTCTATATTTCTATGGATTGCGTAGGCATTGCGGAGGTGGAAGATCCATAAGCGGAACTGTGTGATACTGATGCGTGGGAATTGCACCAGGCTTTACCTCTCGAGGGATCTCGAGAAGCTTACAACCCCCACCAGGCAGTGTACCTGATCGTTGTAGTTTAGTATAGTGACAAGTACCGGGGGATTGATCGTTCAACTCAGGAATAGTGTCGCTAGGATTAGAAAGCCTAAATACTAGGTCTAGAGGTGAGGGATTATTCTTTTTGTATTTTTATATTTTATGGAAAGCAAGTAAAATCTCGGGTTTTAGAGGAGTGGGCGGAATTAGTTGCTAGTCAACTAATCCAATAACTAAAGATGCAATCAAAATAAAATGACAAAAATAAAAATAAAACTAATTTAACTAGTGGTGTGAACAATAGATGAGAGAATTGTGTTTACTTGGATTTCACTACTCCCTAGATATCTTTTACAGGTTAATTGTTTGTTACAGTTGCGTGGATGACGGGTTATATTCCTTAATATCAGTCGTGGGGTGGCGTACGTACTTCCCCAACTCTATAAACTCCTACTTCACTCCTATGTCGAGCCTGCAAGAAGCTCCTAACATGGGATCACTAGAATTTGCTCATGAATTAAATACAACCATAAAAACCTTAGTATGCATTGGTTCATGTTTCTTAAGACGTTCAAGCAAGTTACACAATGGAGATCTGCCAGTTTTCTTAAGCCTAACATCGAAATCATTCATCCATTGCAACTATAAACAAGCAATCAACCTATAATCAAAATCTAGGTTTCATTACATCTAAGCAAACACACAAAAGATCTAGCCTAGCATGTTAAAATTAAAACAGGTGTAAGATATATTCAAAAAACACATAGACATATTGAATGAATTGAAAGGATACTTATCTCAATTGAACATGAAGGGTTTCAAATGGTGAAAACCCTTGAAAATACTGTAAAAGTCGTGTTAGGGTTTATTAAGTTCGACCCTAAAATTCTCCTCCCTTTTGAATGAAAATTACAAAGACTATATATAGATTTACTAAGGTGACGGCGTCAAGAAGAAACTTCTGACGCCGTCAACCCGCCGCCAAAAATATAATCGGATTGCTTAGATCCAGATCTGACGCCGTCATGTGTATTGCTGCTCTGGGCCGTCACCACTTTTACTCTTGACGGCCTTGCCTTGACGCTGTCACGTTTTCTCTGGGCCATCACCAAAATTGCTCTTGACGCCGTCATCAAAATCTTCTTGACGCCGTCAGGTACTGTTCCCAGCAAGGAAAATTAAGACTTTGTCGTTTTCTTCACTTTTATGCTCCAAAAACGTCCAAAATGCTTCCTTTTCCAGAATTCACTCCCAAAGTACCTAAAATCACAAAAAGAACGATTTAGGGAAATATTTGATCAAATAAATTCGAATCCCAGCTTAAATGACCCCCTAAAAATGGACCATTTTTCGCCTCATCATATACCCTTACACTTGAGATTTGCTTGTCCTCAAGCAAATGCGCTTTTATTCTAATCAAAATACTATTTAGGGGTCATTTAACACTAATATAAAAGTAATTACAACAAATAATCATTCCACTAAAGACCAAAGACAAGCACGGAGATCATACACTAGCACCTCACAAATAGTGTTTAGATACTCACATCTCTCGGGTGTAATAAAGTATATATCACAATATGGAAATGGAAAATATCTCTCACTACCTGTCATAGCAAAATAGATTACCATAGGCTTGGGAAAGGATCAAACCTCCACCACATGGCGTAAGCACCTAGGATAAACTATCAAAGAGGTCTTTTAAAAGGGTTGTAGCGTTAGGTGTAGGGTTATGGAATACACGGTTTTGTTGGATATAGGCAATCTTTACTGGTGGCGAGTTAATAATCTTAGTCAATTACATGTACAATATGGCGTTGCTAAGCCAAGACTAGACTCGACTTAAGCTAATAAATGAAAAATAACAAAAACATAAAATAAACATAGAATGAAACGGGATGGTAGTCCGTATGTTTTTTTCTTTTCTCTTTTTCTATTTTCTTTTTCTTTTTCTTAATTTTTTCCTTTTTTTTTCCTTTATTTTTTTTTCATTTTTTTTTTTTTTTTTTTTTTTTTTTTGCATACACTCTTACCCTACCATCAAAAATAATACATCATAGGCAATGAACATTCCCCTTACACTTGAATTTTTACATACTTTACAATAAACTAATCTAATGACTCGAATTAAGATAATCAAAACACTTGGAGTACTTTTAAGATTAACGCACATATGAGGGTAATATATGATGTTCTTCCCCATTACTCCATAACATAAGTACTTTTACCCATGAGTCCCAATCGTCCCAAAACAATATGTACAAGGATATGACTCGACTTAGCAACCATGTAATCAATTAGATAATTAACTAAGGGTTTAAACAAATAACAATAATGCACTAAAGATGAGTGCATACACGGAAGGCTAAGACGATTTGGTTATACATTTAAGTGGGGTGTAACAAATTCTTCCTTTAAGTAAGATGCTTAAAGTTAGAAATGAAAAGATAGGCTCGGAGGGGTGTACTAGGGGTTTCGTATACTAAAAATGAGTACAACGCTAAGGGTGTGGGAAAAATTAATTGACTTAACTAGCCAAGTAATATGACTTAAATGGTCAAGTAATTATGATACGGGTTTAACACAAGGGTGATCCTAATGCCTCTTATCACGTAGTAAATCCTACTATACGAATGTAGTCTCACTAGCGGTCTCGGGATGCATCACTAACGCAAGTTCTAGAATCTAAATGCTACCGGTACACTCATAATCACTAATAATAAATGCTTTTCCTATCAAATCTAAAGGCGAACCTCACATATTTGGGTGGAAAATTTTTCTGAATGGTACGGTTTTGTGCTAGTCATACAATCTCCTATCAATGAGACGCTTGCTATGGCTAAAGTTTCACTCTTAAATGTTGTAAAAAATTTTAAATTTGGCGCTAAAATTACACTAACAAGTATTTCTCTTAGTTTTATTACACACCTACCATCAAACAAACAAATTCAAGTGAAAGTTTATACTATAAGGTATCATCATTTACCCTCCCCTTACACTTAGGATGAACATTGTCCCAATGTTCAATTAAAGATTGTAAAAGTGAAATAGGTAAAAGAATGAAATCAAATACTCCCCTGATTCGCTCGGTACGGATAGTTTGGTAACAAGGTTAGATCTTCCTCCAAGAAAATGAACCATCAAAGATTCCCTTCCAGAATATAAATCATCTTCTTGTCATACATAACCTGTTAAACCTGAGAAAACAAACAAGGCAACCTCGCGTAAAATCGGCGGCAATCTATATATACTAACGAATCCTAGAAAACAAAGTAAGATATAATGCTTGTGGAATGAATGTTTGCAGACTTCCTGGAGTTTATAAAACTAAAGATTTAACAAAAACTTTAAGACTCCGTTAGAAAAACAAAACTAGCAAAATTTTCAGATTTTTACACGTGACGCCGTCAGGAATATCTTCCTGATGCCTTCAGAAGTCACCTGCAGAAATTCTTACGTTAAGTTTCCGAAAAATTTCTGGAAAAACTTTGTCTTACTTTCTGGAAAATCCTGCAAAACATCATTATGACACCTCTCGTAGACGAGTACCGACTCAGTCCGCTCCTACTGCGGGGGAGTATCAGCAGGTCGTAGTGAGCATCCCGGGACGGACCCTAGGGCACTCTTCGCCTTGCTCGCGGGGTTAGACTGATAGAGGGATTAGCTGGCTCCTACTCCTACAGGGTTATAAGGTTTATCCACTTCCTTACTTCCTCAAAAAAAAGGGAGACATGTTTTAGAACCAGCAAACCCTAGAAGTAAAAATAAGGTTAGGTTCTAAAGCAGCTATCCCGAAGTAAGAGTCTGAGTAAGCCTCGTTCTGGTGCAAGGTTCTCTTTTAAGTAATTACTGAGGATAACACTTTATTTAAGTAAGCTCATCGCTCTATCAAGGAAGTTAGGAGCTAGTCTGCCAAGCTTAAGAAAAAGTTCAAAGTAAGCAAGGTTGTCAGCGAGTAAGAAAAAGAAAAGGTAGCCTTAGAACCAGTATACCCTATACTTATATCCAGTAGTTAGTAAGCCTATGAAAAGAATGCTTTGGAATTGTATAAGAGCAGGCTGTGATGCGAGGACTCTCAGGGACCTACTTAAGTCTGCGATCACTCTAAAAGCGGATAGGACCAACCCTTTTATTCCCCTAGCAGCGATTATGTCTCAAACCACCGGCAACAGGTTGATCTCCTACGATCACACCTTCTCTTGCAAACATAGCACTGGATGGAAGGTATGCTTCACCGACCTCGTTTAACACCATGCTTCCTCCGAAGCTTTCATCTGAGTAGTCACTACGCCCTACCCTATCGCTGAGTCTTTGGAAGCGGTTTCACTCCTTTATAGGTCGGAACTCTGGAACCTAAAGACTTTCTCAATCAGATAGGATAGATGGATTGAGTGCGCATTGCCTTGATTTGAGGTGAACTCCTTTTCCTCTTCTTCCGGACCAGACCCTTCCATGTGAGAAGCAGGAAGTCGAGTTATTGATGAATGAGAATCTAATGTCTTATTAAACCTTTAGGAGTTAACAAGCATTTGACTCTAACAAATATGAATATACATGTCCATTTAATATTGTGGAGAATCATGATCGGTTTTGTTTCTTAAAAACATATTTGGGGTTTCCCCTTACACTTATCTTTTGCGAAATACCTTTGGATGAAGTTAAGACAAAGCCAAACGACAAAATAAAGTATTTTCACCATTTTATTTTTTGAAACATGATCTACCAACAATAAAAATAAAGCATGCATACGGAAACAAATAACAATCAAACAAAATAAAAATCACACAAAGCATGGGTTGCCTCCCAAGAAGCGCTTTTCTTTATTTACGAGTCTTGTAGCTAGACTCAAGGTCATGGGTTACTACGTGACCTCATCTCTCAAGATGATGTACCCCATATAATTGCGATCATTACTATCGTGGTGGTGGTGTTTCAATCGATCAATACTCGCAGTCACCTCTCCTCCTCCTTTACTTCTCAAGTTAGCTATCCCATCTTGGCTTATGCCCTCAATTGTGAAAGGCCCATACCACCAGGGACTCGGTTTATCGGGAGGTATCGTTACCTCCAAGTGTCTTAAGAGTACTAGGTCCCCTTTTGCGAATGGTACATGATTCCTCGTTGGTTGACTATGTTCAAACGCGACATGAACTTCGTTATTTTTGCTTTTGATTTTGCTTTTGCTTTTGCTTCCTTCATGTTTAGCTTCTTTGTAACTTTTAATTCTTGCCTCCCATGCAAGTATCTTCTCCTAGACACGAATAGGCGATGTGTCAATGTTGTTTTTGAGCCTTCTCCTCATCAAACTTTCTTGTGCAGGTCGCGGGGTCATGGGAAAGCTAATCTTTCTTTTTCCTGATTTAAGCTCAATCTTCCTATTTTCATACCTAATAACAGCTCTTGCGGTAGTAAGGAATGGTGCCCCAAGGATTATTGGCATGCATCCACCTCCTTTATCATCTATGATCATGAAATCAACGGGATACATGAATCCTGCGACATTGACCAGCACATCTTCTGCGATTCCCAGGGGGTACACGTAAGAGTGTCCAGCGAAGGATAGCCTAACACGATTGGTGGCTGGCATTTTTTACGTTAGTTTGGTGTAGATAGTTAGGGGCATAAGATTTACTTCTGATCCTTGGTCGGCGAAAGTGTTTAGACATTTCAAATTCCCGATGCTGGCTGGTATCTCAAAGTTCCCACACGCCATCTGCTTAGTAGCCACTTTCTGTACCAGTAGTTTCTCAAATACCGGTCCCCCAGGTAATGTATCATACTCACCTTTTTCCTCTTCCTCCTTCTCTGAACCCTGTTTGGAGGATTGGTTACGCCCGTCACCCTTTATCCAGTTTGTTATGGTGTTTTCGTTTATATCATGTTTCAAGTAGTAACTTAAGGATTGGGATTTTGGCGGTTCTTCTGTGGTTTGTTCACCAGGGGTTTCTACTTCCTCATCATCCGTGTGGACAATTGTGATGGAGTTAACAAACTGGGTATTGGGGGTGGCGCTTTCCTTCCTCAGTAACATCCTTTCAGGGGTTTTCTGGTTTGCATACTCCTCCACTAGGTTCATCATCTCCTTCATTTTCTATTGCATCTCCTCCTTTTGTTTATAGACTGCTTCTTCGAATCTAGCAAGCTGCTCAGAATGGGTTGCCATATATTCTCTCATTCGAGCTTCAAATTCTGGGCCAAGTTTTTCAGAAGGAGAATAAGGTGGGGCATAATTTTGAAAGGTTGCAACATTCTCTCTAGAAGGTGATTCCGATAACGACGTTGAAGCCATTTTCGAGACAGAATTGACAGCAGCCCGTCTAGGGCTTAAAGGTCTCTTTTGTCTTTCCTCGAAATAGTCGACTTTTGCCTCAAGTTTACAAAGGAGTTCATCGGAGATTTCAGTAGTCCCTCCAGGTGTCGAGATTGCGTTGATGGCCGCTTCTATAGTGTGATTAAACTCCCATAATTCTTGATTATCGGCGGCAAGTTCGTCAATAATTGCCCAAGATTCCTCGGCGTTGATGGCCGCTTCTATAGTGTGTTTACTTAGATTTCACTACTCCCTAGATATCTTTTACAGGTTAATTGTTTGTTATAGTTGCGTGGATGACGGGTTATATTCCTTAATACCAGTCGTGGGGTGGCGTACGTACTTCCCCAACTCTATAAACTCCTACTTCACTCCTATGTCGAGCCTGCAAGAAGCTCCTAACATGGGATCACTAGAATTCGCTCATACATTAAATACAACCATAAAAACCTTAGTACGCATTGGTTCATGTTTCTTAAGACGTTCAAGCAAGTTACACAATGGAGATCTGCCAGTTTTCTTAAGCCTAACATCGAAATCATTCATCCATTACAACTATAAACAAGCAATCAACCTATAATCAACATCTAGGTTTCATTACATCTAAGCAAACATACAAAAGATCTAGCCTAGCATGTTAAAATTAAGACAAGTGTAAGATATATTCAAAAAACACATAGACATATTGAATGAATTGAAAGGATACTTATCTCAATTGAACATGAAGGGTTTCAAAGGGTGAAAACCCTTGAAAATACTGTAAAAGTCGTGTTAGGGTTTATTAAGTTCGACCCTAAAATTCTCCTCCCTTTTGAATGAAAATTACAAACACTATATATAGATTTACTAAGGTGACGGCGTCAAGAAGAAACTTCTGACGCCGTCAACCCGCCGTCAAAAATATAATCGGATTGCCTAGATCCAGATCTGACGCCGTCATGTGTATTGCTGCTCTGGGCCATCACCACTTTTACTCTTGACGGCCTTGCCTTGACTCCGTCACGTTTTCTCTGGGCCGTCACCAAAATTGCTCTTGACGCCGTCATCAAAATCTTCTTGACACCATCATGTACTGTTCCCAGCAAGGAAAATTAAGACTTTGCCGTTTTCTTCACTTTTATGCTCCAAAAACGTCCAAAATGCTTCCTTTTCCTGAATTCACTCCCAAAGTACCTAAAATCACAAAAGGAACGATTTAGGGCAATATTTGATCAAAGAACTTGGAGATGAGATTTGTATGAAGCAAGAAGTGTTATATACACGGATCATAAGAATCTTTAGCATATATTTGACAAGAGGTTAATATATGTTGAAGAGAAGTTGTGTGTGGAATTTCTCAGTGACTACGATTTTCTGATTCGCCACCGTCAAGGAAGGGCGAACATCGTGGTAAGAGCGCTGAGCGGGAGTGAACGAGTGAAACTTTGATGTTGGTGAGCAATGATTATGATAATTCAGTTCGGAGTTACGGGGATGATGTTGACAGCCAAGAAAGAGTGGTTCAAGGATGAGAACATGTAAGAAGAATGATTACTTGGTTTAGACCAGTAAATGGAAAGGAACAAAGATGGAGGAATGTACTTTGGGGACCATCTATTGGTTCTATTGAGAGGAAGCGTAAGGACAGCAGTCATGCAAGGTATTTGATACATCCGAGAATGGATAAGACATATCATTACCTTTGCAAGAGATGTATGGAGTAGTAGGCGAGACTTTTCGCTCGGTGAGATGGTAATGAACCATGGGGTATCGCAAAAAACATGATGAAATACTTACTTCGCGATAGTGGTAAACGTGTTATGGAGTATTGAGAACGCGTATGTAGATGAGTGCAACTTATCATTCTCTAATGAGTGAACTAAGTGAGCGTACAAATCAGTCGTTGGATGGTGAGCTGAGAGCATGGGTGTGTTTGATTTTGGGGGAAGCCGGGGTATACATTTACCCTTAGCTGAGTCCTCCTATGTCAACAATTATAATTCTAGTATTGAGTATGTGTCATGTGAAAAGTTGTATGGAAGGTAATGTAGGTCACCTGTTCTGTGGGCAAAGGTTGGAACAAGTCAACTAATTGGTCCTGAACTAGAACGAGAGACTACGAATAAGGTTTTCAGATTTAAGAGAGAGATTTAAGGCAGCAAGAGATCGCCAAAAGAGTTATGCGGATTATTGCCGTAAGCCCTTAGAGTTTGGTGTTAGTGATATTATGAGGATAAAAGTATCTCCTTGGAAGGGTGTTTTGCATTTCGGTAAGAAAGGCAAGCTAGCACCGAGATATGTAGGACCATTTGAGATCTATGGAAAGGATTTGATTTGAGACATATCGGTTGAGTTTGCCTGAGGAGTGTAGTAGAGTGCATGATACGTTTCACGTATCTAATGGAAAGAAGTGGTTGACGGATGCTAGTCTGCATGTGCCATTAGATGAATGTAAGGTTGACAAGACTCTTCGTTTTTTCGAGAAACCTGTTGAGATTATGGAATCGAGATGTTAAGATTTTGAAGTGTGGTGAGATAGCGTTGGTAAAGGTATGGTGGGATTCTAAGCGTGGTCCTGAGTTTACTTGGGAACGTGAGGATCAGATGTAATTAATGTTTGTTTTGTGTGTATCCATTATATGTGGTGTTTCCTATGGTTACCATTTGGATTTTCTTTTGGTTCGAGGGTATCGTACTTACCTGTGAGAAGTCGTTTTGATCCTTGGTGTTATTGATCGGGGAGTGTATCTATTTGCGTGTATCGTTGGAATGACGGAATGTTTTCTATCGTGTGAATTCGAGTATTTAGTCAGTTCACATTTTTGCGATTCTTTCTCTGTGATTTTATGGTGTGGTATTATTCCGCTTAAAGATCAATAAATTTCCTTTTGCTGTTGTGAGTGGTGACTATAGTATTAGAAATCTCGGGACGCGATTTCCCTAAGTGGGGGATGATGTAACAACCGTGATTTTGGCAGGTCAGTTTGACTGATAGTCTTGACTCGGTTGACGTTTGTTTGGTGTGTCCTAGGTGTTTGAAGTGATATAAGTGTGATATAGGTGAGTTTTAGCACTAAATCCCTTTGCGTAAGTGGTTTTATTATGATTTGGAAAGTTTGGAATTTGAGAAAGTTCATTTTGATCACCTTTGTGGTGTAGAAATGACTTGTGTAGTTTTGGTGTTTTTGTGTTTTTGCGTAACGAGTCTTCGTTCAAGTGTTTGAGAGTTAGCGAGTTACGAGGAGTTTGTTCTTACGAGTTATGTTTCAAAAGAGTGTGAATTCTATTTTTGGAAACTTTGTTTTGGAAATGATAATTTTTCCGGTTGTCGTAAAATTTGAGGTTTATCGAGTAAGACGCTGAGATTAGCTACGGGTATTTATAAAATATGAAAAGTATGAGTTTTTGAGTGTAATAAATAAATATAAAACAAAATAAAAATATATGTATGTATATGGTAAAAAAAATCGGCTATAAGGGATAAGGGGGAAAAAGGAAACCCAATTTGAGTCCAAATATGACTCTTAGGCCCAAGGAATTCTAATCTAACCCAAACAAGCCCAACCCCTACCCATATAAGCTATACCAACGACCCTAAAGCCAAATTTCTGCAAATTTGAGTCGATCACAAGGGCAAGAGGAGAGGGGAAAAATTAGGGTTTATAGTTTTGAAGCTAAAAATCAAGAACCAAGATAAAATATTTAAACCCTATGTTCAATTGTTTGATTAATTAATCTAATTCATGTAATATTAATTATGATAGATCTAGGATTTGTAAACTTCCGTAAATTAATTAATTAAAACATGTTGGGATCAATTAATGATAATATTATGATGATTGGTGAAGAGAATTGAGCGTAAAACATGCTAGTTATTGAGTTAGGGTTTGGACAGAAAATTATGGCTGTAGAGATGTGAGTGTAAATAACTAGCATGTTTTACGCTCAATTCTCTTCACCAATCATCATAATATTATCATTAATTGATCCCAACATGTTTTAATTAATTAATTTACAGAAGTTTACAAACCCTAGATCCATCATAATTAATATTACATGAATTAGATTAATTAATCAAACAATTGAACATAGGGTTTAAAGATTTTACATTGGTTCTTGATTTTTAGCTTCAAAACTATAAACCCTAAATTTCCCCCTCTCCTCTTGCCTTTGTGATCGACTCAAATTTTGCAGAAATTTGGCTTTGTGGTCGTTGGTATAGCTTATATGGGTAGGGGTTGGGCTTGTTTGGGTTAGATTAGAATTCCTTGGGCCTAAGAGTCATATTTGGACTCAAATTGGGTTTCCTTTTTCCCCCTTATCCCTTATAGCCGATTTTTTTTACCATATACATACATATATTTTTATTTTGTTTTATATTTATTTATTACACTCAAAAACTCATACTTTTCATATTTTATAAATACCCGTAGCTAATCTCAGCGTCTTACTCGATAAACCTCAACTTTTACGACAACCGGAAAAATTATCATTTCCAAAACAAAGTTTCCAAAAATATAATTCACACTCTTTTGAAACATAACTCGTAAGAACAAACTCCTCGTAACTCGCTAACTCTCAAACACTTGAACGAAGACTCGTTACGCAAAAACACAAAAACACCAAAACTACACAAGTCATTTCTACACCACAAAGGTGATCAAAATGAACTTTCTCAAATTCCAAACTTTCCAAATCATAATAAAACCACTTACGCAAAGGGATTTAGTGCTAAAACTCACCTATATCACACTTATATCACTTCAAACACCTAGGACACACCAAACAAACGTCAACCGAGTCAAGACTATCAGTCAAACTGACCTGCCAAAATCACGGTTGTTACATCATCCCCCACTTAGGGAAATCGCGTCCCGAGATTTCTAATACTATAGTCACCACTCACAACAGCAAAAGGAAATTTATTGATCTTTAAGCGGAATAATACCACACCATAAAATCACATAGAAAGAATCGCAAAAATGTGAACTGACTAAATACTCGAATTCACACGATAGAAAACATTCCGTCATTCCAACGATACACGCAAATAGATACACTCCCCGATCAATAACACCAATGATCAAAACGACTTCTCACAGGTAAGTACGATACCCTCGAACCAAAAGAAAATCCAAATGGTAACCGTAGGAAACACCACATATAATGGATACACACAAAACAAACATTAATTACATCTGATCCTCACGTTCCCAAGTAAACTCAGGACCACGCTTAGAATCCCACCATACCTTTACCAACGCTATCTCACCACACTTCAAAATCTTAACATCTCGATTCCATAATCTCAACAGGTTTCTCGAAAAAACGAAGAGTCTTGTCAACCTTACATTCATCTAATGGCACATGCAGACTAGCATCCGCCAACCACTTCTTTCCATTAGATACGTGAAACGTGTCATGCACTCTACTACACTCCTCAGGCAAACTCAACCGATATGTCTCAAATCAAATCCTTTCCATAGATCTCAAATGGTCCTACATATCTCGGTGCTAGCTTGCCTTTCTTACCGAAATGCACAACACCCTTCCAAGGAGATACTTTTATCCTCACAATATCACCAACACCAAACTCTAAGGGCTTACGGAAATAATCCGCATAACTCTTTTGGCGATCTCTTGCTGCCTTAAATCTCTCTCTTAAATCTGAAAACCTTATTCGTAGTCTCTCGTTCTAGTTCAGGACCAATTAGTTTACTTGTTCCAACCTTTGCCCACAGAACAGGTGACCTACATTACCTTCCATACAACTTTTCACATGACACATACTCAATACTAGAATTATAATTGTTGACATAGGAGGACTCAGCTAAGGGTAAATGTATACCCCGGCTTCCCCCAAAATCAAACACACCCATGCTCTCAGCTCACCATCCAACGCCTGATTTGTACGCTCACTTAGTTCACTCATTAGAGAATGATAAGTTGCACTCATCTACATACGCGTTCTCAAGACTCCATAACACGTTTACCACTATCGCGAAGTAAGTATTTCATCATGTTTTTTGCGATACCCCATGGTTCATTACCATCTCACCGAGCGAAAAGTCTCGCCTACTACTCCATACATCTCTTGCAAAGGTAATGATATGTCTTATCCATTCTCGGATGTATCAAATACCTTGCATGACTGTTGTCCTTACGCTTCCTCTCAATAGAACCAATAGATGGTCCCCAAAGTACATTCCTCCATCTTTGTTCCTTTCCATTTACTGGTCTAAACCAAGTAATCATTCTTCTTACATGTTCTCATCCTTGAACCACTCTTTCTTGGCTGTCAACATCATCCCCGTAACTCCGAACTGAATTATCATAATCATTGCTCACCAACATCAAAGTTTCACTCGTTCACTCCCGCTCAGCGCTCTTACCACGATGTTCGCCCTTCCTTGACGGTGGCGAATCAGAAAATCGTAGTCACTGAGAAATTCCACACACAACTTCTCTTCAACATATATTAACCTCTTGTCAAATATATGCTAAAGATTCTTATGATCCGTGTATATAACACTTCTTGCTTCATACAAATCTCATCTCCAAGTTCTTTGATCAAATATTGCCCTAAATCGTTCCTTTTGTGATTTTAGGTACTTTGGGAGTGAATTCAGGAAAAGGAAGCATTTTGGACGTTTTTGGAGCATAAAAGTGAAGAAAACGGCAAAGTCTTAATTTTCCTTGCTGGGAACAGTACATGACGGCGTCAAGAAGATTTTGATGACGGCGTCAAGAGCAATTTTGGTGACGGCCCAGAGAAAACGTGACGGAGTCAAGGCAAGGCCGTCAAGAGTAAAAGTGGTGATGGCCCAGAGCAGCAATACACATGACGGCGTCAGATCTGGATCTAGGCAATCCGATTATATTTTTGGCGGCGGGTTGACGGCGTCAGAAGTTTCTTCTTGACGCTGTCACCTTAGTAAATCTATATATAGTCTTTGTAATTTTCATTCAAAAGGGAGGAGAATTTTAGGGTCGAACTTAATAAACCCTAACACGACTTTTACAGTATTTTCAAGGGTTTTCACCCTTTGAAACCCTTCATGTTCAATTGAGATAAGTATCCTTTCAATTCATTCAATATGTCTATGTGTTTTTTGAATATATCTTACACTTGTCTTAATTTTAACATGCTAGGCTAGATCTTTTGTATGTTTGCTTAGATGTAATGAAACCTAGATGTTGATTATAGGTTGATTGCTTGTTTATAGTTGTAATGGATGAATGATTTCGATGTTAGGCTTAAGAAAACTGGCAGATCTCCATTGTGTAACTTGCTTGAACGTCTTAAGAAACATGAACCAATGCGTACTAAGGTTTTTATGGTTGTATTTAATGTATGAGCGAATTCTAGTGATCCCATGTTAGGAGCTTCTTGCAGGCTCGACATAGGAGTGAAGTAGGAGTTTATAGAGTTGGGGAAGTACGTACGCCACCCCACGACTGGTATTAAGGAATATAACCCGTCATCCACCAACTGTAACAAACAATTAACCTGTAAAAGATATCTAGGGAGTAGTGAAATCTAAGTAAACACAATTCTCCCATCTATTGTTCACACCACGAGTTAAATTAGTTTTATTTTTATTTTTGTCATTTTATTTTGATTGCATCTTTAGTTATTGGGTTAGTTGACTAGCAACTAATTCCGCCCACTCCTCTAAAACCCGAGATTTTACTTGCTTTCCATAAAATATAAAAATACAAAAAGAATCATCCCTCACCTCTAGACCTAGTATTTAGGCTTTCTAAACCTAGCGACACTATTCCTGAGTTGAACGATCAATCCCCCGGTACTTGTCACTATACTATACTACAACGATCAGGTACACTGCCTGGTGGCGGTTGTAAGCTTCTCGAGATCCCTCGAGAGGTAAAGCCTGGTGCAATTCCTACGCATCAAGTTTTTGGCGCCGCAGCCCGGGGAATAGTTATTGTCTAGGTTAGGATTTCTTTTTATTAGGTCTACTTGCTAGATTCCTTTCTAGTGAGATTTTATTTTTATTTTTAGGTTTTCTTTTGTCTATCTATTTCTTCGTGTTTTTGTTCGTAACTCTTTACCATCCGACATCATGGAAGGTGGTAACATCTTTGAACCCATCAACCCACCATTAGCTAACCAACCTCTTAGGCCTCGAACCCTAGGAGAGTATTCCCGATCTAGCCACCAAGGAGATGAGATTTGTATGGAGCAGGAAGTGTTATCTACACGGATCATAAGAATTTTTAGCATATATTTGACAAGAGGTTAATATATGTTGAAGAGAAGTTGGGTGTGGAATTTCTCAGTGACTACGATTTTCTGATTCGCCACCGTCAAAGAAGGGCGAACATCGTGGTAAGAACACTGAGCGGGAGTGAACGAGTGAAACTTAGATGTTGGTGAGCAATGATTATGATAATTCAGTTCGGAGTTACGGGGATGATGTTGATAGCCTAGAGAGAGTGGTTCAATGATGAGAACATGTAAGAAGAATGATTACTTGGTTTAGACCAGTAAATGGAAAGGAACGAAGATGGAGGAATGTACTTTGGGGACCATCTATTGGTTCTATTGAGAGGAAGCGTAAGGACAGCAGTCATGCAAGGTATTTGATACATCCGAGAATGGATAAGACATATCATTGCCTTTGCAAGAGATGTATGGAGGAGTAAGCGAGACTTTTTTCTCGGTGAGTTGGTAATGAACCATGGGGTGTCGCAAGAAACATGATGAAATACTTACTTCGCGATAGTGGTAAACGTGTTATGGAGTCTTGAGAACGCGTATGTAGATGAGTGCGACTTATCATTCTCTAATGAGTGAACTAAGTGAGCGTACAAATCAGGCGTTGGAGGGTGAGCTGAGAGCATGGGTGTGTTTGATTTTGGGGGAAGCCGGGGTATACATTTACCCTTAGCTGAGTCCTCCTATGTCAAAAATTATAATTCTAGTATTGAGTATGTGTCGTGTGAAAAGTTGTATGAAAGGTAATGTAGGTCACCTGTTCTGTGGGCAAAGGTTGGAACAAGTCAACTAATTGGTCCTAAACTAGAACGAGAGACTACGAATAAGGTTTTCAGATTTAATAGAGAGATTTAAGGCAGCAAGAGATCGCCAAAAGAGTTATGCGGATTATTGCCGTAAGCCCTTAGAGTTTGGTGTTAGTGATATTATGAGGATAAAAGTATCTCCTTGGAAAGGTGTTGTGCGTTTCGGTAAGAAAGGCAAGCTAGCACTGAGATACGTAGGACCATTTGAGATCTACGGAAAGGATTTGATTTGAGACATATCGGTTGAGTTTGCCTGAGGAGTGTAGTAGAGTGCATGATACGTTTCACGTATCTAATGGAAAGAAGTGGTTGGCGGATGCTAGTCTTCATGTGCCATTAGATGAATGTAAGGTTGACAAGACTCTTAGTTTTGTCGAGAAACCTATTGAGATTATGGAATCAAGATGTTAAGAGTTTGAAGTGTGGTGAGATAGCGTTGGTAAAGGTATGGTGGGATTCTAAGCGTGGTCCTAAGTTTACTTGGAAACGTGAGGATCAGATGTAATTAATGTTTGTTTTGTGTGTATCCATTATATGTGTTGTTTCCTGCGGTTACCATTTGGATTTTCTTTTGGTTCGAGGGTATCTTACTTACCTGTGAGAAGTCATTTTGATCATTGGTGTTATTGATCGGGGAGTGTATCTATTTGCGTGTATCGTTGGAGTGACGGAATGTTTTCTATTGTGTGAATTCGAGTATTTAGTCGGTTCACATTTTTTGGATTCTTTCTCTGTGATTTTATGGTGTGGTATTATTCCGCTTAAAGACCCATAAATTTCCTTTTGCTTTTGTGAGTGGTGACTATAGTAGTAGAAATCTCTGGACGCGATTTCCCTAAGTGGGGGATGATGTAACAACCGTGGTTTTGGCAGGTCAGTTTGACTGATAGTCTTGACTCGGTTGACATTTGTTTGGTGTGTCCTAGGTGTTTGAAGTGATATAAGTGTGATATAGGTGAGTTTTAGCACTAAATCCCTTTGCGTAAGTGGTTTTATTATGATTTGGAAAGTTTGAAATTTGGGAAAGTTCATTTTGATCACCTTTGTGGTGTAGAAATGACTTGTGTAGTTTTGGTGTTTTTGTGTTTTTGCGTAACGAGTCTTCGTTCAAGTGTTTGAGCGTTAGCAGGTTACGAGGAGTTTGTTTTTATGAGTTATGTTTCAAAAGAGTGTGGAATTCTATTTTTGAAAACTTTGTTTTGGAAATGATAATTTTTCCGGTTGTCGTAAAAGTTGAGGTTTATCGCGTAAGACGCAGGGATTAGCTACGGGTATTTATAAAATATGAAAAGTATGAGGTTTTGAGTGTAATAAATAAATTTAAAAATAAAATAAAAATATATGTATGTATATGGTAAAAAAAATCGGCTAGAAGGGATAAGGGGGAAAAAGGAAACCCAATTTGAGTCCAAATATGACTCTTAGGCCCAAGGAATCCTAATCTAACCCAAACAAGCCCAACCCCTACCCATATAAGCTATACCAACGACCCTAAAGCCAAATTTCTGCAAATTTGAGTCGATCACAAGGGCAAGAGGAGAGGGGAAAAGTAGGGTTTATAGTTTTGAAGCTAAAAATCAAGAACCAAGGTAAAATCTTTAAACCCTATGTTCAATTGTTTGATTAATTAATCTAATTCATGTAATATTAATTATGATGGATCCAGGGTTTGTAAACTTCTGTAAATTAATTAATTAAAACATGTTGGGATCAATTAATGATAATATTATAATGATTGGTGAAAAGAATTGAGCATAAAACATGCTAGTTATTGAGTTAGGGTTTGGACAGAAAATTATGGCTGTAAAGATGTGAGTGTAAATAACAGATGGTGAAGAGTTAAGTCACGAATTTCAGGTCTAAATTGAAGTTTAATGAAAGAGCTTTCCAAAAAGTCTAGCCACGATTGATTTCAAGGTCGGGAAGTTGGTCTTTTGATTTTTCTTTGTTAAGATGTCAAAGCTGTCAAACCGGGACAAATTTTGGGTAAAAGTTTGAGGGTGTTTTGTGGTTGTAAAAGTGGTATTTTGACTAGGCCTTCTGGAATAATTAAGTATTAGGTTATATTAGACTACCACGAAAAGGATTCGCGATAAAAACTTGTGGAAGTATTTTATGTTAATTGAAACATTTTGGTGTGTGTTCAGATCCGAATTTGAGTAGTTGACAAGTTTGATTTTCTTTTGAGTACTTGTGTGTGTTATTGGTCCATGGCATTTTGGGATTAGCTTTTGTACTTATGAGATACCATGGTAAATTTTTGGTGTGAGTTTTTGAGCTTTATTTGTCGTGATTTCATGTGGGCGAATGTACCCAAAAATTCTGTGTTTTCTAATTTTTAAAGTGCAAGGGATTTAGTGAGTGTTAGGTTATGGTGGTGGTTAGTATGGTGTCTAGGATATCCATGGTGGGTCATATGAGTCTTAGACATCCATCATATGAGTATTACATAGGTTGTAGCTTTTAGCTTGGCCTTGTGTAACGTGGACTTATTTGTGTTGTTTAGATTTGTGATTTGTGTTGTGGAAGCTGCAAGGCTTGAGGTGAGTTCATAGTCCCACTTTTTAACTTGTTTTACACTTGGGATAGGAATGATGCTTGTCTTAAATGATTTGAATTACTGTGATTATGTGTATGTGTGTTAAAGAGCTCGGACTTTTAATGTTATCGTATTTATGCTATATGTGAACGGTAATGATATGATGTGTGATTCTGTGTGGTCCAATTGGGAGGGTGCTTACCTTGTTGCTCGTGCATACGACCTAATTGGAGAGTAGCAGCCCTACTCACTTTTATTCTGTATGGTCCGATCGGAGGGTATTAATTTACCCATTTTTTTTGGAGCGGGGGTCACGTTCCGTCCTGGTATGTTGTGAATTTGGATCGGTGGGCACGTTCCGCCCGATGGTTGCCTTATGTGTGATGTTGCCTTGTGAATGCATGTAGCTTATATGATAACAGTAATTATTTGTCCAGCTATATTTTATAATCACAGTGATTTTGGTTGCCTAGCGTGTATGAGTCTTAAACCTATGAATCTCACCAACGTTATGTTGACATTTTAAGCATCATTTTCAGGTGAGCATTCTAAGGCTATGATAGAAGGAAGTGATTAGACGAGACCTTAGTTGCATTGGAAGTGGTTTATCTATGCGTTTGGAGTTTATCATGTTGTTTCCTTTCGGGTATTGTTATGACACTTTGTGTCTATACTTTGCCATTTTTAGTGCATGTAGTTATTCTCTATATAGACACCATGTGTTATGATGATATCCATGAAGTTACACCCGCGAGTTTTCGCTGTGGCGGGGTGTGACATAAAACACATCAACTTATAACGAAACTAATTATTCCTATTCCGTTGAATTTGTTCCCATTGATGTTGTTGTCAAACATGCTCGATGAGACATCGTTGAAGCTTTGGGTGTGTGCGTTTATCGTGTAGTTCTTTGGATTTTCTTCTTTGCATTGCGCAACGTTCAAACCATGTCTGTTGCATACTTGGTTATGAAGGAATATACATTTCACTAGCTTCAGATATCACAAATTTTTTATCTTTCAAAATTGTGTGATGCATCATGATGCACGAGTATATGATTCTCCGTAACTTCCCCACAATAAATGCACACGCCGGTTAGGCAATAATATGCCAACGTCCTTGGAGGACAGCAAAAGCTCTTTCAATATCTTTTCGAGCACTTTCTTGTTTCGCTTTCCATGCGGCGTTTTTTGGGTTACTTGCAACTGTAATGGATTTGACAAAAGATGCCCACTTTGGGTAAATGACTAAATTCTGTCAGCTAGATAATACCCATTGTGGAAAACTAGAAGGGGGAGTTGAATAGTTTTTCGTCAATTTAGATTTTAATAACTTTGTTTTATAAAAACGTCGATACAAGGTTTATTGTAAAAATCTACTTAATCTAAATGATCAATTTTACTAGTATATATGTATATATATATTGTATCTTTTTAGGTTATTTATAAAAACTTTATTTTGTGAATGAACCTTTTGTTTGAACTTTGTGTGAAATCAATTTTAGCACAATATCACAAGCTACAACTAGATGCAAATATATATGAGTATGCAAACAATAAAGATGTAAGTAGGATAATGAACAAGAGATGGAAAGATCAAACCAAGACACAGCGGATTTATAGTGGTTCGGCTACAAGGTCTCCTTCTTTGCCCTACTCCACTCTTCGAGTCTCCTACTCGAAAGTTTTCTTCACTAACACAACGAGCTCCCTTTTGGCGGAGAAACCTTACACAACTTTTGCTTACACTGATTAACGACACTAAGCTAAATGTCGAGTTTTAATAATAGCTAGAACCAATCTCACACCACAATACACCTTCTTCACAACTTATACATAACACTACTACTACACTACTTCTCACACCTTTACTACTTCCTCTTCACAACACAACTATTTATTCACTACTTCTATTCACAACTACTAACCCACCTAGATCTATCAATTACACACCTTCTACAACTTTACAAATAATTTACACAACACCTAACAATATACACAACACTTCAATACTTCTAAACAAGATGTTGGAGAAGTATTCTTCTCTTGCACTTTGAATGAGGATGGATAGTATCACTTGAAAACAAGAACTAATATGTTTATGATCAAAGGTTTTAGGAAGATGATTTGAGAGAATTAGAACAGAAAGTTTTAGTGCAAAAGGTGAGGAAAAAATTCAGATTTGAACCAGTATTTATAGGCAAAGAAATCTGACACAGGAGCGTATGCCGGCCCCCTTAATTGTGTGCCCGCCCCCTTAAAATTAAGGGGGCCGCCCTTATAATTAAGGGGGCCGCCCATTGAAACAGCCAGATTTTTTTGTCTTTTCTGGGGAAAGTTTATTTGGTGAAAATTTAATTGAATTTGGTTAAAAATTTGAATTCATTTAATTATTATGAAATAAACATTTTTCTTTAATTACCAAAAGTGTTTTTCTTAAATATATAAAATGTTTATACCATTTTATATAATTTGTAATTAGTAAATAAACCTTTCTTTGATCATAAAATGTATTAGGCACTTGTTTATTCATACCTTAAGTGAATTAGTTGGATATAATGATATTTTGTCACTAAATACTTATTTACGTAATGATTTTACGTTTAATGATTTTATATTTTGTGATCGTCAAAACATAGGGATATCGAAAAATATTAATAACGTTTTTACGCATTATTTATATCAACACCCATGCTTAAATTTTTTTCCGTATACTTCAAACGGAACCACATGGCCAATGTCATCAGGCAGGTCGTCGAATAACGGAGAAGTATGCAAAACAGTAAGATCGTTATTCGCACCTGACACACCAAAAATTGCATGTCAAATTCACAAATCATACGACGCAACAACTTCAAATTATAGTTGGATACTTTTTATCACCTCTGTGGAATTCCCCTTGCCATTCTTTCGGACAAATCTTCCATTCCCAGTGCATACAATCGATGCTTCCCAACATCCCCGGTATCTTATGAACCATGTTATGTGCGTGGTATAAGTTGTGAATGTCATTCTCGTCTGGTTTTCTTAAAAACTCCTTCCCAAACAACCGGATTATGCACATAGTAAAAAAATCTAGACAATCGCGTGAACAGTGTTCACTTATTTGTAAATACTCATCTAATGCATCAGCTGATAACCCATAAGCCAATTGGCGTATGGCACATGTGCATTTTATAATCACACTAAAACTTATTACACCAGCAGCATTGGGTCAGACTCTAAAGAAATCAAAATACGAGGGAAGAGGATGATGAGTTTCAATATACGTTTCAATACCTTGGACTATTTCTAAAAATAGTTTACGGCTCATACGATAATGATGCCAAAAATTTTCTTCTGTATATTTTGGTTAGTCACCAAAATAGTCGGCCATTAGACGTGCTTCAGCAACTTCACGTTCACGAGGGACGTATCTACGGCGGCATGAAGGACCGGTTTCTTGATTTTGCAATGATTGCTCGTACTCAAATTCTTGGATAATCATCTCTAGCTCCGTTATCTCTTCAAAGTCACTAACACTTGAATAAGATTCTTTGCTCATGTTTCTTGCTTTTAATGTGTGTAACAATGTGAAATAAAAGTTGTGTAAATTTGATTGAAATGTGTAAAATATGTGTAGTATTTATAGTGTTAATATTTTAGTTTTTTAAAAAGAAAAAAAAAATGTTTACGTTTGAAATACAAACGTTATGCAACGTTCCACAACAAAAAAGCTGCAACAAGTACAACTTCAAGCCTCGTCGTGCAGACGAGTAACAAACAACTGGCGAACGATGAGAAGGGGGTGCAGTGGCGAGCTCGGTGAAGGGTGAGGTGACTCCACGTAGGAGTGGCGAGCTCATTTGAGCAGCTGCACCGGGTGCTCTTACTCGCCCAACAAAAGTAGCCACTACATCTTTGACTATAGCTGTCATCTTCATTTAATAAGCAGATAAAGATAGTTCATCATTTGTTTTAAAACTTGCAATAACTTTGGAGGATATATAAAGTTTTACTTTGCTCGCCCCCTATCGTGAAGTTCCAAAGGTCAAGAAAGTCAGTAACATTCAAGAAGTATCGACAAAAAAGCAAGCGAGCAACTATCCTTTGCTCCCGCGATTGTCACTAAAAGACACCGAACACAACGAGCAAACCTTCCTCGCCACTCATTTGCTCGCAGATTTCAATACATTGTGGGTGCTAAAAGACAATCAACACAGCGAGCAAACCTTACCCGCCCCTTCAGTTTGCTCGCTTCATCGATTTTTGTAACACCACTTTTGATGGTCCATTTTAGTAAAGTGGATTTGTATAAGTTCATTTAAAAAATTCACACCTTGTACAATGTTGTTCATCCTTGAAAAACAATTTTATGGTATATGCTCTCATTGCAAAGTAAATAGTTTAAATAAGATAAATATATGCAGCATATGATACGGGCATAGTTTTATGTGTGAAGTATGTACGTTAATATTGTTTATTAGCATATTCCTTGTTAGTTAAAGAGAAATGATTGACATACTCTCATTTGTTATTTGCACACTTAAATGTACAAACTGCTAAAACAGCATATAATAAATATACAATTTAAAATGTGCAAATAAGAAATTAGAGTGTGTAAATCATTAGCTAAGCGAAAGCATTGTTTGGCTGAATGTGTATATGAGCTATTGACTAGGAATAATGTGCCACTATAAAATAATTATCATCATAAAGTCACTGAATGTATAGGGCTTTATGAATATAACAAGTTGTGTGTTGCTGTCTGCAACAAATCCATGTTACATCCTAGTTAAAAATAAAATCCAACAAGTAATTAACTAATAAACCTTGCTAGAGAATACAACCTTCATATAACATCATTAAATAGATGTACCATACTACCATAGTACCATGTATGCAACATCTAGTCACCAGTGTGCCTTTGGTGACCATAGTTTTAATAGGGAAACATGTTCTATCAAAAATGTTATAAGTTTATAAATCTTCCTCTCAGATATATAGGTATGTTTAATAGAATCAATGCGAAAACATGAACTGGCTATTACCTTATTTTAATGCTAACATACAATTTAGGAAGTGTTTCAAGGATGAACAGCTACTATGATGTTGTAAGATCCCAATATGTAATTGTCGAATACTTGAATGCAAATGTTTCTGCAATCATTCTGTTCAATTTCCTTCAACACATGGTCGGGCTTTGTATATGATATAAATTGTATAATACGTTCTTAGTTGTTGGCTGTATGTAGTTTCAATGTTTCATACTGTTCGATATGCAATAAACATTTACAATCTCAATTAAACATGTTGCTAATAACATGATGGGAAACCACAAGTGCAAGATTTAATAAAAATATTGGTGTGCTTCTTAGAGCATTCATTTAAAAACCTTGATTATAAAACAGTACAACGACAACAAAACTACATGGATACCTTAGACCGGACCCATAAATTAACCAAGTTTCAATCGTTTAAACAACAGCTTAAATTTTTTCTTCTACTGTACAACAAAACTGTCCGTACCTGTATTGCCCAGTTGGATCATCCGTAACTCGAAGTGATGAAAACAGCAGTTTACATAACACCTGAAGAGATTGAAATCTTCTTGTCACCTATGAGTATGGTTAAGGGATGTAGACGGTGCATCAGATAGCTGTGTGACGTCAGCTAAACAAAATTCCTCGGCAAGTAAATCAACCCCGTCCCATTGCATATCAGCCACTGAAAGTTGTCAATAAATGCCAACATTATGTTACATTAGAACTTGAAAACATAGTTATAAAAGTAGTAAACAAGAAGCTTGAAAAGAAAGCATACAATCTGTATTCCACATGTCCGTGAGGGGAACTTCTTTGTCTGATAGAAGCCAATAATCTGTGTCAATCTGCAATGATTAAAAATACAGGGCTCATAAGATTATCTTCGTTTCTAACCCATGGTATAAATTTGTAAATGATATGCCTCAAAGTAGATAATATAAATGAAAGTAAGACTGCTATTTATAAGGTAAGCCCCGGAGCACTGAGCTACTACTTTGTATAAGAGTCCAATATCATCAAATCATTACAACAATGTGACGCTTGATCACAATATTATTTCTTAAGCCCCGTCTTTTAACAAAAACCAGCTTAACCAGAGTAAATGTATATAACATCCCTAAATGCTTTACATGGTTTTATAATGATACACAATTTGGTCTAACAGTTTCCAGCTTCTTAGAGTGAACATTGCTGGATGGCGTATGACAAGATTGGGTTATATAGTTTAAGGACTCCTTTTTCTATAATGCATTAGGATTTAGCAGCTTATTAAGCAAAATAGATAAAATGATCAATAAAATTTTACACTATTTTCATAAATTGTTCACAAAAAGAAAATTATCAGACACATTTTTAACACTCATAATCAAACCAGTTGTTAGTGGTAAATTTGAGAGTAATGCACAAAGAAACTCAATTTGACAGAGAAAATGTTGTTCTTGTCAACTCTTGCTGATAACTAATCGGGAATATGTCATTAAATAGTAAATCTGATTTCACCATTGTTCCACCTAGGCCACTTATTCATATCATTTAACCTCCCAAGTTTCAATTTTACTTTTTAAATTCTGAAACTTTCTGAAAAATCGTCTTGCAACTTGTATAACTAATTTGTATTACTGGTTACGTATGCCAATTGAGTAAATACACCAAGTTTTGTCGCAATTGTTTAAAAACAGAAGATATGTATTCCCATTCTGTAGAATAGATGACGAGATGCAGTCTCGACAAACTAATACAACTGGGATGCTATTTCACACAATCATCACATACACTTATATAACCAGTCAATTTCTCAAATTAAAAAATAAAATAAAGTAAAAAAATAAGAACATCGAAGCAAAAAGGAAACTTGAGTAGTTAGACCTCTTAACCAATGTTAATGTCCTAGATGGAACAATTGTAAAACTTTAATTACTGTTTAGTATTTTAGTAACAACTGCCTTGACTATCATCAGATAAAATGTGATTGCATTTAGATGAGAATGATTCAACTAATATGATTATAAAAGTAGAAATATGTGACTAAGAATTGTTCCAAAAAGACAACTATGTGACTAAGAATATATTTTTGTTCGAGCTTTTAATTGAAAAAGTGTAATAGTATAGTAAGGTGTTTATCTATTTTGCCTTTAAATGTATGAAAGACTATTACTTACATTCACATCTGAAGGAACTATCTTCGTAATTCTCCCAGGCGAGTCTTGAGGCATGTTATGTCCAGAGTTCATATTCTCAACAGGTTGTGGGTGAACTTCAACCTCCATGCCAGCATTTGCAACAATGGTTGATTCAGTTGCTGGATTATCACTGGAGCCAGAACTTGAAGCGACTGGCATAGGTGCATGTTGTTCAACCCCATCCACATCCTCAAACTTCTCTTCAAATTGACTAAAATGCCCGTAGAATTTTAAATTAGCGTGAACTCAAATTGACCAGCTTCAGTACCAGAAAATGATTTAGATAATAACCAAAAGTGGTACCTGACAAGATATACATCAATGGGACCCATTGTGCTTCTAAGGATTATTCTATACCTCCTTTGCGGATAGTCAACAGCCTGAAATACCAAAATTTTCAAAACATCCAGGGGACTGAATTTCCATGATCAACTATCAACATATCCGTGATTTGATAACTCTATAGGTTAATTTATTCTGTAAGTGATTAGTTTAAAACTCACTCAGCTGAAGGAGACAAAGCTACCTCTCAAATGGAGACCAAATGTTTCATTTAACATTTTTTACGTTTATTTCCAATAAAGTTTATTTCGGTACTATCCATATAATACATATTGAAAGCATGAAACTCACCTCATCGGGGTCAGGAACTTCGAGAGTGGTCCCGTGTGGAGCTTTAATTGCTATCAAAGTTTCGTTCTGTCATTTTGAGCTATATACGTTAACTTATGTAACTACTAAATATAAAAACGAAACATGATGTAGTTAATTATAAAGCTAAACATGCCACAGCAATTTCACCTGAAAGCATGGTCGAGTTTTTATGTCATCTTCAGTCACAAAAAGCCATCTGAAACAGAAGTGAGTCAGCAAACACGTTATATTAGCAAGGTTTATGAAAATGTAGGTAGTAGCAATATTACTTTTGTTTGTTGGCATCTTCACTCATATCCCTCATTCTTTCCTGCATTTCTCTGCACGGTCTCGATATCAGCCAAAACATATAGGTTTAACACAAGAATATTGGTAAGTTGCTAAAGCTGATAATATAATAAATCAATTAACCTGATTCTTTCATCCAATCTACTTTCTTCCATTGTAAGTCTTTGAACCTCTGCCTACAGCCAATAAAACAAATGAAGCTAAAATACTATAAACAATAAGAATGTAACGATACAGAAATAATGTAAAGAGGGTGACATTATCATAACAAAATAATAATATACCTGTAACAGATTGACGTCATCCTTCAACTCTTCAGGTTTGGAAGCATCAAGGCCTCTAAACGGTTATGCAAACAATTTGATGTCAGATACATATGTTCAGAAAGACCAAAGGCAAAACACGAAGAAAAAAAACCTTACTTCCAGCGGATTCTGTTCTTGAGCGTTTTTTCAACAAGACCAATGCCTTCAAGGACATTTGTTATATCATATATCCGTCTCTTCTGCACCTATACCATTATAACTTCTTAAAAAGATGCAGCAAACTCACATCTAATATAACGTATCATAATAAACTTACATCCAATGTCTCGGCAGCATTATTCAAATCAAGAATACCGCCTTCAGCGTGTGTAATGAGATGAATAAACTTTTTCGTCAAAAGGCCTGCAATCATTAAAAAAAATCCATCACATGTAAATGTTCCTTTCAAATTTTATGCAAATATGAAACGCTTAAATCCGTACATACCTAACGAGTTGTCATAACGATTGCCAGCAGGAGTAAGCGGAGAAGGTGACCCAGCATTGCCGATAGGGGACAGAGGAACGGATCTGTTGCTCTTTGTGGCCTTTGCTCGACTGTTAACCTTTCCACCATTTCCAGAAACGGGAGTTTGAACGGGACTGTTAACTGTAGAAGCATAACTAGGACTTGATGAAATTTCATTGTAGCTCGTTCCAAGTTTTCTTTTCACCGGCTGTAAAAAAACATTCATGCACATAATGAAATTAGTATTACACATAGCAAATGAAATATTCCAATATAGCATAAAACATTTTTTTAACAACGTCGTTTACTGTATTTTAGCTCATCCATAGACACGAAGTTTATAATCCTCCTTGTCTATAATCTATATTTCATCATTTCATCGTGCAATTCTACGAGGTTCAACAAATATATTCAACAAACACAACCTAAACTTAGAAATTAAAAGAATATAAACAACAATACAGCAAATGAAATAACGAAAATGTAGTACACTTCACAAGGTACACTAACTATAAAAACCTGTCAACTGTTAGGCTGTTAGCTATTTTCATTCTCTATATTCATCATTTATTCATCCAATTCTAAGAGGCAATGCAAATATATTCAACTACCACGACTCGTGAAACTCCGAAAATGTAGCATCGTTCACGGGACAAACTAACCACTAGAAACTATAATCTAATAATTTTACTAAATTCATCCAACTACTCTCAAAAGTCAAAACCTATTCGCTAAACAATAAAAAACGTCGAAAACGTATCACGATTCACACTCACTAACAACTAACTTCCATCATTAATAAACACAAATTTAAACTATTAAGCTAACAACTACCGGAGATTTAACAATAATAACTTCATCAGCCTGATCACTTCTCTTTCCATCATTTCCAGTCGAAAATCGATAATAATCATCTTTGGGAACAAACGGCGGCTTGGACGAATGCATCGCCAAGTGCCGTCTGACCGGATGGGGAATCGGACCTCTACCGCCAACGGAAGTTGAGTCCGATTGGCAGTTTGAAGGTCCAGAATCCGACATTAAGTGAAATTAAGGAATTGATTGATGGATTAATGAATTAGGGTTTTGAAAGTGATTTTGGGGGTTTTTTTGGAGGGGAAAGTGAAATTGGGAAGGGAGGGAATTTTTTTTTTGTGTTTGGAGAGATGTGGAGTGGAGGGAAGTGAAATTGGTAAAAAAGGAAATGGCATTAAGTGGTGTCATGGTCCTTGTAGTTTTGTCTTGTTATGTAATCGTCCTTGTAAATTTGGTTAACACTAGACTTGGGAATATTTATTTTCGGGTCGTGTTCAAGTTGAGCCATTTAACTGAGTCGTACACACCGGTCAGAATCGTGCAGAGCTGGTAAGGGCGTTATGGGTTTTGTTGAACAGTTAAGGAGGGCTTTTGAAGAAATAGGTCATGGGTTTAATCTTAACTTTTGGCTAAAATGACTAGAACAGGTGCTCATTATTTGGGGCTAGATACTTTGGAAAGGGTCAGTCGGCATCGAGGTGTACGGGTCAAGGTTTCCTCGCCGATTTAAACCTTTTGGAAAAATGCGTTAAATGGGTCATCTCGCCACCCGTTTTGACATGTTTAACCACACAACTTGCTTAGATAAATGTGTTGTTTTTTAATTATGTATAAATGTGGTAGATTCGACTCCCTGACACGTGAACATCTTGGGATCACTAGATAAAAGTTCAAAAATGGCCACGAGAACACATGTTAGGCCATATACCACTAAAAAGGCTTGACTTCTCTGCGTAACATGGATCCTTCTTTGTTTACCTTTTCCGTTTATTCGCCACACTAATACGCTTACTTAAATGTTGTATTTGGGTTAATTTGTTTTAATCTTATAATACCATGCCAATGGTCAACCGGAACCTGAGGTGCCTCGCCATATCTAGTTAATATAAAGGTTTTAATTCATTACATGATTTGAAGTCGCCACAGAAAAATAAGTTAAGATTATGTTTAAATGAGTTTTCGATCGTAAAGTAGTCGATCCCCCTAACTTATTTGATAAATGGGTTTAGCATGTGTTACGTCATCAGTTAATATAGGTTTAGACAATTAAAAATGCTTTAGACAATTAAAAGAAAAGTTTATAAATGTTAAATGGGTCGACCTCCAACCTGTTTAAAAATAGATTGCACCATTTGTGTTCAGGTTATTTGTATATCTGGTAGGGTTTTCATATCTAACCCGTTCATTTGTGCTCTTCTTACTTACGTCGAGGTAAACCGAACTTGCTATAAAGAATAGAAAATCTAAATGTTAAAAATTGTATAAGTTTGGGGTCACTTAAAGATTAATGAAAAAGCTTAACAAAAAAACTTAATAAATGGAATTGTATTGTAGCAAAACAACAAAGGAATTTTATTTATTTATTTTTTTTAGAACGGTAAATTTTTACAACCTACACGACTACACCCGCTGTTTCACAAATTCTATCTTACATATTTCTAACGAGATTTGATCCCACAACTTTTAGGTTGATGGGCTACTCACATACTAGTGTACTAAGAGGCATCGGTAAATCAACAAAAGAATTAGTAGGTGGGTGTTTTCGTTTTTATATAAAAGTAGATGATTAATCTCGTATAGCGACTGCGGTGTATAATACATCAATTTGTGAGTTCAATTTTTTTTTTTTTTAATGTATATTAGATGTGCAGTAAGTGAGAGTGGACAAAGTTAATGGTAAGCACTTAAATATTTAATAAATTGCATTGTCTTTTTATAAGCATATATATTTTAGTCTAACATCATTATTTATTTTTTAAGTTTTTAAATTTTAAACAATTGTGTTTTTACTTTATATAAGGTATTTTGATTACATCATTGAGCTCAAGATTAGCAAAAAATAAATAAAACTAAACACATCGTGGGTCAAAAAGTTCTGTAAGATCGAGATCCATGAATATAATCGTTAAAATTAATGGAATCAAAAAGTTACACCGAAACCGATAATAAACAAATTACCGAACTGACAAAAAACGATCCTGCATTTTTTAAAAACCGGATATTTTCGTTCTGTTTGAGTTAAAAATAAATAAATAAATAAAAGAAGAAGAAAAAAAGAAGAAAAAAAAAACACTGAATTGTGCACTCTCCTAAAGATTTAGACATTTATAGGATTTTTAAAAGGTAAAAAAAGGGTAAAATGGTTTTTTTTTTCCTCCTTTTTTTGTGTGTGAAAAACGGCTAGTATTTTGGGCTCCGGCTACCTTTTTTTAACCACAAAACAACTGTTGCAATATTGGAAAAAAAATTACTTGGGCGGTTGTCATGACGGCGCGACTTCTGGTGTCGCTTCGTGTCATCCGACGACACCATAAGGCAATAACGCAGCCTTATAGCACCCACACCGTGTACTCTAAGCTTGAATAAATGATGCCATGACCATCTTGGCTCACATTCAAGTTTATAACAATTTTAAGCTTTGGATAATCAAGAGTCAAGACGATGTACAACCTAAATAAAACTGCAACTTGGCTTTCCTTAGATCGAAATATTCAAATACATGTAAACAATCTCACTAAAACTGCAACCAATGTAGATATTAAAAAAGAAAATCAACACATTCTTGACAAAAATGCAATCAATGTAGGTATAATATTTTATTTAAATGCTGCCGATTCAAACCAAAATTAAACACCCATGGTTTTTAATTTGGTGTCGATATTTGTACGCTCGTACAAATTACAAAAAATGTATAGTTATTATCTTACAAGAGTTGGAAATGCTTGTTTTAAAAACTAGACGAGTACCCGTGCATAACAACGGAATTTTATAGCGACAGATAGTTTATTGATAAAAAAAAATTTATAAGTTATAAATCAAAAATAATAAAAGTTTGAAGATTTGGGAATTAAACATAATGTTTTGAAACCCGGTTCGACCCGGGTGGTTCAACCGGTTGAACCGTTCCGGTCAAAAAATTTGTCGATTTAAACCGGGTCAACTTGCTAGGTTTAATCGAAAACGGGTCAAATTAAATCGGTTCAACCCGTCGGGTTTGAAGCGTCTCGGGTCAACCCGGTTTGTCATTTGTATTAATTGTTTTAATTGGTTGTATTTAATTTGGTAGATATAAAGTTTGAAGATTTGAGAATTAAACATAATGTTTTGAAACTCGGTTCGACCCGGGTGGTTCAACCGGTTGAACCATTCCGGTAGAAAATTTTGTCAATTTAAACCGGGTCAACTTGCTTGGTTGGGTCAAAAACGGGTCAAATTAAACCGGTTCAACCCGTCAGGTTTGAAGCGTGAACCGTTCCGGTCGAAAAATTTATCGATTTAAACCGGGTCAACTTGCTAGGTTGGGTCGAAAACAGGTCAAATTAAACCGGTTCAACCCGTCGGGTTTGAAGCGTCCCGGGACAACCCGGTTTATCATTTGTATTAATTGTTTTAATTGGTTGTATTTAATTTGGTAGATATAAAGATTGAAGATTTGAGAATTAAACATAATGTTTTGAAACCCGGTTCGACCCGGGTGGTTCAACCGGTTGAACCATTCAGGTAGAAAAATTTGTCGATTTAAACCGGGTCAACTTGCTTGGTTGGGTAAAAAACGGGTCAAATTAAACCGGTTCAACCCGTCAGGTTTGAAACGTGAACCGTTCCGGTCGAAAATTTTGTCGATTTAAACCGGGTCAAGTTGCTAGTTTGGGTCGAAAACGGGTCAAATTAAACCGGTTCAACCCGTCGGGTTAGAAGCGTCCGGGTCAACCCGGTTTGTCATTTGTATTAATTGTTTAATTGGTTGTATTTAGTTTGGTAGATATATTTTTAATTGGTTGTACAATGTGAATAACTCATTGTACTTTTAAGTAATGGGGTGTTTTAATAAGAGTATTAATTACATAATTTTTCTCTCTCCTGTTGAAAACTCAACATTTCACTTTTACCATTTTTCCATTATAAGTAGTATATATAAACCTCTATACCCTCTTAATAAGGACAAGATCACAAGTATATATACCTTATTAAATAAACCTTTATATGTTATAGATAATTATTAATGGATGTCAATATATTAGAGTTTTTACCCTACTGTTTATCTTATATATACTCATGTATCTCTGACATTATAGATTAATTAAAGAATACTTTTCATTCACTCAATTCTTGTTCACAACACGTTATCAGCACGCTCTAAAGTTTTTTTTATTCTTCTCCCGTATTGCAAGGTATGTCATGAACTGTTTATCATCCAATGTTAAATAGCAAGTTTACTTAGCTTCTAGAATTCACAAAGATATTGTAAGTTTATTTAATTCAGAATCAAAACGACGCCGTATAGCGTCCGTTTTTTCCCCCCGCGGTTTTTTTTTCCCGCAAAAGAGAAGGCCCGTTTGCGAAAAATTGTGGCCCATGTCCTTAGCCTGTTTCCTAGCCCAACTGGTCCAGTTTGTGTGTGGCCCGTATATACTGATTTATCATTTGTTAATTAACATAAATGGGAAATCCACACAAACCTAGAACATTCACACATCTCTGCTGCTGATGTCCTGATGATGATGATCAAAGGATGTGGAAGGAAAACCAAAGGACGATGATAGGAAGATGATGATAATCGAAGGATGGAAGTAACACAACAAACGAACCTACGTTTTCCGGTAAAGCTTGCAGCGTCATTTTCAGTATAGTTAAGTTACTGATGAATTTTTGTGGGTTTTTTTCATAAGGTTATTGTAGTCCGATTGATTTTTCGTATTTTCATTTTGGGGGAAATAATTGATTTTGATTATAATTAATTTTTTTTAGGAGGGTTATAATTGTTCTAATTTCTTCTTCTATGTTTTACCATGGTTTGCTAATTGGGTTTGTTTTCTTGGATTAAAGATATACTAAAGTGTGTTTACTGTGTATTTTGCTAGATACGGTTATGAGAGGCGGTTTAGGATACCAAAAGCCGTACGAGATTGATATATTGCCTTTTTTTAAAAAAAAATAGGATTTGCTGTATTTGTTTATTGGTTTACATAGTTTGCGATATATAGCGTTTGCTATTTTCTTGGACAGGTGGAGTGACAGAATTGAAAGAAAAGATTGGTTTTCGTGGTCTAGATCGTGCTATGGCTGCGGAAGAAGCTTTAACTGAGAATGTAAGTTCGCCACTGATTTCATATGGTAGAAGTGCGTTACAAAATGTTTCTTTGGAGAGTTCGAAACTGGTAAACGTTAGCGTAATGTTGTTAGTCGAGGTGTGAAAAATAAGTTATAAGTTATTATTTGTTTGTGTAATATTTTATCTTGCTTAGTGGCGAAACTAATTACGAAATTTGATTTGCTATCTCCTGTAGTTGCAGAAGTTGTGGTTATGCATGATGAAGAGGTGTCGTACAAAGTTTTTTTTGGTATTATCCGAAGGCTCATGAAGTGTACAATGTATCTACTGGACCTGTTATAAGACCTGCTATGGTAGGCATACATGGTGGGCGTTAAGGTTCATTAAGTTTTAATGCATATGTTAGGCTTATTGTTCAATATTTCTGCCACTATGTAGATTTAAAAAATTGATTGTGTAGGTGTAGTAGTCGTTGGAGCTCATGCGAAAAATGTTAATATGCAGGGATTGTATTTTCATAAACTTTTAATGAAATGCAATTTTGGGTTTTAAACAAGAAATGTGAAGAAGTCTGCAATATATGTCATGCAAAAGTTCAGAGCTTTACATTCTAAATTGCTCACATGCGTTTAAGTAACTCATATAATGTAAAATAAAAATCAGATTGTGAATTGCTCACGAGTTTCATTTACTATCATGTTATTTCCAATTATATTTGAATGTGTTTCTTACATAGACATAATTGTGTACTTTGGGTAAAGGGGATTTGCAGCCACGCTATTTTGGGTTTCCATAAAAAGGTTAAGAGCTTTAAACAGGTACACCTTTAAACTATCTCAACTTTTAGTACGATTACTCTAAAATATGCAAAACTTATTTGTAATGTTTTTTTGTGTAACTATGCAGGTAGAAGATGTGCGGGCAAGTTAAAGTAGTGGTTACAATTGAAATTGAAGATGATATGCTTGAATTAAAGGTATTTTTATTTCTGTCATCTATAACATATCTGTCTGCTTTCTAAAGCTGCAAGTTTTGATCTAATTTCACTCTTTCTTTTATGTTTGGACATTAATGCAGGCATGCTGTGTTACAGGCACGAGCAAAATCACCGACCATACCAACTCATATTGTGATTGATGCTCGGCGAAGACAAATAGCAACAAGTGAGCTTCAATATTATCATCTTTTCATAAAGACCTTATGTTTTCGTTCTTCCACTTTTTGATACATTGAACATAATTGGTAATTGCCAAGTGTTTAATTTTCTTATATTTTCCAGATTCAAGTACAGCGACGCCGGTTCTGGGTAAGCTTTGTTTCCTGTTGCCTCATGGCCTCATGGGTAGGTTGGGTAACATATTAAAATGTACCATTTTTCTACAGGTAGAGACGGGTTGTTCTAGGGTTGGATTAACCCCAGAATTTGTTCCAATACCTCATTCAGGGTCTTCAATGCCTTGGTTTACGTTATTGGCCTTAGATATAGCTCCATTGAGGGTAGTACACAATAGTTGGTAATCAAGACATACAAAGATATACTTCACCCACTTCACAATTGTAGTACATTAACTACTTTTTGAAATTCAAATATACGGAAACGACAATGTTGGTGGGTCAATTTGTCCCATATTGACCCAGGCTGCTCATTTCTTCGCTACTGTAGTCAAGTGAAAGGAACCTTTGTTTGATGCAGCTATACGTTGCAGAACTACCATCCTTTGGGAACATTGCACTTTGGAGTAGGTTCTAAGATTTTTTGCTTACTATATGTTGTATATGAACTCAGGGATTTAAATGACCCATTGGGGTTAAGGTATCTGAAAAAAGTTTTGATTTTTAAGATTTTTGGAAAGCTCGTAAGATTACCTTTGTCGGCTTATGAGGTTGCTTACTTGAGCGTATGACTTATTCATAAGATATGAGTTTGAGATAATGAGTGTTGATTGCAGCTTATCATCGAGGGAATAAAGAGAAGAAAATGGTTGCAGCTCAAGCAGTAGCGGTTGCTGCAATTGCGGCTACTGATGTTGCTAAGCTATCAACGTTTGCCACTTATTATCCAATTGTAGCTGTCGGTCGTTTTTTCTAAGCAGGGCTGATGTTGGGCCATAAAAGGTATACACACTTGGATTCTTTATTATGAAGTATGTTCACATCGTTTTCAGCAATCTTTTAAGTCGAGCTTTAAAAAAGTGAGCTTAAATTTGGTCGAACAATACTTTTGTAGGTTATGACTCATGGAACTGATGTTATCACTATTCAACAGGGTTTCGTGTGTGTTTATTAGTTATTACTTATTATAAAAACAAAACGGATCTCAACAAGCTGTGATTTTGGACGACCTCCTGTTGCAACCAACGTCCACTCAAGTAAGGATATTTTGTTTTGCTTTTCCGTTTCATCCTTCAGTTGGAATGACTCTACCTGCAACTAGCACGCAAAAAGACTCGCTAACTGTACTTTAAATCCGTTATTTGCAGGCAAAGTAGTTTCAGAATTGACTGTTGGTGCCTCTTTAGACACACACACTATTGACACAGTAAGAAAATGCCTACAAAGCGTTCAATTGTGATGATTAAGTTTATCAATTAACTATTCGGACGTTGTAAAAATTACAGACATTCAATGGCTCATTGGTTTCCACTTGACGACATAGGAGAGAAGCATAGAAATCGAATGCATGCCACATGTTCATATCCATTACACTAAAAGAAGGTAAAAGGTTCCTGTTATTAAAATTTTGTTGATTAACTATCATGTTTTTAAAACTTAGTTTGCCAATCAAAAAGTACAGTAAAAGGTCCTAAAACAACCTCATAAGCCGGTTAAATAAGCTGATCCAAACACCCCCTTAGATATCAAGTGTACGTTTTAGATCCCTTTAATGATAGTGGTTGTTCTTCATTTGAATGCATGTCTGAGGTGAATAAAAAATCAATGTGACCAACAGCAGTTCAACTGTTTAGCCGACCCATTTCAGTTCCTGCAATTTCAGGTTATTTGATTCTTTATGCGAAAATTAACTGTCCGAACCTCAGTAAGCCGAAAAGCCCATTAAATAAGCTAACCCAAACACTTCAGTTACGGATCTGAGCCTGATTGTGTCAAAATCAATTATATATAATAGTAGTATAGTATCGAGGAGATCCGCAAGAAATACGGATCACCCGAGTCGTATCCGTACGAAGGTGAATGAAATCAAAGAATATTGATTCGTGCAAACCGTGTTGTGAAAAGTGAATAGTGAAAATTGTGATAAAGCAATTCAAATTATGACAAACAAAAACAAATTATGCAAGATGTACAAACTATGTATGCACTAAAGTTAAAAATCTAAAAATAGAAATGTAAACGCGATTATTTAAAACGAAACGTGCAAATTAAAACGTAACTTTAATTGAAAAATGATCCTACAAACGTGAAACAATTTTCTAAAAATCTTAAACTAATAAAAAGAATTTCCAGAAAAATAAAAAAAAAATGACTTTTTATTTAATTTCTATGAATTTATTTATATTTTTGTATTTTTAAATGAATTAAAAATTAAAGAAAATAGAAAAATAAAAGGGAAAATGTAAAATAATTTCTGAAAAATCTAAAATATTATAAAAGAATTTCCTAAAATATTTTTGGATTTTTTACGGCTTTTTCTGAATTTTTATTGATTTTTATTTATTAAAAGGTATATAAAAATGATTAAAATCAAATAAAAATTAAGAAAAATATCAAAGCAACTTAGAAAAATCTGAAAAATTAACAAAAAATAAAAAATATAAAAATGAACTTGGAGAAAAATTTTGAAACAAAAATAAGCTGAAAAAGTGCTTTTTCAAGGTAAACTGCTTATCACAAGTGCTTATTTTTAAGCCCTTGTGACCAAATTTGAATGAAACTTAAAACACAGATGAATTATGCTCTAATATGCTCAGAAATGCCAATCACAGATCAAAAATTGCACAGAAAATACAATAAGCAAGCTATAAGCAATGTGAATAAGCCAATGATTGAGCAACTCAAATTCAGAATAAGCCAGATTCAAATGGACATGCACAACACTAATACAACTTCAATAAAACTCAGAAAAGCCAAATGGACAAAGATATAAGCTCAATAATGCACTAGCAGGCCTCAAATTGCAAACAGCTTTACTGTCTCAAATGTACTAACTATCAGCAGCAATAAGCTATCAGAAATGCAAACTTATGGGGGCAAAAGCTTCTTAGTACTTCTGAGAATCTCTAAACTCAAAAGCCCTATCAGAAAATTACAATTGCTACTCTAAATTGATTCAATAACAGCAACCTGTGAACCACTATTTTGATGTTAGTTTACTATTTTTATATTTTTCCAAATTGACTAAATCCAATTTTATCAGCTAATTTCTACTTCTATATGTAATCTTAAGCTACAAATATACTAGATTTAACTATCTGGAATTAAAATGCAACTAAATATATAATTTTACTAATTGATTTAACACTACACTAACAATTTAACTAAATTGAAACCTTCTTTTGACTTTTTATGAGTTATTCTACTGTTTTATTGGTATAAATCTCTCTTATTACACTAATGAGTCCTATGTGTGATCATAAAACATCAGTCTAACTACAACAACAATTAGCATATGACAGATCCAAACACCCCTTAATTCTACCAATTACACTATAACTCTAATTATTATTCCACTAAACTACTCCAATCAAATTAAATTCAATTCTAAATCTCTATCAAACAACAAATCAACAGCTAAATTCAACCAAAGCCAACAAATATGAAAAATTACAGATCCTCAATATGACAGTAACTCAAAATAAGCTATGCAAGCACATAAACTAGCCAGACAGATTATTAGTGAAACAAATTAAACTCAGTTAAGCTATTACTACTATAAACTAATGAGTTATCACTAATGAAACAGTAACAATAAGATGCACTCTAGAATCAAACAATAATATTGAAATAGAGTTCAATTGCTCAAGTTTACCAAATCAAACCCCCCTCAGCTAGAACAGAGGGGGCTCACTAAGCAAGCCTGTCTCTAGACAGGCAAAGAGCTTCCATGTCTCTCTTTGTTCTGTCACCAACTTCCATGATTCTCCACAACCATTCACCTTTGACTGATTATGACTTTGGTGAGAACTTTAGCAATACTCAGTTAATACACTACAACTCACACTCACTTAAGCTATAGAGCTTAAATGAATGTTTCTGAATTCAAATTTAGCTTGGATGCAAGCTCAGAAAGATTCTATCAAATTATTTTTGTAATTTTTTTTTTGATTTTTTAGATTTTTATGAAGATAAACTTGTATCTAATATAACTACTGAATTTGTAAAAGCTAAAACAAATAAAACTTTAAAGTAAACTTGTTGAATAAGAGATAAAGGTAAACAGCTTATCAATAAGCTAGACAGTACAAACATATTCAAATATTGAAACAGAATTTAAGGAAAATGAACTAAAATTGTATTGAAAATGAATTACAATTACAAGAAGTAAACTAAATTTAAGTTAAAACTGATCTAAAAATATTTTGACAGCATTTCTATACTCTAAAACTACTACTCTAAACACTAAAAATGAAGCAGTATATATAGGAGAGGGTAAGACTCGGGGTCTTCATATGCCATGCTGGCGATCCTTATGCACTTGTGCTTCTTCTCAGCATCTAATAGCCCTTGGATAACTTTGTGTTACTTCAATCTCATCACAGCCCTTGGATCATAATTTGTGAGGTAGCTTGACCAATAACAAGCTGCCCCATATACTGTTCGTGCGTATAGTCTCTGTCCTGTCAGCAATCTTCTAGAAATCGAATACAAGGAAGAATTATCACGTGTCTCTTCCAATCATGAGCTGTCAAGTGTCCACATATCTTCATACACTCTCTCTGACATGTGTTCTGTCACGTGGTTGACCGTTTAGAAGTCCAAATGATTGGCTATTGATGGTTGATTGGAATGGTTTGAACCAATTGAGCCAAATAACTCAATTAGGGTTCATGGCATTTGGGGATTCTGGGTTTGTGGTAAAAAAGGGGGCGGGTAAAAGGGATAATATATTATTAATGTTTGACTTCCCTTGACCATTGACCCTGGGTGTGGGATTTTGACCGTAGATGGGCTTGGGTCATTGGTTTTGTTTTTGGGCCTTTGGTATTTGTTTAGTGGTTTGGACTTGATATTATTAATTGGACCAGGTTTGATAATTTGGATTTTCAGCTTTTGTTTTAAGTAAAGAACATGGACCAAAGATGTGAATCTGAAATTCCAAGGACCAACAATGTAATTCTCCCAAAGTATTATCGAACGGCTTTTGTAGCAACTTTATGATTTATGAAGGACTGAGTTGACTTGTTCTCTAAATAAATCTTTGAGGGACTGATTGTGTCAACTTTCAAAGTACAAGGACTATTTCTAACATTTCTTCAATCTTTCATATCAAAGATCATTCTTGTGCATTCCTTAAACTTGAAGGATCTCTTATGACTTTTTAAGCTCCACTTTGATTGTTTTGACTTTCTGACTCGTTCCACTCTCGTGCTCGTTTTTGCCGGATTTTTGTTTGTTTTTCGTCATTTCACGAGATATCCGTTCCTGCACATTCATAATCACAAAAACATGTTTCTTTGGCGTTTTAGGTTAGTTTTAGGATTATTAAGTCCTATTTTGGCTCAGAAAAGGTGAGTGAATAAGCACTCACCAAAATCCCCCGGACTAAGGTATTGTCGTGCCTTCACGCAATGTGATCAATTCACGCTTTTGGGATAAATAATTTCATAACACTTCCTACTGCAAGGGGTTTCAAAAGAAGTAATAAAATCATTTATTCCCGCAAACGCCCCGTTTTCCAAATTTTTTTCTTTATTCTACTTTTTATTATTTTTGGACTTTTCATACTTCATACTTGTGACGGTGTGTTGAACTTTCATTATTTTGCAATAACTTTTAGGGTCAACGAGTAGAAACACTTCTCATAGAAAGGTGACCATACGGATAAAAATCGTCATCCTTGATTTTTCACAAGCCCCCAAACTGAGCGTACAAACGAGATCACAGCTTATCTACAAGTTAGATGCTAACACTACTCATAAAAGTTACTTGTGGCAACTTCTTACTCCCATGTCCTAAGTTTTTGTATCTCAATATTTTACTTTTGTTGAGAAATGAATTTCTTCATATTTTCTCGTTTCAATACTTTTTAGTCCGATAGTGATACCAAGTTTAAACAATAAGTAGTTTTCTATTTTCTCTCAAGAACCACTGCAATAGAAATTCGGTCCACATCAAGGAATTTGGGTACATACAATATCATGTATAAGTTGCGGAGCACTACACGTGCACCTCATGTGTCCAATTCAGAATCATCCACATGCACCTCACGTGCCAAGAACTTATTTACATTCAAACTCTTATTCATCATAACTTTCAACTATCACTTTTTTCACTTTTCTCATATTTTTCATACTTTTCTTTCGTTCTTTTTCTCAACATCAATGGAAGCTTATCGAGTAGCTCCAAAACCACATACATAATCAACTTTTGACTTTTGATTTTTCTTATTTTTGCTCTTATTTTTGATGTTCCTTGATATGTACCCAGCTTCTAAAGCAAAGATTCTCTTAAGAAAATAAGAAACTAAATATTATCCAAACCTAAATATCACTAATTAACCTAGAACATCTATTATATATCGGTGACGTATTTTATGGGAGTAAAAAGCCACAAGTACCTCTCATGAGCTCTAAAGAGAACCACTACTCCACGTTTAGCATCTAACTTCTAAATAAACTCTATCATTTCTCGCTCTTCGCAATTTAAGATTACAAATAATGAAACCAACGAATACTTCGCCGATAATCAGCCACGCATATATAAAGTCAGTTACGGAAACTTGCAAATTCTAGAAGAAGAATTCGCGTTTTCTAGATCCTGATGTAAAAGACTAGCGAAAGCTTTTAAGCTGCGCATGTATAAAGTCAAGTACGAGAACTTGCATATTCTTAAGAAAGAATTTGCATTTTATAGCTCCTGGTGTACAAGACTAGCACAAGCTTATATGATTATCATTGGTTAAGGGAACAAGCTAGGGCTCGACACGCACGGTCAAGTCAAAATATTTATTCCTACTCTCGCCAGCAAGAAAGTCAACAAGGTGTCAAAAAACTTATTCAAACTTTATTATATTTTTGCACAAATTTTTCAGTTTTTTCTCATTTTTTTTCCATGACTTTTACATTGACTTTTTTTCAAAAATTTTGAAATTTTCAATTTTTTTTATTTTTTTTTTAATTTTTGGTGGAAAAACGGAGTTGCAAGAGTACACGACATGGTGAAAAATGCAAGGTCAAATCGAATCGAAGATTCACCCTCCCCCGACTAGAATTGAACATTGTCCTCAATGTTTTATGGGTAAAGGCAATCCTAACAAAATTCTAGGGCCGTTTATTAATTATGCCAAAGAAAACATTAGTCGATAAGATTTACGGATGTAGGATTTCCAAAAGCATCGATGAATGAAACTCGAGTGAAGGAAGATCATCATGACGAGCACGAGAGTCATCATAAATCGCGGACAATCCTAAACAAACATTCACAAACAACCACGGAACACAAGAGTAGAAGAGGCACCCCCTCCCCACGTTATTTGTTAGAAATAAGAAAAATAAGAAGATGAAATTGGATAAGCATGGGTTGCTGATGCGTGGGAATCGCACCTTGCTTTACCTCTCGAGGGATCTCGAGAAGCTTACAACCCCCACCAGGCAGTGTACCTGATCGTTGTAGTATAGTATAGTGACAAGTACCGGGGGATTGATCGTTCAGCTTAGGAATAGTGTCGCTAGGATTAGAAAACCTAATTAATAGTTCTAGAGGTGAGAGATGATTATTTTTGTATTTTTTTATTTTTATGAAAGCAATTAAAATCTCGGTTTTTGAAGGAGTGGGCGGAATTAGTTGCTAGTCAACTAACCCAAAACTAATATATAATCAAAATAAAATAATAAAAAAATGAAAACAAACTAATTATACTAAGGTTGTGAGCAGTAATTGGAGAAATTGTGTTTACTTAGACTTCACTACTCCCTAGATATCTTTTACATGTTAATTACTTGTTATACTTGTATGGATGACGGATTGTATTCTTTAATATCATTCGTGGGGTGGCATACATAACTCCCCAACTCTATGAGCTCTTATATCCTCCTACACCATGACCCAACACAACTATAGGGATTGTAAACAGTGGCTCATGCATTAAATACAACCAATAAAGACCTAGTACGCCTCGGTTCATGTTTCTTAAGACGTTCAAGCATGTTACCATTTGGAGATCTGCCAGTTTTCTTAAGCCTAACATATAAATCATTCATCCAAGAACAAGAATAAACAAGTAATCAACACATAATCAACATCTAGGTTTCATTAGATCTAAGCAAACACAATAGAGATCTAGCCTAGCATAATTGAATTGAGACAAGAACAAGATATAAACAACCAACACATAGACATATTGATTGAATTAGAAGAACACTTATCTCAATTACAATGCAAGGTATCAAGGGTTTGGAACCCTTGAAAAACCTGTAAAAGAGGCACCAAATTCGTCTTTAGGGTTTTACCAAAACTTCTCTCTCTAATGAAAAAACTAGAAAACTATATATAGAAAAAGTAGGCTGACGGCGTCAAGAGTTACATGTGACGCCGTCACCTCGCCGCCATATACTTCCTCGGACGGCCTTGATCTACTTATGATGGCCTATGTGACACCGTCACCGACCACGGTATTTTATTCTTTCCACTTTGACGCCGTCATGAAGGCATTTGACGCCGTCACCACCTTCGGTATTTTAATCTTCATGTCTGACGCCGTCAAGATATTACTCTTGACGCCGTCACCTTGTATCTTCAGCATGGAAATTTGGTACTTTGCCGTTTTCTTCACTTTTATGCTCCAAAAACGTCCAAAATGGCTTCTTTTCCAGAATTCACTCTCCAAACACCTAAAATCACAAAAGGAACGATTTAGAGCAATATTTGATCAAATAAATTCGAATTCGGGCTTAAATGACCCCCTAAAAACGGATCATTTTTCGCCTCATCAGTTGCCTCCCACGAAGCGCTTTGTTTTTTATTACCGAGTCACGTAGCTTGACTCGATCCCCGAATTCAATCGTCCTTGGGGAAAGTTTGGAGATCTGAGACTACCATGGTTGGTACGTCCCCTCTGAAGTAATGTTTCAAACGGTGACCATTCACCTTAAAATTGGGACCATCGGGTTGAGCTAACTCAATGGTACCATAAAGAAATACTTGTGTTGTGGTGAATGGTCCAGACCAACGGGTTTTAAGCTTACAGGAGAAAATCTTCAAACGAGAGTTAAAAAGAAGCACTTGATCACCAACGTTGAAAACGCGGTCTTTGATCTTAGCATCATGAAGTCTTTTTGTTTTCTCTTTATAAATCAAAGAATTCTCGTAAGCTTGATCACGAAGTTTGACTAACTCATTCAATTGAACTTTTCGGTGATCACCCGCGGTTTTTAAGTCAAAATTTGCATGTTTTAATGCCCAGTAGGCCTTGTGCTCAAGTTCTAGGGGCAAATGACAAGCCTTCCTGTAAACCAGCTTATAAGGAGTACACCCAATTGGTGTTTTGTAAGCGGTCCGGAAAGCCCATAAAGCATCGTCTAATTTATCAGCCCATGAGGCACGGTGCTCTCCTACGGTCCTTTCTAATATCCTTTTTAAACCACGATTGGACACCTCCACTTGACCACTAGTTTGTAGATGACAAGCCGTAGAAATACGATGTGTGACACCATATTTAAGCATAACTTTAGCAAATTAATCATTGCAAAAATGGGTCCCACGATCACTTATGATGGTTCAAGGTGCGTCAAATTGGGCAAAGAGACTTTTCAGGAATTTGACAACTACTCGGGCGTCATTAGTGGGGAGCGCCTTCGCTTAAACCCATTTGGACAAATAATCGACTGCCACGAGAATATACTTATTTCCTCTTGATGACGGGAATGGTCCCATGAAATCGATACCCCAAACGTCAAAAATTTCACAAACTTGAATAGCATTTTGTGGCATTTCATCATTTTGAGAAATTTTTCCTTGACGTTGGCAAGAATCACATGATTTCACCAATTCATGGGCATCCCAATAAATCGTCGGCCAATAGAAGCCGGAATCAAACACTTTCTTTTCGGTGAAGTTGGCACCATGATGTCCCCCTGTGGGTCCACTATGGCATGCCCTAAGAATTTCAACGGCTTCCGTACCGTGAACACACTGCTGGATCACTTGATCCGCACAGACTTTGAACAAATAGGGGTCGTCTCAGAAATAATGTTGCACATTTTTAAAGAACTTCTTCTTTTGTTGGGACGACATCCCTTTCCTAATAAAATTCCCCGCATGGTAATTCGCAAAATCGGCGAACCATGGGGTACTTTGGTCAATTTTAGATACACTCCCAAGTGTCTCGAGAGGAAATGTTTCGGTAATTTCCTTATTCTCGAGAGCACTTTGATGGGGATTCTCAAGTCGTGAAAGGTGATCAGCAGCAAGGTTCTCAGCTCCTTTTTTGTCTCGAATTTCAACATCAAATTCTTGGAGGAGTAGAACCCACCGCATCAAACGTGGCTTAGCATCTTGCTTTGCTATTAGGTATTTTAAGGCCGAATTATCCGTATACACTATGCTTTTCTTAAGGAGTAAATAAGGTCGAAACTTTTCAAAAGCATAAATGACGGCTAACATTTCTTTTTTGGTAGTCGTGTAATGATGTTGAGCCTCGGTCATAGTCTTACTTGCATAGCGTATCGGCTGAAAGTACTTATTCTTTCGTTGCCCCAGAACTGCACCAATGGCATAGTCACTTGCATCGCACATTAGCTCAAATGGTAAGTTCCAATCGGGGGCAGCTAAGATTGGTGCCTCTGTTAACTTCTTCTTCAAGAAATTAAATGCATCGATGCATTCATTTGTGAAGTTAAACGGAGCATCTTTTTCTAAGAGGTGGGTCAGAGGCCGGGTAATTTTAGAAAAGTCTTGTATGAAACGTCGGTAAAAACCAGCATGACCGAGGAAACTTCTGATTCCTTTGACGGTAGTAGGATGAGGTAGTTTAGCTATAACATCAACTTTGGCACGATCTACCTCAATCCCAGATTTGGAGATTTTATTGCCGAGGACTATGCCCTCTTTAACCATGAAGTGGCACTTTTCCCAATTTAGAACCAAGTTAGTGTTTTCACACCGTAAAAGCATATTCTCTAAATGGGAGAGGCAAGAGTCGAAAGAATTTCCATAGACGGAGAAGTCGTCCATGAACACTTCCATGGTTTTTGATGAGGCGAAAAATGAACCACTTTTAGGGGGTCATTTAAGCCCGGAATTGAATTTATTTGATCAAATATTGCCCTAAATCGTTCCTTTTGTGATTTTACGTACTTTGGGAGTGAATTCTGGAAAAGAAGGCATTTTGGACGTTTTTGGAGCATAAAAGTGAAGAAAACGGCAAAGACTTAATTTTCCTTGCTGGGAACAGTGTGTGACAGCGTCAAGAAGACTTTCCTGACGGCGTCAAGAGTAGAAGTGGTGACGGCCCAGAAGAAACGTGAAGGCGTTACCCAAGGCCGTCACGTGTTAACTGGTCAAAACTTGCGCGCGTGGTAGCTGACACCGTTTTGGCCATAACTTTTGCATACGAACTCGGATTTGAGCGATTCAAAAAAGGAAACAAAGAGGACGAAGAGATCTACAATTTGGTGAAAAAATGGTCGTGACGGCGTCAAGAGTAACGGGCTGACGCCGTCAAGAGGGGCCGACAGAAAACATGCCTATAAATATAACATCATAACTCACTTTTTGTAAGCCCTAAACCCTAAGGTCGATTCCTGGGTTTAGGTGGGTGTTTTTCCAGCAACTTAGAGGGTTTCAATCACTTCATAAACATCATGTATTGGTTTGATGATTCTATCTCAACTATGTCTTTCATTATTCTTGTTGATTGTCCTTCTTTGATGATGATTTGCTAATTCACCTTGTGTCTACTTATGATTATGTGAAACTTGTATATAATTGATTAGATCTCATTGATTTCTTGTTGATGTTGTGGCTATCTCCATCAATGAGGGGCTTGTTGATGTGTGTGTCTATCTCTATCAATTAAGGCATGACAACTTCAATAGATTTAGTTGGTTTAGTTTATAATTCTTGTTTTGATTGAATGAATTCGATGTTAGGCTTAAGAAAACTGACAGATCTCCATCGTGTAATGTGCTTGAACGTCTTAAGAAACATGTAGCCAAGGCATACTAGGCTATTAAGGTACTATTTAACGCATGAGCCACTGTTTACAATCCCTATGGTTGTGTCGGGCATGGCATAGGAGGAGATAAGAGCTCATAGAATTGGAGAGATATGTATGTCACTCCATGAGTTATTAGGAATACACCCGTCAATTAAAATAAGGTTTACAGTCAATAGGTAGAATTGGATAGCTAGCAAGAAGTAACATATCATAGGTAGACATGCTTCATTTATCTTGTAGAACCTTAGTTTATTTTCTTGTTTAGTAGTTTAATTAGTAGCTTTTGGGTTAGTTGATTAGCAACTAATTCCGCCCCTTTTTCCAAAACCCGAGATTTTCACTTGCTTTTCATAAAATATAAAAACACAAAAAGAATCATCCTTCACCTTTAGACCTAGTTAGATCAATTTCAATCCTAACGACACTATTCCTAGCCGAACGATCAATCCCCCGGTACTTGTTACTATACTATACTACAACGATTAGGTACACTGCCTGGTGGGGGTTGTAAGCTTCTCGAGATCCCTCGAGAGGTAAAGCCTGGTGCAATTCCCATGCATCAAGTTTTTGGTGCCGCAGCCCGGGGAATAGTCATTGTTTAGGTTGAATTTGATTTTTATTAGGTCTACTCATTAGATTCCTATCAAGTGAGATTTTTTCTTTTTATTTTGTAGCTTTCTCGTAGTCTATCTTTTCTTTGTGATTTTGTTTGTAATTTGCTTCAAATGGACTTTACACTTAGACTTCTAAGATTACAAGATAGGGTTGAGCGGCTAACACACCAAAGAGTTCAAAATACCTCATTTAGAGACACCTATGAATCATATGAGCCTTCACCTAGGATAGATTCTTATGAACAACCTCCATGTTTAGGATCTCGTTTTAGTGAGGCTAATAGAAAAAGCGACCTAGTTTGCCAAGGAATTATGGATAGAGCCGTATCAATAAACCATAAGTTGGATGAAGCACTAGGTTTGTTATTATCACTACCTAAGGATATAGGTGATCGTGACACGTGGAATGATGAGGTAAATAACATAAGCCCACAAAATACTCAACCATCATTTGAGGCACACACACCGCTCGTGACTTACCCGGAGGAAGTAGAAGAAACTTTAGGAATTCCGATGGAGGTAGAACCCTTGGACCAGGCACCACTTGAGGATATAGGTTTGAATACTTGTAGTGATAACCTTACTCCTAGTTCTAAGGAATTTCCTAGTGTTGATGAACCGGAACCTCAATCTTTACACACCTTTCCATCTTTAGATATATTTCTAGGAGACAAAAAAGGAACCGACCCACCCATCAACCAATATTATCCGGGTAGTTTTAGGATGAAGGAAGCCATTCACTCACCCCCTTCACCTCACGTGGCATATTCACACCCTAAGGGTGTGTATCGCTACTTTCACCCACACTTAATCCTAAGTGTAGGGAGAACCTCCCCTATTTCTGTTAAATAAGGGTAGAGTCAGGCTCGTGACTCGAACAAAAACAAGCGCTTCTTGGGAGGCAACCCATGTTTTGTGTGTTTTTATTTGTTTGTTTGTTTGATTTTATTTGTTTCCGTATGCATGTTTTATTTTTGTTGCTTGTGGCTCATGTTTCAAAATAAATTGTGAAAATGCTTTATTTTGTTTTTAACTTCGTCTTAATTGCATATAAATGTATTTTGCAAAAGATAAGTGTAAGGGAGATCCAAATTTGTTTATAAGAACGAAATTGAGCATGAACCACAACAATATTAAATGGACATGTGTATTAGTACTTGTTAGAGTCAAATGCTTGTATCGAGTCATAATGATGTTTTGCAGGATTTTCCAGGAAGTAGGACGTAAGTTTTTCCCGAAATTTTCCGAAAACTTAACATAAAGATTTCTGCAGGCCACTTCTGACGGCGTCATGAGTTTACTCTTGACGGCGTCATGTGTAAAATTCTGGAAATTTTGCTAGTTTTGTTTATACCGGAGTCTTAAAGTTTTTGTTAATTCTTTAGTTTTATAAACTTCAGGAAATCTGCAAACATTCATTCTACAAGCATTATATCTTTAATTGTTTTGTTTTTATTCCTAAGTCTGGAATTACATCTAGTTGTGAGTTTTCTTTGTTCGGATTGATGCGTTGGGTTTTTGTGATTGTTTTCTCAGGTTTAACAGGTTATGTATGACAAGAAGATGATTTATATTCTGGAAGGGAAGCTTTGATTGTTCATTTTCTTGGAGGAAGATCTAACCTGACCACCTTATTATCCATACCGAGCGAATCAGGGGAGTATTTGATTTCATTTGTTTTACTTATTTCACTTTTACATTCTTTACTTGAACATTGGGGACAATGTTCATCCTAAGTGTAAGGGGAGGGTAAAATGATGATACCTTACATGTACACTTTCGCTTGAGTTTGTTTGTTTGACAGTAGATGTGTAATAAAACTATGAGAAATACTTGTTAGTGCAATTTTAGCGCCAAATTTAAATTTTTTTACAACATTTAGGAGTGAAACTTTAGCCATAGCAAGCGTCTCATGGATAGGAGATTGTATGACTAGCACATAACCGTATATTCAGAAAAAATTTTCACCCAAATATGTGAGGTTCGCCTTTAGATTTGATAGGAAAAGCATTTACTATTAGTGCTTATTAGTGTACCGGTAGCATTTAGATTCTAGAACTTGCGTTAGTGATGCATCCCGAGACCGCTAGTGAGACTACATTCGTGTGGTAGGATTTACTACATGATAAGAGGCATTAGGATCACCCTTGTGTTAAACCCGTATCATAATTTCTTGACCATTTAAGTCATATTACTTGACTACTTAAGTCAATTAATTTTTCCCACACCCTTAGCGTTGTACAAATTTTTAGTACACGAAACCCCTAGTACACCCCTCCGAGCCTATCTTTTCGTTTCTAACTTTAAGCATCTTACTTAAAGGAAGAATTTGTTGCACCTCACTTAAATGTACACCCAAATCGCCTTAGCCTTACGTGTATGCGCACATTTTTAGTGCATTATTGTTATTTGTTAAACACTAAGTTAACTATCTAATTGATTACATGGTTGCTAAGTCGAGTCATATCCTTGTACATATTGTTTTGGGACGATTGGGACTCATGGGTAAAGTACTTATTTTATGGAGTAATGGGGAAGAACATCATATATTACCCCCATATGTACGTTAATCTTAAAAGTACTCCAAGTGTTTGGATTTTCTTAGTTCGAGTCATTAGATTAGTTTATTGTAAAGTATGTAAAAATTCAAGTGTAAGGGGAATGTTCATCCCCTATGATGTATTATTTTGGATGGTAGGGTAAGAGTGTATGCACAAAAAAAAAAAAAAAAAAAAAAAAAAAAAAAAAAAAAAAAAAAATCGAAAAAACAAGAAAAAGAAAAAAAAAATATAGAAAAAGAGAAAGAGAAAAAAACATACGGACTACCATCTCGTTTTATTCTATGTTCATTTTATTTTTTTGTTATATTTCATTTATTAGCTTAAGTCGAGTCTAGTCTTGGCTTAGCAACGCCATATTGTACATGTAATTGACCAAGATTGTTAACTCGCCACCAGTAAAAACTTCCTTTATCCAACAAATCCGTGTATTTCATATCCCTACACCTAACGTTACAACCCTTTAAAAGACCTCTTTGTAAGTTTATCCTAGGTGCTTACGCCATTTAGTGGAGGTTTGATCCTTTCCCAAGCCTATGGTAATCTATTTTGCTATGACAGGTAGTGAGAGATATCTTCCGTTTCCATATTGTAATTTATACTTTATTACACCCGAGATATGTGAGTATCTAAACACTATTTGTGAGGTGCTTGTGTATGACCTCCGTGCTTGTCTATTGGTCTTTAGTGGAACGATTATTTGTTGTAATTACTTTTATATTAGTGTTAAATGACCCCTAACTTGTATTTTGATTAGAATAAAAGCGCATTTGCTCGAGGACAAGCAAATCTCAAGTGTAAGGGTATATGATGAGGCGAAAAATAAACCACTTTTAGGAGGTCATTTAAGCCCGAAATTGAATTTATTTGATCAAATATTGCCCTAAATCGTTCCTTTTGTGATTTTAGGTACTTTGGGAGTGAATTCTGGAAAAGAAGGCATTTTGGATGTTTTTAGAGCATAAAAGTGAAGAAAACGGCAAAGACTTAATTTCTTTGCTGGGAACAGTGTGTGACGGCGTCAAGAAGACTTTCCTGACGGCGTCAAGAGTAAAAGTGGTGACGGCCCAGAAAAACGTGAAGGCGTCACCCAAGGCCGTCACGTGTTAACTGGTCAAAACTTGCGCGCGTGGTAGCTGACACCGTTTTGGCCATAACTTTTGCATACGAACTCGGATTTGAGCGATTCAAAAAAGGAAACAAAGAGGACGAAGAGATCTACAATTTGGTGAAAAAATGGTCGTGACGGCGTCAAGAGTAACGGGCTGACGCCGTCAAGAGGGGCCGACAGAAAACATGCCTATAAATATAACATCATAACTTCACTTTTTGTAAGCCCTAAACCCTAAGGTCGATTCCTGGGTTTAGGTGGGTGTTTTTCCAGCAACTTAGAGGGTTTCAATCACTCCATAAACATCATGTATTGGTTTGATGATTCTATCTCAACTATGTCTTTCATTATTCTTGTTGATTGTCCTTCTTTGATGATGATTTGCTAATTCACCTTGTGTCTATTTATGATTATGTGAAACTTGTATATAATTGATTAGATCTCATTGATTTCTTGTTGATGTTGTGTCTATCTCCATCAATGAGGGGCTTGTTGATGTGTGTGTCTATCTCCATCAATTAAGGCGTGACAACTTCAATAGATTTAGTTGGTTTAGTTTATAATTCTTGTTTCCTATTGATTCTTGTTTTGATTGAATGAATTCGATGTTAGGCTTAAGAAAACGGGCAGATCTCCATCGTGTAATGTGCTTAAACGTCTTAAGAAACATGTAGCCAAGGAATACTAGGCTATTAAGGTAGTATTTAACGCATGAGCCACTGTTTACAATCCCTATGGTTGTGTCGGGCATGGCATAGGAGGAGATAAGAGCTCATAGAATTGGAGAGATATGTATGCCACTCCATGAGTTATTAGGAATACACCCGTCAATTAAAATAAGGTTTACAGTCAATAGGTAGAATTGGATAGCTAGCAAGAAGTAACATATCATAGGTAGACATGCTTCATTTATCTTGTAGAACCTTAGTTTATTTTCTTGTTTAGTAGTTTAATTAGTAGCTTTTGGGTTAGTTGATTAGCAACTAATTCCGCCCCTTCTTCCAAAACCCGAGATTTTCACTTGCTTTTCATAAAATATAAAAACACAAAAAGAATCATCCTTCACCTTTAGACCTAGTTAGATCAATTTCAATCCTAACGACACTATTCCTAGCTGAACGATCAATCCCCCGGTACTTGTCACTATACTATACTACAATGATCACGTATCAGTTTTTTCAATCATATCGGAGAACATGGCCATCATGCACCTCTAGAACGTGCCTGGAGCATTACATAATCCAAAGGGCATTCTACGATAGGCAAACATTCCATACGGGCAAGTAAAAGTGGTCTTTTCTTGATCCTGGGGATCAATGGGGATTTGAAAGTACCCAGAAAAACCATCAAGAAAACAATAGAACTCATTTCCCGCTAATCGTTCAAGCATTTGCTTCATAAAAGGGAGCGGGAAATGGTCTTTACGGGTCGCGTCATTCAACTTGCGGTAGTCGATACAAACTCTCCATTTGATCACAAGTCTAGTCGGTATAAGCTCATTATCTTCATTTTTCACAACAGTGATTCCGCCCTTCTTTGGAACACAATGAACCGGGCTAACCCATGAACTATCCGAGATCGGATAAATCATTCCAGCGTCAAGGAGTTTAATAACTTCCTTTTTGATCACTTCGTGGATTTGTGGGTTAACCCATCGTTGTTGTTGGACGGAAGCTTTGTGATTATCTTCAAGTAGAATCTTATGAGTGCAAAATCGAGGGTCGATTCCCTTAATGTCGGAGATTTGCCAGGCAATAGCACTTTTATGCTTCTTAAGCACATCTAAGAACTGGGTCTTCTCCTCATCTTTTAAATCTTTTGAAATTATGACAGGCAATTTATTATTAGTTTCCATGTATGCGTATTCGAGATGAGGAGGCAAATCATTGAGCTCGAGCTCCGGAGGATTCTCAATAGACGGCTTTACTTCTTTTACGTCTGCCATTTTTAGGTCCATCGGAGGGGAAGAAACAATCGGGTTTTCATTTAAAAGTTTTTTAATTAATAAAATATCCCCCTCCGGATCAAAGTCAGAATTATCAATTTCTGGTGAAACTGAATCATTTGAAAGACAAGCTTTGATTTCTTCCCAAGCGAGATCACTTCCCTCAAACGGAGTGAGGGAAGGAGAAGAATCAGAGACAATTGGTTCAAAAGAAGGAGTGGGATTGCCACTCGAAGCATTGTTTGTAAAACCAAGAAGTTCTTGAGAATACTCCTCCGTAGCCTCATCAATAACATCAACTCGGTTAACGGAAACATGATCATAATTGGAGGAGTACCTCGCGGTTTAGTCGAGATTGAACGTAACAGCTTCATTTCCAACACGTAAGGTAATCTCCTCGTCGTATACATCAATTAAAGCACGGCCGGTCTGTAAGAATCCTCTCCCGAGAATGAGAGGAACCCGTGGATCAGCATCAAAATCAACAACCACAAAATTGGCAGGGAAATTGAATATCCTCGGCTATACTAATTGGACGAGACGTAGATCGGTCGGCAAGCTCGAGGGTCATAAGAGTCGGTGTCAAGTTAGGAAGAGACAACTTTTGTCAAATCGACAATGGTGTTAGGTTAATGCTAGCACCAAGATCGGCCAAGGCGAAGCATTGAACCATACCAAGAAAATTGCATGAAATGAGAAACTTGCCAGGGTCTTCAAGCTTTTCGGGTAACTTTTTAAGAAGAACCGCTGAGCAATTCTCATTCATTTGGGTCTTAGACATTTCAAACAACTTTTTCTTATTATTTAAAATACCTTTTAGCATCGAAGCAAATTTAGGCATCAAAAGTATAGCATCCGCAAGACTTATATCAAAGTGTAATTCTTGAAAAATCTGGTAAAACTTTTCCATTTTGTTTTTATCCTTCTCGCGATGCTTTTGGTCGTTTAAGAATGACGGATAAGGAAACTTCGTTTTAACGGGAATTTCTTTTTCAACTTCATTAACGACTTTTTTCCTTTCCTTTAGACGTTGGGACCACCGGAGGTTGGATGTTTTCGGTCCTTCCATTATTAATAGGAATTTTCGTATCCGTTGTCACCTCGGGTTCACGGACGGCTACCTTAGGAGGAAGAGAAGAAGAGGCAGTCGGAGCCGTTGGTCCATCATAAGAAACACCACTCCGTGTTGTGATCGCATTTGTATCGCCCCTCGGGTTAGCGATCGTGTTGTTTGGAAGAGTTCCCGAGCCCGAGGGTCGATCATTTAAATGTTTCTTGATATCGTTGATTTGAGTAGCAAATAACCTTGTTGTTTCTTCATGTTTTGCCATTAAAGCTTGTTGACTTTGAATCAATTGCTTAATCAACTCATCCGTGGGCGTTTGATTTGGAATAACACCTTGATTTTGATTATTAAAATTCTGCCTACGATTTTGAAAATTGCCATGATTCTGATTTCCATTATTAAAATTCCCATGATTATTATTCTGAAAATTCCCTTGAATCGGGGCTTGATTTTGATTTCCCAGAAAATTCCGATTGTGGTTAACACCTTGGTTTTGAAAACCTTGATTTGTCCGATTTTGATTTTGATTAACTTGATGTGTACGGTTTTGCACATTGTTATTATGACTCTGATTTTGAAAACCAGGTGGTCCAAGATAATTGCTCGAACGGTAATTGAGAAAATTTCGATCTCCTTGAGGAGGTGGGTAACCGTTGCCACCCATGTTTGCAGCATACACGTTCTCTTGAGCATAAGAACCGGTTGACGGACACTCGTAATACGGATGTGGACCACCACAAGTAACACAACTCTGATTTACAACATTCACTTGATGATTTGATTTTTCAATAGACATTGCATCAACTTTCTTTGTAAGAGCCACTAGCATACTCATCACTTCATAATTATTTTTACTATTATTAGACACTTGATGTTTATTTCTAGACATTCTCACACGAGCCTTATTCTCAATTATCATGAATGCATCATTCGTGTTTCGAGCCAACAAGTAACCCACCCACAGCAGAATTGAGTGAGTCTTGATCAACATGACTTAACCCATTATAGAAAGTATCAATCTGCTGAAGGGATGTGAACCCATGGTTCGGACATTTTTCCAAGAAATCTTAGAATCGATCCCAAGCTTCGCTAAATGACTCATCAAAAGCTTGTTGGAATCGAAAGATTTGGGATCTAAGATTAGAAGTTTTAGAGGGAGGATAGAAATAATTCACAAACTTGGAAGCAAGATCATTCCAAGTGTGAATCGAATTCGGCGGTTCCTTTTCCAACCAAGTCCGGGCTGCCGCTTTAAGGGAGAAAGGAAAGAACTTCAATTTCACCACATCGTGAGGGACTTGATTCATTCTGATGGTCTCAGCGATGTCTGTGAAATTTCTGATGTGAGCATATGGGTCCTCGTGTTCAAACCCGTGAAAGGATATACCCGTGATCAAGTTGAGTAATCCGTGATTGATCTCAAAATTGGCATTGATGTCAGGAATCACGATGGCTCTCCTCACACCATTGAATGGTGATTGAGTTGTTCCTCCAGCGGACGTGGATCAAAAGCCGATTGTGGTCCCATCGGAGGGATCACATTGTGTTGAGGATCACCCATCGACGGGGGTCCATTGTGTTGTTTGTTTTGGTTCATTTCCTCGTCGTTAAGGAAATGAACCCGACTATTATGTCGTAAAACCCGCTCAGGGTTTGAGAAAGGAGAAGTAAGATTCTCAGAAGTAGAACGGGTGTGCATACATCATATACAAATCCAAAAAGAAAAAGAAGAAGAAAAAGAAAAAGGAAAATCTTTTTGTTTTTTTTATTTACACAAATCTCAAAAACTCTTTTTTCTTTTGTTTTTCTTTTTTAAAATGTTACGTTAATCGCAACCGTTTCCTTCAAAACTACTCGCGACGGGGACGGAAAAGAAGAGTGTTTCTTTCTTTAGCTAGCAATTTAATCTCTTAACTTCCGTATTTCCCGCTTAATCGGTTGTAGAATTTGAAGTAATCCGATAAACAACTAATTTCACGTTTTTCTTATGTTGTAAGGCTTATTTGGTTTACAACGCCCTCCTTTCCACGGGAGAGTCGAGGCTGTAACTTTATTTTTGTATTTTTGTAAACACTTTAGGAAAAGTGTTTTAGATTTTTCAATTTTTATATTTTATATAGAAAATATATACAAGATAGAGGAAGGCTTATCAAAAAACAATTTTTCAAAACGAATAGTCAAAAACTCACTTCAACCTTCCCCGGCAGCGGCGCCAAAAATTGATTGTGTCAAAATCAATTATATATAATAGTAGTATAGTATCGAGAAGATCCGCAAGAAATACGGATCACCCGAGTCGTGTCCGTACGAAGGTGAATGGAATCAAAGAATATTGATTCGTGCAAACCGTGTTGTGAAAAGTGAATAGTGAAAATTGTGATAAAGCAATTCAAATTATGACAAACAAAAACAAATTATGCAAGATGTACAAACTAGGTATGCACTAAAGTTAAAAATCAAAAAATGGAAATGTAAACGCGATTATTTAAAACGTAACGTGCAAATTAAAATGTAACTTTAATTGAAAAATGATCCTACAAACGTGAAACAATTTTCTAAAAATCTTAAACTAATAAAAAGAATTTCCAGAAAAAGATTTTTTTTTTTACTTTTTATTTAATTTCTATGAATTTATTTATATTTTTGTATTTTTAAAAGGGAAAAATGTAAAATAATTTTTGAAAAATCTAAAATATTATAAAAGAATTTCCTAAAATATTTTTGGATTTTTTACGGCTTTTTCTGAATTTTTATTGATTTTTATTTATTAAAAGGTATATAAAAATGATTAAAATCAAAGAAAAATTAAGAAAAATATCAAAGCAACTCAGAAAAATCTGAAAAATTAACAAAAAATCAAAATATAAAAATGAACTTGGAGAAAAATTTTGAAACAAAAATAAGCTGAAAAAGTGCTTATTCAAGGTTAACTGGTAATCAGAAGTGTTTATTTTTAAGCACTTGTGACCAAATTTGAATGAAACTTAAAACACAGATGAATTATGCTCTAATATGCTCAGAAATGCCAATCACAGATCAAAAATTGCACAGAAAACACAATAAGCAAGCTATAAGCAATGTGAATAAGCCAATGATTGAGCAACTCAAATTCAGAATAAGCCAGATTCAAATGGACATGCACAACACTAATATAACTTCAATAAAACTCAGAAAAGCCAAATGGACAAAGATATAAGCTCAATAATGCACTATCAGGCCTCAAATTGCAAACAGCTTTACTGTCTCAAATGTACTAACTATCAGCAGCAATAAGCTATCAGAAATGCAAACTTATGGGGGTAAAAGCTTCTTAGTACTTCTGAGAATCTCTAAACTCAAAAGCCCTATTAGAAAATTACAATTGCTACTCTAAATTGATTCAATATCAGCAACCTGTGAACCACTATTCTCATGTCAGTTGACTATTTTTATATTTTTCCAAATTGACTAAATCCAATTTTATCAGCTAATTTCTACTTCTATATGTAATCTTAAGCTACAAATATACTAGATTTAACTATCTGGAATTAAAATGCAACTAAATATATAATTTCACTAACTGATTTAACACTACACTAACAGTTTAACTAAATTGAAACCTTCTTTTGACTTTTTATGAGTTATTCTACTGTTTTATTGGTATAAATCTCTCTTATTACACTAATGAGTCATATGTGTGATCATAAAACATCAGACTAACTACAACAACAATTAGCATATGACAGATCCAAACACCCCTTAATTCTACCAATTACACTATAACTCTAATTATTATTCCACTAAACTATTCCAATCAAATCAAATTCAATTCTAAATCTCTATCAAACAGCAAATCAACAGCTAAATTCAACCAAAGCCAATAGATATGAAAAATTATAGATCCTCAATATGACAGTAACTCAGAATAAGCTATGCAAACACAAAAACTAGCCAGACAGATTATTAATGAAACAAATTAAACTCAGTTAAGCTATTACTACTATAAACTAATGAGTTATCACTAATGAAACAGTAACAATAAGATGCACTCTAGAATCAAACAATAATATTGAAATAGAGTTCAATTGCTCAAGTTTACCAAATCAAATCCCCCTCAGCTAGAATAGAGGGGGCTCACTAAGCAAGCCTATCTCTAGACAGGCAAAGAGCTTCCATGTCTCTCTTTGTTCTGTCACCAACTTCCATGATTCTCCACAACCATTCACCTTTGACTGATTATGACTTTGGTGAGAACTTTAGCAATACTCAGTTACTACACTACAACTCACACTCACTTAAGCTAGAGAGCTTAAATGAATGTTTCTGAATTCAAATTTAGCTTGGATGCAAGCTGAGAAAGATTCTATCAAATTATTTTTGTAATTTTTGTTATTTTATTTTTTGATTTTTTAGATTTTTATGAAGATAAACTTGTATCTAATATAACTACTGAATTTGTAAAAGCTAAAACAAATAAAAATTTAAAGTAAACTTGTTGAATAAGAGATAAAGGCAAACAACTTATCAATAAGCTAGACAGTACAAACAGATTCAAATATTGAAACAGAATTTAAGGAAAATGAACTAAACTTTTATTGAAAATGTATTACAATTACAAGAAGTAAACTGAACTTAAGCTAAAACTGATCTAAGAATATTTTGACAGCATTTCTCTACTCTAAAACTACTACTCTAAACACTAAAAATGAAGCAGTATATATAGGAGAGGGTAAGACTTGGGGTCTTCATGTGCCATGCTGGCGATTCTAGTGCACTTGTGCTTCTTCTCAGCATCTAATAGCCCTTGGATAACTTTGTGTTACTTCAATCTCATCACAGCCCTTGGATCATAATTTGTGAGGTGGCTTGACCAATAACAAGCTGCCACATATACCATTCGTGCGTATAGTCTCTGTCCTGTCAGCAATCTTCTAGAAATCGAACCCAAGGAAGAATTATCACGTGTCTCTTCCAATCATGAGCTGCCAAGTGTCCACATATCTTCATACACTCTTTCTGACATGTGCTCTGTCACGTGGTTGACCTTCTAGAAGTCAAAATGATTGGCTATTGATGGTTGATTGGAATGGTTTGATCCAATTGAGCCAAGTGACTCAATTAGGGTTCATGGCATTTGGGGATTCTGGTAAAAAAAGGGGGCGGGTAAAAGGGATAATATATTATTAATGTTTGACTTCCCTTGACCATTGACCCTGGGTGTGGGATTTTGACGGTAGATGGGCTTGGGTCATTGGTTTTGTTTTTGGGCCTTTGGTATTTGTTTATTGGTTTGGACTTGATATTATTAATTGGACCAGGTTTTATAATTTGGATTTTCAGCTTTTGTTTTAAGTAAAGAACAAGGACCAAAGATGTGAATCTGAAATTCCAAGGACCAACAATGTAATTCTCCCAAAGTATTATCCAAGGGCTTTTGTAGCAACTTTCTGATTTATGAAGGACTGAGTTGACTTGTTCTCCAAATAAATCTTTGAGGGACTGATTGTGTCAACTTTCAAAGTACAAGGACTATTTCTGACATTTCTTCAATCTTTCATGTTAAAGATCATTCTTGTGCATTCCTTAAACTTGAAGGATCTCTTATGACTTTTTAAGCTCTACTTTGACTTACGGATACCAGTTTTGACTTTCTGACTCATTCCACTATCGTGCTCGTTTTTGCCGGATTTTTGTTTGTTTTTCATCATTTCACGAGATATCTGTTCCTGCATATTCATAATCACAAAAACATGTTTTCTTTGGCGTTTTAGGTTAGTTTTAGGATTATTAAGTCCTATTTTGGCTCAGAAAAGGTGAATGAATAAGCACTCACCAGAGCCTAATTAATTATTCGTCACCATACGTGCTTGACCGATACAAATGATTTAGTTAAGATCAGCTTTTTAGATACATGGCCTCCTTTTTTTCTGATAAACAGATCAGATTGTCATCATCCGTATTAATATTATATCTTTTTTCGACTTCAAGGTATGCCCATGTTATTTTCTAGAGTTTTATTCAGTATATGTTGCCAATATTAATATTGGATTTTTTTGTTTTTATGTAGTGACCAAACTATGACACTTTCGATGAACGCTGAGAACTCAAAGGCGGCAGCCTTTGCTGAAAAATAGCATAAAATACAAAGGTAGCAGAGGTGGTGATACTTGGTGATGTGCCTCATGCTTGCAAACTCAGGTGGTGATATATGTCAGTATATGTCGTATATGCCATTTACAAGGTATAATCTTTTTTCCTGTCAGGATTGATACAACATAAACTTAGATGATTTGAATAGTGGCGAACCCATATTTGTTTTGTTTGGTCTTAATGGCTCAAGCACCGGATTAAATACCCATACAACTCTTCAAAGTGTATTTTTTGATCCCCAATTGTCAATAGTGCACCGAGCCAGCCAACCATACATAACCTGTTTCAATCATGTGGTTGATATGAAGTTTGCACTAGATAAATCTAGAACTGATTATTCACAACTTTAAGAGCAATGCCAAACACCCCTTTTAATCTGTTTAGATAGTTGCTATAGAGAATGTAGAATTTGTGTGAGATTATAATGAACTTGCGGACATTCTTTCTTCTGTGATCAATTGACTTATCAATTTTTAGGTTTCTACATTAGAACAACAACTTTCTCATGAATGTATTCATGTGTGGTTGTTGTAAAAACTGCTTATCGAAAGGTATGTTTGGGAAATTATCTAATTATCATGTGTGTGTTTGGGAAAATAGTGTCTTGCTGCAGGTGCATCGAGGTGGTGTCGACTGAAACCACACTCATGTTAGAATATCGAAAGGTACTGATTGCTGCACGACTGTAGATTAATTAGAAACAATAACAAGAAATGGTAGCAGCATAAGGAAAAACGAAACATTGGATAAGTTCACGCAATTTGAATATGATAGAATTCCTTTTACCATCTATACCACTATACTTAAAGCCATTTTAAAAATTGGAATGGAAGTAATCATCATATACATATTTACTAAAGTGTCATTCAAAGATGTTTATTTAAAGTTTTTGTTAGTGTCACTATTATTTGTAGGGTAAAATATGACAGCTTAAGTTTTAGGTGGTAATATTTTTATTTATTTATTTATTTATTTATTTATTTTTTGTGGCAGGACGCTAGGACGTCTTTGCAGTTAATTATCGTTTCCCAGGTAATGCTTCTATATAGCTTTTAAACATTGCGGCCATGGTGCATTTGGTCAGCTCGAATGTAAATTGCAGTTTCGGTTTCAGACCATCACACGTGTAAGTCTTGCTGTGCATTCCCTCATTTTAAATGTCAGTAGCACCAAAGATTCGTGATCAGTTTGTAGTTTGGTTTTATTCATGTTTTGTTAATGTCTATCTCAACAATCCTTCAGGCACTCATTTATGCCAACGAGACTTTCATATTCAGCAACCTTATTGCATACTATACTGTATAGCGCAAAGCCAAACACCCCGTCTGAGATCTGGTAAGTGATTCTTAAAATGATCATTACATCAGCAAGTTAACGGTCCACTACCATTAGCTACGGATTTGGGTACATATGCATTCTTAATTTGTTATTAATATTTTGTACCTACTGTTATTGCAATCAGGTCTAGATGCTCTTACCATTCAGCCAGCTGGAAACGACGATTTTGTTCTACTTGCAACCGTTACCTTTTTATTTGGTGCTTCTATTTGTTCTAGGTATGCTCATTTACACACTTACTTCAACCCATTGCTTTCAATTTGCTCTAATGTGATATAGTAAGTCCATGTTTCTCTTAATTCTTATGGGTGTTAAACTTCCATTACCGACGTTCCAGTTATGACCCTTTTTTTAATGGGTCGATTTGGTTTGCTTTTTCTAAAAAAATCTCAAATGGGCCAACGAAAAAGATATAGCTACAAGTGGAATAGGTCAAATTGGCTGTCTAATGCCAACTATATTAATATAGAGCATTGCTTTTTTGGGGTTCAGGATAGCTTCGATGAAAAACGCATCATTTTGTTTCATCTTATGGAATAATCGAGGATGGAACAACGAGGTCAGTCATTATGCAAAATATTGGATTTTGAATAGTGAATTCTGATAGCTCAAAAAGGTAGCCTTCGTAGGTGCAAATAAGTATGCTTTGTGTTCTAATTTTAGTATAAAGGCCTTGAGATTTATGCTAGACTAAATTCTTTATAACTTATCCAAATAAAATGTCGTCGCAAACTCCCCCTTAATGTATAGTTGCGTTATGTAGTCATACCATTTTACAAAGTCACTGTCATAGCATGTTTAGAGTTAGGAGAATGTAAATTTGTATTTCATTTGATAATGTATATAGTTGCGGGTGCTGTTCACATTTTATATCCTCAACCTGTACTTATGGGTGTATTTGAATAAAATAAAATTATAAAGTACTTATGAACCTTGCGGTTTGCCATTTTGCAGATCCTGATGCCTCAGTCGTAGATCCAATTCAGTTTATAAATATCGCTAAGCTAGCAGAAGATAAAATATATTTCAATATAGATTGTGTCTTTTCCATCAGCCGTAGATCTAGGAAGCTCTCTTGGATATGGGTAAAAATGTTTGTTGTTCACGACGGCAGTGGGTTGGAAGTTTTTCAGGACATTTGTGTAGCTTTAAATTACTACTCATTTGTAAGTTAATAATTTTAATGTTTGACATTCGAATTTTCATTTTGTGAAAATGAATGGGCCACTTAATAGTTCGAAATGGCCATATATTGCTTACTTCAGGAAGACTTTATTTATGCAAAATCACCTCGGCCGAAAAGCATGCCCGCCCGCAACGCGGCGGACCACTGCCATTCTCGTACTCATTAAAATAATAAGTGACTTACATTTAATGAAGACAAAAAGATGTCACGTTTTTTTTTTAACATAAATTTAATTTCACTTCTCACAAATGAAAGTAATTTGAACACAACAAGTTACATCAAACATAATGGGAAAAATCGAAACCGACTTGCCAAACAAAATACACAAGGTAACAAGTTAAGTCAAAACAAGGCATACACCATAATAGTTGTGACACACTACATCAACACCATACAATGGTGGGGGGAATCACCATACAAGGGTGGTAGACACAACCATATGAAGGTGTAGCTTGACAAAAGTACATAAAGTACATAAAACATACAAAGAAGATAAAACTAAGCATCCTTAAAGGAGCTAGACCTAAACCTAACAGATCTAAAGTCGAAACCCAAGGCAGCATCAAGGCATCGATGACGGACCACAACAGATCTGAGCAGAGGAGACCGGAAGACAACTTATTTGAGAAGAACAGCGGTGGCGGCAGCGAACGACGGCAGCGAGCGGCGGCAGTTGGGAGATGACAGATCTGTGGGTAAGGATTTTTATTGATGGAACGGGAAAGTACAAAAGAGGTCTGGATGGTCGGCCAAAACTAACCGCCGGATTTATTTAGATAAGGGTGAAGTTTGGTTGGTGGATATTTAGAGAGAGGTTGGAGGAATTATTTTAGAGAGAGAGGGGGTTCCAAAAACAGGAAAAAAATGTCACGTGAACATAGATAAATTGAAACAATTACAAGATTTTTTTTTAACCTCTTTGCTTACTTAATGATCTTTAAAATATTAGTATTAACCTACGAATATTTGAGGTTACTTAAACAAAGTAAATAGGTGTCAACTATTGTCTTTGCAATAATCGTTTTAGTCAGCAATTACATGATTCGTCTATGATTGTGTTATTTTATTTTTATATGTCCACGCTTTTGTTTTTCTTTACTCTCGATTCTCTGAGGTATGTCTTCAAATCTTTTATAGCTATTGTTTTAGAAAATAACTTCGAACGTGGTGAACAATATAATAAAAAAAAGTTCATTTGCGGATCAAGTTTTTTTCTATAAACTAAGGGACAAATTCCCACCATCCATCTAATTTGATCTAAATGTGATGATTAACCTAAAATTTAATATGCAACCTAAGTCCATGTTTTTTTCGTTGTCTTTTTGTCTTTCTGATTTACTCATTTTTTTTCTTTTTTTCTTTTGTCTTTTCTTTTTTTTTTATTCAAGTTTTTTTCTTCCCTTTTATTCTATTAACGTTTTCTTTTCTTTTTTTTCGTTTTACTTTTTTTTTTCTTTCTTTTTTACATTTATGTTTTTTTTCTTCTTTCTATTTTCACTTTCTTTTTCTTTTTTTAATAAATGTTTTTTAATTCTTTTTTTTTCTTTTAAAAAAAAAATTCACGTGTATTTTTTTTAAATTCACGTTTTTTATTTAAATTCACGTTTTTTTTCAATTTCTTACGTTTTCGTCTGTTTTCATACGTTTTCGCCTGTTTTCTTATGTTTTCGTTTCTTTTCATACGTTTTCATTCGTTTTAATATGTTTTCGTCCGTTTTCATCCATTTTTCATACGTTTTCGTCCGTTTTTAGACGTGTTTTTACGCTTTTAGTCATTTTTGTCTGTTTTCATACGTTTTCATCCATTTTGCCCGTTTTCGTCTATTTTCATACGTTTTCATCCGATTTCGTTCATTTTCATAAGTTTTTGTGCATTTTCATCCATTTTCCTTTATTTTCATCCATTGTTGTTTTTGCCCATTTTCATATGTGCTTTTACTCTTTCATATGTTTTTGTCTGTTTTCATACATATTCGTCCATTTTCTTACGTTTTCATTTGTTCTTTTACGTTTCTGAATATTACAAGTGATATTCATAATATCACTTGTGATTTCTGAATATCACTTGTGATTTTCAGAATATCACTTGTGATTTTCTGAGTATCACTTGTGATTTTCTTATGTTTTCTGTCTATTTTCTTACGTTTTTCATATGTTTTGAATATCACAATTGATATTCAGACTATCGCTTGTGATTTTCTAAATATCACTTGTGATATTCTGAATATCACTTGTGATTTTCTGAATATCTATCTCTTTTGGTTCTTTGAATATCAATTGTGATTTTCATGTTACAAAACATTAGTTGAAAATCACTTATGATATTCAGAAAATCACTTATGATATTCAGAATATCACTTTTGATATTCACTTACAAAACATTAGTTGAAAATCACTTGTGATATTCAGAATATCACTTGTGATATTCTCTGAATATCACAGAATATCGTTTATGATATTAAGAATATCATTTGTGGTACTTAGAATATCACTTGTGATATTCAGAAAATCAAAGAATATCACATGTGATATTCAAAAAATCACTTGTGATATTCAGAATATCACGGAATATCACTTGTGATATTCTGAATATCATAGAATATCTCTTATGATATTCAGAAACGTATGAAAAACATCTGAAAATGACCAAAAGCATTTTAAAATGGGCGAAAATGAATGAAAACATATGAAAACGTATGAAAATGTAAAAACCCATATGGAAAAGGACGAAAATGTATGAAAAATTGACGAAAATGAAAGAAAACAGATGAAAATGAACGAAAACGAACGAAAATGTAAGAAAACGTATGAAAACAGACGAAAGCGTAAGAAAACGGATGAAAACGCAAGAAAACAGACGAATATTTATGAAAACGGACAAAAATGTTATAAAACGGAAGAAAACAGACAAAAACGTTTGAAAACGGATGAAAATTGGCGAAAATGTATGAAAACGGGCGAAGACGGTCAAAACGTAATAAAACGGATGAAAACGTATGAAAAGCGACAAAAACGTATGAAAACAAAAGAAAACGTAAGAAAGTGAAAGAAAACGTGTGAATTTAAAAAAAATGAATTAAAAAAAGACAAAAAATAGGGTGAAAAAAAAAAACAAAAAAGCGTGAATAATAAAGAATGCACAAATGAAAAAAGAAAAAAAAAAGGTCAATTGGAAAAAAAAAGAAAAAGAAAAGAAATGAAATACGTGAATAGTAAAAAATGACATAAAAAGAAAAAAAATTAAATAAATAAAAAAGACAAGAAAAAAAACATGGATTTAGGTTGCCCTATTAAATCTTAGGTTAATCCCCACCATTAAATCAAACTAGATAGATGATGGGAATCTGTCTCTCAGTTTGCAAGAAAAACTTAGTTTCTAAAATAACTCACCTCTTAATATTATTAATCCATGTTTCCTCTTATTGATCACAAAAGATTTATTATTATCATATGCAAATATATGTTGTTAGTTTTTATACTAGGAAGTTCATCGAGCATAGCAGTATAAATATGATCGGACTGATGTTGCATCTACGATGAGTCGATGACTATATAAGTGTTAGTTAATTTTATTTTAATTTGGATCCATCAAGAAATTGTAAAACAATTAGTTTGATTAATTAGCTAACTTATTCGTGTTTTTTTTTTTTTTTTTTTTTTTTTTTATAAAATATAAGGCACACACTTTAGCAATTTGTTTTTGCTAATACTATAACACAGTAGGTTAATTTATTGCGAGCTATTAATATTACAAGTTTCAGCATTGGTAATCTTCTTCGTATATTAACAATTAGTGAGAATGTAACTTATGTATAATTACTTTATACTATTTGTTAGGGTTACCTCTTGTGTTTATCGTCACTATCGATATGATGATCCTACGAAAATAATTGTGGATATGAAAATAAATGGCTTTGATAAAAGGAACGTTGTTTAGTTCTATAAAACTAATTGATGGAGTCGAAGAGAAAATAAAGGATTTAGAGAAGAGAACAACGAGATCTACAAACTTTCATGTGAAAAAATAACCCTAGTTTAATTTTTATAATTTTATCTTTCTTTGTTCACATGTTTTGGTTATATAAGAAAAGTCTTGTTAATTTTTGAAACTAGTGAGTCTTAAATATGTGCATGTGATAGTTTTTACCGTGTAGAGAAAGCATCTCTCTTAAATAACAAAATTACGACTTTTGACAAAGTGCATGTTAATACTCTAGCATTATGCATGTCTTTTGAACTTGATTGTTGTCTATTGTTTTGACGTTAATATTTTAGCAGTGTACAGTTTAAACTTGATAATAATGTCATTAATATTCTAGCAGCACTATATATTTCAAGAGTTAATTAACACAATAATTAAGCTAGATCAAAGATAAAAAGATATGAACAAGTTGAGTATGATGAAGCTATTTTAACACAAATAAATAGAGTTAAATAATATACTTTTATATGAGATATTGGCATATTGCATGATTAAAGTAAATGTAATGAGATACCCTACAAGATGCATGCATGATGACCTCTAAAATTGGTAAGATATGTTCGATACTATGAATAATATACATCATCATTACTTACGAGAAACTATGATAATTGATTAATGATGTATGTATGACTTGCTTGACATGGTAGTAAAAGAAAAATATGAGCATTACTTTTGTTTAAGGTGTCGTATATAATGAATAAAAGAGAATATAAGTAAATAAATGATTATCGTGAAGTTTGCAATATTGTTGTTAAGATTCGCAGATATTCTAGTGGGCTCATATTGTGATATTCGGTTTCATATATATGTGTGGCTTAATTTTCACGAGATTTTATTAGCTTGAGAGATATACTTGATTAATTGATGAATGGCATACTTTAGTGGTATACATCATGCTTTATTATTTGATAATGTTATAGTGGTAATGTAATATTATGATAAACTATGTGAAATCCATAAAAGAGCTTATAAGATTTTGATTGGAGAAATGTGATGTTGTATTAAAATCTCCATGTTATTTGATGTTTACATAGAAAGTGCAATCTAAGCACATGTGGTCATAAACTAGAGTTTATGAGTCATGATTATTTTATTGAGTGGCTTGACCGGTTAGACCATCCCGGATCAATGATGATGTGAATGTATAGAGGAACCATAAGTTTCTTCAAAGATAGATTTGATTATTCTCGTTGAAAGTTAATTGTCCATTTGTCACCACCAAATTAAAGGACTTTGTCCTATGGAGTTTTGAAAAGAATAAAGGGGGTGTATGTAGGCCTATGCATCCGCCATGTGGATCATTTTGAGTTTTAAAATCGATGCATCGTCAAAATGATCATCAAATACGCAACTTAAAGTTAGCGTGATTAATGGCTCGAGTTATCAAATGCGAACATGGTTTTCGAAATTATATGTTTGAGAATGGTGGTGAGTAGTTCCAAGTATTGGGCGATTATTGGAATAAGTGTTGAACATAATAGTAGCCCATGTTCATACGCAAATTACTTTTGTTGAAACGTTTATAAAACGTCTTCAATTGATTGCAAAGCCAATAATATTGTGAGAACAAAACTTTTAGATTATGGGGCATGTTATAACATATAAATTCGCATCTTGCCAACAATTTATAATGACTCCATGGTTTTGGTCACGAACCATATGTTTCCTATATAAGAATTTTGTAAATGTGCGGTATATGTTTCTTGTAAATCCACCACAACACACAATAATGGGATATTGAAATGGACAATTCATTCATGGGGAGAGAATGAGCAGCAATGGATATGGAATGAATTATGATATGAATGTTGATCCTCACGGTAATGAATATGAACTTTACGTTAAAGGGACAATTTATATTCCAGATCTAGTAATTGCCAGCATGTTTGTGACCTAAAATAAGTGACTAGATAATATAAATGCTGCTAATGTTCTAATTAAAATGTATGTCCCAAAAGTACAAAAAATGAATGGTAGTAAGTCTATGGCACGACTGCAGCGTGATAGACAAATCGTTTCCAAATAAAAGTCCTCGAATGATTAGATAAAATGGAGCAAGAAAATGAAAATGGTCAAATCGAGGTAATAAAGACCCCATAATAGTCTCCTAAAGAGACACTAGACATGAAAGTAATTGGAAAAAACCCTGGGTACGTAAAAAACATTGAGATCTCAATAGATGATATAATGCAATGTCTAGTAAAGTGTGAAATCAAAAAGTAACGAATCGACGTCGATATGGTAATGATTATGTAAATAAATAAGATAGCGCTATAATCATGGTGAGGATCATGGAAGCTTACCTGCAGGAAGTGCAGATGTATAAATGAATGGCCAAAATAAGTAAAGACGCAAAGAGCTAATGAAATATTAAAGTCTCTTGTGACGAGACATGGTTACTGGGACTTGAAGTCCGTACATATGAATTATTGGATATGCATTGGTCTTTATGAGAAAATAAAATGAAATTATGCATAAGGTACAAGTGATAGCACACATATATTTTCTCAAAGACTTGTAAACGATCATGGAGATGCATGAATACAAGTGGTGGATCCAATAATTTAGGTTATGTTGTATAAGTCTGGAAATATAAGAAATAAGTATGCGTCTAATAATACAAGAGCTCGTTTGATGTTGAGATTCCTTAAGGAATATAGAATGCATAAATCACGTGTTATGATTTAAAATTCTCCAGAATGCTAATTGATCAAATTAAACAAATAAATGGAATTGAATAATGTAAATGTTTTGATATCTTTAAGGTACAAGAAATGTGGGTTTATATTTTACTAACCCATCAAAACAAGTTTAGTTGGTTTTACTAATGCAGGATATATGTTTGGTCTTAACAATGGTCGGTCTTAAAGTGGATACATACTCACGAGTGACGGCAGTGAAATTTCATGGCATTCGGCTAAGCAAATAATCGCGGATAGTTCATCCAACCATTTAGAAATTTTGGGAAGGAGGCACCAACAATTTTGAATGAAGATAATGCAGCATGCGTTGCTTAACTTAAAAAAGTTTGTTCAAGCGACAATTTGGTGACTATTTACCAAGGCACTTCATATCTCAGCATTTAGGAAGCTAAGTTACAACATTGGGATGCTTCGACTCAAAGATCTCAAGTGATATAATCATCAGAGGGAGACAATATGCGCTGCACTCTTTTTCCCTTAGTCATGGTTTTGTCCCACTGGGTTTTCCTCACAATGTTTTTAATGAGGCAACATTTCTAAAGCATATTAACAATATGGACATCCAAGAGGGAGTTTTATGGATAATTATTAGTGGATGTCCATATACCCAATAAGAGACCTATGGTCCAGTTAGCTATTAGGATTTTTACCATACTGTTTATCTTATATATACCTTATGTATCTGACATTATAGATTAATTAAAGAATACTTTTCATTCCCTCAATTCTTGTTCACAACATTATACCCTTTTTTTAGAAGGCATATATTTTTATTAAGGTATGTTTGGTAAAAGTAGTAGTGAGTACTGAGTAGTAGCAGTAAGCAGTGACCTGTGATCTGTAGCCACAGCTCATAGCTTATTAAAGAATCATTAAAGAAGTATTAATAAATGAGCATTCTTAAAAAATAGAAAAGTTTATCGCTCATTTGTCAAACGAACAATAAAAATAAAAAACTCATTGCTCACTGCTCATCGCCCCAAAAAGCTCTGCAAAAAACATACCCTAAATATAGGAAGAAAAAAAAAATACCCTCACTCATATTTAAGCCATCCTGGAATAAAACCGCTTACAAGTGATGTAGAAGGAAACTATAAGAAAACAACAAACAACAAATTACTCTATACAAGACTATTGAAAAAAATACAACCAACACCTCTAAAATAACCATGATACTCAAAATGACAACATAAATCAATTAGACGACCCTGCACTTGTGTCACACCTCGCCACGGCGGAAACTCGAGGGTGTAACTTCATGGATATCATCACAACACCTGGTGTCTACATAGAGAAAAACTACATGCACATAAATAGAGTAAAGTACAAACACAAAGTGTTGTAACAATACCCCAAAACAAAACAACCAAAACAAAAATCCAAAAGGTATCTTCAATAGATATGAAAGTACCAAATGAAAACATAAAAGTATCAAAATCCAATTCAACCATAAATAAAACCAAACATAAAGTCAAGTCTCCTCAAATGCAACTAAATCTCACCTAATTTCCGCTCTCAACTTTGGCCTTAGAATGCTCACCTGAAAATGATGCTTAAAACGTCAACATAATGTTGGTGAGATTCATAGGTTTAAGACTCATACACACTAGGCAACCAAATCACTGTGACTATAAAACATAGCTGGACAAATAATTATAGTTATCATATAAGCTACATGTATTCGCAAGGCAACCAACACACATAAGGCAACCATCAGGATGGCAAGTGTCCCCCGCTCCAATTTTATCATCAATTAGGTCGCATACGCGAGCAACATGATAAGCATCCTCCCAATTGAATCCCATTTAAACCACACAGCATTATATCTAGTAGGAGGAGTTATTACTCTCCAATTGGATACTCCCCCCCCCCCCCCCACTTGGACCACACAACATTATCATCACATTATCCAATCCACATAACATTATCATCACATATAGCATTTATACAATAACATTATAAGTTCAAGCTTTTTAAACCACACATAATCACAGTAACTCAAAACAATTAACACAAGCATCATTCCCATCCCAAGTTTAAAACAAAGTAAAAAGTGGGACTATGAACTCACCTCAAACTTTGCAGCTTCCACAAAACCAGATCACAATCTATAATTCACAAAATAAAACCACATTACACATGACCAAGCTAATAGCTATAAACCATGTAATACACATATGATGATGTCTAAGATTCATATGACCCACCATGGATCTCCTAGACCCCATTCTAATCATTACCATAACCTAATACTCACTAAATCTCTTGCACTTTTAAAATCAGAAAACACAGAATTTTAGGGTACATTCGCCCACATGAAATAATATCTTTAAAAGCTTAATAACTCACACAAAAAATTTACCATAGTCCCTTGGATGTACACAAGTTACTACCAAAAGGCCATGGTCCAAAAACATACACAAGTACCCTTAATAAAATCAAACTTACAAACTATCTAGATTCGGATCTGAACGCACACCAAAAAGTTTTAATTAATTTAAAATACTTCTATAACTTGTTATCGCAAATCCTTTGCATGGGAGTCTAAGTGCATATGAAACTTAACTCAACCAGAAGGGCTAAGCTAAATCTCACTTTTTCATTCACATCTAACTACCAAACTTATGACCTAAATCTGTCTCGATTTTACAGCTTTGACACCTTATCAAAGAAAAATCAAAAGACTAACTTTCAGACTTCGAAATCAATCGTGGCTGGACTTTTTGGAAAGCTCTTTCATTAAACTTCAATTTAGACCAAAAATTCGTGATCTAACTCTTCATCATCTATTAAATACACTCACATATTTACAGCACTAGTTTTCTGTCCAAACCCTAACGCATAAACTAACGCGTTTTACACTCAATTCTATTAACCAATCACCACACTATTATCAATTAATGATTCTAACATGTTTTACATCACTAATTTACATAATTTTATAAACCCTAAATCCATCATATTTAACTAGCAGGGTACCCACGCGTTGCAGCGGTGGGTACCCTGAAATTAAATTTTCTGGTGAATCGTGTATTTTAGTTTATTATGTTCTTTTTGACAATAAATTTACGGATATCAAGAATTTTGTTTAGGCCGTGCCTGATCGGGCTCGAGCCTTTTTGGCCCGCACCCGTTCGGGCTCAAGGCCATTTGGCCCGTTGCCCATTCGGGCCTGAATATTTGTATAATGTGCTTTATCATTTTTATTAGTGACATTTAATGTAGAAATTGTGTTTAATTTGGTTGTACAATATGCTTGATAGTTTGTATTTATGATACAAAGGGTGTTTTAATAATTGTATTTATTGACTAATTAATTAATTAACTACATTAAATATCATTAATGTGGTGTTTTTTTTAATATGTGCATTAAAGTGATGTACACTATGCTTCTTGTCTTGTAAGTCTGAAAATTATGCGCATTAAATTGATGTACATGCATCTTTCCTTTTAAAGAAATGTTTTTGGTCTTAAACATTTTAAGACTTCTAAATATAGATGTCCTAAATACATTATAATGTAGTATAGATATTACATGAATTTCAATAATTAACCAATTAATTAAACGTAGGGTTTAAGGATTTTACCTTGATTCTTGATTATTGCTTGAAAACTATAAACCCTAATTTTTTTCTCCTTGTGGTCGTCTCAAATTTGCAAGAAAAGAGGTTTGGGAACTTTGTTTTTGTATTTATAATTATTTAGTGGATAATTACCTAACTTAGAGCTGTAATTGGGCTACAATTGAGTTTCTTTCCCCTCTTTTTTCCCATGGCCAGTCGATCACCTCCCCCCACATACATATTTTTATTAAATTTATTTGTTACACTCAAAACCTCATATTCTTGATATTTTATAAACACCCGTAGCCATTCCTAACGTATTACGCGAGAAACCTTAGTTTTTGCGACTACTCGAAAAATTAACATTTTCAAAAAAAAAGTTTCCAAAAATAGATTTTCACTCTTTTAAAACCACAACACATAAAAACAAACTCCTCGTAACTTGCTAACGCTTAAATACTTGAACGAAAACTTATTATGCAAAAACACAAAAATATCAAAAACTTCACAAGTCATTTCTACACCACAAAGGTGATCAAAATGAACTTTCTCAAATTCCATACTTTCCAAATCACAATAACAACCATTTACGCAAAGGGATTTAGTGCTAACTCAAGTACTAAACACACAATAATACCCAATAACACACATATACTCATATATCCACCCAAATCACACCAAACAAAGTTAGATAAATCGAGACTGTTAGTCTAACTAACCTGTTAAAACCACGGTTGTTACAACTTGACCGCATCCTCAATAGTCTTTATACTATCCTTTGCAAGCTTGTGAGGGAACTGCACACCATTCCAACCACGACGATATTGATCCTTTTGCTATATTTGATACCTAAAAAAATGAGCTCAGTTGAACTTCGTCATAAATGGTCGTTAAATTGGATATTTTGTTTTCAAAGACTCTTTTATTATGAGCACCCAACATATGATATAACATTGACTAACATACAGCTTGCCAAATGACATTTTGTTTTTGGTTAAAGTTGTTTAGGCTCTTATCATCTAGGATATCTTCAAGAGAGTTGATAGTGAAAGGACCCATGTTCCACCACTTGAAAAAAATTTCCCACTCTTTTATTACTCTATGACACCTTAAAAAACAATGCTCCACCGTTTCAATCTCGTTTCCACAATGCGAACAAAGTATAGACTTAAGATCAATACCAAGATGGTTAAGCCAATCGAACACCGGGACTCTTTTTTGTTGTAGACGCCAAATAAAGATATTAACTTTTCTAGGGTTTGGCTTGTTTCATTTCGTCTTTTGTACCACGTTCGGTCGAGGAAGAAATTTTTCATCAATTAGTTCTCTAAGACCTTTTACGGTAAAGGAACCATCTTTTTCAAGAATCCACCTCCAAGAATCTGAAATTAAAACATTTGGAATAAAAAAAGTTATCAAGTTCGTCAATTCTATAAACCCACCCAAGCCCCTTCCTCGAGGACTCCTCACCCATATCCAACTCCGACCCTAACACCAAGTTTCACCATTACACAACCTCATCTCACCCACCAAAAAACTCTCATTTACTTCCAATCTAAATAATCTAGGAAATTTTCCTTTAGCACAACTCCATCTCCGATCTAAAGGTCTAGCCAAAATCGAGTACTTAAACCGTTACCCATTTTTTTCACGAAAGATGAGTAAAAACTAATGCCTGAAGCTTCAATATCTCTACCAACCTTTACTATGTCGTCCCATTTCCCGCTCCCATGCCAAGTATCACTGCCTATATCCTTTAAATTTCCGTCATCACCATATATACTTTTAGTGATCATAACCCAAAGTCTATTTTCTTCAACTCGAAATCTCCACCACCACTATCCAAGTAAAGCCCAATTAGATGCTTTAAGGCTACCAATATTTAACCCCACATTTTGCTTTTTTGGAGGGCTGTTTCCCACTTAACCCAAACCGTTTTTCGGATCTCATCGTTACCTCCCCAAAAGAATTGTTTTCTCAAACTTTATAATTTTTTAAGAACATACATTGGAGCACGAAATAAAGAGAAGTAATAAAGGGCCAAACTTCCAAGAATCGACTTTATCAAAGTCAATCTACCCCCAAACGACAACGATCTAGTTTTCCAACTACTTAACCTTTTCTTAAACTTATCAATTATTACATTCAACTAGCACTTTTTTTTTTTTTTATTGATACACCTATAGGGATACCAAGATACATAAAAGGTAATTGTTCAGCCGAACACCAAATACGACTAGCAAAGTGGACAACTTCATCATTACTTACCCAATACGTATACTTTGGTTTTGTTCTTGTTAATCTTCAACCTCAACGCTTGTTGGATGCATTCCATAATCCTCAATAAGTTCCTTGCATTAGCCAAACACCACTCCTCAAAAATTAAAGTATCATCTGCATATTGTAAGTGAGAGATAGGAACCCCCATTTCACCTACTTTGACCCCAACAAAATAGTTTCTGAATCGCTTCTCTTAGAACAACATTTAGCCCTTCCGCCGCTATAAGATATAAAAAAGGAGAAAGTGGGTCACATTGTCTAACCCCCTTTTCCATTTTAAATTCCATTGTTGGTGACCCGTTAATGAGAATAGATATTTGAGCCGACTTTTGACATGCTTCAAACCATTTTTCACCAAATCCCATTTGAATTAACGTATGATGAATGAAATTCCAATTAACACTGTTATATGCCTTTTTGAAATTAATTTTAACTAAAAAAGCTTTCTTCTTTTTTTTCTTCAAATAATCAAACGTCTCATTTGCAATCAAACACCCGTCAAGAATGTACCTTCCTTGTATGAAAGCATTTTATTCTCCACCCACCACCTTTCCAATAATCTTATTAATTCTCTCGACAAGGACTTTTGCTATAATCTTGTAGTAACAACCAATCAAACTTATTGGTCTATAGTCAGATAGCCCCATCTGATCTTGTACTTTAGGAACAAGAGTAATAAAATAGGAGTTACAACCCCTTAAAATCTCTCCCTGGTGAGTGCTTATTCACTCACTATTTTATGGTCAAAAACCTATCCAAAACGACTATTTGAGCTAACAAATGCCAAGAAAACACTTGTTTTTATGTTTGTGATGTGCAGGTACGTATATTACGAAAAACGAACAAAACAAAGCAAAACCGAGCACGAGAGTGGAAAAGGATTTAAAAGCCGATGCCGGAAAGCATTTTTCAAGACCGAATCAATATTTGAGCTCAAAAAGTCAAAAGTCAACCTTGAAGAATATCAAAATGACAAGAATGATCCTTGGAATAGTTTACAAAATATGGCAGAAATGGCCCTTGGAATTCTAAAATTTACACCTTTGGTCCTTGTTCACCATTTATATTAATAAGCAAACACAGGCCTGGTCCAAATGTGTTAAATCATTATCATAAACCCAAAGCCCACTCTTAAATACCAAAGCCCAATCATAATAAAAAAACCCGAGCCCACTCCTTACCTTCGGTCAAAACCCACACCCAAAAGTCAAACACCAAATAAATATATAAAATACACCCCGTACACTTACCCGCCCCCCATTTTACCTCACTACCCAGAAATTACTATTCAATGAATAGTAACCATGAACCCTAATTACTCCTCTCCAAAATTAACCACAATTAAGGGTAGATTTGTCAAATCAATGGGTTTCTAGAAGGGTGTCAGTGTGTCAGGACTTGTCAGAGCTCAACAAGCACACATTTGGGATACGTGGCGAGCACTTATTGGTTGGGAAACGTCACAAGTGAAGATCCAAGGGTTGATATTTGTTGGGAAATGATTGATGCTTATCACACGGCTCAGAATAGGTGTAAAGAAACACAGAATCACACGGATTGCCAACCTGGCAATCCGTAGGCTCTCTCCTCACTTCCACTATAAAAAGGGTGATAGAATGCTTGTATAGGTGTGGAGTTTGGAGTAGCCAAACTCTGGCAAAATTTCCTTTTGTAATAGTTTTTTTAATTGTAACCAAATTTACTTTCAATGAAATTAGATTTTTAAATCAATTTTATCTTATTTACTGTTTATCATTTCTGCTAATTAGTTAAGCTCATCTTACTTTTATAATTCAGCTTATTCTAGTTTACTAAATAGTTATCTCAAGTTTTTAAAATACTAGTTCAGTTTTAAATATCCTTTAAGAGTTTTGAGTAAATTCATTAAATCAGAAAAAGAAAAAAAATAGTAGATATAGCTTTAATTGAAGTAAGTTTACAAACAAGCTTGTTTTTAGATTTGTACATTTCATTTCAGTTCTATATTTGCTTTTGTTATAGTTACTTCAGCTTCATTTATTCATCATGTTCATAGTCAACAAAAGTCAAAATATTTTGATCCATTGATTCCTGGTGAATTCTGGCAAGTCAAAGCTAGATTTGGATGAGTTTGGCCTGTCTAAAGATAGGCTTGCATAGTGAACTCCTCTATTTGAGCTGAGGAGAGTACTCTTGTAAGTTTTGATTTCACTCTAATTTCAATTTTTGCTTAGATCTGTGTTTCTGAGCCTCTGTTAGATTGGACTGTTTTTGATTGTTATTTCTGCTTCATTTCGTGTTATTTTAGCTTATTGGATCAGTAGATTAGTGTTTAGTAGCATAGATCATTGCTTTAGAGTTCAACTGTTAGTTATAGGGGGTGTTTGGATATTAGCTTTGCTGTAGTTTAGTTGTAGTTTAATGACTGATTTTTGTCACACATAGGCTGCCTTAGTGTAGATATTAAGTAATATGTCATAAAAACAGAAGGTCATTTATTAGAAAGTCAAAGTTAGGTTTCATTTCTCGTTAACTGTTATGACACATTGAATTAGTTAGTGTAATTGTAGGAATAGGCACAAGTTAGTATAATATAGCTTAATATAGTGTTAATTCAGCTTATAATTACAAGTAGTGGTATACTCAGTAGTTAAAAGTTGGATTTGGTCAAAGTTAGGTTGCATTTAAAAAGTCAAAATTACTTGAACTCAGTTTTTGGCATGATCTTTGATTGAACTTGTAGGATTCTATAGTTGTTAAAAATAGATTATTATTGATGATTTGTGATCTCTGATAGCTAGTATAACAATATCATCAAGTAGGTTTAGGATTTGAACTCATTAGCTTATTAGGATTATAGCTTATAGTTGACTGTGTGAGCCTTATGCTCCCCTGCACCACAGTTGTGGACCCACTTTCATGGCATATTAAAGAGTAGTTGTAGGTAATTGTAGTAAGTGATTTTTGTTTTATAACATCTCTGCATGGTAGTCTCTGAATTGCTACCTTTAGTTTCTTCTTTACAGCTTATTTAGATAACTTATTCATGCTTGCTTATTGGGTGCATAGTATAGATTTCTTATTTTGAACTAGGGCTGCTAGTGATGTTTTGAGCTTGTGATTGTGTGATTTTGGTTCTTCTGAGTTCATTAGTAGTAATTGTAGTATTGTGCATGGTTTGCTTAATCTGTAGCTTATTTTGAGTATGCTTTTGCTTATTTAGCTTATCATAGAGTGCTTATTGCTTGATTCTTGTGTCTCTGAGCTTATTGTTCATCATTTCTGAGTTTCTTTAAGTTCATTATAGTATATTACAGTTGTGTATCAGTTTGGTAAAGTTTTCTTGGCAAGTGCTTATAAATAAGCACTTGCCGTAAGCTGTTTTGGTCTCTTTAAGCACTTCTGCTTAATTTTTCTTTTTCAAATTTTTTCTATAAGCTCATTAGAATATTTTAGAATTTCTGTAAAATTTTCATAATTTTCTGAGTTCATTTACTATTTTTCTTAATTTCTTTTAGTTAAAAATCATTTTTAAATCAATTTTAAATAACAAAAATCCATAAAAATACAGAAAAAGTCTTGAAAAATACAAAAATAATTTTAGAATTTCTTTTATAATATTTTAGAATTTTTAGAATTTAATTTTCATTTTTCAAATTTGTTTTTCTATTTTTCTTTATTTTTAATTCATTTTTAATTCTAAAAATAGGAAATAAATTTTAGAAAATAAATAAAAACTCAAAAAAATATTTTTCTTTTTCTTAAAATTCTTTTAAATAGTTTAAGATTTTTAGAAAATATTTTCAAGTTAGTAGGATTATTTTTCATTAAACGTTACGTTTTAATTTTTGCGGTTGCGTTTCCGTTTTCACGTTTTTAACATTTGTACATACTTAGCTTGTAAATTCTGCTTATTTTACTATTACTTTTCACAACTTGAATTCCTAAACCATAATTTTCTTTTTCCCGCTTTTCACGACTCGATTTCGCGATTCGATTATTCACGATTCCATTTTACCTTCGCTGGGAGAACGACCCGGGAAATACTTTCACGAGTATTTCTTCGGAATAATTTTATACTACGATAAGACTTTATCACTCCCGTACTCCAAAACCATTTAATTGCCAAAAGAATATCCCTCTTGATAATTTCCCAATGAATTTTTATGAAATAAAAATTGAAACCATCGGGCCCCGGCGCTTTACTACTTCCACAACCCTTAATAGCATTCCACACTTCTTCTTTAAATTCACATTCCAACTCATCTTTCTCGGCAACTGATATAGACTTGAACAAGTTGTTAGACAAAATCGGTCTTTGAAAGTTACTTTCTTTAAATGTATCTTTATAATACTCGAACACCTTAGACTATGGTTCCTCACTCCACGACACGTCCACCATCAAACCATTTATTCTTGTTTTTTTTACCATTCCTCCTATACGAATGAAAAAATTTCGAGTTTTCATTTCCTCCTAAAACCCATTTAATTCTAAGTTTTGGTTCAACATCTCATTCTTGCATTTATCTTTTTCTATCCATCCTAATTTCACTTCCTTCAATCTATCCATTTCCATCTCATCCAAGTCTCTTGTTTCGGCTAATAACTCCCCCCCTTTATTTTTTATTATTTATTTATTTATTTATTATTTTTTTTTATCACCACAACCTCTATACCCTCTTAATATGGACAAGATCACAAGTATATATTAACTTGTGTTTCTATTACGTTTTATGTTAGACAAACATATATATGAGAGAAACTTAAAAGAAAAACGCATATGGAAATATATAACATCGGTTGTTGCTTGTTCAATAAGTTCTTTTAATAAGTCGTCAATTTATACATAAGAAACGTTGCATGTAATGGGTCCTTTAATAATTAATAGACTCAATGGGTCCCTTCAAAGTGTGAGGCTCTGTGCAGCTGGGCTGACTGCACAGGTTGATATCAGGGTCTGACTCGTAGTTGTGCTTTACGATCTAGGGCGCACAAGAAGTGTGGTTTGAGTTTTTTTAAACTATTCTTTGGCTTCTGATATTGCCAAATCAATTCAATGACATTTAACGTGTTGATTGACTACTAGGTAACGACGAAAGTGTGGCATTTATATTGCATGAAATTGTTCGCTGTGCATTAAGAAAACGATATATTGTTTCTTGTGTCTCGTACTCTCGTATCAGGGAATGGTGTTTAGAGAACTTCTCGTGTGATGGTATTCAACATTCCATAGTTTGCGGTCTTGCAATTTGATTAAGTCTTGATGAAACAAGGAGACCATATCAGGTAAAATATCTCAAGACTAAAACTATTTTGTGGGCTTTAATGAGTTAAGGTCAGATGAATATAGTTAAAGATGTGTGGTTGGTATTTTTTAATTGCATAGCAGGTATTGCAACTTTTACAAAAATACAGGATGAAGTAGGGCGAGTGGCCCGAGTGGATAAAGGATTAGTTGTATTGAGTAATAACATATTTTATATTTAGTTGTACATGCCTTGACATGTATTAAAAGTTTACAACAAGATGAGGCTATTCTTTTGTATGTGTAACTAGAAAGTGGCCTTGTATTTAAAGCAGGTTGTTAGGACTTTGGATGGCCAACACAACCTCATTTGATGCATCTAGAGTGGTTAGAATTATGACATTGCTCTTTGATCAAACTATTTGCAACTCATTAAAGCGATTAACTTGTGGATTTGGTAGCCCTCTTTCCAGTAAGCACAACAAATGCAACGAAAATTGGCCCTCTGATGTGCCTTTTGGGTGACAGTTATTACTTATTACCATGAAGGCATGAAGCATGATAAATGACATGTTGGTCGATCCTATGGACCAATGTCAGGGTCCAATACATATCATATTGGGTTGTTTGTTTAATCGATTTGCTGGGCTTTTTGGAATGCTTTGGTCCTTTAAACATGCTAAAACCCACCCAGTGACCCGGGTGGGGTTATACCTAGCTCAGCACATTAAATAGTTTTGTGGATTCTTCGGAAATTTCTTTTGTCAGATGTTTTGTGTCTTCACTGGATCGACATTCACTTTGTTTTCTTTCTCTTTTTGTACTAGTGTGAGTAAAAAAAAAAAATCAGAATTTGTTATGATCATGTGATAGTTTGTTGTACCATTATTCAACTTGTTAAAATTATTGCAGTTCGTAACTTATGTAACCTGTTTCAGCCCCCCAATTTACAATATTTTTATTTGAAAAACAACTATACCAAGGAACGCTCTCTTTGACTGCATTTATTATACTATCTCCGTCTCAAAATTATTGTTCATATTTCCTATTTAGGATGTCTCAAAATAATTGTCCAAAGTAAAAACTAGAGAATCTAGTGGAGGAATATTTCATTTTAGTGGTTGAAAATTAAAGTGTCCTCACTATTATTAAACTTTGTGTTTTCTCTCTCATGACAATAATTTTGAGACGGAGTGAGTATTCAACAACTTTTGGGTTCATTAATTTAACCACATTTTTACATAGAACTGATAAGACAAAATAAGAAAAGCTTGTCTCATCTACTTTATAAATTTAAAAGAAATTTAGTCACTAAAAGAGCAAATTGAGAACAAAGGAAATGACATATAGTGAATGATTTCTAATTTTAAAGATATGTATACCTTGTTTAAAAAAAAAACAATAGATATGAATTCTTATCCAAAGCTAAGATAGCAAATCGGGAACAAAGGATATGGTGTGAATTTTTGTTTAAATATATCAATATTTGCAGTCATCCATGAACATGGTGAAAAAGAATATGAGTAGTAAAAGATAATACATAAAGTAAAAAGTATGTTCTTCTAGCACTCTATGGTGTGTCATTCTTTAAGGGGGCGTTTAGTTCGCCGTAATCCGATGTAATTGGATGTAATTGTAATTTGATTACATTACGTAGGCTGTTTGTTTCGCAGAATTGAGGGAATTGTAATTCAGATTACATTACGTAGGCTGTTTGGTTTGCGCTATAATTGTAATTCAGCCATTACAATTACATCAATGGAAGTAATTCTGATTACATAAGATATTAGATGGAAAGTTTTGAATTACGTTGTAATTCAGAATTATTATTATTATTATTATTATTATTATTATTATTATATAATAATAATAATAAAATAATAATATTTATATAATAATAATAAATAATATTTATTATAATAATAATAATAAAAGAATATAATAATACTAATAATAATAATATAATAATAATAATACTAATAATAATAATAATTAATAATAATAATTAATAATAATAATAATAATAATTAATATAAATATTAAAATAATAATAATAATTATTATTTTTATTATATTTATATAATAATTATAATAATATTTATAATAATAATTAATATTATTATTTTTATTATTTTAATAATAAAAATAATAATAATAACATAATAATAATAACAATAATAATAATAATAATAATTAATATAAATATTAAAATAATAATAATTATATAATAATAATAATTATTATTTTTATTATATTTATATAATAATTATAATAATATTTATCATAATATTTATTATTATTATTATTATTATTATTTTAATAATAAAAATAATATAATAACAATAATAATAATATATATTTCTTATTTTTATTATTTTAATAATAATTATTATTATAATAATATTTATTATTATTATTATTATTATTTTAATAATAATAACAATAATAATAATATTTTTTTTATTTTTATTATTTAATAATAATAATAATAATAATAATAATGATAATAATAAATTATTAATATTTTTAATATTTATATTATTATTATTATTATTATTATTTATTGTTATTATTATTATTATTATTATTATTATTATTATTATTATTATTATTATTTATTTAGTTATTTAATATTATTATTATTATTAAGGGTTTTTTTTTTTTTTTTTTTTTTTTTTTTTTTTTTTTTTTAACTTACAATTACGTTGAGATCCAACCAAACAAATTGACAGAATACATCAATTACAATTTCAACATATTACAATTACAACACATTTCAACTCTTTGAATTACAATTCATTCAAATTACAATTCCTTTGACAGATTACAATTCCTTTCAAAAAATACTGCGAACCAAACGCACCCTAAGTATCTTTGTGGGTTTGTTTGATTCTGTTAGTTGTGGATGCGTTTACTAATTAGATGATGTAATGATATGGAAACTAGCGAACCCGCATCTTGACTTCCACTACCGTGAAAACACAAACCAAACAATACGCTAAATTGAAAGAAACGTCTCCGCGTTTAGTAACTAAAATACACGTAACACAATACTGATTAAGACACCGAAAAAACCATATTTCTATCTTTACATAATAAAAGCCTATCAAGTCGTCGCCCATCTCTTATATTAAAATACGTACTATCAATATTAGCGACTAAGGTTCTAAGAAAAAGCATATCTCTAAAGCAAATAATAAAGGGAAATTTGCAAAACTCTCACACAAGGTGACATTAATTTTCAACTTGACTTAATTTTGTAACATATTACTAAAAGGAAAGTAATTAGGAGATCTAATTCACATGACTAATATTATGTCTAACCACTTCAATTATGTCTAACCACTTCAACAATTTCTCACTCATAAAAGCATCCACTATGATAAACTTTTTACAAAAATTTATACATTAATACATCAATAAATTTTAACCTTTTGATTTTATAAACCTGCAAACCTTTGCAAGTTCATAAAACGTCTATTTTAACAAATATATTAAATATATTGAATTTATAAAGAGGTTCAAGAATTAAGACTTCATGTCATATAGACATGAAATGAATGTCCAGTATAGTTAAAATAAATATAAATATTTTCATATTTCTTAGACCTTTTCATAAACCCACCATAATGACTGCTTTAACATTTAATATTGATCTTGCCATATGTCATCATCTCTTTTTTAGACACAAATTTAAGCAAGAATACCAATCAATACTCTTACTAACATTATTACTGTTTTTACTAAATGCCAAGATGATAAAAGACCGACAATGCACACAGTTATCACATTAGTCTCTACACACTAGCATAACATAAACAAAATTATACATTTTGTAGACCAGTATTATTACGAAGCCTTACGGAACAATTAGGAATCGAGCCATCCATTTTCTTTTCTTTTTTATTTTTTTTACTGCCTATAGTGCCCAAGTGCCTAATCCAAAAGACATTTTTTCGTAACAATCAATTCTTAATACCAACTATTAAATTTAATGAACAATCTTTTGTACTCGCTATAATAATAATAATAATAATAATAATAATAATAATAATAATAATTTATTTATTTATTTATTTTTGCAAATTGCTGAACAACAAATCAATAAGACCACAACTGAAAAGTGCCATCAACTATGACTATATTGCGAACCTAATGTGAATTCGATATACATGTGGTATGCATATGACATATCAGTCGGTGTTGATTACCTGACTAAATATGTTACCTGTTACATGCGAATTACTTGCGAATAAGTTAAAATAGAGATTTCTGATTGAAATCGGCTAACATATATCAACAACTATGTATGTGGGTTGAATTACTAATAACACATTACAACATATGCGGATCAAATTACTAGAGCACGGAAACAATATAAGTACAAAGATTGGTTAGTACTTTTTATTAAATCGAAGAAAACAAACATGACAACAAAATTGTATATTAAAAACTAGAGTAAATTACACCGTTCATCCATGTGGTTTGCGTTGACTGGCGTCGTTAGTCTCTTGACCAAAAAAACTGCACCGTTCGTCCTTAACGGGCAAACATTTTGTGTCGTTAGTCCCTCCCCCACTAACGCTTGTTAAGTGTTGTTACACCTGAAGTCCCATGAGGGTATACTAGTCATTTCGCAAACTAAAAGGACGAACAGTGCAAAAGGACGAACGGTGCATTTTTTTAATACGTTTGTAAGTTCTGTTTTAATAAATTTTCGTCTGTTTTTTTTACGTTTTTGTCCTTTTTTTTCGTTTTCGTCTTTTTCGTACGTTTTCCTTCGTTTTTTTACATTTTCATCCGTTTTTTTTCTTTTTCGTTCGTTTTTTTACGTTTTCGTCTGTTTTTTTCGTTTTCGTATGTTTTTTACGTTTACGTCCGTTTTTGTCCGTTGTTCTAACATTTTCCTACTCTTTAAAACGGAACTTACGAAAAAAACGTAAAAAACTGTAACACCCCTATTTTTCACTGATCGCAGCGGATAAAGTCTTTGGGGTATTACTTCATAGAATCACAGATACAGTAATAGAAAACGACTCGAAAAGAGACGTTTTGGAAATTTAGTTATCATTCATAGTTATCAGAGTTTTAATTATAAAAGATATACTTTTATTTTTGATGAGGTCCCAAAAATCTAAGAGTTAGGTTGGTTGTGTTTGAACGATAACCATGAAAAGTCCTCCGAGTTCAATACCTCCTTCTGCCATGGATCCATAGAAGTAATATACCTAGAATACATGCTTAAAAAGTCAACACTAGGTGTTGAGTGAGACTCATAGGTTTTGGGGTTAGTGAATACAAGTTCCCTGGGTTCAGTTGTTACACCCATATGAGAAAATGCAAGTTTTGTGATAATTGTGATGCATGCACAATTATCTGAAGTTTAATATGTTGCACTAAGCTCATGAATCACACCTTAATGATCCGGGTCATGTGGGCTGCAGACCCAACATGAGGGAATGGAAGGATAACTTGCCAAAGTTATACCTTGAGTGGATTCAAATATAGTACTTATTGGTACCATCTAGTGGGGTGTTAATACCAACGGGAGTTGTCAAACTCCAATAGATCTATCTACTATATTTGCGTTCGCGTGGGTAAAATATCCCAAACGATTAGATTCATAAATTTTGGTTATGTAGTGGTGGCAGTTAGTTTACTCGTGCAAACAACCAAAGAAAAATACTTGTATTCGGTTTTAAGTAAAGCATTTAGCATGTATCTCCCTCACAAGGTTTATAAAGCATTTAGAGTGAAAGCATTTTAAAAAGTATGAGACTATGAAAACTCACATAATTTAAAAAGTATGAGGCTATGAACTCACCTGGGTTTAGAGTAATCTAAGTAATGCAAATAATGACTCGGAAACTAGACCGCCTTACTCACGTATCCTAGTGTGTTGTTGGTTTTTGTATGTATGTCAAGCTTTAGTTATCATGTTTATGTTTCTCAAGTTATTGTTTTTAGGTTTGTTAATGTTTTATATATAACATAACACCGTTCAGGCCATTGTAATTCAGAAGTATATGACTCCTCACATGAAGCTCCCTATTATTGTATTATGTTATGATGAGTGTGTAAATACTCATCATTTCTTTTACATTTAAACTGCAAAAACATCTGAAAATACACAGGAATGCCTTAAAATACATAAAATATCCCTGGATCGTGTTTTTATGCAAAAGGATTGTAAACTGGTGAAAAACAATACATTTCACATAATTTACAGTTTCAGTCCCTGAACTTTGAAAAATTGGCAAAACTAGTCCCTGGTAAATCAAAACATGAAAAATATCATCAAAGGTCCTTAGGGATTCATAAGTTGTCAAGTATAGTCCTTTAAAGTTAAAAATTGTAAAATAACAACTTTAGTCCCTCAAGTTTCAAAAATGTCAAATATAGTCCTTAAGGTTTTGAAAATGGAAAAATATGAAAAATAAACCTTGCACTATTCTTAAATGGAAAAATTGGTCCTTATGATAACTTTTGGGAAATTACAATTTCAACCCTTCAATTTTCAGAAAATTACAGGTTTGGTCCCTGGAGTTTGAGGAATTGGCAGAAAAGGTCCATGGGTTTTGAAAATGGAAAAATTATATCTTTGGTCCTTGGGTTATTCATAAATGGCATAAATGGTCCTTGTAACTACTTTGGAAATATTGCAAATTCAGCCCTTTATGTTTGAAAAAATTACATAATTGATCCTTGTGATACTAATAACCAACCGGACCCTTTATTACTATTAAACCAAAACAAATCCAACCCAAAACCATACCAGCCCACCCACACTTTTCTTAGGCCCAAAATGAATCCGGCCCACACACCCTTATTATTTAAAACGGGTGTTTGACCCCGTTGACCCTCCTTCCCCAATACCACCACCACTGTACAACACCCTCTCCACCCCTGCTTCACCCAATACCAGGGTGGTATCACCACCTCACCACCACCTGTCCACCTCCAAACACAATCATTCCATCCCACATCTACAATTAACACATCCCCATACCTTTTTCCCTCCATTCCACACTGCACCTCTGTTTTTCAACCTAAAAACCCAACTTGGCCTCCAAACTCTTTTCCTTGTCTCCTTCCACCTCCACAACAACCCAAAATTCTTTAATTACTTTGAAACCTCCACAAGCAACCCTTAATGACTTTTGGCGCCAAAACAGGTTTAAACGGCTTGGATGGATTTGACTCAATCAAAGGCTGAGATTAGAAGTGGGTTATTGTCAGAAACATGTAGGGAGTCTCAATTTTCTATAAAGAAAGAAGGGGAAGCAGAAGAGAAGATTATCTAGTTTAATTAAATAAAATGTATGTCGAATTTTTAATTCTCATGTTTCCAGTATTGTATTAAGTTTCAAAGTACTTTTTTAAGTGTTTTTATCTTGTAATAAAGCTATTTCAAGTATTCAATTACACTGTTAAACCTCAATATCAGTTTATGCAAATTTTGTGTTTCAAAAATCTCATGTGGCTTGATAGTGTTGTTCTTAGTTGATGATTACAGACTAAATAAGCTCATATAAGCTCCTATAAAGCTTACAGAAGCTTTTAGTAACTTACAATTCAGTGTAGTTTAAAAAATTCCACAAATACAAAATCAGTCAACTAAAGTCAACTGTGCAAATTTTGGTTTGAATTCTGGATTGAGAGGTGATATGGAAGCATGGAAAGCTTGGGAAACATGATTTTAGTACCCTGTGGAGGGTGTTAGGTTGTTCATTTGGTTCTCAGTTTCTTGGTCAAGCTTGGATTTCAAGTAAGATTTTGTATTCATTTTTTCTCACATTGGGTACTTAGAGTAATTTGTATATGTAGTTGTTTATTTATGCCTATTTGAGTTTGTTTCAGCTTATTATACAGTAATTAAGCAAGTTTATGGTTTAGATTGGTGTTTAGCTTCTAAAATCAGTAAAACAGCCCACTTAAGAGGTGTTTGGATCAGCTGAGTTCAAGGACTCATCAAGGTTTTCAGTTGTTGCTTGTTGACTAAACTAGTTCACTTAGGTTATAATAGTATATTTGAGTCATAAAATTGAGTGTTTATTTGTTGGAAAGTCAAAATCACATGAAAAACCCCTCCACAGTTAACTGTGTGAGGTTTTGAGTACCATAAACACTCACATAAGCTTATTAATTGTAGCTTAAACCTAAATTAGCTTTACTTAAGCTTTTCATAACATATATAATCATCTAGGATCAAGCAAACTTCATGTAAGTCAACTTAGCTAAAAATTAGAAAAAGTCAAAAAGTGCATGTTCAGAAATGACCCTAAATGGCATAAATTCTTATGATTTTTGTGTAAGGTTTTAGAGTCTGAAATTTCTTGTGTGTATAACCTACCAGTAGAACTTGAGATTCCCACTATTTCCATAATTTTGTGATTTTTCTTGTTCAATCCACACAGCCTCGAACACACTTGCAGGGCAAGATGATGCCCTGCTACACAGACCATCACCACCACAACCACCACTTTGGTGGTTGATTGTGACCACCACAGTGGTCCCACAAGCTCAAATTTTGGTTCTCCCAACCCCCCTCCTACCAGGGTTCAATATTTGACCCTTTGTTTGACCTGTGCACCAGTGGACCTCACTTGGAATTGCACTTGAAATCTGTCCCATTTCTGACCTAGAACCCCAATAAGCAGTTGCTTATTGTAGCTTTTTAGCTTATCCATTGAGCTTTTATCATCAAGTATAGCTTATTCAAGTCCAACTAACTTAGGTGAGCCAGATTTTACCCTTGTGGACCCCACATAAGCTCATTTGAGCTCATTTCTTTGTTTGGTCAAACTTGGTCAACTGTTTGGTCTAATAAGCACTCACAATGCTTATTCTGAGTTTCTAAATTAGTTTTCTTTATAAAAGTTTCTTATTTTAAGTATTTTATTAGTTTTATAAAAGAAAAAACAGAAAAAGCCAAACTTAATTATAGTGAATTAGTGATAGCTTCTATTTAATAGAAATTATCTATTTAAATTTCTTCTTAGCTTATTTATCAGCACTTTTGTATTTTTATATTTTTAATAAATCTCTCTAATATTAAAGTATTTTTATAAATTTTTCCAGAATTTTCTTTTGTCATTTGGTAATATTTAGAATTAATATTAGTTTAATTAATAATTAATTAATAAGTAAGAATTAAATAGCATAATTATATTTTATAAAGTACCACCTAGTTTTTATAATTTTTCTAGATTTTATATAAGGTAAAACATTTTTATAAATTTTTCTAGAATTTATACTGTTCATTTTCTATTTTTTATAATATAATTAGTTTAATTGGTAATTAATTAATAAATAGAATAATAATTAGTAAATTAGTTTAAAAATACATAAAATAAACTTTTTATAATTTTTTAGGATTCCTGTGATGGTTAATTAGATTTATAATTTTTTTTTTAATTATCTAAGTCTTTTTTATATTTTTAATAATTTAAATCAATATAATTTGTTAAATAATAATTAGTTAATAATAAATAGATAAATAGTGTGAAAAATATAATTTTAATTTTAAAATAAGTTTTATAATATTTTAGACTTTTAGAAATTTTAATTTTATATTTCTAGACTTATTTTACATTTTTCTATTTATTAGTGAATTATTAACTAATTAAAAATAGTTATTAAATAATAATAATTAATTAAATAGTTATAAAAATAATTTTAATTTTCTAATAAGTTTAGAATTCCAAAAATATAATTTTCATATTTGTGGGAGTTTTATTTGACAGAATTCACATTTAGTTCAGTACGCTTACGTTCATTTAAACGTACATTTTATTTCTTTATACATTTTCAGATTTTCTTAAATTTTTAAATAAATCAGTAATTATAAAAAAAATATTTTAAGTTTATTTAATTTGCATTTAAGCCCCTAAGACATGCAAACTCCTACTATAGTTAAAGTTGTTTTTGTTTACGTTTAAATATTAAACGTACACGTTTTCCAGTTCATTTCCATTTGTACTTATCTGATTTCACGTATTAGTTGATATAGCTTATCAAAGCTATTCATACTTATATTTCAGTAGTACAATCACTTAAACCCTTTTCCTGTTCAAATCACCTGATCTCAAAGTCATTTTATTTCAGATTTCACGCCTCGTTGGGATTTAAGATCCGGGGAAACACTAAACTCCACGGAGTATTGGTTTAGACCGTTTGACTTGTTGACCATTACTTGGTTAATATTATCTGACTGTCTGAGACTAATCATGTTATCAACATAATACCGTTCGGGCCATCATAATTCAGAAGTTAATACTCCTCACACAAAGCTCCCTATTATTGAGTTATGTTGTTATTAGGTTTTAGTTATAATCATATCACCGTTTGGACCATCATATCTCAGAAGTATATGCAATAATTGTTCGAGGAGTCAGGGCACTTTAATTCGTAAACCCAACAAACTCGTCAAAACGAAATATCCACATAGTACTCCTCGCATGAAGCTCCCTAGTATTGTGTTATGCTTCTAACTTTATTTAGGTTTTATACTTATGTGATATTTTCACTTTTTACCCTTATAGTATATATATTTACGTTTTCTACCCTAAATTTATATTACTTATACTAATAACTTTCTATACTTGACACAACTAGTCCCTAGACTTCTATATTTTAAGTAACTAACCTAAGACTCATAAGTTTTCTATATTTACCATTTTAACCTTTAACTTTATAATATTTACATTTTTAGTCCTTTTTAGTTTATTCTTATTTTAATATCTATCCTAGAGTTTTAATATTATGCAAAACTAGTCCTTACACTTATAACTTCTAGGAAATGTCAAAAATAGTTCCTAGACTTTATAATTTCAGGAATTTATGATATATACCCTTATGCATGTAAAGTTTTACAAAACTAGTCCTAATATGCATGTAACTTATATTTTATCTAGCAACTAAGTTTTCTAGCTTATGTTTTACTTATTTTAGCTTATCTAGGTTATCTATAACTAGTGTATGACCTAAAGTAATGACTTATAGCATGCATGCAAGTATATGACTCGATCTAGGGTTTTAAAACTTAAACTAGCAAATGAAAGGGTTCAAGGCTCATGCAAGGGTTCCTAGGGTATTTAAGGCATTCTAAATCTATCTAAGACTATACTAAAGCTAAATTAACTAAATTTAAGACTTACTTGGCTAGGGAGGGGGGTTTACGTGGCCTTTTCTAGGGTTTTCTAGGGCTCGTTCGACTTCAAACCACAACATAACTCAACCAAGACCTAGCTACTCGTATCCTACTGCTTCTAAAGGCTTAGTACTACAGAAATGTAAGGTAGAGAGGAGGGGGAGAGGTGTGGAGAATAAATGAGGGAAAAGGAGGGTATTTATAGGCTGCGGTAAGGCGGTTTGGGGTGGTACGGGGTGTTTAGGTGTCACGAAGGGGGAGGGGTGAGCAAGCAAGGCTAGAGTGTATTGTGGCAAGGCTAGGAGGTGATGAGGACGAGCTAGGAGTAGCTAGGGGGGAGGAGAAGCCGTGGAGGCGGTTTAGGGGAAAAGGTGGACAAGTAGCTTACAAGGAGGTGATCTACCACCTAGTTTGGAGGTGCTTGTAAGCTGCTTGGTGGGTTAGGGATGGTTTAGGGTGATTAGGGGTGGATTAGTGGTGGTTTAGTGGAGGATTAGTGGTGGATTAGTCAAGTAGGTGATGCACCTACTTGTGTGTGTGCTTAGAGGTGTTAGGGTGTGTGCTTAGGTATGACTAAGGTGTTAGGGTGCTAGGTTGAGGTGCTTATGTTTAGGTTTTACTTGTTTTAGTTAAGTTTAGACCTAGTTCTACTTATTAAGTGTTTAAGGTTTTACCTAAGGTTTAGTGCCTAAGTTATGTTCCTAAGTGTGTTTAGTGACTAATCCTAAGACGTAAAGGGTTTATTCTAAGTGAGGGTAACTTATGGGAAAGGTTTGACTTAGTTTTGTTAAACTAAATGACCTAAGTGTGTTTAGTGAGAGACTAGGGTTTATCCTATGGTTTAGTGCCTAGACTAGTGTCCTATGAGTGCCTAATAACTATTCCTAAGTTCTAATAGGCTTATACTAAGTGGTAGTGACCTATGGGGAAGTTTTAGGATGGTTTAGACCTAATTCTAGTTAACTATGACCTAGTTATGGTTTAGGGCTTAGGGGGTTTGTATCTAAGTTTTTAAATGGTTTATTCTATAGCCTAATAGTCCTAATATATCCTAATATTCATAAGGAAACTCATACTTAAGTCTTGGACACATTCATACTAGTTAAACTAAGCATATACGTTCAGATAAGCACATAATCCTACTTAAGTTTTAGTTTAGTGTTTATTAGAGTTTTGTGCTATGTTTAATGTTTTAGATTGGTGAATTACTTATTATGGTATTGTTATGATTTTATGCTTGACATACTTGGGGTTTATAGGATGTGAGTGTTGAGTTATTTGGCTTGTGTAGATACGTGAGCAGGTCTAGTGAGTCATGCAAATAATAATTCATATAAAAAGCAAAAATTTACTTGTGAAATACCTACTATAGGTATTTGTATTGGGAATGATAGTAATGGGTGTTTGTGGGTTGTTATAAAAACGGACGTAAACGTAAAAAAACAGACGAAAACGAAAAAAAGGAGGAAAATGGAAAAAAAGAGACGAAAACGAAAAAAAAACGGGACAAAAACGTAAAAAAAACAGACGAAAACGTATTAAAACGGAACTTACGGACGTGTTAAAAAAATTGCACCATTCGTCCTTTTGGTTTGCGAAATGACTAGTATACCCTCATGGGACTTGAGGTGTAACAACACTTAACAAGCGTTAGTGGGGGAGTGACTAACGACGCCAAACGTTTGCCCGTTAAGGACGAACGGTGAAATTTTTTTGGTCAAGGGACTAACGACGCTAGTCAACGCAAACTACAAGGACGAACAGTGTAATTTACTCTAAAAGCTAAAAATACACTAAAACGCAACTTTTCTAACAAACATTACAACACGTTATTCCTTCTCCTCATTTAGACACTGAACTTCCTCCATAAGCCACATCCGTTTTGTTCTGAGATCGTTTAAAGACACTGAACATAAAAAAAACGATGTTTTTCGTGAGTTAAAGTATCGGAATTGAATTGTTGTCATCTGGTGCTTTTGGTGAATTAGATTTTTTTTTTTTTTTTTTTTTTTTTTTTTTTTTTTTTTTTTGAAGAATTTGATTTTTCAATTCTTTTATTTTTTGAAGAATTTGAAGACATGTTTTTTCCAATTATTTATGATATTATTTTTTGCGGCATTGATATTCATAATGATTTAAATTGTAGTTGATATTCCTAGTGGTTATCAACAAAAGCTTCCTCAATATTGAATAACTAACGCAAATGCAATTACAATACCCAATTTGTTTAAATACAATTACAAGACAGTATTTTGTCACACACTTTTGCCACATTCTTTGTTATTTTTCGGTGATAAAATTTGATACTCCAACCCGCCTAGTGAGTAATTTTCCTTTGCATAGGTTGATCTTGCATGGGACGGGGAAGGAAAATACAAGAAACCGGATTGAAGGTGTTCATCAGGGTCTTTCTCCCACTTTGTTCCACATTCAATCCTTGTGTAGATTATGAACTCTAATGTTAACCTTTCGTTGGGTGTATTTTCATTGAACTTACACATGAAACATAAATTGAGGTTAAGATCTAAAGAGTTGAGAAACATAAACCATGTTAATGTTTTTGATGCTAGATTTGTGAAAAGCTGAGATTATTTCTTATGAATATGTAGTGTTTGTGAAGTTTTCATGACATGAAAACGTAGTTTATGATCAAAAAGATGTTTTTTTTTTGTCCACAAATGGGATACATGTCTGTTTAAGTACAGATTCAAGGCTTTATGTGTTATTAGTAGATTCATAATGGGAAAGGGAAAAAAAAAGTACATTCAGTTTTGGGAAAAAAAGAAAGGATTTGAGGGTCGTAGTTGTGTGGTGGTAGAGGGTGTTGCTTTTGGTTGTGATATGGTAGAAGGTGGTGGTGCTAGAGAAAATATAGGTTTGTGATGTTGGCGGGATAAAAGTGCGGAAGAAGATAATAAAAGTGTGGAAGAAGACGAGGGTATATCAGTCATCTCGCAGGGGGTTTGATCTTGACTACAGAAAAAAATAACGATCGTTAGAGCAAGAGACATAATATGGTAAAAGTAAACAGTGATGACATAATTTGCAAAAATAGAACAGTAATAACATAGGATGCAAAATCAGTAAATCAAAAACATTTTTTTTTTTTTTTTTTTTTTTATTGATGTTTACTCACTTTTCTTCTTCGTGCTCTTTTAATGTTGTTATATGGAACACTTTATTTCAAAACTGATAATAGTAGATTATTCAAATTATAAATTTATAATAGACTACTCATATAACTTAAGCTTATGGGAGGCTCAAACATATCGTAGTATAAAAACCTACTGTACTTTAAAGTGGTTACCTCAAACTTCTTACAGAAATGAATACTTCACCCGTTTTATGTTTATATAACAGACTAACGGTGAGTTCAAAATTTATTTATTAGTTGACGAAAAGATCAGAAATCGTAACCACCCTAAAACATGCAATAAAAAAAAATCAATTTGAGATATGGTTTTTACATTTTATGATATTCAACTTTCACTTTTACTAAACCTATCTTTTATCACTTTAACACAGAGTTAATTACTTTGTGTAAAATGTGAAAATTTTAACTTCATTTTTCTTAAGACATGCATTAAAAAAAAAAAAAAAAAAAAAAAACTTATGAGTTAAACTAGATCACTTTCCAAAAAAGCTAAACCTTCTAACAAAAAAAATATCCCAACAAACTTCGTCAATTGTATTGTCTTTTTGTTTGTTTGTTTGTTTTTCTAACGCTGTTTTATGCTTTTATCTTCCACTTTACTAAACATATATTTTTTCCCTTTAATAAACTATAAATGAGCTGGAAAATAAAAACTTTTTTATTAATAAAAGATTAAAAGGATGAATGAGTCCCCCTTCTCATTTTTCTTATCTTTCCCTACTCTGTGACCAGAATAAATATTTCATACACTTTTATACCTTCATTAATCCCTTCATTCATCCATTCAACATACACCCAACAATGGCTCCTTCACATCTTTCTCTCATCCCCATCCTCATTATCCTTTGTATTCCCATATCTTCATCACAAAAACTTTCATTAACACCATTAACCATCACACACATTACAACACAACAAACACAACTCATAAAAAATAACAACAAAAACAGCCATGATCCAATGTTACAAACCTTAAACTACCTCACAACATCATCTCTAGCTAGGGCCCACCATTTAAAAAATCCACATGATAACACCTCTTCCTCTTCTGAAGTTCCCATGTTTCCACAAAGCTATGGTGGATACTCCATTAAACTTAGTTTTGGGTCACCTGGTCAAGAATTAACGTTTGTTATGGATACTGGTAGTAGTCTTGTTTGGTTTCCTTGTACTCATAGGTATACGTGTTCGGACTGCGATTTTCCGAATATTGATGAAATGAATATTACTAAGTTTATACCTAAGATGTCTTCAAGTGCTAAGATTTTGGGATGTAGTAATAAGAAATGCGGGTGGATATTCGGGTCAAGTAGTCCGCTTAAGTGTAATGGTAAAGATACTTGTCCAGCTTATTTACTTCAATATGGGTCCGGGTCGACATCCGGGTTGTTATTGTCAGAGACTTTAAATTTCCGTGAGGACGGGGTCAAGGATTTTGTTGTCGGGTGTTCTATTATATCCGCCCGACAACCCTCGGGTATAGCGGGGTTTGGGCGTGGCTCGGCTTCGTTACCCGCCCAGATGGGTTTGAAAAAGTTTTCTTATTGTTTAGTTTCTCACCGGTTTGATGACAAACCGGTAAGTAGCGAGCTAGTGCTCGTGCGGGATGAGTCCAGCACTAAAAGTGCTGGAGTGAGCTACACGAAGTTCCGTAAAAATCCCGTGAATTCTAGGTCGGCTTTTTTGGATTATTATTATGTAAACTTACGGAAAATAACCGTGGGTGGTAAAACGGTTAAAATCCCGTATGGTTATTTGGTACCGGGAAATGATGGTAATGGTGGGACTATCATCGATTCGGGAACAACGTTTACTTTCATGGATGGTCATGTATATGATTTGGTCGCAAAAGAGTTTGAAACTCAAATGTCAAAGTATAAACGAGCTTTAGACGTGGAAACCCAGAGTGGTTTACGCCCATGTTTTAACATTGGGGATAAACCCGTTGAGTTTCCAGAGTTAAGTTTTCATTTTAAAGGTGGTGCGAAATTAGTGTTACCGTTAGCCGATTATTTTTCGATTTTGGGTGAGTCGGGTGTGTTGTGTATGACAATCGTGTCGAGTTCCACAATTGGGAAGAATTCCGGAATCGGGCCTTCGATAATCATAGGAAACTATCAGCAACAGAATATATACTTGGAGTATGACTTGGAAAATGGAAGGCTTGGTTTCAAGAAGCAGATTTGCAAGTAAAGAATTTTATAATATGTACATCGAATTCCATGTACGAATCTTTTCATTTTTATAGATATATATATGTAACTCAATAAGAATCATATTAGTACTAGATTTAGAAAATAACGCTACATTGTGATAACGAAATGTAATTATACCAAACTTGGTAGATTCGTTCCGATTTAAACAAATGTAAAGCAGAAGAGTTTGTGCATAGTTAATTATATTCACACTAGTTCTGTAATTTTCGAGCCAAACTGAGCATGCAGTTTGTTAAATTTATATGCTGCTACAACATCTATATGATTGAAACTTACGTGGTTATTTTATTAGAAAGTTAGTGTGCTGAATAATATTTTTCTGCAACAAGATTGATTTTAAAATTTTGATCTTACTATAATAGTATAATGATTGAAAGAATGTTTATATACAGTGAAAGCATTTTACGAATAAAAAACACAGGTTAAAAGTCAAAGAATATACAGTATGATATTCTGATTTTGAAAGAGAGCCGTTGTGGACTAATTTAGGCATCTCTAATAACAGAAGGTAATTGAAAGCTCAAAAAATCTTTCAATGACTTTTTACTATTGAATCAAAAGCTGTTTTTGAGCAACGATCTGATAATCCGAGGTCATTGGACTAATAGTTTACCAAAATGGTACTCGCTTCCGGAAAATTCATGAAACCACTAGAGAGATTTTGTGGATAAAAATCATAAAATGTCAAGTGTTCGAATCTCGGCTCTTGCCTACTCTAGTTGGTGCCCCACTGGACGAAGAGAGTTGACGGAGCTATTCATTGTGAGGTGGACAGTGGCGGGTGCCAAAAAGCACCCGAAGTCAAAGTGTTCCCGCTAATTCACACATTTTTGCGGATTTGACTAATAGTTTTTCTTGTATAAACTCATACAATATTTATTACGGAGTATTTAATAAGGGAGATGATTTGCAAACATTTAATTTTAATTTGCACATTTCAATGTACAACTAGTTAAAGCAGGATTTATAAGCAATACAATTATATATTGAGATTTTCTAACATGTGCCTTAAGGCACATGATAAGACGTGGACCCGTGTATGTTTTTACTCAAGAATTCACGAAAAGGACACTAAAAATATTTTTTTTATTTGACAAATGACAAAAATCTATAAAAAATGATACAAGGGCCCACATCTTATCATGTGCCTTATGACACATGTTAAAAATTCACTTATATATTTAATGCATATATTAGAGTGTGATAATCAAAAAATAAAGGATACAAATCATTTCCCACATAATAAACATAGTACACTTATAGACGGAACTTGAACATTTTTTTTGGGGGGGGGGGGGGGGGGGGGGGGCGAATTTATTTTAAGGAGGCCAAATCAGAGATTTGTTTGTAACCTCAACTAAATTACCCCTAAAACCTATAATATTTACACTAGGTGCCGCAAATTTGTGTGTGGGGGGGGGGGGGGGGGGGACCCTCCTCCGCCCCTACATAGTTCCGTCCATTAGTACACTAAAAACTTATGATATTATGTATTTAAAAATGTAATTGTGTCATGAAAATTGTCATAGACAAAGTCCAGAAACATTGTGGATTCTCTTAGGGTGCGTTTGGTACATGAGTACATGAGGTATAGGAATCAATCAATCACAATTAAACCTTTTGTATGATGTTGTTTGTTTACCAGAGGCTTTGAAACTAAATATAAACCGCATATCTGAATCTTAATCTGAGGCGTAAATGTCTGAATCTGAATTGAAAATCTTGTTAAAGTAAGGTGCTTTGTCATTTGCTTGCTCGTACTAATTTTTTTTTGGTAATTATTTTGTGTCAACAAGAGGCAACAAGACACCCCTTTCAAGTCTAGACCATTAAGATGTAACTGTCTCTTACCGTGTCTGAACGAAAAAAAAAAAAAGGTCTGAATGTCCAAAACGTCTGACCAATTAAGAGGTTTGGCTCGTTAAGAGGCTGTTAAGATATTTAAAAAAAAAAAAAAAAAAAAAAAAAGAAAGAAAAAGAAAATGACACCACCTAAGTGTTTAGTTAATAAATTTAGAATCAAATCATGTATTAATAGTCATAAACTTATAATAGGAGGAGAATGTTACTTTCCTCAAATCATGACCCATTGGATTTTTTTTTCGCCACAAAATATATCCTAATTTTTTTTATTTATAAATTTTGTCTATGTGATAGGGTGTTTTCAATAATTTTATAGAATATTTTCATAATTTTGTAACACACATAGTGGGCCTATTTTTATACCTTAAAAATTCATACCGAAAAAAAAAAATAATAAAAAAAATATTGATATATTTGATTTCATACCATCCTCATATCAAAATTATACTAATAATACTAATAGGGATTCCTAATAGAAACCAATCACAACCTTAGATATTCAAAATGCTAAACCAATTTAAGGGATAATAAATTTTCAACCAAAAGTACATATAAACAAATTAATTTTGAGCCAAGTGTAATCTTAAAGGGTAATAAGGAGTATAGTTTACAACTTTTACGTGTTATAATAGAAAAAAGTTGATGGTCGTCCATGTATTAAGTATAGATCACTTTTATATATAATCAACTAATCAAAACTAAAAACTTATAGCTCTTTCCACATCACTATTTTACCCATCTATTTCAAAATTATTGTAAGCAGATAGAACACAAAGTTTAAAAGAAGTTAAGGCTATGTTTGACACAAAGCTTTTTGGAGCTTTTTTGAGCAATGAGCGGTGAACAATGAGCTTTTTGATTTTTAGTGTTCGTTTGGCATGAGAGCTGTGAGCTTTGCTATTTTTTAGGGAAGCTCATTTTCCAAATGCTTCTTTATGAAGCTGTGAGCTTTTTTGGCTACCGCTCACAGCTCACTGCTACTGCTCACAGCTACTTTTGACAAATATAGCCTAAATCATTACACAATTTAACCAATCAAATAACATATATACTCATTAAACTTTTTTTTTGCTTGGTTGAAATGAGAATTAAACAATTATTTTGATATCTCAAAATAGAAATGACAAAAATTTTAAGACAGATGGAGAGATAATTTTTCATATAAAAGGAATTTGGTGCTATTTATATATTTCAATTTTTAAAATATATAATTTTTCTCTCCTCATATTTATCAATCATTTTTGAAAATACATCAATCACATTTGTAGATCTCTTTTTAGATCCATTAGTTATGCTTACAAATCATTTTTCCTTTATATTAGTTCTTCTATACCGTTGAAAATATGTACGTTGGCAAAACAAGTTAAAAAAGCTAGAAAAATGATCTCAGCATGATTATATAGGTGATCATACTTTATTACTACCGCTAATTTGTCCCACATTAGCAACAAATAAATGAATTTACTAAATAAAGCTAATAATAAGGTTTAATCCGTTCATGACACACGCATTTTCTTACCTTCATCTTCTGCCTATAAAATTGTCACGTGTTAATATATTATTGTTAGTCTATTACAGATTTATAGTTTAGACATACAAATCATTTTACTTTCACAATTATTCTACCTAGGATATAATGCATTTATTTTGATAAAGAAGACTTAATTATTTGATCTATTATTGCTACATATTTCTAATATGTGTCCGATAAATCCTTGTGACATAATAATACGTAAATCTTCCAAGAGTAGGTGGATCCCCTTAAAGTTCAAGGTCATTATCTTTGGCAGTTGGTCTCGTGCACTTTACAATGTTAGCCAACTCAACTTGAATATATGGTTGATTGATAATATAAGGTCATCAATTTCTCTTTTGTGTTTTCTTGTTTCATTAGAGTAAATGCAGTTACCTCTTCAATACCACAACAACGTAAATTATTGGTTCAAGTATTTTCATGTTCATTCTAATTATATCACATCAAAAGTAGTCGGCGAATCACTGCACGAGTACACTTTGACGATGCAAAACAACAAACAAACTAAATCAACATAAGATGAAGTGATATTTGTTAAACCAAAACTTCTTAGGATGCTCCCAGTAATGAGCGTGAGGAGTTGTTTTTGGCATGCCTCACGCGTGAGCCTCACTGGGAGGTGTTTGGTGCTGTGTGAGACCAAGGAAAGTGATGGGGGAACGGTGACTTGCTCACTGCTTATAGAGTTGTGTAAAAATGAGTATTTTAATGAAAGGTGAGGGAGTGCTGACTATTGGTTGTAAAAAGTGAGAGAGAGTAACAGGAAAGAGAAAATTGATATGATGTTTAGGTAGAGTAGTATTATGATTATCATATCAAATTGTAAAACATCACAAGCCAATGGGGACTATGTTCTTGATAGTATATTACACTCATAACTTCTAGTCAAGGTTGATACAGCAAGGGACACGCCATTATACATCTAAGTATACCACATGTAAACCATATTCTAAGTTAGGACATTATAGATATTCTTAAGCCATAAGGTGTATAAAAACAAAACTTTAGGTTTTAATTGGTTCATCTTTTTTGGATCTACAGGCAACTATTTTTAGGACGATTGCATTGAAAATGTAATAGAAGAAAGTAGTGGGAGTGATGGTTTGGGTGATTATGGCACTATGTTATTGCCATGTGACACTTAATAATATACAACCAAAACAAATCAAGCCGACTTCACCACCCCACCCCACATGCCATGCTCCTCTTTACATCATTTTTGGCTATTCTCGGCTATTCCAAAAGTTTTATTTATTTATTTATTTTTTCCTCCTAAAAGACAATATGTCTAAAGAAATTGGTTTAATATACTGTTACTATGATAATCTTTTTTTTTTTTTTTTTTTTTTTTTTTTTTTTTTTTTTTTTTTTTTTTTTAAATTGATTTTAACAGTGTAACTACGTCCTTTGAAAGCATTTTATAGTAGTAGTTTTCTTTTCACCGTAAAATCTGCAATCACTAACATTGAGTTTTCGAGTTGTTATTTAGAAAAAGAAAAATAGAGAAGTAGGGAGGAATTTGAAAAAATTGTGTTTTCATGTTTTGAATGTTGAAAAGCGAAAAGTAATTAAGCAAAATTCTGTTTAATTTTATGTTAAAACGAGGTAGACAGAACTCGTGCTACGCACGGGCTAAGAATCTAATTGTTAATCGTGTATTCTTTCTGTATATTGGCGAGTGTATACTTAATTATTGTTTAGTATGTTGTATGAAATGTTTTAACTTTCTTGTATAAAAATTTAAAAGTGTTTGATGTTGTTTTGGTTTTGTGGTGTTGTATTCTATATATGAGCTTTTGGTTATTAAGTTGTGATTGCTTTGTTTCTTTTGGCGTATTACTTATTTGCATGATAAAAAAATGGCTTTATTTCTTTTGGTCTGTTACTTATCCCTACAATACTTGTCTATTAGATGGTTTTTGCATGAAAATATGAAGCACACGGGGTCTATCTAATTGGTCATAGTTTAATGTGCGTTAAATATTTTCTTTATTAAGTTTGTAAGTTAAAGTTTGTGTAATAATGTATATATAATAATGCCACATTAACTGTATAAAAATCGTTACAAACCTTTTTAGCTTCATCTCATTTTATTGTACAACTAATTTTATTGAAAATTAACATTGAAGTCTAACTAATATTAATAAATTTTATCAATAAACTCAATTCTAAATAGCTAACTAAATGAATATTAATTAACACACTATTAATAATTCCTAAAACCTTTGTACTCCACTATTATTTCTTAAACTTAATTTTTTTTAATTTACAAATGGGTTTGAGCAAAAATTATATTCTTTTTCTTTTATATTCAGTACTCAAGTTATATGCTTACATAAACTAATCATGCTAAAAAGTATCATTTAACCATTTAAATGTTGTTTTACATACATGCTCGTGCACATTTTCTTTAATCAATTCACACATGTGAGCTACATAAATAGAAAACACACATAAATTACTTGTATATGAAAATGCATTAACATAATACATATATCTATATATATTGCATTAGGTTAAATCATCAATTATTCTTGCAACCTTTTCAACTTAATCTCAATCCATAACCGACTTTTAATTGTATACTAATTACTAAATATCATGTGATAAATTATGGCAGGCCTTGCACTTCCATCTCGATGTTTTATATACTTCACATTAAATGCACCGATTTTGTTTTTCGATAAAAGTTTGAACTTTTGCTTATGTTTAAAACTCAACATTTTTATTTAATATTATAATTTACAAACGGATTTAAGTCAAAATTATATATATTTTCCTTTCTATTCATTACTCAATGTGATATTTTTAATATGTCATATTTTGCTATTATGGCAAACTCATTTAATTGGCGTAAATATTGGTTTCTCACAAATGATTCTACATATAGAAAAAGAAAACGCTTTGCGATGCGCGACCTTCTTCTTTTCAATAATAATTCAATTGCACACGATAAATTCATTCTAATATTTCTCAAAGAGCATTCAAAAGCAAGTACTTACATAAACTAATCACGCGAAAAAGTATCATTTAACCATTTAAATGTTGCTTTACATACATGCTCGTGCACATTTTCTTGAATCAATTCGTACATGTGAGCTACATTAATATAAAACGCACACAAATTACTTGTATATGAAAATGCATTAACATAATACAAATCTCTCTCTCTCTCTCTCTCTCTCTCTCTCTCTCTCTCTCTCTCTATATATATATATATATATATATATATATATATATGCTTATCTATAACAATCACCTAAATATGTAATAAACAAAGAAAATAGTTGGTATCACAATCTTTGATTTCATTTATCTAAGCATGCATGATCTTGTGCGATTTTCATGGTACCTGCGTATGATAACTAAATTAAGAAAAAAAAAGACCAAGTTAATTACAAAGATTTAAAAGATGTGTGAATCATCTCCAAAATGTTGCAAAAGAGAATTTAATACCACTACCAACAATCAAAGATCTAAAAGATGTGTGAATCATCTTCAAATGTACATACTAAATGTGATTTTGGCCGGTTTATATAGGCATGAATTAGGTTAAATTATTAAATATTCTTACAACCTTTCGCAACCCTTGCACTTCATCTATCCGACTTTTAATTCTATATTAAATGCTATGTGATCAATTCGGGCAACCCTTGCACTTCATCTCCTTTCATGATTGTATAGTTATTATGAGGCTGCATTGAATTTCGAGTATTAGCTATCTTGTACTATATGCAACTACTAAACGACTCCAACTAACTCAACTTTTTTATTTAATATTATAATTTACAAAAGGATTTTAGTCAAAATTATGTATTTTTTCCTTTCTATTCATTACTCAATGTGATATTTTTAATATGTCGTATTCTGCTATTATGGCAAACTCATTTAATTGGCGTAAATATTGGTTTCGCACTAATGATTCTACATATAGAAATAGAAAACACTTTGCGATGCACGACCTTCTTCTTTTCAATAATAATTCAATTGCACACGATAAATTCATTCTAATATTTCTCAAAGAGCATTCGAAAGCAACTACTTACATAAACTAATCACGCTAAAAAGTATCATTTAACCATTTAAATGTTGCTTTACATACATGCTCGTGCACATTTTCTTGAATCAATTCGCACATGTGAGCTACATCAATAGAAAACGCACATAAATTACTTGTATATGAAAATGCATTAACATAATACAAATATATATATATATATATATATATATATATATATATATATATATATATATATATATATATGCTTATCTATAACAATCACCTAAATATGTAAGAAACAAAGAAAATAGTTGGTATCACAATCCTTGGTTCCATTTATCTAAGCATGCATGATCTTGTGTGATTTTTATGATACCTGCGTATGATAACTAAATTAAGAAAGAAAGAAGACCAAGTTAATTACAAAGATTTAAAAGATGTGTGAATCATCTCCAAAATGTTGCAAAAGAGAATTTACATACCGCTACCAACAATCAAAGATCTAAAAGATGTTTGAATCATCTTCAAATGTATATACTAAATGTGATTTTGGCCGGTTTATATAGGCATGAATTAGGTTAAATCATTAATTATTCTTGCAACCTTTCGCAACCCTTGCACTTCATCTAACCGACTTTTAATTCTATACTAAATGCTATGTGATCAATTCGGGCAACCCTTGTACTTCATCTCCTTTCATGATTGTATAGTTATTATGAGGCTGCATTGAATTCTGAGCATTAGCTATCTTGTACTCTATGCAACTACTAAACGACTCCAACTTGTTTCTAACTCTACAAACTCTATCATCATAACTCCACATTAAATTTAGAGACTGAATCTTATAGTATTATAGATTTTTCTCTGTAAATGAGAAGATCTGGAGAGAAGCAAAACCACGACACCTCCAATTTTCGCTTTCTTTTTATCTCTTATTCGGAACACACATATATAATAAAAACTAGATTTAGTTCTCCCATCTTCTTTTCTCGCCCTTTTTTTTCGTACGTATTTAAACTAGGTAGTGATTACTATTTGAGTGTCGTTATAAGGGAATAAGTTCGAGTCTCACAAATTACAACTTTCTGGGGCATTTGTACTAAACATCTTTAGGCTGGGCAAAGTGGTGACCCATATTTTTCGGCTGCCACCCCAGCTTTCTCTCTAATCAACCCATATTCACCCAAGTGCCACAGTGGTGACCCATACATACATACATACACACACACACACACACACACACACACACACACACACACACACATATATATATATATATATATATATATATATATATATATATATATATATATATATATATATATATATATATATATATATATATATATAGTAGGAATCCAGTAAGAAGTAAATTAAAATAAGAAGTGGTAAGAAGTGGCCAAAACCACGCATTTGAGATGTAACGACTTGCACTAGATGCATTTCTATTCATATAGATGCAACATCTTGAGTTTCGAAAGTTAATTTGATGTATAGATGGTGCAAATTAATTTTCATGATTTTGGCACGTGCATAGGAACTAAAAACAAGAGAAATCATGAAATGCATCTAATATGCGTATATGCATCAGATTAAAAGCTAGAAAACACACTATGGTGCGTTATCATGCATCTAAGATTATAGGGATGCATCTAATTTAGGTCGGTGCATCTCGGATTTGTGGTTATAGTTCTTCTTATTCCTTCTTATTCTAAGTAATCTTCTTATTTGATCCTGACTCTCTCTCTCTCTCTCTCTCTCTCTCTCTATATATATATATATATATATATATATATATATATATATATATATATATATATATATATATATATATATATAATATAGATCTAGTGAGAAGAATTAATAAAATGAGAAGAGTGAGAAAAAATTCTAGCCACATATTTCAAATAAGAAAAGAGAAATAATAGGAGATACATCTATTTTTTATGGGTGCATATAATATTTGTGGTTGTAGTTTCTTCTCATTCTTCTCATCCTAATTATGTTTCTCATTTGATCCTAAGTCTATATATATATATATATATATATATATATATATATATATATATATATATATATATATATATATATAACCATTTTTAACATAAACCTAAATTTCATTAATAAAAATCTAAACGTTACATAAACATAAACTAAAAACGATACGAAATTGAAACATTACAATACTAAATTAAAAACTTAAACTAATAAAACTTAAACATGACAACAATTATTAAAAACTAGTAATCTAATTCGTAGCGTGCCTTGATTTGTGCCCTAAGATGCAAGGTTACTTGTAGTTGTCGTTGGGTCAAATTTGGGTCAATTGATGAATTGTAAAAAATCAAATCTTGCTCTTTTTTTGTGAGTTACAAGATTTCCGTTTGCTTTTATAGGATTTTAACTTTCTCTCTTTTGATCGCGAGCTCTTGTTCCTTCAATGCTTTCCACGACTCAATATGTTTATTTTTTGCTTGTTTTGACGGTTTCATCTTGAAAAAGTCCGATGCTAGCTTACTTGTCCATGATGCTGGTGGAGCTTGGGAATCACGAGAGGATGATGATTTCTTCCTTGCTGCGTCACGACCACGCGGTCGTGCTTCTCTAGTATCATCCTCCGCATCATCAGAATCATCCAAGTCTTGGAAATTCGCGGGACCTTGTGTTGACCCCGAGGTAGTTGTAGAACCCTTTGTTTTCTTCCGGCTATTCGATTGGACTAGCGGCATCTCCTTCCTCCAAGCAGTATGACCCTTCAATATGTTCCAACACTCCAAAAAATTAAATTCATGACTGTAACGCACACGATACTCCACAAGAGCTTTCTCTTTATCGTCTGCATCATTCTCGCCACTTCCACAAGTAAGATGGATATTATCCATAATAGCACAAAAATTGGCAACCCTACCACGAATCCTTGTCTTCCATTTGGACATGATCGAGTTGTATGTCCGGTCAGAACCAGTTTCTTTTTTAAAGTAGTTTATCACCAACTCCCAAAATTTGTGCCGGTTCATACAATTTCTTTATTTGTCATTTTCAGAAATAAAGATGAAAGCTTTACAAAGCGCCATCTCTTCCTTTTTTGACCATGCTTCGGTCTTTTTGGGCGGTTCGGGTTCTTTGCCTTTGGCCTTCGCTTTTCCAGCACCACACGAAGCCTTCCTTGGTTTGATGGGTGATGTCTCCGTCTCATCGTCATCGTCATTGTCATCAACGGGCATGGAACCGTGGTACGAGTCGTGACCCGAACCTTACCCCATCGAAGCATCTTGACTCGGATAGTTAGAGTATTGTTGACTCGAATAGTCTCCCCAATCATCCAAATTCATATCAAGATTAGTACTACGAATCGGAGAATAATCTTGATACGGTTTGGAACAATGCAAGAAATCCATGTTAGGCCGATACGACGACCCACTTGGTTCTTGGTCATAATCCGTGTTTGGACGTAGTGGTGGGACAAATGGTTTATTAACGTAAAACGCGTTTTCATTTGGATTAGGTTGTGGTAGCCGTGATGAGTATTCAAAAGCGGCTGGACAAAATTGAGTACCCCATTGTTGTGGTGGTGTTATGACGGTTAATTCAAAGTTGTTTTGCGGAGAGAAATTCAAATCCGGTACATTTTGGGCTTGTCGGGATCGTCGGTTTTTTGATTGTGGAGTGTTTTTCTTTGACATTGTGAATATTGATGAGAATTTGGTTAAATTGTATTTGAAATTGTGTGTTTGAAAGTAAGTTTGATGTTGTTATTTATAGGATGAAAAGTGGTAATTTTTTATTTTATTTTTATTTTTTACAAACGGTCGAATGTTTCAAACGTTCAACTAGTAAATGCAAAAGTTGAGATATGTGTGCATTGAATATCGGTTGAATACTCGACCGATTCCCAAAATTTTTGCCCGGCGACCGATATTGCCTCTTCCCCTCACAGTGGGTCGACCGATTTGCAAATCGGTCGTTTAATGCCTCGACTCCTCGACCGATATTATTCAGGCCCATTGTGGGCAGCCTTACAAATCCATAAGGCTACTTGCAGTAAGGGGATTCAATCCCCTTACTTTTCCCTGCCACGTCAGCTTTCTCTCTCCAGCGACCTGCAGACGATTCAGTGCCCCAGTAAGGCGACCTACACTATAAATAACATACCCCACAAAAATACTTTTTATATTAAATAAACACACACACAAAATTGGACGACAATCGGTCCTTACCTCGACCCATTTCTAAAAAAAATCGTCACACGATCGATTTAAAAAAAACCCCACAAAAAGACGACCGATTGTAATCGATCTTATTAGTCGGTCGTGTATTGCTTCTGCATGCAGCCTAATGGCGGGGGTATATGTTTGTCAGGTTGATCATCATATGTAGCTGTGGATGAGTTTCCTCGTATCAAAAATCCTATATGCTGTAGAATAAAAAATCTTCTATTTGGATCACTTTGTCGTGGTTGCTTTTTATTATGTGGTATCACCTAACATCCCAAAAACGTAAGTATCACCTAACATCCCAAAAACGTCTCGAAAGAAATTTGAATCTATACGTATAGATTGATGAGTAACTTACCATTGGGACAAAAGCTCATTGGTGTTCATACAAATATATATATGTAAATCATTTTCTTTTAAACTATAAATGTGTTGAAACAAATATTATAATTTAGTTTACATTGAAACATATGTGCTCTTTTTATTGTCAAGGGATATTTCTTTGTGTGGATTTTGTACATATTCTCAGGGTAAACTGATTTTGTTGGTTGAAGATGCCATATTCGTTGTTTCTTTGTATCCTTCTAGACATTTCACATTTACAAAAAAGTAGTTTCGATTCTTTATACCCATCTCCACACTAGCTATCTTCCTAATTCTTTTGTAAAACTTAATTGACAATAATAAAAAAAAAATAATAATAAAAAAAAAAATAAATGACACGCTGATAGCTAGTCCAATCGGACGTGTATTTTAGCGGTAAGTGAGTGACCAATTGACTAAAATATAAAGATTCAAGTCTTAACTAGCATATAATGTGAGTTCGACTGTGTTAATAATCTTTTTTTATTTAAATTATGAATTTATAGAATGTTGGTAATTCAAAGGACGAAACATTTACTAAAATCGATAAATAAAGCGGAAACTTTATTCAAATTATCAAATCAAATACAAAAGCAAAATAAAAAATACCAATATAGAATTCTAATTCAAATGTACCAAAATCTAGTTTAAAAGGTACAATTTTTTTAAAGCTATCAAACCTTGTTTATAAGCTAAACTAACCGTCATATCATAATTCTAAACAAACTTGTAGGACAAGTCACACAAATTACAAAATTTACCAAAAAACCCTTAGACACCTTCTCAAAACTTCAAACCAAACGGATCTTTTGTCTTCAATTTCCAAACAAAATCGATTCTAAAAAATGATCCAAATAAAATCGATCACCGATGACTTTAAAAAGAACAATCGAATGTTAACCGAAAAATTCAAGACGTCAACAAAATAAACAAATCGACTCAAATGATCTTCAACAAAGACAACCAAATTTAGGCACCAACTTCAAAAGCCCGACAAACGAAGATACAAATTATAAAATTGACAAATTCTAAACGATCAAACAAAACTCAGACGGCCTAGTTATAATCAAGTCTTCAAACATCAAATCGATCTTCAAATTCTAAATATCAAATTCAAATTCAGATGACACACTTATTTTATAAGTATTTCAATCTAACTTTAAACTTATTATCCAAGTATAAAAAAAATTCAAGTTAATAAATAACTTGATGAACAGACTCTTATAATTCAAAATACGCAAATGTGATACCAATAATAATTATAATGACTCACTTATATAATAAAGAAATGTTCTAAAATTCCAAATTCAATTCAGATACCCAAACAACCCAATTGTAGGTTAGTTTTCAAATAAACGGCCACTCAAAAGCAAGGATTTCTCAAGTGCACAACCTGTCAACCTGTACCTAGAAAACTATATGGCCCGAAATAAAACAAGACAAAACTCATAATTTTGGCCCAATCAATCGAAAATCCAATTAAATATCAAAGTCCAATTCTAATATAGAAGACCCAAACCAAAAAGAAACTAATAGATCGATATGTGTTTCTTGAGATCGTACCAGACAAGAACAAACAATCGATTTTAAAACTTGGTGGTTAAGGAATCTGAAACAAACGATCTTTAGAAATCTTCAAACAAAAGTCCAAACCTATCGATTCTTCAAACCAAATCGAAACAGCAAAATAAACTTTTTTTCTTCTTTTTATTTATAGCTTGCACGAGGTCTTCCTAATGGAACTGTTACTCTTTGGTAGAAATGTGACTGTTTTCAACTTACATTCTTTACATACTGCTTCAGCGTAATTAGATATTGTTTGTGGTTGGAGTCTGGCCGCTTAAGTAATTATCTAATGGACATCTGATGCAAGCATTAAGCAACTCTTCACTTAAATATCCTCACTTTATCTAAACCAAACCAACAACTCAATTTGTTTTGTTTAGTTTATCGTCTAAAGTAATAGGTGACACCAAGTATACCAGATTGTAGCAAACGACTTTGTCATAACAAAACTAATAAACTTTAAGGTGTCTTTTGTTTTTTCAGAGCTTTTACCCCTTCATTCGAAAAAAAAAAATCGTTTGTTTTTTGTACTATTGAAGTACTTTTTTTCTTTCTTTTGTCACTAGTATCTTTTGTGCTATTGAAGTATTTTTTTTTTTCAATACTTTTTCCTTACACTTTTTCAAAAGTTTTTTTTTTTTTTTTTTTTTTTTTTTTTTTTTTTTATGTTTTCGTCTGTTTTGGTACGTTTTCGACCGTTTTTCTACGTTTCGTCTGTTTTTTATTTTTTGTCATTTTTTTTACGTTTTCTTCTGTTTTTTATGTTTTTCTCCGTTTTTTATGTTTTCGTCCGTTTTTTTATGTTTTCGTTAATTTTTTTACGTATTCGTCCTTTTTTTTACGTATTCGTCGTTTTTTTACGTTTTCGTCAGTTTTTTTTTTTTTTACGTTTTTGCCTTTTTTTTTACGTTCTCATCTGTTTTGTTATGTTTTCATCTGTTTTTTTTTACGTTTTCGCTTGTTTTTTACGTTTTCGGTCATTTTTTTACGTTTTCGTCCGATTTTTTTTATGTATTCGTCCGTTTTTTACGTTTTCATCTGTTGTTTTACGTTTTCGTCAATTTTTTTACGTTTTGATACGTACTTTTACTTTTTCGACCTCTTTTTTATTTCCATTTTTTGGTTTGTCTTGTTTTTTACATTTTCGTACGTTTTTTACGTTTTCGACCATTTTTTACCTCTTTGTTCGTTTTTTACGTTTTCGTCTGTTTTGTTACGTATTCGTCCGTTTTTTAATTTTTTTATGTTTTCAACTATTTTTGTCTGTTTTTTTAGGTTTTCGTCCGTTTTTTTCGGTTTTAGTATTTTTTTTTGCGTTTTCGTCTTTTTTCATATGATTTCGTATGGTTTTGTACGTTATTGTACGTTCTCTTAAATTATCTTACGTAAGAAAAAGGACAAAAATGTAAGAAAACAGAAAAAAAAACGTAAGAAAAAAATGAAAACGTAAAAAACCAGACAAAAACGTAATTGTAGAACCGTAGAGGGGGGGGGGGGGTGAATACGGTTTCTTAGGCTTTTAAGACGTTTAAAAGCTTTAAGCCTCAAAGAAAAACAAGTGGTTGTATAATCAATCCAAACAATCACTAACACAACCAAAGTATATAAAGCGAGTAAAGAAAGACATCACGATATATACTGGTTCGGGATGGGAGGTTTATACCATCTGTACGTCCAGTTGCGAATCCGCGACTCCGATACTATTCACTAGTATAATCCTTTCGGTGGACTACAAACCGTTACAATTCACTCCACCAATATTTACCAATATTGATGCTCACAAAGAAGAAGTTACTCCCCAACGGTATTCCGCCCTCGGAAACTACCCAAAAGAATCTCTCTATTCGACTTCACCTAAGGATCACAAAGATCACTACCAAGACTTCCACCCGGAAGTATCAAACCCCAACTAGATCCCCAATGATCTAGGCTTGGTCACCAAGACACAAGTCTTCCCTTACAAACAACTGAATGAATGAATATATGTTTGTTCAATCAAGTCCTAACCTAACCTAGAGACTCGATTGTAATAGAAAGGGTATAAGAAAGAAGACCCTCGACACAATCACAAGAGTGGATTAGGTTCTTGTGATTCTTCCCTTGCAAAGATATGTGTTCTTTCAAAGATGTTAGTATGAAAATCAAGAACACAAGATTAGAGATAGAGAGATAGAGAGATTTGAGAGTGTTTAGAGAGAAAGAATCTAGAGAGAAAGAATAATGGCAAGGGGTGAGGAATACAAGAGGCAAGGGTGGTATTTATAGGCCAAGAACCCAAACTTGGGAAATTTTACCGAGGCTGGCGCGTCACCCGCGCGTCAACGCGCGGGCAGCGCGCCAGGCGTCTGTAAGATTTTCCCAAGTGTTGGGTGTTTGGATCTTACAAATACCTATCCTTGCTAAACCCCCAATTGTACTTCACACTAAACCTTAACATTAATCATTCTAAGGTTTGCCAACTCAAATAGCCAATTTGGAAAATGTTTTGTGAAGTGTTTAAAGAGAAACCAAATTACCAAGGGTGTAAAGTGTAGATAGGGTAATTTGGAAGGGGTAGAAGTGTATCTCCTCACATGGCATAGAAAAGAGAGAAAGAATATGCCAAGGAATATTCCAATGCTTGGGGGGGGGGGGGGGAAGAATGAGATGGAGGGTTGAGATGAAATGGTTTGAATTGGATGGTGGAGATCAAAGGGAGCCTCCCTTGGTTTTCAAACAATTTGGCATGTGTGGAATGTGAATGGTTGAGATGAATTCATTTGAAATGGATGGCTAGGATCAAAGATGCCTAGGTTAGGGTTGAGAAGGATATTCCAAGGAATATGCTTTGCTTGGGGGGAAAAGAGAAATCCATGGTTGAGGTGGTTTTGGTTTGAATTCAATGGTTGAGATCAAGCACATGTGGTGGCATAGATAGGAGAGATTGGATGGATGGTTGAGATGAGTTTAGTTTGAATTCAATGGTTGAGATCAAGCTCATGTGATGATATAGAGATGAGGGGTTGGATGGATGGTTGTGATGTGTTGTAATTTGAAATCAAAGGCTTGGATGAGAGGAGCCATATTAGGGTTTCAAACAATTCCCCATGTGTCAAAAATGAAGGGATGAGATGTGTTGTAACTGAATGGATGGTTTAGATGTAGTGTATAAGGGAATATGTAAGGGTGTAAGAGATTGTGTAAGAGAATATTTGATTTGGATATGATTGGTTTTGTCTTTAGTAAAGATGAGATTAAGAAGATGATTAAGGCATAATCTAGTTTTCATTAAGAAGAAAAGGTTTAGACAATTAAGATTATAAGTTGAGAAAATCATAGGTTACTTATAAGTTCAAGTAACACAACGTCGAGAATCCATAGTTTCATATCTCGTGACTTTCCACGACTCGACGTTCTCAACTAACACCTTGGTTCAAACAAGTTAAGTGCTTTGCCTTGATGTAAAGCATAACCCAAGTTGGAAAAGATGCGTTTACGCAAAGTGACATTTGACTTAGTTTGACCAATAAGGGAGTAAACACGTTACGTAATTAGAGAAGACGTAAGCACGGGATATGAGCATATGGATGCTTTAACACGATGTTACGTGAAATATATAAACTCCCTAAGTTTAGAAAAGCCTTGGCTAGAGGCGATAGTTAGAAAACATGAGTTGGCGTTTTCCCGTAAATGGGTGTTCTAAAAGTGGGATCTCTTAAGTCTCAAAATTCGTTTCGAGTGTTCTCAATTAAGCACATAACATATTCATACCTGAATTGAAAAATTCGCATTTGTCGGGTAAGAGGAAAGCCGACTTTCAAAATTCGCCCGGAACCATACAGATAGGGATGGCAAAAAAACCCGAACCCGACGGGGAAAACCCGAAACCCGAACTAATTGGGGCGGGGCGGGGCATGCTAATCGGGTTACGGGGCGGGTTTGGGGATTAAATGGGGATTTTAATCGGGTATGGGGCGGGAAGCGGGGTATCCTTGCCCCGCCCCGCCCCCCCCCCCCCCCCCCCCCCCCCCCGATTAATATATACACATATACAAATATATCTATACTTATATAGTATTTTGTTAGTATTTACGTAATAAAAAAATATTACTCTAATATTGTTAGTTTTTTAATATTTGTAAAAATGCAAAATTGTAATTATAGAAACTCATTTAGTGTCATATTTTTATGTTTTAATTTTTGACGGTATAATTTATCATTATTTTTGCATAATACTATTGTTGAAAACTTAATATGGCTTGTTTGTAATTGATTGTTAATATGTTCGTTATTTCTAACGGTTTAAAAATAACAATAAATATGAAATGGTGCGATTTTGGTCGAGAATTTCACCTAAAGAGGACGCCCCGATTAATACGGGGCGGGTTTGGGGGATAATCACGCCCCAACGGGGTGCCCCGATTAGATCCCTGATGGGGATTGGGGCGGGTTTGGGGAGAACTTTGGTAATCGGGTTTGGGGATGGGGATGGCCGCCGCGCCCCAAACCCGCCCCGTTGCCATCCCTACATACAGACTCCTGGCGCGTCACCCGCGCGTTGACGCGCGGGCAGCGCGCCAGGAGCAGACATTGGCTCCGGCGATTTTGAGCTAACGTTTGTTATTTTATGTGTTTCGATGGTTTATTTGTCATCATTAAAACATAAAGAGATCTTGATCATGTTGCCTCAACAATCTCCCCCTTTTTGATGATGACAAATAAAAACCGAGAGCAAATAAAATTACAAAACTTAGCGAAGACAAAGCGCGCCTTTGGTGTAGCTTGCGTCTTGACCTTTGCCTTTGTAATTTGGTGAAGCCTTTAACATTTCTTGAATGGTCTTCACGCCTCTTGCTTTCTTTCTCCCCCTTTTGTCGAATCAAAAAGGCGGGACATCCAATCAAGCCAGGTTTCCCCTTGAACATAGCTTATATGTGCACCCGAATGTGCTCCCCCTTGAACATAGCTCCCCCTAGATCGTTGCTCCCCCTTGTTGCAAGGCGGGGATCCATGGGTCAAGGGCCTCACCTTTGCGGTGGCCTAGCTACACATAGAAATCACAACATGCAAACAACAAGAAATCCTCACATGTGAAAGTTCCAAAATGGGTTAGGTTACCATTTGGAGACTTGCAACATGGGTTAGTCCACAATGTTATGTATATATGAATTTGTCCCATATGACTCCAATAACCAATAGTTGAGCATGACAAGGTTGAGAGAAATGCATTTGTTATTATTAAAAAGCATGAAAGCTAAAGTTACAACTAGATCATAGTACCAAGAGATCCAAGAAACACAAAATACACACAATGCATCTAACAAACACACTTAAACAATACATGTTATAAGGATACTATTTCTTGTGATCTACAAGATTGTCCTCACATGTGTCAACACCCCTATCTTGATGCACAATGCATGTCATATTTGAGGCTAATGCTTGAAGCATTTTAACATCGTCATGAAGAGATTTGAGCATTTTACGGGTTTCTTCTCTATGATCCTTAATAGCATTAAGCATGTCAATTGTGTTTTCGCAACAAATTGCATGATTGCCTTCACGAAGTTTTGGGCTTAAGGGCTTCCTTATCTTTTCTCAAACTTCTTCATCACCAATTCCCCTAGTTAGGGGTGATGTGGCTTGAACATTTTGTGGATTGCACCAAACATTATCTTGCATAAGTTTTTCAAGGTTGATCATAGGATATTGTTGTTGGTTGTTTAGCATAAACCACCCATTTCCTATCCCATCATTCTTGGTTGTAGCTGGAGGGACAACATTGTTGTTAGCAATTTCTTCACTTCCATTGTTTGCACTCAAGGAATTAGTGTCACTACTTTGGAGGATGAAATTGTCAAGAACATTGTTCGGAGAAAGTGGTTGGTTATTCATTTTTAACTTAGATTGAGATTTTAGGTGTAATGCTTAGACAAGATCTCTAATCCTTAAATAATAGTAAAGTGGGATTTAGATATGAGTGATGACACTTATTATCCAACGGGTATTAAGGCAATTAGTACTAAGATTCCTCATTAGGTGTACAAATTGTGAAGATCAAGAGGAAGAGAATATATAGGAAAGGTAAATGTGCTTCGATCATATGATCATGAGAAAGGTTATTCAAAGAGCAATGAGTGATATCGTTGATCATTAAGTTGTGATATGTGGACAAAATACATATGCTACCTACCATTAAGAATGCACCATAAAATGTTAAGCTATGCATCAAATTTTAAGCAATGAGGCATTATTTATTTAAATTTGGGTATTCAGCATGTATTCTTCACATAAGGTGAACAAGAGGAGCTAGATACAAAGTATTCAACACAAGTGTGAGTTGTGATGAGTATCATATCTAATCTTGGAAGCAATCACAAGATTAATATTATCGAGATTAACCAAGATAAATTGTGTCAACTTTTCTTGTTCAATGCACATTGTATAGACATGTAGAGACTTGGATATTATCGATCATTGTTTGAATAATGAGTTAATATATATCTTTTCTCTTGGAAGACTTTCGTTAGATCTTCCATCCATGCCTCCACATAAGCCTTAATCATATAAGCTCTAATAACACCTAAAGATTGTTTTCCTAAGATGCATGTTTAGCATCAAAACCTATCCCAAAGCAATTTGGACTTTTGAAAAATGTCATGCCAAAACTTAGACTTGTTTGTTTTGTGACCTAAGTGTCCTTTTATTCAAGTCACCAATGACTTGTTGTATAGGATGACCCCTCGCTTTTCTCAATTCCTTAGGATTGCCTTCATCCGAAACATTAACTTGTAATGTTGGCGACCTTTCTTGATCTTGAACTATAGGTTCATTGATCACATCATCTTCTTCCGAAGGAGATGATTTAGGCTCGGGCATGCTCTCATCAAAGGTCACATTGAGAGATTCCTCAATCTTCATTGTTTCCTTGTTAAGCACTATGTATGCTTTACTAGTTTGAGAGTATCCTAGGAACACACCTTCATACGACTTTGGGTTGAATTTGGTGAGATATTCTTTGGTGTTAAGTATAAATACTTTGCAACCAAATACTCTAAAATACTCTAGGGATGGCTTTCTATTCCTAAGTATTTCATAAGGTGTTGTATTAATTACCTTTCTTATGTAGACTCTATTAAAAATGTAACAAGCGTTATCTAGGGCATGACACCAAAACTTTTGTGGAATGGATTGCTCGTCAAGCATTGCACGACTCATCTTTCTTAACTTACTATGTGTTCTTTCAACAATCTCATGCGATTGAGAAGTGAACAGGCCCGATAAGTAATAAGATATTCCATGTTGTTCACAAAAGGTTCCAAATTGCATTTTATCAAATTCACTACTATGATTTATTTCAATTGAACAATCAAGTAGATTTTGAAGTTTCTTTCTTAAAATGTTGAATTTATTCAAGACACCATCCTTGTTTTCTAAGAAAAATATCCAAGTGTAATTTGAATAATCATTTATGATCATTAAAGTGTAAAAGTTTCCTCCATAACTTTGGATCGGAGATGGACCATACGAACCCAAATGAATTAATTCTAAAACCTTACTGGTTTTCACTTCCTTTTTATTCCTATTATTGGTTTGTCCTTGACTCCCTAGACATGTGTCACAATAATGCCTTTCAAAGCTCAACTTTTGTAGATTTCGTACTAGCTCGTTAGAAGCTAGGTTTTGGACTAACCTCATATTGGCATGACCTAACCTCCTATGCCAAAGCGTTGAGTTGTCCACCATGGACGTAAGACATATGTATTGCTTAGAGTTATCACCTAACTTACATGTATATAAGTTATTTCTCCTATTACCTTTTGCTAACATAACACCGTTTTTACTAATAGTGCAATCTACCTTAGTAAATTTGACCTCACAATCATCATCACATAATCGACTCACACTAATCAAATTGAAACTTAGACCCCTAACATGCTCAACATTGGAGATTTCTATGGAGTCATGAAGGACATTACCTTTGCCGACAATTTGGCCGTTAAGTTTGCTTCCAAAAATGACTTGATTGCCATTATACGCCGTGTATGATGTGAACAATCTTCTATTCCCGGTCATGTGTTTAGTGCAACCACTATCCACTACCCACTCATCCGGTTGTAGATCACTTTTGAGGTAAACCTACAACAAAAGTACAACTCATGCCTTTGGTACCCATTGTTTCTTGGGTCCATTTTGGTTAGCATTTAAAGTGCCCAAGTTGAACATTCTTGGGTCTTGAAGTAAGACACATAATTTCTCAATACCATATTTTGAAAAGGCGGACCAAGGATTGTTTTGATAGTCATTTTGAGTTTGATAGCTTGGTCTATAGTTATGATATACTTGTGGTCTAAAGAAGTTTTGGTTTGAATAGGAGTTGTCTCTCATTTGGTAATTGTTGTATTGGTATTGAGAAGACTCTTGACCATAGTTAGAAAAATTTCTTCTTTGGTTGTTATGAAATGATGGTCTTTGGTTGTATGAGGTAGAAGATCTCATATTAGGTGTATGAAAAAATGGTCTATGATTTACTCGAGGTTGTGAGTATCCAAGTCCATTGCGAGAGTTTGAGTTAGAAAATTGTTTTGTATTTTCTCTTTTTGCAATAGAAGCTTGATTACCTCGAGTACTTACAAGAGGAGCTTGAGGAGTAATTGGTTTAATGTTATTGTTTAATGGAGATCCAATTTTCCTCAGAGGCCTGGCGCGTTGATGGCGCGTTGACGCGTCAGCCTCGGGGATTTTTGGAGCCTCGTTTTCTTTAGCCTTTACAAATGTTATTGGTTTTGTTAGGCTTATAGGAGTGATTGTACCTTGTTTAAAAAATCCAAGACCTCCCTTATCTTGAGACACCTTTTGCCGACTTATTAATTCTTCTAAATCATTTGTGCTATTTTTATATTTTGAAAAGCTTAGTGATTCTTTTTGAAGTTCCAACACCTTTTCATTCAAAGAGTTAACCTCAAGTGTGAGTACTTCACAATTTTTACAAGGTTCAATCATCCCTTTGCAATGTTCTAGTGTTTTCACTTTACTTTCAAGTTCACAAACCCTTTCTTTAGATTTAACATTTTCTAGTTCAAGAAGACGTTTTTCTTTGAGAGCTTTATCAAGGGTTTTTCTAAAATCATCATTAAACTTAACTAGTTCCTCATTCTCCTTTTGCAAATTTGTAGTATCTAAGTTATTAGAAGAAGAAGGATTTAGAGACACCTCAAATTTTTCTTGGGCCATAAGACACGTAGCGTCATAAGTTGGTTGGTCTTCATCTTCACTATCACTCCATGAACCTCCAACAAATGCCTTATTCACCCTAGGCTTAGGGCATTCATTGATGAAATGACCCTTCTCTCCGCAATTGTAGCATCCTTGGGTGCGTCTCGAGCTTTCACCAACCTTGTTGTCACCACTACGGTTTCCCTCAAAGTTGTTTCTTCCACCATTATCTCGGTTTCCAAACCGATTTCTTCTTCCAAAGTTATCACCTTTCCTAAAGAACCTCCAAAAGTTCTTAGCCATGAGATTATACTCTTCGTCATCCATATCATCTTCTTCATTGCTATCCTCTTGACCATCACTATCATTACTAGTTTGAGTACTAGTAACTTTAGCTTTAAGAGCCAAAGACTTAACCTTCTCCTTCTTGTCTTTGTTACTCGCCTTGTCGTTCTTAAGAATCATCTCATAGACTTTGAGATTTCCAATGAGCTCGTCAAGAGGTAGTTCCGCCAAATTCTTGGCTTCTTCTATGGCCGTCACCTTTGGCCTCCACTTCACCGGAAGTGCTCGAAGAAACTTTCTCACATGGTTCTTGTTATAGAAGCTAGGATCAAGAGCCGTGAGACTAGTGATTATAGCATTGAACCTTGTGTACCCATTATCAATGGTTTCTTCATCCGAGATCGAGAACTTCTCATATTGTTGTATGAGTAAATCGATCTTGCAATCTTTCACTTGAGAGATGCCTTGACGAGTGATGATGAGAGAGTGCCAAATTTCCTTGGCGGTCTTGCAAACATGAACCCTCTCGAGCTCCCTTCGAGGTAGAGCATTGTAGATCAACATCTTGGCTTCATCATTCTTACCAAGCTTTCTCCTTTCATCATCATTAAGATCCATATGTGGCTTTTTCACCAACAACTTTGTTTCCGAGTCTTCTACCATGAACTCAAAGTTGCCATTTTGAATTATTTCTTACAAATCAAGATCTTTTGACCTAACATAGGTCTCGAATCGGGTTTTCCAAAAGCAAAACCCATCGGTTTCTAACAAAGGTGATCTTTGCATAGAACACCCCTCAACATAGTTCTCTTGAGCCATGGATCTATACTCTACTTTACCAAAAATCTTAGTTAGGATTTTAGATTTTTGGAAAAGAAGTTTTTGACTTAAAACGACTTCTCGGGAAGGCTCTAATGCTCAAAAACTTGAGTATACCGCTCTGATACCAATTGTAGAACCGTAGAGGGGGGGGGGTGAATACGGTTTCTTAGGATTATAAGACGTTTAAAAGCTTTAAGCCTCAAAGAAAAACAAGTGGTTGTATAATCAATCCAAACAATCACTAACACAACTAAAGTATATAAAGCGAGTAAAGAAAGACACCATGATATATATTGGTTCGGGATGGGGGGTTTATACCATCCGTATGTTCAGTTGCGAATCCGCTACTCCGATACCATTCACTAGTATAATCCTTTCGGTGGACTACAAACCGTTAAACTTCACTCCACCAATATTCACCAATATTGATGCTCACAAAGAAGGAGTTACTCCCCAACGGTATTCCGCCCTCGGAAACCACCCAAAAGAATCTCGCTATTCGACTTCACCTAAGGATCACAAAGATCACTACCAAGACTTCCACCCGGAAGTATCAAACCCCAACTAGATCCCCAATGATCTAGGCTTTGTCACCAAGACACAAGTCTTCCCTTACAAACAATTGAATGAATGAATATATGTTTGTTCAATCAAGTCCTAACCTAACCTAGAGACTCGATTGTAATAAAAAGGGTATAAGAAAGAAGACCCTCGACGCAATCACAAGAGTGGATTAGGTTCTTGTGATTCTTCCCTTGCAAAGATATGTGTTCTTTCAAAGATGTTAGTATGAAAATCAAGAACACAAGATTAGAGATAGAGAGATAGAGAGATTTGAGAGTGTTTAGAGAGATAGAATCTAGAGAGAAAGAATAATGGCAAGGGGTTAGGAATACAAGAGGCAAGGGTGGTATTTATAGGCCAAGAACCCAAACTTGGGAAATTTTACCGAGGCCGGGGCGTCACCCGCGCGTCAACGTGCGAGAAGCGCGCCAGGCGTCTGTAAGATTTTCCCAAGTGTTGGGTGTTTGGATCTTACAAATATCTATCCTTGCTAAACCCCCAATTGTACTTCACACTAAACCTTAACATTAATCATTCTAAGGTTTGCCAACTCAAATAGTCAATTTGGAAAATGTTTTGTGAAGTGTTTAAAGAGAAACCAAATTACCAAGGGTGTAAAGTGTAGATAGGGTAATTTGGAAGGGGTAGAAGTGTATCTCCTCACATGGCATAGAAAAGAGAGAAAGAATATGCCAAGGAATATTCCAATGCTTGGGGGGGGGGGGGGGAGAATGAGATGGAGGGTTGAGTTGAAATGGTTTGAATTGGATGATGGAGATCAAAGGGAGCCTCCCTTGGTTTTCAAACAATTTGGCATGTGTGGAATGTGAATGGATGAGATGAATTCATTTGAAATGGATGGCTAGGATCAAAGATGCCTAGGTTAGGGTTGAGAAGGATATTCCAAGGAATATGCTTTGCTTGGGGGGAAGGAGAAATCCATGGTTGAGGTGGTTTTGGTTTGAATTCAATGGTTGAGATCAAGCACATGTGGTGGCATAGATAGGAGAGATTGGATGGATGGTTGAGATGAGTTTAGTTTGAATTCAATGGTTGAGATCAAGCCCATGTGATGATATAGAGATGAGGGGTTGGATGGATGGTTGTGATGTGTTGTAATTTGAAATCAAAGGCTTGGATGAGAGGAGCCATATTAGGGTTTCAAACAATTCCCCATGTGTCAAAAATGAAGGGATGAGATGTGTTGTTAGGGAATGGATGGTTTAGATGTAGTGTGTAAGGGAATATGTAAGGGTGTAAAAGATTGTGTAAGAGAATATTTGATTTGGATATGATTGGATATGATTGGTTTTGTCTTTAGTAAAGATGAGATTAAGAAGATGATTAAGGCATAATCTAATTGTCATTAAGAAGAAAAGGTTTAGACAATTAAGATTATAAGTTGAGAAAATCATAGGTTACTTATAAGTTCAAGTAACACAACGTCGAGAATCCATAGTTTCATATCTCGTGACTTTCCACGACTCGACGTTCTCAACTAACACCTTGGTTCAAACAAGTTAAGTGCTTTGCCTTGATGTAAAGCATAACCCGAGTGGGATAAGATGCGTTTACGCAAAGTGACCTTTGACTTAGTTTGACCAATAAGGGAGTAAACCCGTTACGTAATTAGAGAAGACATAAGCACGGGATATGAGCATATGGATGCTTTAACACGATGTTACATGAAATATATAAACTCTCTAAGTTTAGAAAAGCCTTGGCTAGAGACGATAGTTAGAAAACATGAGTTGGCGTTTTCCCGTAAATGGGTGTTCTAAAAGTGGGATCTCTTAAGTCTCAAAATTCGTTTCGAGTGTTCTCAATTAAGCACATAACATATTCATACCTGAATTGAAAGATTCACATTTGTCGGGTAAGGGGAAAGCCGACTTTCAAAATTCGCCCGGAACCATACAGACTCCTGGCGCGTCACCCGCGCGTTGACGCGCGGGCAACGCGCCAGGAGTAGACATTGGCTCCGGCGATTTTGGGCTAACGTTTGTTATTTTATGTGTTTCAATAGTTTATTTGTCATCATTAAAACATAAAGAGATCTTGATCATGTTGCCTCAACAGTAATAAAAAAAGACGAAAACATAAAAATACAGACGAAAACGTAAAAAGACAGAAGAAAATGTAAAAAACGGCCGAAGACGTAAAAAACGGATGAAAACGAAAAAAAGGCAAAATCGTAAAAAAGGGCAAAAACATAAAAAAATGATGAATGTTGGGTTTTGAGTTTCTACTGCTCAGAATTTAACTAAGTGTCAAACTGCTGCTGATGAGAATCTGCTGCTAGTATTATGAATCTGCTGCTAGTGTTATTAAACTGCTGCTAGGTGAATCTGCTGCTGAAGAGTCTGCTGCTTAAGAGATAAACTTGTATACACGGATGGATAATTATGGAATAGATAGTGTGTATATCTTATACGATTAGGAAGATATTATCTTGTGTAGAAAGTTATTATAAACCTAATAGAACTCCTTGGTCTATAAAAGGAGATGCCTAGGGTTAGAGTAGGTGCGTATTATTTTTATTCTCGTTTCACTTCAAGGTTGTAAAACCCTAGCATTGTTGAGTGCTCGTATAATTAATATATTGAAGTGTTGAAAGTGTTTAAAACTGTTCTTCTTAAGTTAAGCTTTAATATTCCGCATTATAGCTTAAGTGTTTATTCAACTCAACTTCTATAAGATCGTTTGCTCAACTGGGATCAATAATGAAAACGTAAAAAAACGGACGAAAACGTAAAAAACGGACGAAAGCGTAAAAAACGGACGAAAACTTAAAAAAGTTGGCGAAAACGTAAAAAAACGGGCGAAAACATAAAAAAAACATACGAAAACGGAAAAATAGGGCGAAAACGTAAAAAAACAGACGAAAACGTAAAAAAACGGGCGAAAACATAAAAAAGCAGATGAAAACCTAAAAAAACGGACGAAAACGTAAAAATGCGTACGTATACGTAAAAAAACAGACGAAAACTTAAAAAAAGGCGAAAAAGTAATAAAACGGGCGAAAGCGTAAAAAAACAGACGAAAACTTAAAAGTAAAGGCGAAAACGTAAAAAAAATAGACGAAAACGTAAAAAAACGGACGGAAATGTAAAGAAAGGCGAAAACGTAAAAAAAAGGGCGAAAACGTTAAAATACAGACGAAAACGTAAAAAAACTGACGAAAATGTAAAAAAACGAGCGAAAACGTAAAAAAACTGATGAAAACGTAAAAAACGGGCGAAAACGTAAAAAAAGACGAAAATGTAGAAAAACTGACGAAAAGTAATAAATAGGGCGAAAACGTAAAAAATTAAAAACGTAAAAAAACAGACGAAAACGTATAAAAACTAATATTTTGAAAGTGATGCAGGGTTTGCGAAAGAAGATGTAAGAAGTGAAAGAAGAGGAAACAAGTGAAAAGCAAACAGAAACATCTGCCCTCCTGCAGACAAAAGAAGTGAAAAAAGAGAAAAAGTGGTTATTGTGAGAAAATAAACAACACCTAAGTTACAAAGAAGACACATGTATCTTGTAGCATGAGGAAAATTCAATTGCATACCTTTATTTTGGTGCATACCAAGGAACAAATCCCCAACATCCATATAGTTTGATTTAATGGTTGAGGATTAACCTAAGATTTAATATGAAAACGTAAGTCCATGTTTTTTCTCCCTTTTTCTTTGTCTTTTTGTCTTTCTTATTTTTTATTTATTTTTTTTTTGTCTATTTTTCTTTTGTTATTTTGTAATTCTATTTTGTTTCACGGTTTTTTTTTTTCTTTTTTTCTTTTTTTTTTCAAAAATTCACGTTTTTTCTTTTTTTTTTTGTCTTTTTTTTTCTAATTCATTTTTTTAATAATTAACGTTTTTTCCTTCCGGTTTCATACGTTTTCGTCTGTTTTCAAAAGTTTTCATCCGTTTTTTTACGCTTTCGTCTACTTTCAAACGTTTTCGTCCGTTTTTACACGTTTTCATCCGTTTTCGTTCGTTTTTATACGTTTTCGTCCATTTTCATATGTTTTTGTCTGTTTTCACACATTTATATACGTTTTCATCCATTTTCAGACGTTTTTGCCCGTTTTTATACATTTTCGTCTGTTTTCAAACATTTTCGTCCGTTTTTTTACGTTTTCGTCTCTTTTCAAACGTTTTCATCTGTTTTTATAGGTTTTCACCCCTTTTCGTTCGTTTACATACGTTTTCGTCCGTTTCATTCGTTTTCATACGTCTTTGTCCGTTTACATATATTTTCATCCGTTTTTTATGTTTTCGTCCATTTTTTACGTTTTCATCCATTTTTTGACGTTTTTGTCTGTTTTCATACGTTTTTGTCCGTTTTTATACGTTTTCGTCCGTTTTCTTACATTTTTCCCAGTCTACGTCCGTTTTATATGTTTTCATTCGTCGTCCGTTTTCATCTATTGTTCATACGTTTTCGTCTGTTTTTAGACATGTTTTTACGCTTTCATACATTTTCGTCTGTTTTCGTACGTTTTCTTACATTTTCGCCCATTTTCGTCTATTTTCATATGTTTTCGTCCGATTTCGTTATTTTTCATACGTTTTTATTCATTTTCATCCGATTTCCTTTATTTTCATCCATTTTTCATATGTTTTTGTCCGTTTTCATGCGTGCTTTTACGCTTTCATACGTTTTTATTCGTTTTTATACGTATTCGTCCATTTTCTTACGTTTTCATCTGTTTTCTTACGATTCTGAATATTACAAATGATATTCATAATATCACTTGTGATTTTCTGAATATCACTTGTGATATTCAGAATATCACTTGTGATTTTCTGAATATCACCTGTGATTTTCTTCTGTTTTCATTCATTTCTTACAGTTTCCAAATGTTTTTGAATATCACAATTGATATTCAGAGTATCACTTGTGATTTTCTGAATATCTATCACTTGTGATTTTCTGAATATCACTTGTGATTTTCATGTTACAAAACATTAGTTGAATATAACTTGTGATATTCAGAAAATTATTTGTGATATTCAGAATATCACTTGCGATATTCTGAATATCACTTATGATATTCAGAATATCGTTTGTGGTACTCAGAATATCACTTGTGATATTCAGAAAATCAAAGAATATCACATGTGATATTCAAAAAATCACTTGCGATATTCAGAATATCACGGAATATCACTTGTGATATTATGAATATCACAGAATATCTCTTATGATATTCAGAAACGTATGAAAATGTCTAAAAACGGCCAAAAGCATTTAAAACGGACGAAAATGAATGAAAATGGATGAAAACGTATGAAAGCATAAAAACACATATGTAAAAGGACGAAAATGTATGAAAAATAGATGAAAACGAAAGAAAACGGATGAAAACAAACGAAAACGTATGAAAACAAACGAAAACATAAGAAAACGAATGAAAAAGTAAGAAAATGGATGAAAACGTAAGAAACGGACGAAAGCGTAAGAAAACGGATGCAAACGCAAGAAAATGGACAAATATGTATGAAAGCGGACAAAAAGCGTAAAAGTACGTCTCAAAACGGACGAAAAAGTATGAAAAATGGACGAAAAAGAAATAAAATTGATGAAAACGTATTAAAATGAACGAAAATGGACGAAAACGTATGAAAACGGATGAAAACGTATGAAAACGTACGAAAATGGACGAATATCACTTGTGATTTTCTTATGTTTTCATCCATTACCTTACGTTTTCCATACGTTTTTGAATATCACAATTTGTTGGTCCCTTTTTCTTGGTTAACGATAACTACAAAGCTAAAGTAACCAAGTTTTATGACTTTAAACAAAGATGTATAAAACGATTAACAATAAAGAAACGTAAACATAAGAGACAATATTTTCCAACGTTTAATTCTTTAGTAGAAGTTAATAAAAAAGAATCATACCCAAGTGTTTGCGGAATAACACTTGGGATTGAAAACGACAAGTATGGTATAGAATCCTCACTAAACTCAATCTATGTTGAGTGACAACTTTCAGGACCCACTGAGCTATCTCAGGGGTTGTGTTGTTCTTTGGAGGAGTAAAAGTGGTTTGTGAATGCTTTGCATTAATTGCACAAACTTGTCAACTTTTACTCCTCTCTTATGCTACCTATTTATACACAAATGTGAACAACCCTATTATACAATGGACCTAAGTGTTCCTCAATAAAATCTTGATAGATTTTATTCTCTGGCAAGGGAAACTTCTTTGGGTTAAGTCCAAAAGACACTTTCTGATGACAACCTGGTTTTAGCCATTTGAGGAAAGTTTGACCTTAAAGTGATAAAGCACTTTAGTGAAACAGATCAAACTTTCCCGCCCAGTCCCGCCAAAACTTCAGTCTTTTAGTCATCAGTCTTCAGTACCATGAAGTTGTTGAGGAGTCATGGGGTTCAGTGAGTTATTGTCATCCTCACTGAACCCATCACCTTCTTCTTGGCTTAGATCACACTTCACTGAGTTCCGCCTCACTGAATGGAGAACCTTTCTTCTTAGGCTCGGTCTAAGCATCCTGAAGATGACTCACTGAGTTACTGTCCACTCAGTGACTTGTTTATACTTAGGTTATTTTACGTTCAAATCCTTGTAAGAAGAAGATTGGGGAATTCAGTGACCCAACACAATTGATATTCAGAGTATCACTTGTGATTTTCTGAATATCACTTGTGATATTTGAATATCACTTGTGATTTTCTGAATATCTATCACTTGTGGTTTTTGAATATCACTAGTGATTTTCATATTACAAAACATTAGTTGAAATTCACTTATGATATTCAGAAAATCACTAGTGATATTCGTGGAACTCAGAATATCACTTGTGATATTCAGAAAATCAAAGAATATCACATGTGATATTCAAAAAATCACTTGTGATATTCAGAATATCACAATATATCACTTGTGATATTCTGAATATCACAGAATATCTCTTATTATATTCAGAAATGTATGAAAATGTCTAAAAAAGGCCAAAAGCATTTAAAAATGGACGAAAATGAATGAAAATGGATGAAAACATATGAAAGCCTAAAAACACATATGAAAAGAACGAAAATGTATGAAAATTGGACGAAAACGAAAGAAACCGTAAGAAAACGAACAAAAACGTAAGAAAATGAACGAAAACGTAAGAAAACAGACTAAAACGTATGAAAATGGACGAAAGTGTGGTAATCAAAATATCACTTGTGATATTCTGAATATCACAGAATATCACTTGTGATATTCAGAAAATCAAAGAATATCACATGTGATATTTAAAAAATCACTTGTGATATTCAAAATATCACGGAATATCACTCGTGATATTCAGAATATCACTTTTGATATTCTGAATATCACATAATATCTCTTGTGATATTCAGAAACGTATGAAAACATCTGAAAACGGCCAAAAGCATTTAAAAAGAGAGTAAAATGAATAAAAATGGATGAAAACGTATGAAAGCGTAAAAACATATATGAAAATGGACAAAAATGTATGTATAATGAACGAAATTGAAAGAAAACAGATGAAATGGACGAAAATGTAAGAAGCCGGACAAAAACGGAAGAAAACGGACGAATATGTATGCAAACGGACGAAAACATATGAAAGCGTAAAATCACGTCTGAAAACGAACGAAAACGTATGAAAAATGGACGAAAACAAAAGAAAATGGATGAAAACGTATTAAAACGAATGAAAACAGACGCAAATGTTAGAAAACGTAAGAAAACAGACGAAAACGTTTGAAAACAGACAAAAACGTTTGAAAATAGACGAAAACGGGCGAAAACGGACAAAAACGTAAAAAACAGACGAAAATAGACAAAAACGTATGAAAACGGACGAAAACATATAAAAGCGGAAAAAAAAAAGAAAAATAAGTGAACTAAAAAAAGTGAATTATTGAATGAAAAAAAAGTGAATTAAAAAAAAGAAAAAAAAAAGAATGTGAAAAAAGTGTATTTGAAAAAAAAAAAGGAAAAAAGAACGTTAATTCGAAGAAAATAGAAAAATAAAGAAAAATAAAAAAAGAAGAAAAAAAAAAAAATTAGAAAGACAAAAAGACAAAGAAAAAGAGAGAAAAAAAAAACATGAATTTAGGTTGTCCTATTTAATCTTATGTTAATCCCTACCATTAGATTTTAGATCAAACTAAATGAATAGTTGGGATTTGTCCATTGGTATACACCAAAATTTGAGTATGTAAAATAAAGTTCCTCTTTGTATCATACTAGCCTGCAAAATTTCCGTGTTATAATTTCTGGGTTAGAAGCCAATGTTTATCACCTTTTTATAATCGTGTCATCGTTAAGACAATAAATAAATTATAAAGTGTTTAATCAAGTTTGAACTTTACTTGATTTTTTTAAGAAGTTTTTGATAACGCCAAATATACCGCGTCTATATTCTTATCTTACTTGATTTTTTTAAGAAGTTTTTGATAACGCCAAATATACCGCGTCTATATTCTTATCTTACATAATCCGACACATTTCATTGGGTGATGATGAGTCATTCAATTCAAACATCGATATATCAATGGTTCACAATTTAAATATATAACTAATCCAACTTTAACATTTTATAGAGCATCTTAAGAACCCATTATCTAGTGGGTGGAATGTCGCCATCAATCTTTGCCACCATCGAACACACCAAGTCGAGTCTAGTCAACTATCCCAGTAAACACTCCATTACCCAATTATAAACTACTAGTCATACTACAGGAAACTTTTAACCACAAAATACACACACAAATATAGAATGAGTATTAGCAAACTAGCTATTGCTCTCTCAATAATTTTCTTCGTAACAATCCTAGCTCTTGTTGGCGAGGTCCTCTACGTCCTCTGGTGGCGTCGTTCCTTCCGTCGTCACGTATCCCCTCCTCAAAATCTCCCTGAAACCCTTGAAAACACCGATGACCTAGCAACAAAAGAGTTGCTATATTTCTTCTGCTTGAAACCACATACACAAGCCAAACTCGACCCATGCGAGCCACCCAACAAGAACACAAACGAGTCAGTGCCGGATGATGAGGAGGTTGATGTGTTTAAGTTGCTAGAAGCAAATGGTCCGAAAAGGTTTCTTAGTACTATCAAAGAGGAAGACGTTGAGTCTACGATTGACGTTGACTTTGCGAGTAAGTTGGATATAGAAGATGAGGCCATGCAAACGTGTGTTGAGTTAAATGAAGCGGTTGTGTTGGTTGAAAAGGATGAAAATACGAAGACGGTGTTTTCAACTCCGTGTGATTCACCTTACTTTACTCCCGTGGGATCGCCTTCACGTGATCTTCTGGAGTTTGAGTTTGTTGTTTTGGTTGATGAAAGCGAAAAAGTATAAAATTTTTAGGGCCAAAGCAAACAGTTTATATGTGGTTTTTCAATTCGGCACTCAAAAGTATACGTCTAGTTGTATATAAACAACCATTATTTGTTGTATGAACTTCTTGGTTTCATATTTTGTATCTAAAGTATCAAGTACTTTTGTTATTAATTCATAATGCGGTCCACCGGAAGAGATACTTTTCGGGTCGTCACTCTAGCCGGAAGTATCATGTACGCAAGCGATATAAGTCAACAGCCAGCCGTACTATAGTCTTATCTACTCTAGATGTTGAAATCACATAGTGACAAATTAAACAATTTCCAAGATTTTGCAAAAGAAATTTTTAATAGACATAATAGCTCCAGAGTCCAGACTACTGATATTAGACTATTAGCCCATCGGCCCAACAAGTAACCATTGCATTGTTTGTGGTCTTGGCCTTTAGGCTTCTTGCTTATAAAACATTATATACCCGAAAAATAATGGAGTTTAGAATGACCCTTTTTTATCGGTTCGGTTATTAAATTATTCGGTTTATTTGATTCGGTTAGTTTGGTTAATTTTTTTTCCTGGGTCAAACAAAAAACCGAACCGAATTGAATTCAAATTTGATTTAACCGAACTCAATAATCAAAAACTGAACCCCTATAACTAAAAACCGAACCGAATAACCCGAATTACATATTTTTAATTATTTTTTCATTTAATTATATATATTTTTAGCACATTTTTTTTCAAGCTTAAATAATATTATATTTATAATAAAAAAGAGTTTTAGTAATTTTTTTCATATAAACACATAGAAAATATATATTTATATGAATTCAGTTTTCAGTTTTTATTGCCAAAATCATATCCAAACCGATAACTGAATATAAGTTTGGTTCGGTACGGTTTTGACCAATTCGGTTTGGTTACAAATTTGGCTCAGTTTTTTTGGTTCAATTTCGGATTTCGGTTACTGTATATTACCACGATCCGTGAACACCCCTAATCTTTTCTGTTTTGTAACTTGTCTTTTATGTACAAAACTTTTTAGATTTTTCAGTGCTTTAAAACTGATGATCTTTTTCTGCTGTAAGTCTCAATTAATTGAATATGAATGGCTAAGTTTAATATCGAATGGTAAATATAGTTTAGTTGGTCGAAGTACTAGAGTCAACCACAAGGCTGGGGTGTCCAGTTTGTTAACAGATTAAGTACTCTCAAGGTTTCACCATAAATCTGTATAAGCTGATAGATTATCAACTATCAGGTTCATAAGTTAACGAGATCATTTTTTTCCAGAGAGATCTTGAAGGTGGACTCACCATTAGCCGATTTTATTGGCTAAAAGCTGAACATCTTACATTTTTTGGTATGTAATATACCCGTACTACTTTTACAAGTCGCAATATGGACGGTATACTAGTAGTACCTATGTAGTTAATATTAAAGTGAAGTTTGAGGGTCCAAATGAAAATCAATGTACAGGAAAGCCTTTCATCGTAATCTTAAAAACAGGAATTGCATATATATCTTTGGTACAGGTTTTTGATGCAAATGGTACAATGATTTTTAGAGGCCTAGGTACCCAACGTTTTCCCGTGCGTTTTCCCGCTTAACGCAACCGGACGACGCGAGTTGGGTACCGTGGCTCGTGTTTTAGAGTAGTCGTGGCCATTTCCCGGATCGGGCAAAAACCGGAACCGGTTCCAATCCGGTCCGGTTCAAAGGTCAAAGTCAAAGAACCGGATCCGGTTCCAATCCGGTTCGGTTCTTTTTGGATCCGGAGGGTAAAAATCCGGGACCGGTATACCCGGTTCCGGTTCGGTTCCAAATCCGGTTCCTGTGCAAGATCCGGTCAAACTGATTCCAAAGAACCGGTCGACATATATGTTAACAGTAGGTTTGTAAAACTTTTGTTTCCGTTTTTTTTTTATTTATTTTTTTTTCGTTCGCGTTTTCCACACAATAAACTTAATAAACTTCGACTTTTATTAAAAAAACTAATAAACGTTACACATAAAGTACTTGAATCACAAATTAATACATTTTGACTATTTATTCAAATTCGGTTTCATCTTCATTTGTATCTTCATCTTGAACGGCGGACCTTGCGGCGCTTGTAGCTTCATCGTAAGCGATTTCTTCTTCGCTAAGATTGATTACATAACCTTCTTCCACCTCGACCTCTTGTAATTGTTTTTCGTAGTCCATCGGTTCTTCAAGTATTGAAACGTCTTGTATACGTTCATTCCCATCTAAATAATCCTTCAAGCAAATACACATCTCCAACGATAAAGGTGTGAGTCTTGTTCTTCTTACCGACAATACCCTTCCACTAGTAGAAAAAGCGGATTCCGAAGCAACGGTTGAAGCTTGTACGCTTAGTAAATCCCTGGCCATTGCAGCTAGAACGGGAAATTGAGATTCCCTTTGTTTCCACCAATTCAAAAGTAAACTATCAAATTTCTTGAACTCTTCGGCTGTGATAATGTTTAACCAATCGGTTCCCGTATATCTCTCATATTCGTTGCTATTCAAATTCTCACTCCTAGCCCGTTTACCGCTTTCTTGTCTTAAATTCGAAAATAAGTCCAAATCCGGATCCACGGTTGAAGACGAAGACCACATACTTGGCACCGAACTCGTTCCCACATTTGTTGCACCATATTTCTCAAAATAAACATCATATAAACGTTTGAAATTTTGTTTAAACGATTCTTGTGCATTTGTTACATAAAAAGGGTCTATTTGGTTCAAATCCAAGTCGTAACCAATCTTTTCGATAAGATATTCCACCCCGCTAAGGTTAAAACATGGGTTTAATGTGGCGGCACAAGTAATTACCGGTGGAATTTCTTGAAAATATTTTTTAAGTTTTTGTTTCATCGGTATAACCATATTCGCAAAAAGTGGACCATCATATTCGTATGATCCTAAATTTGGTTGAGGACCGAATGACTCGTGGGATAATAAACACCCGATAACAAAGTGGTTGCGGTTTTAAAAACTTTGAGTAACTCGGTTATTTTTTGAATAAGACTCCAATTTTCAACCGAAAATGGTACCATATTTTCCCCACGCCTTTGTCTAGAACAAAGGTTATCATGAAAATGTTGTAACGTGTGTTTTTGGCGTAAAGCACAAACAAACATGTTGTAAGTCGAATTCCATCTTGTAGGAACGTCCCAATTTGGTGATAAAAAAATGGAATTCGATTCATGACACAATTTTATATACTCCAAATATCTTGTTGGTCCATTTTGAAAAATATCTTGTAACATTTTCCTAAAAGATTCTCTTAAATTAAACATTTGGTCGGTCGCTAGTCCGCTTTGCACAACCAAGTTAATGATGTGTGCAACACATCGACTATGATAAAAAATGCCATCAACAATCGGTCGGTATTTTAGTTTTAGTAATCCTACCGCATTTGTATTATTAGAAGCGTTATCGAATGATATTGAAAAAACCTTGTCTTCTATTTTAAACGTTTTCATAACATATCTCAACATTAAACTTAAATTTTCACCCGTGTGCGGATTTGGAATTATTTCAAAACCAATAGTACGTTTCATCATTTGCCAAGTATTGGGGTCAACCCAATGTGCGGTAACACAAATGTACGAACCCGGCTAACCATGACCCGCTGACCAAACATCGGTTGTTAAGTTTACACTAGTTTATAAAGCATCAAAACCAATTATTAATTCCTTTTTAACCTTTACCCAAGATTTAATACAATCATGTTTAAGAGTTTGATGACTTACATGAGTGTAGCGTGGTTTAAGCCTTTTTTGAATCAACCTCGTTAACCGAGGGTTGTCGAAGTGGTTGAACGACAAACCCTCTTGAATCACAAAGTGAGCTAAATCTTGACGAAGCGCCCTCTCGTCATATACAAAAATACTCCCATCTTGTCCCATAACACTTTGTTCCGATCCCGAAGCGCCTTTTGTTGCTTTACAATGATTATTCGTGTGCTTCTTCAACGTAGAGTTCCCATCGGAATTGATAAACGTGTTACAAGCTTTACAACGAGCCTTTTTTGAATTATCCGAAAACCTAACCAAGTCGAAATGACACCAAATTTCTTGGTTTCGGGTTGTTTTTTCAATCCCAACTTCAAACGGTTGGTTTGTAGAACCTTGAGGTTGAGAAGCGGTATTGTTTGATGATGTTTGTTGAGATTGAGAAGCTTGGTTTCTTCTAGACATTTTTGCAAGTTTGTGAGCAATTTTTGAGTGTTTTTCTTGAATTTGATTGTTGTGATTCAACCAAAATCATGGATGGTATTTATAGGAATGTTTAGGAGGTTAATTTGGTTTGTTTGTTTGTTTGTTTGTTTGTTTTTTTTTTGTTTTTTTTGTTTTTTTTTTTTTTTAATGTTTGTTACCGTTTCTAAACGGCTATAAAAAGCCCAACATTCCAAAAAAACGGCCATATTTGCCCACTGTGAAAGAAATGCAGAAAAAGATGATATAGCCGTTGGATCATCCGGTTCCCAAGAACCGGATCTCGAACCGGTTTGAAATTATCCGGATAGGAACCGGATCGAGCAGTAGAAACTTGGAACCGGATAGGAACCACCAGATTTTCTAGGAACCGGACCGGTTCTTGAAGGAACCGGACCGGTTCTTGAAGGAACCGGTGTTGACCGGATTCGGATTCGGATTTTTTTTCGGTTCCGGTTCAGGAACCGGGTAGGATGGCCACGACTATTTTAGAGTCCTGAGCCATCGTCACCAGCCGAGATGGTCCCGGAAAACGCAACTGGACGGCGCGAGGTGGGTACCGTGGCTCGCGTTTTCCCGTTTCTTTTTCGCGTTTTCACATTTTCTTTTTGTGGGTTTTGTCTTAATGTGTTTATGTGTGTCTTGTTTAAAACTTGCAGGTAGCAGTGGGGAAGAAAATGGAGAGAAGGTGGGTGACTGCGTTTTAGAAAATGGAGATAAGGGATTAAGGGGGGCGTGTATTTTGTGTTTAGGCATTTTATATTAGGGTTATAATACTTGGTAACTTGGGCTGGTCATGGTAAATATTGACAAGCCTATATAAGCGAATATGTTGTGCTGAGTAATTATGTGACTGGGCTTTTAATGGGCTTATAGCAAAATTAGTTAAAATGTGTATATATGTTGATAGTAATTTAACTGATAATCTGATATAAGGTGGTTAGTCTTTTAGTTAATTTTTTTTAGGGGTGCACGACGGCACCAGAAATTGATGTTATAGGAGGGAGGGATGTTTTTGGTGTTGTGATAAATTCTGGTGTTATGAGAAAAGGTGCTGATGTGGAAGCACTTTTCTTCACGGCACCAGCGGGACGGCTCCAGGGTACCTAGTGCTCTTATGCAAATGCGACTAAAATATGCATTAGATATCTATATCTTTTTTATATAATAAAACAAAACTTCAAGTGGTGACTTTTCCATTTTAAAAAAAACTAAACTATACATAGTAATAATATAATTAAAAAAAAAAGATTATTTTCTTATTATGTAACATTTTATATTTATCCATAACACAAGTAGAAGATAAATACAAAAAATATAGATAAGATGCAATTAAGAATAGAAATAAAATTTTTAATAATTATCTTAATAATAAAAAACTATAATTAAACATGATAAATCAAACAAAACAAATATTAAATTATTTGTTTTTTAATAAATAAAAATATATGATTCAAAAAATTTAAAAAAAAAACCGCGCGTGCACGGGCATTATAACTAGTTATATAAGAGCGGAGGGAGTAATAACGCCCCAACGGCGTTTTTGCCTACATGGCATGTTTTCAACGCCTTTTAGGCGTTAAGACCATTTCCAGCTTCATTTTTTTGGCCCTGCGTTTCCTTTGGCGTTACCATACTAACGCACGTTAGTAAAGTTTTCATTTGGTTCAAAAAAGGCCCCCTACTATGTTACCGTTTGAATTAGACCGTTGCAAACGGATACATTTTCTAAAACCAAAAAAAAAAAAAAAAATCAACACTACTTATATATATACATATGCTACTGATCAGCATATACTCACAAAAAAAAGCATCCGATAAAAAAAAAAAAAAGCATCCAATCAAAAAAAAAAAAAAAAACAATCCGATCCAAAAAAATGTCGGGACGTGTAGGACCGTAGAACAACCTTAATCACTATTGAATGAAGCCTAAATCAAGAGAGAGAAAGTAAGTAGAGAGAGAGAGAGAGAGAGTGGGTGGGAACTCTAGTGTGTGAAATGTAGAGACAATATTATTACTAAGAGAACCAACCTCAAAATGAGGTCTTACATGAGTATTTATACTTGAAACTTTCTGTTTAATCAAAGATATGAACACAAAGACAATATATAACATGCAAGTATAAAGAAAGAAACGATCAAACCACAACACGAGTATTTATCATGGTTCGGCTACAATGACTCTTTTTCCTTACCCTACGTCCACGCCCCGAGTATCCAACTCGAGAGTTTCTTTCACTAGTCAACAAGCTCCTTTCACCGGTGGAGAAAACCTTACACGTCGCTTACACGATTACCGACACTAAGCTAGATGTCGAGTTCTTTTACAAGGGTACAATCACTCCCGTTAGTTATTTTACAAGGGTACAACAACTCCCGTCACTCTATGTATTTTAAGGCCTAAAATACTAACCGATCACAACTGAAAACACACAATCAAATGAAGTGTAAACTATACAAAGTCTACACGATGCTAAGCTAACAAGTCTTGCAACGTTGTGTTGAATACTTGTAACTTTATATGAACTTGTGAACTTCTTTGCTACAAAAGAAACTTCACATTAAGATGAAATGTTAAGGGGTTAGATGAATGAATGTATGTGTGTGAAATATAATGCTAAGCTGTCAGGGCTGCTTGATGTTGACCCTGGAAGGAATTTCCATTCAATCATTGAGAATCACAAATGTGAATCCTCTCATAAATGTTCTGGCAGATTGCTAAGATCTGCGTAGGACTCTTAAGTTTACATCTGGCATCCTTAATGATGAACAACCAGTGTAGAAATATCATGAATTCCTATGAGATCTTTTGATGAATCTCGGGGCTCTAGACTCGATAAGTGCACATTTGGTTTCCTATACGGAGATTAGGGAGAGGTCTCCTGCTTCAATATCAACCATCTCTAAGAGACAAGTCGATAGATTACACCGGTTCCATGTGAGAATGAAACAAGCTCTTTTAAGATAACTTGAGTGGCTAGAAGGTTAAGTGTAGTGCGTCACTGGGTCCATGATGTCTTTATCTTCGGTGTCACCTTAGTAACAACAAGTAGCATATGAATTGAACCCGGTGTCTACCCTAAGGTTGAACATATGGAGGGCTATTTCTTTTCACCCTTTTTCATAACTTTTCTTTTTAATTCTTCAACCCCTTCTTTCTCCTTTCTCATTTTCTCCTTTTTCCAATCATACCTAAGGACTTCTAATTCTAATCTATTCGATTTTTCCTTGGGTAGATCCCTCCGGCTCTGGCTGATCATAGGACGGTTTTTCCTAACCTTAGTCACCTTATAACTCCATGATTATCCTATAATTGCCATGAAACCATTTATGAAAATCTCTCAAAGTGTTTATGAATATAAACACATTTTTGTTTCTTTTGAAGGACTCCCCCTTCACATGTGCTCATGGATTTTTTAAGAAATTTGCACATGCGTGAGGAGTTTGCACTTTTTGAATTGATCCACTTTCAGTGAACATGACTGATTTAAGACACGCTTACATCACTAGTTAGATTAGCTTGAAATTATTACCCATCCTGGTCAAGTCCAAAGAAAGTCTCTCGAGACGGTACATTCTACTCGGACAAGTCCTATTCGAGACACGCTTACATCACTAGTTAGACTAGCTTGAAATTATTACCCGTCCAGGACAAGTCTTTTCGATTACTGACATTTTAACCTTCGTCAATTCATTGGTACTTTCTGAATCGAGCTCTTTTGAGATTCAGTCATAATCTTTAAACATGTTTGATCACATTTTAATCATGTCTTCTCCCCCTCAAAAATAGCATATCGTGATATTTTTGATATCAACTGATTAAGAAAAAGTTTTTTGGAGAGATAGACAGATTTCATTTTGCATGAATACGTAACATTTTTGTTTTTGAACCCCCCCTTAATGATAGCTCATTTTAAAATCAATTAAGGGTTTAGAGGGAGTTATCTTGAGCACTCATTTGAAAGATTTTGAAAAACCTTTTGATGAATCTTGAAAAAGTGCTCAAGATTTCTGTTTGGAAAAACGAGTTTTTGTTTGAAGTCTTTTTCATTTGTTTAGACTCGAACTTTTTGAAAAAGATTTCATTCGTGGAAATACGAGTCCTTGATTTGAAATAATCAGAGTCATCATTCGGGTCCGGGTTTCGTACTGAAGTATACGAAAGCCATAGTGAAGAAACTTTTGAGAAACGACATGTTTTAGAAAAACATTTTAAGGAACTCCCGTTCAAGCATCTGTACATGTCCGTATCATTGTTGAATGAAATTTCTAGAAATATACAGAATATTGATTTATACGAGAGACATGTCGTGAGAAGAATATTTTTGGATTTTTTGATTTTATATTGTTTTTGTATTTTTTGAAAATTTTATATTTTTGTATTTTGTTTTTGTTGGTTTTTCAAATTTTGTATTTTGTTTTTTCAAAAATATTTACAGCGAAGCGATTTTGAAAACATTTTTCAAGAAGATTCGAGAAGACGTTCTAGCTCCTCAGGAGTTAGGCTTCGCATGCCAATTCGTTGAACTAAATCGTCAAACCTTTCTTTTGGAAGGGCTTTAGTAAATAGATCGGCGAGTTGGTAATCAGTCTTAACGAAAAATAATTCAACAGTACCCTCTTCTACGTGCTCTTTGATGAAATGGTAGCGGACTTTGATATGCTTAGTCTTTGAGTGTTGTACGGGATTGCACGAGATGGCTATGGCACTTTTTGAGTCACAATACATAGGTATTCTGTCAAAAGTAAAGCCATAATCTGTGAGCTGTGTCCGCATCCAAAGAACTTGGGCACAACACGTAGATAGAGACACATACTCGGCTTCGGCGGTTGATAGTGCAGTACAATCCTGTTTCTTTAAAGACCATCTTACTAGCTTTTCACCTAAAAATTGTGCTCCACCTGATGTACTCTTTGCTGTAACTTGATCACCGGCATGGTCGGCATCTGAAAATGCTGTTAGATTAAACCCCGAATCCTTCGGATACCAAAGTCCCATGTTAATGGTGCTTCGTAGGTACCGAAAGATCCGTTTAACCTCTTTGAGGTGAAGTTCGGTAGGCTTTGCCTGAAACCGTGCTAATAAACAAATAGCAAATTGAATATCGGGTCGACTAGCAGTTAGGTACATGAGAGAACCGATCATGCTCCGATATTTCTTCGGATCGATGGGTTTCCCAAACAAATCAGCACCTATTTTTGGTGAAGTGACCATTGGTGTACCAACAGAATCACAGTTTTCCATTCCATGTTTTTTCAAAATCTCTATTGTATATTTAGCTTGATTGAAAAAAATACCACGAGGGGATTGATGTATTTGTAAACCAAGAAAGAATTTTAGTTCCCTCATCATGGACATTTCAAATTTGCTTTTCATGAGATTTTCAAAATGTTTTGAATGGTTCGGATTAGTGGACCCAAAGATAATGTCGTCCACATAAATCTGAACAATCAAAATGTCATCTTTGAATTTTTTGGTAAACAAGGTGTCATCTACTGTTCCTTTGGTGAAATTGTTTTTGAGCAAGAAAGATGATAGTTTGTCATACCACGCTCTTGGAGCTTGTTTTAAACCATAAATGGCTTTCTTAAGCTTGTAGACATAGTCTGGATGATCTTTGTCGATGAATCCCTCTGGTTGACTCACATACACTTCTTTTTATAGAGTTCCATTCAAGAAAGCTGTCTTAATGTCCATCTGATAGACTATGATGTTTTTGTGAGCTGCATAGGCTAAGAAAATCCAGACTGCTTCAAGTCTAGCTACAGGCGCGAATGATTCTTCGAAATCTATCCCTTCTTCTTGTAGATATCCTTTAGCCACGAGACGAGCTTTGTTACGAATTACAGTCATTTCCATATCCAATTTGTTCTTCCACAACCACTTGAGATCAAGAATACGTTTATCAAGTGGTCGTTCAACAAGTTCCCAACTATCATGTAACTGGTATTGAAGAATTTCATCCTGCATCGCTTCAATCCAAGGGTTTTCTGCCATTGCTTCCCGTATGTTCTTTGGTTCTTTGAGGCTGATTGAGCAAATGTAAATGCACAATTCGAGATCGGTGGCAAGTTGTCTCCTCGTCTGAACTGGCTTTGAAGGTTCACCAATAACGTGTTCAATTGGATGGTCTTTTGTCCATTTGAGTGTAGAAGGGTACCTTGGGTTAAACATATGTGTGGAAAACTAGAAGGGGGGGGGTGAATAGTTTTACGTCCTTTTTAAAATTTGTAAAAACAAGTTTGTTTTAAAAACTTTGATTCTAGTTTATGTGATCTCAATACTTGCACTATATGAACAACTATATAATAACTAACTAACTAAGCTAATATAGTAAAGGTAAATAAGTAAGTAATGAGAAGAGTTGGAGAGATCAAACCACAACACAAGGATTTATAGTGGTTCGGCTACAAGGTTACCTTCCTTGTTCCTACTCCACTCCCCGAGCACCTACTCTCGAGTTTTCTTCACTATGTCAACAAACTCCCTTATGGCGGAGAAAACCTTACACACCAATTTACACACCACAACTACGTCACAACTTAATCACAACTTCTATACAACTTCTTCACACCTATCTTCTTCACACCAATCTTCTTCACAACTACACTACTTCACTACTAAAACAACTTCTTCTCCCTACACAACTTCTATTACTTCTAAACTACTAATTGCAAGCACAACACAACTTCACAAGTAATATACACAATATACACAACTACTCTTCAATGCTTCTTGAACTTAGTTGTAGAAGGAGTATTCTTCTTTTGCACTTTGGATGAGAATGAATGAGAGGGGATTGAATCACTTGAAACAAGGATTAATAATCTTATGATCAAAGGATTTTGGAAGATGTTTAGAGAGTTTTAGATCTGAAATTTTTGTGCAAAAGGTAAGGTAAAATTCCAGGTTTAAGGTGGTATTTATAGGAGAAAAATTCTGACAATTTCTGACACAAGAGCCTGACCGGTCCCCTTAAATCATGGCCGGTCCCCTTAATTTTAAGGGGACCGCCCAGCTGTAACGGCCAGACAACTTGTCATTTAGTGGGGAAAGTTTATTTGGTGAAAAACTAACTGATTTTGGTTAAAAATTTGAATTCATATATTTAGTATGATTAAAACATTTTTCTTTATTACCAAAAGTGTTTTTCAAAAATATATAATATGTTTATATAATTAAATAAACTTTGTATTAATTAATTAAATACCCCTTTGATCATGAGATGTATTAAGCACTTGTTTATCCGTACCTTAAGTGATTAAGTTGGATATAGTGATATAAACTAGCTTAATACTTGTTTACGTAGTAATCTTACGTTTGATGATTTTACATTTTGTGATCATCAAAACATAGAGATATCGAAAAATATAAATAACGTTTTTATGCATTATTTATGTCAACAATCTCCCCCTTTTTGATGATTACAAAATCTAAACTCATTAAGAGAAAATTAGTATATATACAAGTATTATTGTGAATTTATAGCAATTCTCCCCCTTTTTGTTAGCATCAAAAAGGTTATCCCGATTTTAATGGAGCTCCCCCTTGATGTATACTCCCCCTCGTTTGAGGTCAAAGAGAAATCGAGATATGGAATGCTTGCAAAAATATTTAGAACAAGCAATATATATATATATGCATGCAATAATTATATATAAAGATAAGGCAAGCAATATAAACATGGAATAAAATACTTCATTAAATAGATAAGAGCACAAACATTATACATCCAAGATGTATGAACAATAAAACAATACAATTAATATAACTAATAAACCAAACTCTAATGGAAATGTTTTTCTTAGAGCTTGTCATCAAAATGGTTTAAACCATGTTATTCTCAACCATGAGTCATGCTTAATTTGGGAGGAGCAATGTTGTAGGTGGAGATGATGGAGAAGTGTTTGATGGAGGTGGAGGTGTGGTTGATGTTTGTGGTAGAGGAGTGGATGTTGTTGGTTGAGGTTGAGGAAGCAAGCTTTCAATATATGAAAACATGTAACGGATTTCATCTCTTAAACCAAAGATGATGGTACGGTTATGGATGCAACAAAGACAAGTATCACCATGAGCTCCAAGCAAGCTCCATGGGATGGGATTGTAGGTTGGTGGATTGAGTGGTGATGATGAAAATTGTGCATCAAGAGGTGTGATGGGTGATAATGAAAGTGTTATGTCTAAGGTTGCATTATCAAGAGGTGATGGTGGTGGAATACTTGGTGGAGGTGATAGGTGAGTGTTGATGTAGTCATTGATGGATGATGATGATGGTATGGAAGAGGTGGAGGTTCCATGTGTTGATGGTGTTTTGGATGGTGCATTTGGAGCACTAGGAGATGAGCATTGAGGTGGTGGTGATGGAGTGGTATTGTCTTCATTTGTGAGATCAATAAAGAGTTGTTTTGGTGGGATGATAACAAGTTTTTGTTTCTTGGCAATGTTGGAGGTGGTGGTTTTTGGTGATGACATGATAGATTTGTTGAGGTTGATGATGATAAGGAAATGTGGATGAAGGTGAAAAGGGTTAAATAGCATGAAGTTATGATTAGAAATGGTATTAATTTGAAATTTCATTGTTAGATTCCAAAATCAGTTTAGTTTTTAAGGGAAATGGTAGCTGGGACTAGCAAAAGAAATCACAAGTTGCAAAAGAAAACAGTAAAAATTACTACTGTATGGGTGGCCGGTCCCCTTAAATTTAAGGGGGCTGCCCCTTATGAATTAAGGGGGCCGCCCATCTGACGACCCAGAAATCAAAATTTTCAAAATTTTTCTGGAAAGACGTTATATCCTGTTTTGTATTTGCAACAAGCTCTATTTGGACATTTCACATTTGTTTTGGTCTATTAGAAATCATACATATATATATATATATATATATATATATATATATATATATATATATATATACACACACACATATATATAATCCTACACAAATCATGCAATCATAGATTAAAAGCAAGTATAAAAACATGCATACATGTAGAGAAAATAATATTAAAAAGTATATGGCAATATAGTTCAAATATGTCTAGGAAAATAGTAACAAACAACACATAATTAACATATTACAAAATGTTTAAGATGAATAATAAAACCAATTTCATAGTCATCATAACTACTTTATCTTTCCTAGCGCCCCATCAACAGTAGTGACAAATGACTATAAGTCATCCTCATCGTCATCCCTTGGAAAGGAGAACGAAACAAGAATGCTAGGATGATGAGATTTAAACTTAAGAGTTTTGCGAGTTTGAGGAAGAACGAGAGGACGAAGGGTTGGATAGATAGATTGATAAATACTACTACCTCCGTCCCATAATTATTGCCCATGTTTGACTTTTTAAGTCTTCCCTTTACAACTTTGACCTTAATAATTTTATCTTGTGTTATATAATACTTGATGTAAAATATATGAATGAATTGAGTTTTAAATATACTTTTCATTAGTATAATTTTTGTCAAATATTATATCATACAAACAAAAATATATAAGGTCAAAATCGAATAAAAAAGACTTGAAAAAGTCAAACTGGACAGTCAATGTGGGACGGAGGGAGTATCATCGAGATCGGGATAGTTTTCAATGACATGCTTGTAGAGACAAGTGAGAAACATACCATATGGAAGAATAGCTTTAGGATTTGCTCTTGCACATTCAATACGTTTGATAAAGAAGTAAGCCAAATTGTAAGGTTGTTCGGCAACAATACAATACAACATATGAGCGAGACAAGCCGGGAGATGGTCAGAGTGTCCTTCGGAACCTAACGCATTCTCACGAACTAGTTCTTCCCAATATTCCATGTCGGGCCTTAATTCTTTAAGAAGAATTTGATTTTTAGGAATTGAGACATGTTTGGATATGATGCTTTGGGTGGAAGTTTCACATTCCAACCCGAGCATTTGACGAATATCTTCGGGAGATGGAATTTCGGAGACATACGGACCATGAGTAGGACGAGAACGTTGAAGAGCGCAAAGATCCCACTCATTTGTGAATACGGATTGACCGGAAAAAGGAATTTGAAGGATTTGACCAAATTGTGCAAGAGTGAGAGTAATAAATTCATGTTGAATCATGAATGAAATGAAGATGGAACCAAAGTTTTGTATCATGAATGAAATGAAGAGCCCATAATCAAGAACGCCCAACTTTTGTATCAACAAGTGGCGCCATCCGTGGGACCCCTACTGAAAACTAAAGAACTAGAATGACAAAAAATAAGAACTCAAGCCAGTGGACTCCGCAGCCAGAAAAACGTGACCCCAGTGGAAGAATCAACAAGATTCGACCCCTAGGCAGGTTGCTGGGACAACCAGCGCACCTGGTTACCAAGAGGCAGGGACAACCCAACCTCTTCCAGTGGTAGAAGTGCCTGTAAGGACTACCCAAACCACCACAGTGGTCCCAAGCGTTGAGGAACTCCAGCGTACCCTCTTCACTACTCCTCACCAAACTGTACCCACAGTGAACAACACTGTGCCATCGGGCGCGCCTAACCGAGATAGGGTGCCTAATACTGAGGCAGACATTCTTGCAGCAACTGAGGACACACCCAACCTAACGTTGGGAAATTTTGTATTCCAAAATTATGAAACCCTAACTGCCCTCATGCAAGAAGAGGCAAGGAGAAGGTCAAGTACGAGACTACAAGCTCGGCTCAATTTTGGTCCTGAACGCGAACCATCACCACCGCGCCACCCACGAGGAAGACGCGCAGATATCGAAAAACGTACTACTATCCACGATAGGCTGGGTACGACATCTAATTCACAATATTCAGAGGAATATGAAGGCAGCGAGAGGCGCACTAATGTTCATTCCAGACTTGGCAGTCGAGGGATACAAGACCGACTAGGACCTCATCATTCACCAAGCTAAGGGTCCTCCAAATCTGGGAGCAAGAGAATTCACGACAGATTGGGGAAAAGAATGTCCCCAAGTGAAAGCCCCTCAAGCTCTTCTTCTGAAGGAAGTCGGCGCAAGTGCCGAAAAAGATACTGCTCTCCCTCCAGTGACTCCTCGGACAACGAGGACAGAGAAACAGGACATTAGAAATCAAGAGGAAGACACCGCGAAGAAGAGAATGAAGACATATCTCTTCCATGGCGACGCCATAAAGTTATGCGTTTACATGACGTATCAGCGATTACTCCGACCACAAAAGGAGGCGCATGCCCACTAACGTGAAAACATATGATGGAACAGGTGATCCTGATGATCATCTAAAAGTTTTCGAATCAGCTGCCACTATCGAAAACTGGCCACAGCCTGTGTGGTGCCATATGTTTAATTCTACGTTGGTAGGGAATGCGCGCATATGGTTTAGCAAACTCCCGCGACGGAGCATCGGTGGGTTTGAAGAATTACGTAAAGCATTCCGTCTCAACTTCACCCAGAGAAAGAAGTGCGCTAAAAACCCTGTTGAACTAGCCAGAGTAAAACAGCGCCAAGGGGAATCAACCAGCGCTTTTATGGAACGCTTAAAGGATGAGTGCATACAGGTCAAAGCATGTCCTGAAATTCTTAAAATTTCAGGGTTCATGAATGGCATTAACAACCCAGAACTTATCCAGAAGCTAAATGACAAAGTTCTCCAAACTTTCGATGAGCTAACAAAGCGCACCAGATCATTTATACAAGGAGAAGCAGCTGCTGCGGATAGCAAAAAAGGTTACTCGAATAATAGGCAACAAGAACAGCCTAGGAGACAATCCAATGATCAGAATAACAACCGCAACAGGAGTTACCGCAGTGGAAGAGACAATGACAAGTACACCCCTCTCACAAAAACTCCGAGGGAAATATTTGTAACAGAAGGGGCAAATTTCCCAAAACCTCCACCAATGCGTACCGCAGAGGAAAAGCGCATAGGGAATGGATACTGCGAGTACCATGGTCAAAAAGGCCATACAACTAACGAGTGCGTCCAGCTAAGACAACTAATTGAAAAGTTAGTAAGGGAAGGTAGAATGGACCACCTTGTAAAAAAAATCAAAGAGGGAAAGGACAAACAAAGGAACGGGGGTAAGAAAGAACCTCCCAAAGAAAAATCTGACACCATATACATGATACAGTCATGGCAACGTAAAATAAAGCAAAAAGTCAGCAAAAAATTCTCCCTAGAAAGAGATATCCTTCCCTACCTTAGCTGCGGACAACGCAGTGGTAGAACCTCTAACTATTGAAATACATATAGGGGGACACGACATCCACCACATGTACATTGATGGAGGAGCATCCGCTGATATCCTATACGATCATTGTTTCAAAAGACTGAAACCTGAAATCCAAAGTCAATTGATACCAGCAACAACGTCGCTGACTGGATTCACAGGAGAAAAGATTTGGCCCATGGGGCAATTACGCTTGCTGGTGGTCGTAGGAGATGCACAACACTCAACTGCAACATGGATAAATTTCATGGTAATAAAGTCTCCCTCACCATACAACGGCATCATTGGGAGACCTGGGATATCATCTATGCGCGCTGTACCATCCACAGCGCATGGAATGCTTAAATTTCCAGTGGAAGGAGGAGTTGTCACCCTCTAAAACACAACAGTACCACCAAAGGAATGCAACGCGATAACCACTGAGGTAGAGAATATTCCAGAACGGCGCACAGAAAAAACACCAAGCCTAAAGGTCGCTATTCACCCCAATTACCTAGACCAACAAGTTTCGATTGGTGGATCTTTATTTGACAAAGGTAAAGCAGCCGTGTGCGCACTCTTGCAAAAGAACCTGGACATCTTTGCATGGGAACCAAAACACATGACAGGAGTGCCACGCTTTATTACAGAGCATAAGCTACAAATCCGACAAGGATATCCCCCAATACGACAGAAGAAGCGCGGCCAAGCCCCAGATCGTGCAAAAGCTATTCTGGAAGAAGTACACAAACTCGTAGACGCAGGCATCATGCGCGAAGTGTATTACCACGATTGGCTCTCTAACCCAGTAATGGTAAAGAAGAGCGACGGCAGTTGGAGAATGTGCCTGGACTTTACTAACCTTAACAAAGCATGTCCACAGGACTGCTACCCACTGCCAGAGATAGACTAGAAGGTAGAATCCCTGTGCGGATATCCCTTTAAATGTTTTCTAGACGCATACAAAGGGTACCATCAAATACAGATGGCAGTTGAGGATGAAGAAAAAACAGCTTTCCACACCAGTCAAGGAGTTTACTGCTACACGAAAATGCCTTTTGGCCTGAATAACGCAGGCGCAACATACCAACGATTGGTGGACATAGCTTTTGAGAAACAAGTAGGTTGAAACTTGGAAGTCTATGTTGACGACCTTGTCATCAAAAGCCACACAGAGGATGAATTGGTGCGCGACATCGAGGAAACGTTTAAAACATTGGGACACATAAACATGAAGTTAAATCCCAAGAAGTGCACCTTTGGCGCAACTGAAGGCATGTTTCTCGGATACTTAATAGAGCCTGATGGAATTAAACCTTGCCCAGAAAAAACAAAAGCTGTTATTGATCTTCCCTCACCGCGCACACTCAAAGAAGTCCAGTCATTAAACGGAAAGCTAGCAGGGCTAAACCGTTTCTTATCTAAGTCAGCAGACAAATCACTTCCCCTTTTTAAAACACTCACGAAGTGTACTAAAAAGGGAGACTTTCGTTGGACCAAAGAAGCAGAAGAAGCTTTCCAACAACTAAAACACCATCTGGCATCTCTTCCCAAACTTGTTGCACCGCGACCAGGGGAAGAGCTAATCATGTACTTATCGGCAACTCATGGAGCAGTCAGCGCAGTGCTATTGACAGATAGGAACTCCGTCCAGACACCCATATACTTTGTAAGCAAAGCATTGAAGAAGACAGAGACTAACTACATCGCTATGGAAAAGCTGGTCTTAGCTCTAGTATTCGCAGCCAAAAGACTGCGCAGATACTTTCAAGCGCATCCAATAGCGGTAATCACAGATCAGCCAATTAAACAAGTTATCTCTAAACCTGACGCATCAGGGCGGCTACAAAAATGGAGTGTACTGTTAAGTGAATATAATATCTCATATAGACCGCGCACTGCAATCAAAGGACAGATATTAGCTGATTTCATTGTCGAGAAGCCATATAGCGATAGTCCAACCTCTACAACCAAAACAGATCTGCAGGAATCTTGGATTCTGTTCACAGATGGGTCTTCATGTGTAGATGGATCAGGCGCAGGCCTTATTCTCACAAACCCAGAAGGTATGGAATTCACCTATGCGCTGCGCTTCGAATTCACAGCCACAAACAATGAGGCAGAATACGAAGCCCTACTAGCTGGACTGCGCATCGCAATCCAAATGGGTGTACGCAACCTGGAGGCAAACGTAGATTCTCGGCTAGTCGCTAACCATGTGCTAGGTGAATATGAAGCCAAGGATGAACACATGATCCAATACCTGGAAAAGACTAAGTCCTTAATTAAAAACTTTGACAGGTTCACAATAAAACAAGTGCCCAGAGGGGACAACAGGAAGGCTGATGCGCTCAGCAAGATCGCATCCACAAGCTTTGCGCACCTATCAAAACAGGTATTGGTAGAAACCCTACAAAACAAGTCAATCTTGGAGATGGAAGTATCCACAGTGATAGAAGAACATGATCCTACATGGTTGACACCTATCATTGAATTCATTAGCAAGGGAATCTTGCCACAAGACCATAAGGACGCTCGAAGAGTGCGGCGCACAGCACAACGATTTGAATTACGAGATAACATACTCTATCGACGCTCTTTCTTGCATCCTTGGCTCAGATGTGTTGGACCTCTTCAAGCAGACTATGTACTTCGAGAAATCCATGCTGGATCATGTAGCATGCACTCAGGACCGCGATCTGTGGTAGCAAGCGCTCTACGGTCGGGGTATTATTGGCCAACCATGCACCGCGACGCACGCGATCTGATAAAGAAATGCAGCAATTGTCAAGTACATAGGCCAATTCCGCGCCGACCACAACAAGAGCTAACACCCATTACCTCACCATGGCCATTTTACAAATGGGGCATTGACATCGTAGGACCCTTTCCAGTTGCAGCAGGAGGACTAAAGTTCCTCATCGTAGCCATAGATTACTTCACAAAGTGGATTGAAGCTAAGGCGGTGGTGAGCATCACGGGAAACCAAGTCAAACGTTTTATCTGGGACAACATTGTCTGTCGCTTCGGACTACCCGAAGAGATTATATTAGACAATGGAAAACAGTTCTGCGACAACCCATTCAAAGATTGGTGCGCACAATTGAACATCACGCAACACTTCGCTTCAGTAAAACACCCACAAACCAATGGCTTAGTTGAGCGCGCAAATCGCAGTCTAGGTAAGGAATAAAAGCGCGCCTTGACAGACACAAAGGAAGGTGGGTGGACGAGCTCTCACATGTCTTATGGGCACATCGCACCACAATCAAAACCAGTACTGGCGACACGCCATTCTCCCTTGTCTACGGAACAGAGGCCGTCATACCAGCCGAGATAGGAATTCCAACTATACGAACAGCAGAGGTCAACGTCACAACAAATGACGAGGAGCAGCGCATAGACTTGGACTTACTGGAAGAAAGACGTGAACGCGCAACAATACGCGAAGCAAAGGCTAAAGCAAAAATGAAGAAGTATTATGATGCAAAGGTCAAACACACTTCCTTCAGGCCAGGAGACTTTGTATACCGTGCGAATGATGCGAGCCACGAAGAAGACACAGGCAAGCTCGGACCTAAATGGGAAGGACCCTACGAGGTCACTGATGCGCTAGGCAATGACGCATATAGGTTGCGCGATATGGAGGGTCACGACCTAGTGCGCACCTGGAACATCTGCAATCTTAAAAGATGTTATTTTTAGGCAAGGCTACGGCCATTACACAGACACCTTTGCACTCTAGGATGTGCCCAATAAGTGTTTGTTTTTTCTTTTCTTTCTTAGGAATTGTATTTTTACTCTTTCAAAAAAAACTTGCAAGTATCAATAAAATGTTATGGTTTCTAGCTAACTCCATAACGTATTTCACTTTATTGCGTACATACTTATATATGTCAATATTGTTATCTTATATTTTTGCCTACATGGCGTGCATGCACTAATTAAGACCCACGAAGGCATAAAGGATGAGTAAACCTACTAATTCACTCGTTGAGTAAGAGGGTTGCAAACCCATCAACATTGGATCATGCATCCTTGCTAAGCACCTTACTTTCGAGACGTCGAGGTAAGTTTTACGTGCGCATCCCACGAAGGGTGTGCAAATATTAAGTACACCGTACAAAGATTAGCAAATAACGAGCCAAGACACTTGGTCAAATAATAAAACTTAGCAAACATTCATGCAAGTATATTTTTAAGTCACGCACTTAATTTATAAAAGAGTATCTTATTCAACATTTTTACACAAAATTACAAGAAAAAGATACACTTTGTTATTTACATAATACATATACAAGAAACAGCCTACACACTATGGCGATGCTCAGGGCTATCTTCTGGTGCAGCAGAACTCCCCGCCTCCTGAAGCTTTCTCAAAAGCAATGCATCCTTGGGAGATACGGTTGGCACACTCACAGGAACCCCATCAGACCTGGGAATGTGTGCAGCGCCCACGTCGCATAATACTGCCTTGCCCTGAATACCTTTCTTTTGGGCAGCTCTCTGCGCGTGGCGCTCCAATACCTCCTTCAGAGGAATTTCCCTCTCAAGGGCAAAAGGGTTCAGCATATGGCGAGGCTGCACAAACACTGGAACCTGCAGCTGCGATTCATCGGGCTTAAGGAAGTAATCCGGTTGCGCCTCTGCATCCTCCAAAAGGTGGCGCCCCAAGGTCAACCCCTCCATAATTACCTTTATGGGGTTGTCTTGGTCGCGCTCCAACCGTGCAATCTGAGGCAACTCGAGAACTTTCAACCCCTCCATAGCCTGCATCAGCTTGTCGTACGCAGCCGTGTTATACCCAGGCACCTCAGTCAAGGCCTTGCTCAATAGCTTAGCCTCATGGAGATCCTCCATAGCCTGTGACCTCCCGCGCTCCACGGCACACTGCACCACCTTCCCAAAGGCGCCCAACACCTCTTGGGACTCCAAAGTACCCATAGCGGCCAGGCGCAGCCCACGACTAATCAACCACCTACATCAACAAGGACAACTTGTGTTAGAGAAGACATATCAACATAATATAATAAAGCATACAAAGCTGAAAAGGAAGTACCTGCGCTCAGCAATGGTCGACATCAGATGAGGGTATAACTCCTCATCGTACTCTATGCTCAGGCCGCGCAGCTTATTCTCCTGCATCTGGACAATCTCCTCCATGCGCTCCTTGAACTTGACAATACTCGCGAAGTGCTCCTCCCTCTTCTCCTCCAAATACCTTACCGCCCAAGTCATGTTGGCCTTGTACTGATGAAGTTGTCCGCGCGCCAGCTCCAGCTCAGCCATCGCGGTCAACTTCTCATGGGTGACCTTCTCATTGTACACCCTGGAGGATCCCACTTCCGCCTGCGCTTCAGCCAGCTGCGCATGGAGCATAGTTATCTCCTCATCTTTTTGGGCGAGAGTACTGCTCTCCCCGATGTAACTCGTCTTCAACTGAGCCACCAGCTCAGTCTGACGTGCAGCAGTCACAACCAACTCATCCATCAGTTGCTGCGCAGGTACGCCCCCATCAACCTTAGCTTTCCCCTCCTTATTTTCATTCTGCGGAGGGGACACGGTCTCCACGAAGGCTCCATCATCCTTCGTGGCATCATCCCTACAATACATGAAGAAAACAGTTAGATCATATTACGACAAGTAATATATATATATATATATATATATATATATATATATATATATATATATATATATATATATATATATATATATATATATATATATATATATATATATAAGACAAAGATACTTACAGAAATGGAGAGGCCTCTGCAGTCTTCTTATCCGCGCCAGGAGCGGATGTCTCTTCCTCCGCGGATGACTCCGCATCTCCAATAAGGTGGCGTCGTCTCTTCGAAGTGTAACTGCTCCCAGCCTCCCCTTTGCGCTTTAGATTCTGCGCTACCTCTTCCTTCAGCACGTCCTCAGGCTTCAATATTTCCACGCTATCAGATGATTCAGCGTGCGCCTCCTCCTCTTGCGCCATCTCTACATCTGGTGCCACACTCTGAACGGGCGTTACTTGGAGAGGTGGCGAATCTTCATGGCCAACATTCCCCAGCACCGTCAGATGACCCTGGGTCGCATCCAGAAGCGGCTGCTTACCCTCCCTCAGAGGGCGCACTCCCACAGTCACTTGCTTTGGCTTTTCCAGCTTAACCATAGCAAATAGATCCATCTCTGCGCACATAAAAAAACAGCAAAAGAAGGGATTAGTTACTAAACGTGCGCATATAGAAAACTTACATATTTGAAGTAGAAGGGACGAACACCCACCCCGGCCTTCCTCATCTATGAAGGTTGGCACCTCGTCAACACCACCGAAGTAATTGTGACTCAACCCCACCTGCACCAAAAACTCCTCCGGATAAGGGTTAATGGAAATGCGGTTGGCATCAAGGGTCTGCGCATCGGCCAAACTATAGGAACCGGGTGCGGGGCGCCCATCCCTTGGCAAAGTGTCTTGAGTATAAAACTCAAAGGGTGATGGAAATACCACGTCATCAACCCAGAAAAAATGCTCCCTCCAATGTCTCAGGGAGTCTACCTTTTCAGTATAACACTGAAGCGCCCCAGGGCGCTTCGCAAAGGACACCCATCCATTTGACCACGTTGTGTAGTAGAAGACGCGAAACAAGGCAATGGTCAGCTCTATCGCAAGTAAACGGCAGTTTACCTCAAAATTCGACACCTTAGTCGCACCTATACAGTGCAGCTGTGAGATGTGGAGACGATAGTGATTGAGCAAATCGCTCAGAAAAATAGATATCGGTACGCGGTAATTCGCGTACTCGAAAAAACGCGTGTATAATCCTATTTTCCCTTCGGGGAAATCGGCTATACACGCATCAACATCTGGAGCTTCTGGATGCACATCATTCTCAGTCATCGCAGAGCGAAAATCTTCTAATTGGGCAACCATTTTCATAAATTTACTGAGAAACGCACACAAATTTACCTAATAAAATAGTTACTTTCTTTGCAAAAAACGTTTTGAAGAAGTGAGTAGGTGTTTTTACTGTGTGTTTTGGTAAAGTGAGGGCGGTGACTCTTATATAAGGAGGTCAAAAACCATAGATGATGTCCACGTGGATCCCACTCACAAAACGTGTGGCTAGAAACCGAACCGGTACATGCACTTTTTCCCGACTTACGAGGGACACGTGGACACAACCCCCGATTTTCGAGGTATTTCTTTGAAATATCTATGACTAAGTACATTGTACTCCAAATTGGGCGGCAATATTTCAAAGTCCTCCCGCCACGCTTACCGCTGTTATGATTAGTCTAGCATCCGCGGCTACGAGCCGCACACACTATACTGGGGGGACATGATGACGTATAGTCTATATATGGGCCACAAGCCCAAATATTAAACATTACTAAGGCCTAATTCCACCATGTGTGGGCTATTGTAACTTGGGCCGCATCAATAATAGGAGTGGGCTCAGGCAAGCCCAACCAAACTATATACGGAATAGATAGAGATCTTCTATCTATGGAATGGATATCCTTAACCCGGATAAGCACCATGTGTGCGAAACGTAAGGAGCACGAACCCTACAAGGATTCTGCGCCTATATAAGGAATGACATAATTATCATTCAAGATACGATTCACAAACCCTAAAACTCTTTATGAGAACCTTAAATCGATTACTTACTCTCATGCCGGAGTCTAATCGTGGGAGACAATCCCACGATAAGCCTAACGGTGTTGTTTATTTTCTTAGTGCGCAGGTTTTAAGCATTAAGAAGCGAATTGGTATGAGAGCAAGAGCCCATAATCAAGAACGCCCAACTTTTGTATCAACAGAAGTCAAGAATGAAGCGAGGAATGATGGGTTCATTAATTTGGAAGAGACATTCAAGATGGATATTTGTGAATGAACTTTCGATGAAATCGGATTGATAGTAAGCTTGATCTACGACTCGACCTTCATGAATGTTTCTATCTTCTATATGACGATAGATACGTGCAATGGAGGGAGAGGTAGTGGGAAGTTGAGATACTTTGGGAATGTAGTTTTTGGTTAAGGAAATATCTTCGGTAATCACTTTGGGCATTTTCACCTAAACACAACAACAATACAAAAGACCAAAATAAATACAAAGAAGAATAAAAGTGTATATATTGGTAAGATTTATGTTGGAACGTAAACATACTTCGACGATAATCCTAGGAAGTAGTTTACCATGTTCCTTAATATTATTTTTAACTCGTTCTAGATATATTTTACGATGTTTAGTAAGTAGTTATGAACAAATCCAAACGCCCTTTTAAACATCTTAATATATCATGAAATTTACTAGATTTACATTAGGTTGTAAAACTAGCCATTCCTTACGAGTTTCTTATGCATGTAATTAGTTTTCGAAAAAGATGGTTTATATTTTGACTCAAAATGTCATTTTTTGTACTAAACCAAACGCTTCCTTAAATAGACATTTACACTACAAGTATGTCAATATATATATGAATTATATATCTTGACAAGTCCGAATTACAAGTTTTTATAGCATTATTCAACAATGTGTTTACCAAAAAAATTTGAAAAGAAAAGTATGAAATTTTTCAAAAATTTTCGACAAGAGGGTTTATAATTACTAGTTTCTAGTGTTAATTTAGCATCCTAATCTTAAGGGAAGCATTTAGTTATGGAAATTTTAGACCCAATTCGAAAGAAATTATGAATTTGAAAAAAAATTATTAAAACATGCATAATCTTGAGTTTGACTAAATTAGATGGAATTAGATGAAATGTGTTATGAAAAACTTACAATATGTAATGGTGATCGTGTTAGGTGAATTTTCCCTTTGCGAAATAACCCGAATTATGTGATTTGGAAGTGGTTTTTAGGTGTTTTGGGGTTTGGGATTCGTTACAGCAGCAGAAAATAGAAGAGGTGTTTGAAAAGTGGAGTGTTTGGCAAAAGAAACAAGTGGAAAAACGGGTTGGAACTATCAGATGGCCGGCCCCCTTAAACATTAAGGGGCCGCCCTTCATTTGGCTGTCGGTCCCCTTAAACATTAAGGGGGCCGCCCTCCAAACTTTGATTTTTTGTGGTTTTGGTTTCTGGAAAGAACAAGAATATATATATATATATATATATATATATATATATATATATATATATATATATATATATATATATATATATATATATATATATATATATATATATATATATATATATATATATATATTTAATCAAAAATACGTTGGAGAGTATTCGCACGAAAGGAATTACTTGACACTTTTACTTGACATTTCGTCAATTAAAATTTCTTGATCATTTCGGATGAAATTTATCAAGTTGTCAAGTGGACGAGAGAGTTGTGGAAGGTTTGTAAGTATATATATATATATATATATATATATATATATATATATATATATATATATATATATACGTATATAGTATGGGCTTTTAAGACGGGAATATAGGAGGGAGACGTATGCAACGGAAGACGGGAGTTTGTTTCATCCATAGATTTTTCGACTCATATCTCTACATCAGCATGAGTGTTGATGAACATTAAAGTTCAATAAGGCAAATGGGGGGAAAGAAAAGGTTCGTAAACGAACAATTTCTAGTTCTAGAAAAATCAACAAATGAATTTTCTAGGTTATAAGATCCTAGATATAGCTAAGTATATATATATATATATATATATATATATATATATATATATATATATATATATATATATATATATATATATAAAATCTAGAGGAAACAATGAGCCAAACAAAATCACATAAAAATTAGATACTAAACTAAGCATGCATTTCTTGTCAGGGAAATAAAAGGAAATGTGTACATTTCGTCTTCAATGCGTTTATCTTCAAAGTCTTCAAGGAATAGTCCGAATAATAGGTGACAACTAAAATTTCCATGTTTGAATGGCGAATTTTCTACGTTGGTCCCCATTGTCTCATTTGACCAAAGTTATTTGATCCGAACTTATTTTGTATTTGACTTGGGTGCATATATGGTGGAAACATTCCCCACGGATTGAAGTTCCACATTTGTTGATTATTGTTAAAGTTTCGTCTATTTTGGTTTGCTCTTGGTTGAGGTGTTTTAGGTCTAGGGTAAGAATTATTTGGTTTCCTAGGTGGTGGAGTTTTAGATCTTGTTTTAGGTTTAGACGATCTTACCTCGGTTTTTAAAGATGGTTTATAAAACGGTTTTATTTCTTCATCACTAGCAAGAGGTATTTTCTTATCATTTATGAGTATATACTTAGGACTAGATTTTGAAGGTTTTAGTTCCTTGAGTTCACTTTCAAATTTAACATTTTTAATTTCACTTGTTGAAGCTTCGGTTGAGTTAAATCCTAAACCGGTTTTATCTCCGGATACTCTTTGAATACTTATAATTTTACTAAGTGAGTTACTACTATTTTCAAATTTATCAAGTTTACAAATTTCTTCCCTAAGTTTGTCGTTTTCACTTTTAAGCTCTTGACATGATTTACATTCTTCAAAAATTTCTTTACCTTTTTCAAGTTGATGTATTTTAATTTTTAGATCTAGTACTTTATTTTCTAATTGGTTGTTTATGTATTTTAGTGATTTGTTTTTAGCCATTACTTGTTGTCCTAGTTTGCATAATCTATTGTATTCACTATCTAAATCTTTTTCATCCAATGATAAATTTTCATCACTAAAGTATTCGGTTTCGGAACGTACCTCACTTGATGTCCTTGCCATGAGACACTTTTCTTCCTTTGTTATTTCTTTCTCATCTTCATCGCTATCACTCTAAGCTCCTCCAACAAATGCTCTTTGATTTTGATCTCTTGTCATCATTGGACATTTTCCAATGAAGTGATTTGGATCACCACACTTGAAACACTTTCTCTCATTCTTGTTATACTTGTCATCATTATTCTTTTGAGGTGCTTTCCTTTCATCGTGTGGTTGTCTAACGAATCTTCCTCGCCTTTTGAAGAATTTCTTGAAATCTCTTACGGCCATGGCATATTCTTCGTCATCACTTTCGGAAGATGAGCTATCTTCGTTGTTGGATTCCTTTCTAGCTTTCAAGGCGAGTGATTTTCTTTGCTCTCGTTTTCCTTTAACTATTTCGGAGTCCTTCTTTATAATTGCTTCGTAGACTTTAAAATTTCCAATTAATTCATCAAGTTGCAACGTTGACAAATTCTTTGATTCTTCAATAGCCGTCACTTTAGCTCGCCATTTTGGGTGAAGAGCCCTAAGAAACTTCCTAAAAAAATTCTTACTAGAAAAATTCTCATCAAGTGCTTTTAAACTTGTGATGATAGTGTTAAATCTAGCAAAAGCATTATCAATTGATTCCTCTTCCGGAATCGTGAATTGCTCATATTGTTGAACAAGTAGATCTATTTTATTATCTTTGATTTGATTATTACCTTGGTGAGTTATTAATAAAGAGTTCCAAATTTCTTTTGCGGTTTCACACATAAAGATCCTTTCGTACTCTTTACGTGGTTGAGCATTATAAATAGCCATTTTTGCTTCATTATTTTTAGCAAGTTTTCTTTTTAAATCATCATTTTGTTTTTGAAAAGGTACGATTTCATCTTTCTTTGTTTCGGGGTTATTTTGAATAGGTAAAAAATCACCATTGGTAATAACATGCCAAAGATCTAGATCTTTTGATTTCACATAAGTTTCGAATCGATTTTTCCAATATAAAAATCCATCACTTTCAAATAGTGGTGGTCTTTGCATAGATTGCCCTTCTAAATATTTTTCAGATTACATAGATCGTTACAAGTTTTAAAATACAGTATATTTTAAAGATCTTGCAAGACGTGGCTCTTGATACCAATTGTGGAAAACTAGAAGGGGGGGGGGGGGGTTTGAATAGTTTTACGTCCTTTTCAAAATTTGTAAAAACAAGTTTGTTTTAAAAACTTCGATTCTAGTTTATGTGATCTCAATACTTGCACTATATGAACAACTATATAATAACTAACTAACTAAGATAATATAGTAAAGGTAAATAAGTAAGTAATGAGAAGAGTTGGAGAGATCAAACCACAACACAAGGATTTATAGTGGTTCAGCTACGAGGTCACCTTCCTTGTTCCTACTCCACTCCCCGAGTCACCTACTCGAGAGTTTTCTTCACTATGTCAACAAACTCCCTTATGGCAGAGAAAACCTTACACACCAATTTACACACCACAACTACGTCACAACTTAATCACAACTTCTTCACACCAATCTACTTCACACCTATCTTCTTCACACCAATCTTCTTCACAACTACACTACTTCACTACTAAAACAACTTCTTCTCCCTACACAATTTCTATTACTTCTAAACTACTAATTACAAGCATAACACAACTTCACAAGTAATATACACAACTACTCTTCAATGCTTCTTGAACTTAGTTGTAGAAGGAGTATTCTTCTTTTGCACTTTGGATGAGAATGAATGAGAGGGGATTGAATCACTTGAAACAAGGATTAGTAATCTTATGATCAAAGGATTTTGGAAGATGTTTAGAGAGTTTTAGATCTAAAATTTTCGTGCAAAAGGTAAGGTAAAATTCCAGGTTTAAGGTGGTATTTATAGGAGAAAAATTCTGACAGTTTCTGACACAGGAGCCTGGCCGGTCCCCTTAAATCATTGCCGGTCCCCTTAATTTTAAGGGGACCGCCCCTTATAATTAAGGGGGCCGCCCAGCTGTAACGGCCAGAAAACTTGTCATTTAGTGGGGAAAGTTTATTTGGTGAAAAACTAACTGATTTTGCTTAAAAATTTGAATTCATATATTTAGTATGATTAAAACATTTTTCTTTATTACCAAAAGTGTTTTTCAAAAATATATAATATGTTTATATAATTAAATAAACTTTGTATTAATTAATTAAATACCCCTTTGATCATGAGATGTATTAAGCACTTGTTTATCCATACCTTAAGTGATTAAGTTGGATATAATGATATAAAATAGCTTAATACTTGTTTACGTAGTAATCTTACGTTTGATGATTTTACATTTTGTGATCATCAAAACATAGAGATATCGAAAAATATAAATAATGTTTTTATGCATTATTTATGTCAACAATATGTGTGTTAGATGGTTCTTGTAACCTTGAAGAAGATTCAGCAGAGTTTGTTGCAAATGGGTTTTCAAATACTTCTTCTTATTCTAACGCAACATCGTTTGAATTATTTGTTGGTTCTTCTTGAAAATTTGTGTTTTGGTGTTGCTCATCAACTCTTGGTAGAACAGTTTCAATAACTGAAGTTACTGGAGTAGATGTAGATGACGTTGAGGTAGTTGGTGCTTCAGCTTCGATTATTGTAGATGCATCTTGTGGTGGTGGTGGTTGATGGTTTTGAGTGGGTGCAGCGGAATGTTGTTGAGATGCATTTGTCGAAGTTCCACCATAATATTCATCAAACATTAACTCGAAGAAATTTTCCAGTTCTTGTTCTGAAGGTTTATCCGTGTTTGTTGAATGAGCTCCTTGAGGCACGAGTCCTGAACTGATGTGTCCAGAAGTCTGCTGGTTTGGTGCGGGTCCTAATCTGGTTTGATTAGAATCCATTGGATTAAGCGCGGGTTCTAGAGCGAGTCTCTCAGAAGCCATTTGTGAAATCTCGTCAAACTTCACATTCGTCGTCTCTATTTTCCTTTTCGTTCTTCTATTATACACCCTGAATGCCCTCGAGTTTTCTGAATATCCAATGAAGATTCCAATATCACCCTTAGCTTTCAACTTTCCTAGATCTTCTCTGTCGTTCGTCGGATAGCACAACGCGCCAAACACGTGAAGGTAAGAGATGTCAGGTTTCCGGTTGTTCACTAGCTCATATGGGGTTTTATTGAATCTTGGATGGATTAGGGATCAGTTTTGAGTAAAACAAGCAGTGGCAACAGCATCAGCCCATAAGAATAGTGGTGCACTAGAATATATCAGCATTGTACGAGCAGCTTCCACATGTGTTCGATTTCTTCTTTCAACTACCCCATTCTGCTGTGGAGTTCTAACAACTGATGCTTGATGTGTAATTCCAACATCTTCAAAGTAGGTTCTTAACTCCTGATTAGTGAATTCTGTGCCATTATTTGTTCTTACAATCCTTACTGGAGCTTGAAGTAGATCTTGAATACGCTTCAGAAAGGTGATGATGATGCCTGGTGCTTCGTCTTTTGATCTCAGAAACTTTACCCAAGTATATCTTGAATAATCATCAACAATAACAAGAATATACTTCTTTCGATTGATGCTTTCAACTCTCATTGGGCCACATAAGTCCATGTGCAACATATGTAACCTTGCTTCCGAACTAGGTACGGTTTTAGGTTTATATGATGCTCTTTTACTTTTTCCCTGTTCGCATGATGGACATAGGTGTTCCTTGGTGTATTTGAACTTAGGAAGTCCGGTGACGATGTTGTCTTTGGCTAACTTGTTGATGGTGTCGAAATTGAGATGGGATAATCTTCTATGCCACAACCAGGACTTTGTTTCGGTTGCCCTTGTCATAAGACAAATTGGTGATGTAGAAGCCATTTGGTTGATGTCGATAGCATACAAGTTTGTGCCACGATTACCAGTTAAGAGATCATTACCAACCAAATTTCTAATAAAAACCGTGTTTTTCCTGAATGCAACTTCTAAATCTGCATCACAAAACTGCCCAACTGAAAACAAATTATGTCCCAACCCTTCGACGTAGTAAACTCGAGTGATCAAAAAATTCCCAAACAAAAGATCTCCAAAACCCAGAATTGCTGCTACATGATCATTTCCAAAGCGTACAATTCCCATGAATTACCAGATGAAATTGATCAGCAGCTTTAAATTCCCGGTCATGTGCTTGGAGCAACCCGAGTCGACGATCCAAAGACATATTTTGATAACCTGCGAAGAACAGAAGATTTTGTATTTGGAAACCGTTTTGAATTTGGTTCCATTGGATTAGGGGTAAAATCCATATCACACTCATAGAATGTTTCTACATGTGCAATTTGAACAACTTTTAATTTTCCAACCTGGAGAATGAATTCTCTACCCGTTGGTTTCCATACACAGTACTTAAGATAGTTCCTAGGCATGCGGTTACTAGTGGTAGACCTAAAGCATCCAACTAATCTTTCAATAGATCTAGATCTAGCACTAGTTCCTTTTGGAACGCTCTTCTGTTCAGGCATAACCTTCACATTCTTAGAAACACATTCATCATGAACATAATTAATTAAACATTTCTTGCATATCAAACAAACAGAGTCATTACATGCATTAGAACCAGTACTCTCGACATTACATTCAGATGAAATATGTCTCTTATTACAAAGCGATAAATTCCTAGGGTGTTCTTCTACTTCTTCAACTTTATTCTTGCAACTACTCTTAGAGGCAGGTGAGACTCTATTGTTCCTTGTATTGCTCCTAGGCTTTAGTCTGCTGCTCCAAGAGGTACTTTCTAATCCTGTAGAAGGTGAGGCACACGCGTTAGGATTTATATTGTTGTCCTTTTTAGCATCACTAGACTCTTTAGAATTATCCTTTTTGCACGCATTTGTCTTAGATGTTGAGGCAGACGCAATAGTGGGACTAATCCTATAAAGGCCAGGTGCTATCACTTTTGATGTTTCGACAACCACTTTTCCTTTATCAACAATCTTTACATTTTCACTTTGCTTGGGAAAGGGTGTTGGAGTGACTGGTTTTTTGAAATCCTTTTTCTCATCGACTTTTGGAGCAAACCGTGAAATGGACATTTTTGATTTTTGAACCGTGTTAGAAACATTTGGTTTCTCCGAAGTCGATGGTTTTGCAAACTTAGTATCCTCACTCTTCCCTTTTTGACTTTCAAGCTGAGCCCTCAAAAGATTATTTTGCTCTTTCATGTTCTTTAATGCACGCTCATACAACAATTTGTCATATTTGCTGTAGGATCATGGTTTTGATTGATTATTGTGATTCGGGAGGTCGGGTACAATGGAAGAACATGAACTCCATGGTTAGAGAGAGAGAGAGAGAGAGAGAGTATAGAGAGAATGGAAAAACTATGTGTTTATTGATAATAAAAGAGTAAATTACACAAAGAGTCTCACCCTCCTAGTGAAGTCTAGGAGGGCTTATATAGCCTAACACAAACTAACTATTACAATATTACGATTCTAGTCCTTGTGTTTTGGTTAAATGAGATAACTAATGTAATCCCGATAATGTCGTTCCATTTACGTGTTGGGATTACAAACTTTGATCCCAACAATCTTCCCCCAATGGGGCGACATAAGGGATTACTTACAACATTTCCTACAAGGACAAATAAGAATAAAGAAAGGTCTTCATAAGCTCTTCAAATTGTTGAGGATGGTGACAGTTGACGTTCTTTGTCTTCATCTTGTACCTCGGCTTGAGAACTTTTTTCTTCACTTGTAGGGAAATGATGTAATATGCATGAAATGGATTAACTTCCCCCCCAATTCATGCTGCATGTCTTTAGCGGCTTCTTCGTATACTTCTTTTTTGCGAAGTTTCCGAATCAGCTTCCCCCCAAACTGACAACCGTCTTCAGCAGATTCGAAACTTTGATGTAGTCCACATGTCTTCTAACTATTGAAGTTTTGAGTACGCAACGGAATTTGTAGATGACATCACAAACCACACCAAGCAAATCTGACTAGTCACTTAATCACAGTTGTACTCAATGCGGAAGTTCCGTTCGGGGGTAACATGCAAGAAATCAGCAAGATCATCTCACTTAAGTAGGCTATTTCGCACTTCGCACCCCGCGAGAGTTGAAATGATTACACCAAAATCACAAAACTGAACCACTGATCATCTCTGCGGACGTCTCTCCGGTAGTAATAAAATTGTAAGCTCGATCACATGAGTCTATTATGTGTCCCTGATGTGCACATTTCTTCCCCCTAATTGCAGAACCTCGTGGAAAATGAGTGTTTTCGCAAAGAAGTCAAGAAAAGTCAAAGAAAGCAAAGAACACCCACTCTCTCTTCCCCCACGATGTCTTCGCAGAATCGGAAGCATACACACTATGTTTACGATGGAAACGGAGGCAGCGTAACCCCATGTGTCTAATTAACCGAATACGTGTGAAGTATCGTAAATAGCCCGTGAGAATCAACTGCTGATAAACAACTCTACTCTTTTATACTCCTCTCAACTAACTCATTACCGACCCCATTATCATTCTGACGGCTTTTTTGTAGTGACTACTGATGGAGAAAAACCCAATTTGACGAACTTGAGACTGAAGTAAAATAACCCGAACTTGTGACTTAAACTTGCACTAATGTATGACAAAGAGCGGTGTAGAGAGTTCGCACCCGTTCGAATCCCTAAGTACTCTATACTCATCAACCAACCAACCATCAAGTATAAGACGTACATCACCTCTTGACTATTCACAACTTCATGTGACACTGAGCACTACAACGTAACTCCTTAAAGTGATAGTTATTTTGTGGTAATAGAAAGAAAGAATCACAAAAATAACTAGATATCCAAGTCTTCGTCATTTTAAAGGTTAAAAGCTTGAACAAGGATCTCGAAGAATCATGCATCCAACAAACCCCGATATCTTCAGATACTAAGTACACGCACCCGTGAAATTCCACTTCATCCTCAAATAAATAATAAAGAATTGACGTCGTAGTCACATCTTGCGGTTAAATGCCCAAAACTAGCCCTTTTTACGGTTTAATGAACTTGATAATGGTTCCCGATCTTGTCAAAAAATGTATCTCCCCGTGAAAATTTGTAGTGACCAAAATACCACTCCTTTTTGTTAAAAATAATACCAAAAGTTAACTCAATGTATTAAAAAAATACATTTGAATATTCACATTTTAGCTCAAGATTTTAATAAAACTTTCGGTTTATGACCATCTTAGCCCAGTCCATGATTCAATTGTTATATTAGTGAAGCCCAGTCTATGGATTAATTAAACCGGGCCTAAAAGAATTAGAAGAATAATACAGGCCCAAATCTTGATACCCGATCTAGTCCACAAATCCAACCACCCGGTTCAAAGATAATATATCCTGATAATTTTAACCTAATCACTTCATTCTTATCCGCCCCCTCATACTCTCGAATCTCTCACCAAACTTACAATCTCAGTTTCTCCATCAACAATCATATCCAAACAAATAACATGTCGAATCAACACAACCACAAGTACACTCGTACCTTTACCTTTGTCTTCCTGTTATGCACGGTCTAAGTAAAGAAACCATTTACTGGTATCAAGATCCATTTGTGGTCTCAGGTAGGTGATAATTTGCCTTTTCATTATGTTGTTGTGTTCTGATCGAACCAAGAATGAAAATAACTTTCTAGTTAAGATTCTTCTCTTTTTGTTCGAATATAAATGAAGTTTAACTTCAAAAATTTGATCAATGATGATTTTGGTTTGGTTTACCTTGTAAAAGGTTGTAAGTTAGTGAGACCAAACAGAAACTGAGATCATATCTTATTTATTTTATTATCATTTTTTTTCGTATCTTGATCGAGTGTAATAAGGGTTGGGGAATGACCAAGTGAGGGTTTAACGGTTGGGACTTGTGATGTTACAAACAGAAGTCAACTGTTGAGTGTATTTTGGTTAGGTCGAGGTCTATTTCTGCTTCATCTTCATTCTTATACTGTTTTGGACACTTTACGCATAATGTTTTGCGTAGACCAGATCTTACGCGTAACTTTATGCGTAGATTTGTAGAAATCTTACGCGTAGAAATCTTATGCGTAGACATGTCTTACGCGTAAAGTTTAACTTTTGCGTAACCCATGTCTTTTGCGTAGATCTTACGCGTAAGACAAGGGTTTTGACCCTTTGTTGACCCTTACGCATAACTTGTCCAAGTTATGCGTAGAAAAATTGAAGTTTCGCGTAGAAAGAGGGTTTTGACCTGCTGACCATATTCCGGTGTCCTTTCCGTTCAGATTCCGACCATTTTTTTTCCGGCCACCTTTCCGACCATATATTAGACCAGTATTCCGGCCACCTTTCCGACCATATATTACATAAACCAGTTTACGAGGTGCATAGATGACCACAATAAAAAAGGTTAATGTTGATGACAGTGAAAGATTATTGACTTTATATATTTTGACCACTTTTTGAAGTAATAAAACTGCTAACCCAAAAAAAATGTAATAACAATTAAAGAAAATGGTATACAGCTTCAAAAAACAGATTCGAACCTCACAAAAAATACAATTTTGACAAGATAACATCACAATAAATCAACCAAAAACTAAAAAACCTAGGCTCTGATGCCACTTGTTAGGTCACCATTTATGTAAACACAAGTATAAGAATGATAGAAATGAGATGAGAATAAGAGATGGTTGATTATAAGATTATGAAGAGTGAAAGAACAAGAGTTTCATTAAGATATTCAAATAACCAACAAGAATAATGTTTACATAAGCTTAGTATTAATAAGGGAGGAGTAGGGCAACACTCCCTTCTTCCCTCTTACTACTTAGACGTGGGCTTTCAAGGCCCATGGACTTACATACTTAAGCCTTGTAACATAAACATAGTAAAATAAATAACTAAGCAACCTATTACAAAAGGTAATGGCCGAGACTTGACTCAAATACAAAAGTATGATCCCAACATATAGTGACAAGTACCGGGGGATTGATCGTTCAACTCAAGAATAGTGTCGCTAGGATTAGAATGCCGACTAAACTAGATCTAGAGGTGAGGGATGATTCTTTTTGTATTTTTATATTCTTATGAAAGCAAGTAAAATCTCGGGTTTTGAAGGAGTGGGCGGAATTAGTTGCTAGCCAACTAACCCAATTTACTACTAATGCAATCAAAATAAAAAAAAAAAAAATGAAAATGAAACTATTAAACTAATGTGGTGGAAACAATAATGAGGAAAGTTGTGTTTACTTAGATTTCATTACTCCCTATATATCTCTTACTGGTTGATTAGCTTGTTACAATTGCATGGATGACGGGTCATATTCCTTAATACTAGTCGTAGGGCCATGTACAATATTCCCTAACTCTATAAGATCCTACTTCACTCCTATGTCGAGCCGTTAGAAGATGCTAACATGGGATCATTAGAATTCTCCTACGCATTAAATACAACCAAAAATCATAGTACACATCCGATCATGTTTCTTAAGACGTTCAAGCAAGTTACCAATGGAAGTCTGCCAGTTTTCTTAAGCCTAACATCGAATACAATCATCCGTAACAATTATAAACAAACAATCAACCCATAATTAACATCCAGGTTTCACTACATCTAAGCAAACACAATAAAGATCTAGCCTAGCATGTTAAATAGAAGACAAGCGTAAGATATAATAAAACAACACATAGACATATTGAATGATTTGAAGGAATACTTATCTTCAATTGAACATGAAAGAATCAAGGGGTTGAAATCCTTGAAAAGCTGATAAAATTCGGACTAGGGTTTTTTCCCTCAAATTTGTAATGAAATTTGGAAAACTATATATAGATATTACATCGTGACGGCGTCATGTGTTAGCCCGTGACGCCGTCAACTCGCCGCCTTCATAAAATTGTATTGCCTAGATCTATTTGTGACGCCGTCATGTGTAGACATACTCTGGGCCATCACTAATGTTTGGACCCTGACGGCCTTGGGTGACGCCGTCAGGTCACAAGCTTAAAAACTCTCTGGACCGTCACGTGTATTTTCCACTTCCACCTCGTTTTTAACTCTTGATGCCGTCATGTGGAGAGTCTTGATGCCGTCAGGTACTGTTCCAGCAAGGAAAATTGAGACTTTGCCGTTTTCTTCACTTTTATGCTCCAAAAATGTCCAAAATGCTTCCTTTTCCAGATTTCTCTCAAAAAGTACCTAAAATGACAAAAGGAATGATTTAGGGCAATATTTGATCAAATAATCTCGAATTCGGGCTTAAATGACCCTTTAAAAACAGTACACTTTTCGCCTCATCAGGGCCCTATGAAGTCCCTATTGATCCAGGGTCCGTACCTAGAAGGTGTCCTATTTATATCTACCCAATGTGGTGTGGGTTCCTCATTGTTGTCATAGGCATGTTTCTTAATATCATAGACCGACCAGGTTTCACCTTCTCCTACCGCTATTTTAGATTCCTTACAATCAATCATCGCACTTGCGGTAGCTAGAAATCCTCTTCCTAGTAGCAAAGGGCATGTAGTGTCACTAACCATATCGAGGACGTGGAAATAGGCTAAAATAGTGAGTCTTTCTATGTGCACCAATACGTCCTTTACTACCCCAACCGGATATGCGACTTCCATCCGCAAGGCCTATAATTACTTCTGTTTCATCTAATTTACCTAGCTTAAGAGTGGTGTATAGGGATAACGGAAGCAAGTTGAGGCTTGACCCAAGATCGGCTAATGTGTCAAAAGCTTCAAAATTCACGATCTTGCATGGTGAAACAAATATGCCCAGATCATCTAATTTTTTAGGTAATTTATTTTGAATGAAAGCAGTCCCATTTTTACCTAACTTAAGCTTTTTCTCATATTTTTCCAAAAGGGCAAGTACAGATCACGAGCTAAGACATCAATGACCGGACGCTCAAAGTGAAGTTCCTTGAATTCTTCGCCAAGGTCTTGAGTAAGAGGTGTTTCAATTATTTTGTTGACTGACTTTTTATTGGTGGTTTTATCATGTTGGTCTTTTTTAAGAACTTGAGTTTGCTTGAAACACGTGCTAATAGCATTGACCGAGTAATATTGTGGGCAAGAACTAGGAGACGAAACTAATGAAATGGAGTTAACGTTTAGTTTCGGGTTCTTGACTGTGTCGCTTGGAAGGGCTCCCAAGTCTCGGTCATTTAGAATTTTCAACAAGGTGTCAATTTTATTTGTCATCTCGCTTTGCTTTTGTTTGAAATCGGCTTCAAACTTTCTCACACGCGCTTCTTGAGATGCCATAAAATTGGACATCAATCCTTCAAAATTATTGGTACTACCTTAATTGTTGGAAGGATTGTTGTTGAATGTACGATTCAGGGTTGAGCCATTTGGTTGGAAACGATTAGGTGGATTGGAAGAATTTTTTTTGAGAGGGGTTTTAGTTTTGTTTCCACCTAAGGTTTGGGTGATTTTTCCAAGAGGGATTGTAGGAATCACCATGAGTGTTTGGCTCGGGGTTGAAAGTGTACCACTTGTCTCTCGTTCTATCGGTACGCGAAGGTGCATAGTCCGCAAAATCTTGTTTGGGGAGTTCCATGCAATCACGAGTGTCGTGGGGACCACTACAATACTCACATAAATAAGTGATTTTGTTCACTTGGCTTGAAGGTTTAGGAGCCTCGTAGGATTTCATTAGAAACTTGACTTGGTCCTCAAGTTCCATGATCATACGGTCGGGAATGCTTGAGTTGCTCGAAGGCAAAGATATTGCCTTGACTGTTTTGTTCAAGTCAAGGGGATCATTCCAACATTCATTGTCATAGAGAGCAAGATCTTCTACGATTCCCCATGATTCTTCTGCATTCTTGTCACGTAGCTTACCACCGGCCGCTTGGTCAATGGTTTGCCTTGTGGATTGATTGACATGATCATAAAAGATTTGGACTTGAAGCCAAAGATCTATGCCATGACGAGGAACTTTTTGGAGTAAGTCCTTGAAACGAGTCCAAGCTTCGTAAAGGGTTTCACCTTGACGTTGTTGGAACATCAAGATGTCATTCCTTAACTTGGTGGTTCTTCCTGGTGGGAAAAATTGCGCAAGGAAACGAGAGGTAAGATCATCCCAAGGAGTGATGGATCCCGCGGGTAAACGCTCCAGCCATTGACTAGCTTGGTCATGTAGAGAGAATTGAAAGAGACGCAATTGGGTCGTCTCTCGAGTGGCAACATCAAGGTCTATGGAATCAACAATTTTAAGAAAATCCTTGAGATGTTGGTTTGGATCTTCGGAACGAAGTCCATGGAATGCACATCCGCTTTGCACCAACCGGATGGTGTCAGATCGCAAGGGAGACACATTAGCTCCTTGGTTGAACTCAATGGTGTTTCGATAGCCTTGGTGGCTAGGTCGGGAGTATTCTCCTAAAGTGCGGGCTCTAGGTGGTTCGGGTGTATTGATGCAAATAATGTCTAAAAACGTTATTCTCATATTTCGATATCTCTATGTTTTGATGATAACAAAATGTAAAAACATTTTAGGTCAAAATTAACGTAAACAAGTTTTTAGTCGAAATATCCAATTTTTACGTCAATCACTCTAGGTATGAACAAACAAATTTACAACTTGACAAATGATCAAAGAAGTGAATTTGCGTTTTGAACTTCACATTTTTAGCTTGACAAAACTTTCCTTTCAAAAATGCATTGTACAAATTATTTTTGAATTATGAAGAAATGTTTTATTTAGGAAAAATCATTTCAAAAACATTCCTAAGAGCTATATTTTACCCAAACCAGCTCCAAACTCCCCCAAATAAACTTTCACCACTAAATTTAGTGATACCGTGTGACAATTAGTGGTGCCGTCCCCTTTAAAACGGTCCAATTTTCAGATTCTATAAATACCACTTCATTTCCCAGATTTTAGGTATCCTTTCACACACATAACTTTCTAGCTTCCATCCTCTTTTTCTTTCTACACTCATTTGATCATTAGTTAGTTTTCTTTTGTTTAAAGAGTGATTCTTTCATCCAACCAAGAATCATCTACATACCTCTACTAGTCAAGAGAAGAACACAAAGTATCAAGAAGATACAAAGTGTTGGTGTCATAGAGTAGTGCACTTGCATTACTAGTTGTCTACTTGATTGTATCTTGATATACATCAAGTGTTTTAGTATCTCTTAGTTGTTGTGTTGATCATTGTGATCTTGAGGATCTCTTGAGTGTTGAGTGATTTAGTATTCATCAAGTGGATCAAGAGTAGATTGTGAGGATTGTGTAAATCTTGTGAGGATCGTGAATATTGTGTGAGGATCGTGTGAAAAGTTAGGATTGTGTGGATCGTGGTATATTGGTACTAGCTAAGATTAGTACTCGACATCTAGTTTAGTGTCGAAAAATAACGTAAGCGACGTTGTATGGTTTTCTCCGCTTGAAAGGAGCTTTGTTGACATAGTGCTTAGAACTCTCAAGTGTGGTACTCGATGAGTGGAGTAGGGCGAAGAAGAGCTTTGTGACCGAACCACTATAAATCTCGTTGTCTCGGTTTGATCTTTCCATCTCTTTTCTTTACATACTTATTGTTTGATTGTGTTAGCATAGTATTGTGTTCATATTGGTGTTGATTGATTTCATCCACATTTGAATCTAAGTTTTTCACAAAGAAATTTTTATAACTAAAGAAAACAAGTCGGTAAACTACTCAACCCCCCTTCTAGTTTCCCACAATTGGTATAAGAGCCACGTCAGGCAAGTTTTTAAAGTAAACTATATTTTAAAACTTGAATCGATCAAAATGGATTTCGACAAACATCAAGAAGGGCAATCTATGCAAAGACCACCACTTTTTGAAATTGATTGTTTTATTTATTGGAAAACAAGATTCGAAATGTATGTGAAATCAAAAGACATTGATCTTTGGCATGTTATTACGGATGGTGACTTTAAACATATTGAAAATGGTCAAATTATTCCTTATGATCAACTAAGTGATAATCTTAAAAGAAAGCTAGCCAAAAATGATGAGGCTAAAATGGTAATTTACAATGCTTTGCCGAAAAAGGAATTTGAAAGAATTTTTATGTGCAATACGGCAAAGGAAATTTGGAAAACTTTGTTAGTCACCCATCAAGGTAATAATAAAGTCAAAGAGAACAAGATTGATCTTCTTGTTCAACAATATGAACAATTTTCCATTCAGGAAGATCAAACTATAGATAGTGCTTTTGCTAGATTTAATACTATTATTACTAGTCTTAAAGCTCTTGATGAAGGTTATTCTAGCAAGAACTATGTTAGGAAGTTTCTTAGGGCTCTACCCATCCCAAATGGAGAGCAAAGGTCACCGCCATTGAAGATTCAAAGAACTTAGCGACGTTATCACTTGATGAACTCATAGGAAACCTGAAAGTTCATGAAATGATAATCAAGAAAGACTCTGACATAGTCAAAGGAAAAAGTAAGAGAGTTAGATCTCTAGCATTGAAAGCTAAGAAAGAGTCTAGTGACGAGGAAAGCTCTAACTCCGATAGTGAAGATGAAGAGTATGCATTAGTGGTTAGAGACTTTAAAAAGTTCTTTATAAGAAAGGGTAGATTCGTTAGACAACCTCGTGACGAGAAGAAGTCATTCTCAAAGAACCAAGATGATAAGAATGGAAAGAATGATAGAAAATGCTTTAGGTGTGGAGACCCAAATCACCTCATTGGAGATTGTCCTAAGCCACCAAGAAACAACTACCAAAGAGCCTTAGTGGGAGGGTCTTGGAGTGATAGTGATGATAATGAGGAGAAGAAGTCCAATGACGAAACATGTCTTATGGCTCAAGCTTCAAGTGAGATATGCTTGGGAATTGAGTTGGAGCCGGATGAATGAATCGAAGATAGTGGATGTACTAATCACATGACGGGCAACCAAAGTCTATTCTCTTCATATAAAGCATACAATGGAGGTCATGTTACGCTTGGTAGAAAACTTAAGGGCAACATACGATTACTCAAGACACCCTTACTATTAGAAATGTTGAGCATGTAGATAACCTAGGATTTAATTTGCTTAGTATTAGTCAAATGGTTGACAATAAGTGTAGAGTAATCTTCTCGGAAGAAGGTAGTGAGATAACTAAGTATGGCAAGACTATAGGCAAAGGAGTTAGGAAAAATGGCCTATTCGTTATAAAGATAGGAAATACACCTCATGATAAGATTTGCCTAGCAACTATAGATGACAATTCCACACTATGGCATAGGAGACTAGGTCATGCCATTATGCGTTTAATACAATCATTGGCATCAAAAGAATTAGTTAGAAATCTTCCAAAGCTTAAGTTCGATAAACATTTTTGTGATGCTTGTAAAGTTGGTAAACTCTCATTCTAGTCACAAGGCCAAGAATATGGCCTCTACCACTAGATGCCTAGAACTCCTTCACATGGACTTATTCGGTCCATCCGCCGTACGTAGCTACGGAGGAAATTACTATACGCTAGTAATAGTAGATGATTACTCTAGGTTCACTTGGACTAGGTTTCTTAAGAATAAGACACAAGCTTTCGAAGAATTCAAAATCTTCAGCAAAATGGTCTAAAATCAATTTGATTGTAAGATAGTGTCTATTAGGACGGATCATGGTCGGGAATTTGATAATGAAGTGCAATTTGGAGTTTATTGTGATGCTAATTGTATTACTCACAATTTCTCAGCTTCACGTACTCCACAATCAAATAGGGTAGTTGAGCAGAAAAATCGCACTCTGCAAGAGATGAGTAGAACAATGATCAATGAGCAATCTATTCTGCAAAAGTTTTGGTGTAATGTCGTAGACACTTCAGCTTATATACTTAATAGGATATTGATTAGATCAATATTAGGCAAAACACCATACGAAATCTTGAAAGGAAGAAAATCTATATTAGACTATTTTAGAGTGTTTGGAAGCAAGTGCTTCATTCTAAACACCAAAGACTACCTCACAAAGTTTGACCCAAAGTCTTACAAAGGTGTATTCCTTGGTTTCTCCCAAAATAGTAAAGCATAGGAGTCTATGAAAGTCGAAGAATCACTTAACGTAACATTCGATGAAAGTCCTCCTCCTACGAAAACATCACCCTTGGTGGATGATGATCTAGATGAGGAAGAAGCTACTAAGGTTAATAGCAAGAAAGTTCTAGAAAATGACATTGAGGATGAAACAGTCAAAGTTGACGAAGTCATTAACATTAAGGAATCCAAAAATCATCCAATAGAAAATGTCATAGGAAATCTTAACCAAAGAACTCTTAGGTCACAAGCACAAAACAAAAGTAATTTCTTTTGTTTCGTATCCACTGTAGAACCTAGGAATGTCGGTGAAACAATTAAGGATGAGAGCTGGATAGTTGTTATGCAAGAAGTGTTAAACCAATTCACCACAAATGAAGTATGGGATTTAGTACCTCCTCCTGAGAATCAAACCATCATAGGAACTAAGTGGGTATTTAGAAATAAGCTCGACGAAAATGGAGTCGTAACTAGGAACAAGGCTAGATTAGTAGCAAAAGGCTACAATCAACAAGAGGGAATTGATTACGATGAAACTTATGCACCCGTAGCTAGATTAGAGTCTATTAGAATACTCCTTGCCTATGCTTGTGCCTTAGACTTTAAACTATATCAAATGGACGTGAAAAGTGCATTCCTAAATGGTATTATCAACGAGGAGGTATACATAGCACAACCACCGGGATTCGTTGGTTTCGAAAAACTGAATCATGTTTATTGACTCAAGAAATCTCTCTACGATCTTAAACAAGCTCCTAAAGCTTGGTATGATAGACTAAAGGCATTTTTGATTAAACATAAATATACCATGGGAATGGTTGACAACACACTCTTCAGAAAGAAACGCGATTCACACCTCATTATTGTTTAAATATATGTCGACGACATTATATTCGGCTAAACTTGTCCTAAATTGTGCAATGATTTCTCTAAAATCATGTATGACGAGTTTGAGATGAGCATGATGGGTGAATTAAATTTCTTCCTTGGTCTACAAATAAAACAAATGGAATATGGTATCTTCTTTAATCAATCTAAGTATTTTAAAGAGATGCTTAAGAAATTTGGTCTAGAAGAGTCTAAGCCCATGAAAACTCCCATGTCTACGGAAGTGAAACTCACGAAAGATGAAGAAAGTGAGTCCGTAGATAAAACTAAGTATAGGGGAATGATAGGCAGTCTATTATATCTAACAACAAGTAGGCCCGATATCATGTTTAGTGTCTGCCATTGTGTACGCTTCTAAGAGGATCCCAAAACCTCTCATCTTGAAGCGGTTAAACGTATCTTCCGATACGTTAAAGGCACTATACACTTGGGATTATATTATCCTAAGGGGACCGGCGTAGAAACTATTGTCTATGCTGACTCTGATCATGTGGGAGATTATGTGGATCGAAAAAGTACGAGTGGCATTTGTACCTTCATGGGTTGTTGTCTAACTTCTTGGTTCTCCAAGAAACAAACAGCTCTTGCTATCTCCACGACCGAAGCCGAATACGTAAGCGCCGGAAAGGCATGTCAACAAGCACTATGGATGAAGCAAGCTCTTATTAACTACGACATCCATCTAGACGACATACCGATTATGTGCGACAACAAAGGCGCCATCGACTTGAGCAAAAATTCCGTCCACCATTCTCGAACTAAACACATCGAAATTCGTCACCACTTCCTTCGCGATAATGTCCAAAAAGGAAACATTTCTATTGAGAAAGTTCCCTCTCAAGACAATATCGCCGACATTCTAATGAAAGCTCTCAAACGCGAATCCTTTAACTATGTCCGTCTAGGTCTAGGAATGATGGAACACATCCCATAAACCCCCTCTTATGACTATTTGAATATTTCATTTGAAATATTAAGGTCATCCCTCGCATCTCTCAAATGACTATTGAAGTCATCCCGTATTGTCTAGTTTAGCTCGTCTATCTCTCGTTAGAAGAATTTATTAGGTATAAATTATTTCCTCGTGTCAAAGAGTCTCACTAAGTCAGCAAAACTTGTTCATCAAAAATCAAAAAGGGACAAAATTTGTTCCAGCAGATCACGGCACCACTAAAGGGGGCACAACACCACTAATTTTAGTGGTACCGTAGGTCTGACATTGTCGTATATCATTCTCCTTTCCTTCACAATTCACATTTGAAGTTTCCCAATTTCCTCCGTTGCTATCAAAGTCGAACCTCACAACCCAAATCTCAATTACACCATCTCAAAATCATATTGGAGGCATTATTCTTCAAGGAAATCAATCATTACTAATCTCTTATCATCAATTGTAAGTTATTTCATTCTAATCTTTCTTTGATCTTGAGTCTAGGGTTATTTTTACACAAAGAATTGGAATTGGGGATCTCTTAATAAGTAATTTTAAATTCTCCCTACATAGAATTCTAACATATAATCCCATTTAAGAGATTAGATTAGCAACTTACACATAAATCTTCCAAACTTAAAATCCAATTCCATAATTTCCAAAATCTCACAAATCTTGGATCATGAAATATTATTTTCGTGCAGTGTTGATTCAAATTCAAAATGTTTTCTCATGCATACATGATCTCATGAATATTAATCGAATTATATAACTAATATGTACTCTTAGAAATATTCAATTGAGCAAAAGCAAAATTAGGAGTGTTTGGATAATCTTATTAAGTTAATTTTAGAGTCAAGATTATCGCATCTCCACATAGTTTGCATATAGGCACACACTAGGCACATACTTTCATGATAAACATCATTGATGATTAAAAACAACTTATCTTTTATAGGTTACAACCATGTCTCACCTTTATGATTTTGATCACCTCTCAACCGACAACTACATGCCTGACATCTCTCACGAACCAATAACACCCGAAAATCACATTCGTCCTTATATTAACCTTGAAACTCGTTGATTCCATGAAGGTCGTATTGTTGATCCCTCTCTAATCTATGATAGAGATATCAACATGTCGTTTAGGGCTATAGGTCTTGATTGTCTGCTACACATTAACGAGTACACTTGTCCTCATTTTGTGATGGAATTCACTCGACAAGTTGAACTCATACGTAACGAGGATCAATCTTTGTCACTTTGGTTCTGGATTTGCAACTTTAAGTTTGTCCTTACTCTTGATCAATTTGCTCAAATTCTTCGAATTCCCAATCATGGGCAATGTGCCTACACCGAAGATTGGTGTCTTGAGTCACTCTTCAACTATAGAGAAGAGGATAGTCCTTATTGCTCCTATATACCCACTCCAAGTGAGCTCACTAAACTTCTTTGTACTCACAAGTACATTCCTTTTCTCGATCCAACGAAAATTCGTTTGGCAGAGATTCGTCAAGCATTGCTCTCTCGGGCAATCATCCTTAAGGAAAACGTTCTTAGTCTTCAAGGTGTCCGTGAGCAACTTCTCGTGTGTTGTGCTCATATGTTGTTTTGTGTCCTTACTTATCAACCATACAACCTTGCCTACTTCTTCGCAAGGCGAATTGTACATCTCAAAGGTAACAAAACTAAGTTGATACCTTATGGAATGTTCCTAACTCGTCTTTATCACTTCATCATGAGCTTCCACCCATACCTTCGCGGTCCACAATACTCACTTGTCAAACCCATCATGGAACCCATTAATGACTTTCATATCTCTTCTATTTTCATTTCTGCCTCCTCTATTGACTACGACATCTATGACGACCCTACGGATGTGGGAGTGGTGCGAGCTCAACTCGAGAATGTGATGGAACCTAATGAAGTTGAAATGATCCTTGAGAAGCATGGACTTGAGTAGTTAGGAATGGATTAGTAGATTTATCTCTTTTTAGGAACTAATAATATTTGACTTAACTTATTGCATGCTTAACTATCTCCCTAACTTCTTGGATTATTTAATTCTTATATCATGATGGATGATAGATTATTTTGTCCGTTTGGGTGCATGTCTAGTTCTTCATAGATACATGTTTGACCCTCTTTGATTGCTAGATGTAGAGTATTATTGGACTTATTTGGTAAATTAATCCTTAGTGACTTGAGGCACTATCATTTCATGCAAATAGTCCACCTAGGAAACTCCCTCTAGCTGCTAAAACATAGGTATCATAGAAGAATTTCGCTCTTCCTAGGACACGGCAACACTAAACATGCCACGTTACCATTAAATTTAGTGGTACCGTATGCTATTTAGTGGTACCATCCCATGCTAAGACAAAATTTACTAGTTCCTCTAGAATTCTGCATCCCTATCCTCCAAACCTGCAAAATTTTGCACACTCTCATATACCTTAAGATTCCTCTAGACCCCCATAGGACATCCTTATCACCTTTAATTCAAATTACACTACTCTTGCTTATATAAGGCTTCACTCTTGCAAGCATTTCTTGCAACTCATCATCATCTTTACACCCTTCATTCACCATGGCTTCCATACAAGGATCCACATCTCACATCTCCAAGAAACCTAAAATCACCATTAGGCCTTTGTCCAAACCTCTCTTTGTTGATCTCACCAAAGATGATGAAGTCACAACACCACCTTCCCAAAGCAATCAAAATTCACCACCTCCACCTAATGCTCCTTCTAAATCATCATCTACTAGGACATATTCATCATCCTCCTCTTTCAACACCATGCCATCATCCATGGATTACACACTCTCACCTATCACACCATTGGACTATGCTATGCCTACTCCATCACCAACATACTCACCACCACCTCCATCACCAATCATGGGCCCTCTTATTCAACTCAATCCGGTTGATATACATAGTGCTAATTGCCTATGTTGTCTTAACAACCGTAACCTCATTTCCTCTTTAAGAGATGAACTCTACTACATGTTCTCTTATGTGGAACAACTCTTGACACCACCACAACCACCAATCATGTCACCATCACCATCTCTTAGCCCATTCAACTAAACATGCTTATGCTTAGTTATCATGAATAACTCTTAGGATTTCATCTTGGACTAGAAGCAAATCTTAGGACCTCTCAAGTCACGAAAGATTAATATGTGCTTCTTGTAGTTGTAGCTTTTGTTATGTCTTTAATGTACTCACACTTTATGTGTGGATTTCCTTTCAATGCATGGGCTTATTATCTTATCTTAGTTGTTCCTTCATGGTTGGATATTTGTCTTAATTGCTACGTGTTAGATATGTTTCTCGTGTCATCTAACTTTGTTTTGTAGCAAGAACCATTGCTCGATTACATAGTGTTCTCTAAACAAGGGGGAGTATACATCAAGTGGGATCCTTAGTAGTCTTTTTGCTTCGACAAAAAGGGGAGAAGTGGGATATAAACTCATACTAATAACTTGTCGAAACTAGTTTTCACATAAAATGAGTTTATGTTTTGTCATCATCAAAAAGGGGGAGATTGTTGATGCAAATAATGTCTAAAAACGCTATTCTCATATTTCGATATCTCTATATTTTGATGATAACAAAATGTTAAAACATCTTACGTCAAAATTAATGTAAACAAGTTTTTAGTCGAAATATCCGATTTTTACGTCAATCACTCTAGGTATAAACAAACAAATTTACAACTTGACAAATGATCAAAGAAGTGAATTTGTGTTTTTAACTTCACATTTTTAGCTTGACAAAACTTTCCTTTAATAAATACATTTTACAAATTATTTTTGAATTATAAAGAAAGGTTTTATTTAGGAAAAAATTATTTCAAAAACATTCCTAACAGCTATATTTTACCCAAACCAGCTCCAAACTCCCCCAAATAAACTTTCACCACTAAAGACAAAAATGGGAGCATTTTTGTCTTGCACGATACCACGGTACCACTTCATTTCCTAGATTTTGGGTATCCTTCCACACACATAACTTTCTGGTTTCCATCATCTTTTTCTTTCTACACTCCTTTGATCATTAGTTAGTTTTCTTTTGTTTAAAGAGTGATTCTTTAATCCAACAAAGAATCATCTACATACCTCTACTAGTCAAGAGTGATTCTTTCATCCAACCAAGAATCATCTACATACCTCTACTAGTCAAGAGAAGAACACAAAGTATCAAGAAGATACAAAGTGTTGGTGTCATAGAGTAGTGAACTTGCATTACTAGTTGTCTACTTGATTGTATCTTGATATACATCAAGTGTTTTAGTATCTCTTAGTTGTTGTGTTGATCATTGTGATCTTGTTGAGATCTTGAGGATCTCTTGAGTGTTGAGTGATTTAGTATTGATCAAGTGGATCAAGAGTATATTGTGAGGATTGTATGGATCTTGCGAGGATCGTGATTATTGTGTGAGGATCGTGTGAAAAGTTAGGATTGTGTGGATCGTGGTATATTGCTACTAGCTAAGATTAGTACTCGACATCTAGCTTAGTGTCGGAAAATAATGTAAGCGACGTTGTATGGTTTTCTCCACTTGAAGGGAGCTTTGTTGACATAGTGCTTAGAACTCTCGAGTGTGGTACTCGGGGAGTGGAGTAGGGCGAAGAAGAGCTTCGTGACTGAACCACTATAAATGTCGTTGTCTCGGTTTGATCTTTCCATATCTTTTCTTTACATACATATTGTTTGATTGTGTTAACATAGTATTGTGTTCATATTGGTGTTGATTGATTTCATCCACATTTGAATCCAAGTTTTTCACAAAGAATTTTTTATAACTAAAGAAAACAAGTCGGTAAACTATTCAACCCCTTCTAGTTTCCTACAATTGGTATCAGAGCCACGTTAGGCAAGTTTTTAAAGTAAACTGTATTTTAAAACTTGAATCGATCAATGGATTTCGACAAATATCAAGAAGGGCAATCTATGCAAAGACCACCAGTTTTTGAAACCGATTGTTTTATTTATTGGAAAACAAGATTCGAAACGTATGTGAAATTAAAAGACATTGATCTGCATACTCTTATTTTGGTGCATAACAAGGGACAAATCCCCATCATCCATCTAGTTTGATATAACGGTGGGGATTAACCTAAGATTAAATATAAAAACCTTATTCCATGTGTTTTTTTGTGTCTTTTTGTATTTCTTATTATTCTTTTTCTATTCTCTTTTTTTTTTGCTTATTTTTTTCCAATTGACGTTTTTTTTAATTTATTATTATTATTATTATTATTATTATTATTATTATTATTATTATTATTATTATTTTTTTCTAATTCACTTTCTTCTTCTTTTTATTTTTATTTTTACATTTTTTTTGCTTTTTTTCCAACTCCGTTCTTTTTTTTTGTGTCTTTTTTCTAATTCACTTTTTTTTTCCTAATTCACATTTTCTTTTCGCTTTCATACGTTTTCGTCCGTTTTCATACGTTTATATACGTTTTTGTCCGCTTTCAGACGTTTTTGCATGTTTTCATACGGTTTCGTCCGTTTTTTATGTTTTACTCCATTTTTAGACGTTCTCGTCTATTTTAATACGTTTTCGTCTGTTTTCATATGTATTCGTCCATTTTCATATGTTTTCATCCGTTTTCTTACATTTTCGCCTGTTTACATCCGTTTTCATACGTTTTCGTCTGTTTTCTTACGTTTTAGTTCGTTTTCATACGTTTTCGTCCGTTTTCGTACGTTTTCATCTGTTTTCTTTTATTTTTGTCCATGTTTCATACGTTTTCGTCCGTTTTCAGACGTATTTTTACGCTTTTATACGTTTTCATCCGTTTTTCATCCATTTTCGTCCATTTTCATATGTTTTGGTTTGTTTTCATACGTTTTCGTCTATTATTCATACATTTTTTTGTCCGTTTTCTTACGTTTTGGCAATATCACAAGTGTGTCGGCTTTCATTTATTAGTGGTGATGGAGGAACATGTGATAAGATAGGTGCTATCACCGGTGATATGACAAGTGCTATCACCGGTAATATCACAGTTAATATCACATGTGATGTCACATAGGATATCACCGGTGATATCACCTGTGATATCACACATGATATCACAGGTGTTTGAGCTTCTTCAGTTTATTTTATGGATATGTTGTGCTTTCTTCAACCATAATTGCAATTTTTGACTGGGCCATTTTCTACAACCGAACATCCGAACGAGGAAGATATGAAGCATTTTATGGAAGAATGAAGAAATACAAGGATTATGTAAGTAACTAGAAAAGTGAATGTCATATAATATAGTCTAACTAAGAAGCATTTTAAATTATCATCAACTTAAATTATTACAACTAATACAAATCTAATATGAAGCAATCAGATAAACAAAACACATTAAACGAGTTTTGAATAGCATTTTTTTTTTGCTATTTTCAACAACTTATAACATACCACATGAAAATCAAAAGATATCTCCATTGATATCCATTTTGATAATTTGCAAGTTCGCACTACTTTATATTTTGTAATATCACAAGTGTGTCGGCTTCCTTCTATTTGTTGAATCAGTGTTGGTGATGGAGGAAACTGTGATATGACATGTGCTATCACCGGTAATATCATAGTTGATATCACATGTGATATCACAATGGATATCATCGGTGATATCACCTGTGATATCACAGGTGTTTGAGCTTCTTCAGTTTATTTTATAGATATAGATAACGCTCTAATTATATATATTTCTCGAGCATTATATTATATGTTTATGATTATTTAGTGAGAACTTTTGATACTTAATAGCATGAAATTAATGCAGGTTCACTCTCAAACGTTCGGAAGCTTGAAACATTGAAAAGAACAACTATCTCATCATTCGAAGCAACGAAATAAGAAGTCCATTATATTCCTAGCAAGTGCGCCGGTTTTCCAGCTAAGTGTGCCGCACTTGTCCTCTCGGTCAAAGGAAGTCAATAAGTTATATTAAATAAAAGTGCGCTGTACTTCCTCTGTATTTATGAAACTTTGGCGCCAAGAAAACAGCAAAGTGCGCCGCATTCATATCAAAGTACTCCGTACTTTGGACATCAAAAGCCTATAAATAGAGCTCATTTGCAAGCATTTAAACTCTCCACTCAATAACCAATTCTTGCGAAGTAGAGATAAGAAGTACTATGTGATCCTGAGCCGTAGCCAGACGTGAACAAGTAGAGAAAGGGGTGTTGAATGCGTGTTGGTGTCAAAATCTTGGTTACTTGTGACACTTGTGTAATCCATTTGATCAACCGATTCGTATGCTCTTGTTTACTATTTAATAATTTCTGTTGTTATGAACTCATTAGCCATGAGAGGTTAAACCTCTTGTGATTGCTTGGATATGTGAAATAATAAAGTAACTTATGATTATGTTTTGATCTCTATCAATTTCAATTTTATGTTGTGAACTATTTTATCTCTACTCTTATCCCGTTTAGTTATTGAAACTGGTTGAATATAATGTGTTGGGATAGGTCGAAAGAACCAATATGTTAAAAGCAATTCTAGGAACTTGTCTGCGTTCCTAGCCTTTGAAAGGAGAAATCCACTTAGGAGAATCAATACTAATCTAGACTTGATTTGGAATACTATTTTGAGAGAAATCCCTTGATAGATAAATATGAATCTTGAATTGAACCTACAAATTATGAAATTGCTCTTTTGACGAAAATAGCGAGGTTATAAGCTGTGCACTACTAAATTATCAAACTGAGATCAAATCATAAGCATTGTTACTAGATTATCTAAGCTATCCAAGAAATCATATCTTTTATTATTCGAATCCTTCATATTATCATATTTGCTATTTGTTACTTATTGTTTTGTCTACTACTTATTTATACTTAAACTCGAACGAACTAAGTCCAGGTGGATACGACCTGGTCTTACCTAAAACTTATATTGCCAACGAGGGTTATACTTTACCCGTGTGTTTGATTTATTAAAATCAGTGAAACTAGTATTATAAATTTAAAGCTTTCCTTACACATCAAAGTTTTTGGCGCCGCTGTCGGGGACTTAAATATGTTCCTTAAGTATTTTCCAAGTAAAATTAGCAAGAAAAACCATAATTCTCTTCAAAATTCAGATCCTCTGTTTTCTCTGTTGTAGAAAGCATGCCATACAATCACACTTGTGCGCCGCACTTACACACAAAACACACAATTACCGCCGTACTTGTCACCAAGTACAACGCACTTATTCCAGTCTGTAACTTTTTATTTTAAAATTCACAATCTTATCATAAAAACTAAAAAGGGTCATCTTCTGATCATCAAAATCACTATCTATAAAAATAATCTTCTCGGTGAAAATAACGCCACCGTACTTTCACTCAAGTACGACGCACTTATCACTAGCACACAAGTACGCCGTACACTTATCTGTGTACGCCACACTCATTTACTCAGAAAACAAAATTTGTCACACCAATTTAAATTTTGCTCTCTAATTTGGATGCACACTCGTTCATCTAAAGCTGAACCTATTTTACCTTTATCAGAACCTGAAAGAACTATAAACAAAAGAAAATGTAAAAACAAAAGAGTTCATTTTTCCCAAAAAGACGAAAGACCCGAACAACCTCGTGTTCACCACACACCTATTGACGATATCTCAAACTTCAGATTTTTCATTAAATTAATTCAGTTATACGATCCAATGCATAACGCTGATAATGAACCTATGTGGGCTAATGATCGTATCGTTGCACCTACTCTTGGACCAGCTATTAACATTCCTGAAACCGCAAATGAGTTTGCCATAAAAAGAAATCACTTGACTCTTGTTAAAGGCAACCAATTCGATGGTCAAAATAAAACTGATCCTCATAAACACATTCATGAATTTCAAAGTGTTTGTGACATGTTTAAATATGGGGCTACTAAAACTGAAGTGGTAAGACTCATGATGTTCCCTTTATCTTTAACGGGAGAAGCTAAAACTTGGCTTGACGAACTCGACGAAGGAACAATTAAATCCTGGGACGAGCTTCGTACTGCTTTCGTTAGTAGATTTCTTCCACCAGCTCTATTCGATAAACTTCTCGGAGAAATCTGAGGATTCTCACAACGTGAACGCGAAAATGTCACCGAAGCATGGCTTCGAATGAAAGAACTGCTAAGAAACTGTCATGGGCATGGTTTAACAAAAGGCAATATAATCAAAATCTTTTTACCATGGTCTTGATGAAATAACTCAAGAAGCTTTAAACGCTGCGGCTGGTGGTATCTTTCTTTATAAAACATCAAATCAAGCTTATCATCTTCTCGAAGACAAAGTCTTGCTTAAACTCGATTGGGATAAAGATCAAAAACCAAGAACCTCTCTTTGTAAAACTATTGCTTTCGCCGATGAAGGCAGTAGTAATTATGATACTGACAAAATTATGGCAAGAATGGATGCCATGGCAATCAAAATGGATGCTCAGTATAAAGAAATAAAAGAACAACGTGAAATTTGTAATCATTGTGGCAGAAACCATCCAACCGCAAATTGCAGTGATGATGACACACCTATGTCACGTGAAGAAGAAGCCAAATTTATGAATACATTTAGACGTACTCGTTACTATGAGAACTATCGTGATCATGATCGTGATCGTGAACTATGGAGACCTAATACAAAAGCTGAATACAATCAAGAAGTTTTCAAATGAACAAATAATAATGAAAGACCAGATGTTCAAACACAACTGGATGATTTTATTAAATCTCAAAAATCAACAAACCTTTTTGTAAAAGAAACATTCATGGATCTCAAAGACAAACTTGAATCCTCAGTAAAAAATACTCAAGCCTCAATTCAGAATTTGGAAGCTAAATTCAACAGATTTGCTGACAAGCAATTGGGCCGAGCTTCTGGATCTCTTCCTAGTAACACTCAGCCAAATCCTAAGAATAGTAAACCTTATCAACCACCACAAGCTCGATATGAGCATGTAAATGCTATTACAACAAGAAATGGTACTTCATATGACCCACCAATTGATCCCAGTCAAACTCAACCTGCTGTTGAAGTTTCCACTGACGATGAAGAATAGGATGAGCCTGAAACTCGTAAGAAAACCAAAACACCTGAAACACCTGTCCTTAGACCTTATAAACCAAGAATTCCATATCCTCAACGCTTAAGAAAAGAAAAAATGGATGCCTAATATGGAAAATTTCTCGACATAATTTGAGCCGTTCGAATTAATGTTTCCCTTGTTGACATTTTAGCCGGAATGCCCAACTATGGGTAATTTCTCAAAGAACTTGTTAGTAACAAAAATAAACTCGAAAAAATTTCCGCAACCTTCCTAAATGAAGAATGTTCAGCAATTGTTCAAAAAAAACTTCCACCAAAACTCGGAGACCCCAGAAGTTTTCTAATTCCTTGTACTTTCAGTAAAACATTCTTGTGCAATGCTTTAGCCAATCTTGGTGCTAGCATTAATCTGATGCCATATTCTCTCTATGCTAAATTATCTATCGAAACACTTAAACCCACTAAAATGAGTGTGAGATTAGTAGACCGATCTTTCTAATATCCTGTTGGGATCGCAGAAAATATGTTAGTCGAAGTTGGAAAATTTATCTTTCCAGTAGATTTTGTTATCTTAGAAATGGAAGAAGATAGTAAAGTTCCTTTAATCTTATTCTTAGGAAGACCTTTTCTACATACAGCCGATGCAATGATCTGAGTAAAACAAAAACAACTCAATTTAGGAGTTGGAAAAGAAAGAATAATTTTCTCAATTGATGAGGCTATGAAACACTCTTACTCTAATGACGATACATGATTTAGAATTGATGTTATCGATGAAATCCTTGAGGAAGATTTCGATGAACTTTTAAACGAATTCAATCAATTACTCTATTCTGTCGACGGAACAATCCTTGAAGACGAAGTCCTTGCTGAATATGATCAATTCATCGCTATGACTATCGAGGATAATAATGAAAGTTCTTATAATGAAGAAGAAGAAACCACATTCGAAAAAATAGTATTCGATACTGAACACAAAGTTAGAAACTCTCTTGAAGAACCACCTACCGATCTCATTCTTAAACCTTTACCAGAACACATAGAATACGCTTTCTTAAATGAAGAATCATTACTCCCAGTTATAATCTCATCTAAACTTTCGGAAAGAATGAAAATACGACTGATCTCGGTTCTAAAGAAATACAAAAGAGCTTTTGCTTGAAAAACTAGTGATATACCTGGAATCTGTCCATCTTTCTGAAAACACAAAATTCAGTTGTTGAATGATAAGAAACCAATTGTCCAAAAGCAAAGGAGACTCAATCCAAATATGAAAGAAGTTGTTAAAAAGGAAGTAGTTATACTTCTTGACTCAAGAATTATCTACCCAATTGCAAATAGCCCTTGGGTAAGTCCTATTCATTGTGTACCTAAAAAGGGAGGTATCACAGTAGTAACAAATGAGAATGACAAACTTGTTCCAACTAGAACTGTAACTGGTTGGAGCGTATGTATTGACTATAGAAAACTGAATGAAGCAACCGCAAAAGATCATTTTCCTCTCCCATTCATGGACCAAATGTTAGAACGATTAGCTAGAAACAAATACTTCTGTTTTTTGGATGGATTTTCTGGTTATTTCAAAATACCGATCGATCCAATGGATCAAGAAAAAACAATGTTTACTTGTCCTTTTGGAACTTATGCTTATCAACGCATGCCTTTTGGTTTATGTAACGCACCTACTACTTTTCAGAGGTGCATGATAGCAATTTTTCATGATATGATTGAAGAATCCGTGGAAGTTTTCAAGGATAATTTTTCTGTCTTTTGAAATTCTTTTGATAAATGCATAGATAATTTAGACAAAATGCTTCAATGTTGCGAAGATGCAAATCTTGTTCTAAATTGGGAAAAGTGCCACTTCACGGTCAAAGAAGAAATTGTGCTCGGACAAAAAGTGTCAGGAGTCGGACTTGAAGTAGACAAAGCAAAATTGACGTGATTTCAAAATTACCACCTCCTACTAATGTTGTTGAGGCAACATGATCAAGATCTCTTCATGTTTTAACGACGAAAAATAAACCATCGAAACACATAAAATAACAAACGTTAGCTTAAAATCGCCGGAGCCCATATTTGCTCCTGGCGCGCTGCCAGCGCGTCAACGCGCGGGTGACGCACCAGGACACTGTATAGTTCCGGGCGAATTTTGAAAATCGGCTTTCCCCTTACCCGAAAAATATGGATCTTTCAATACAGGTATGAATATGTTATGTGCTTAATTGAGAACACTCGAAACGAGTTTTGAGACTTGAGAGATCTTACTTTTAAAGTACCCATTTACGGGAAATCGCCAACTCATGTTTTCTAACTATCGCCTCTAGCCAAAGCTTTTCTAAACTTAGGGAGCTTATGTATTTCACGTGACATCGTGTTAAAGCATCCATATGCTCATATCCCGTGCTTACGTCTTCTCTAATTACGTAACGGGTTTACTCCCTTATTGGTCAAACTAAGTCAAAGGTCACTTTGCGTAAACGCATCCTTTCTCACTTGGGTTATGCTTTACATTAAGGCAAAGCACTTAACTTGTTTGAACCAAGGTATTAGTTGAGAACGTCAAGTCGTGGAAAGTCACGAGATATGAACCTATGGATTCTCGACGTTGTGTTACTTGAACTTATAAGTAACTTATGAATTTCTCAACTTATAATCTTAATTGTCTAAACCTTTTCTTCTTAATGACAATTAGATTACTTCTTAATCTTCTCTTAATCTCATTTCTACAAAAGACAAATACCACCATATCCAATCATATCCAAATCATATATTCTCTTACACAATCTCTTACACTCTTACATATTCCCTTACACACTCTGCATCTCAACCATCCATTCCCTTACAACACATCTCAACCCTCTATTTCATCACATGGGATTTAATTTGAATTTCAAATATGGCTCCATTGATCCTAACCATTCAATTCAAACTAAACACATCACAACCATCCATCCAACCTCCTCTCTATTCCATCACACGTGTTTAATCTAAGCCATCCATTTCAAACCAAAACCATCTCAACCATTGATTCACCCTTTCCCCCAAGCAAAGCATATTCCTTTGGAATATCCCTTTTCAATCCAAACATGAGGCTCCTTTGATCCTAGCCATCTATTTCAAATAAACACATCTCAACCCTCCATTTTCCCCACATGCCAATTATTTGAAATCCAAACATAGGCTCCTTTGATCTCAACCATCCAATTCAAACCATCTCATCTCAACCCTCCATCTCATTCTTCCCCCAAGCAATGGAATATACCTTGGCATATTCTTTCTCTCTTTGTTGGATCGATATACTCTGATCAAACTACTTTTGTAGCTTGTAAAGGTTTAATAATATTAAGTAAACTTAACACTATTAATATTGAAACACTGTTTAACCTTGTAAAGTATGCGGAATCTACTAACACAAAGCTTAAGAAGAACTTTTATATTAACCAAACTTTGAACCTGCTTTGTTACACAGATTCACTAACAATCCCTAACTATTTATCGACTTTGAACAACTCTAAAACTTATATCAACTAATACCTCTTAAGGCTCTTTATATAGATAACCTTAAGTCGGTTTACAACATATAATACTTGAACGACAAGTCATTAACCCTAACTAATTCTAGAATATTCGTTCAATATTACACATTAATCCTTTAACTAATATTGCACATAAGTTCTTGTTTCCTTTGAAGTACTTTAAGCATTCTTCAGTAACAGAAGTACTTTGACTTTATCTTCAGCAGTACTTTGACTTTATTTCTTCATGCAGCAGTACTTTGACATACAGAAGTACATTGATATTTTATATCCCAACAATCCTCCCCTAACTTGAACTCCACTTGCTTGATTTCAAGTTTCTTTGTTATCTTTGATCTTCAAATCTTTAATCATTCAGAAAGATTGTTTCTTCATCTCTTTGTCTTCTATCTGTCATGTGTCAAAGTACTCTTCATCATCATCTTATCTTGTAATAAATCTTCTCAGCAACTCAGCAACATTTTGGTACAATAATCATCAAATCTTTAAAAGTTTCATACTATTCTCATCACTTCCAGGTGTGTTAACTCCTGTGAGAGGTGAATCATTGAAAATTATGATTTTTAGCAAATCATCAGCTATCAACGGATTTGAGTAGTCTTTACCAATAGCCGTTTGCTTTTGGACTAGTTAGTTCTTTGATATCAATCATGGTGAACTAATTACCAAAAATGGATTTTCCACAGCCTTTACCACAAGCCATTTTTCCTTGTGGGCTAGCCAACTCTTTACTTATATAGATATGGTGAGCTGAAACCATACAATTTTTAGTAAATTGTCAACTAAAAACGGATTTGATTATCACATCAGAGCCGTACCCTCATGATGAGTCAAACTCTTTCTTGTCTGTTAAACATGGTGAGTTGATTACCATTTGTTGTGCAGTATAAATACTAACACCATGTGTTTCTTTTCAAATCCTTTTACTTCTCTTTTAAACATAAAAAACTTTTTATTTTATTTTTTATTTTAAAAGACTTATACTGGTTTATATCAGCACGCAGTACTTTGATAAAGAACTGTTTGTCTTTGCAGTACTTTGAAAAATACTTTTTATACAAAACAAATCATACCAGTATTATACAATATTACTCTTCAGTCTTTGTCCATCTGATAAATAGCTTGATAACATCCAAAGCTACTTCAGTTTCATCTTCAAGTTCCATTCCATGATCCAGCATTCTGAGCATAATTTCTCTAATCAATGGATATCTCCTCTCAGCAAGCATATGAATCATGGTACCATCTTCCATCTCTAGTGTATGAACTCCTGATGACTCAAAGAATCTCCATCTAGTGATTTCCAAATTCTCTTCATCATTCCACAGAGGATCATCACTTATTTCTTCAGTTTCCCAGATGGTAAATAAATCTCCAAGCAAAATTAATCCCACTCCTGAAGCTTCAATCTCTGCATAGTATGTCTGCACTTGCATATATAAGTCATATAGATCTGCCCTTGTGATACAATGCAAAACATCCCATAACATGTTGAATACTGTGAAGCTTCCATCTTCTCTGTTGAACATAAGGTAGTTTCCTTCTTTTGATTCAACCACAGAAAATGAGATTATCTTGGACTTCTTTCCAGAATCTTCAGTCTTTTTATTCTCAAAATCAACAATTCTGAAATAGTTTCTAAGTTCATCAATTGTGTCTTCATGAATCATCTTCAGTCTTTTTGACAGTTGATCATCTTGAACTGCTTTCTTTCTTTTCAATCTTCTTTGCTCAGCTTGTTCCTTTCTAGCAAGCTCTGCATCTTCTGCAATCTTTAGATCTCTGATCTGAGCAATAGTAAATTTCTTCTTTTTCTTCTTAACATCTTTCTGAACCTTGATCCCTTTCCCTTTATCTTTTGGATCTAACTCTTCTGATTCAGAAGTACTTTTAGCAACTTTTTGTGCAGGCTCAGAAATATGTACTCCTCCAGTAGGTCTATCCATATTGATCATAATCTGAGCAATTGTTTCATCATCACTTGCAGTATGCACTCTTACTTCTTCTTGCTATACAAAAGTAGAAGGACCAGCTTCTTCTTCATAATTCATTGTAGAAGGTCCAGCTGCAGTAACTCCACTTTCATCAATATTCCTAGAGGAAGTACCTTGCTCAGCAGTACCTTGCAAACTTATGTTTTCTGCAGCAGTACTTTGAACACCAGTACTTTGAATTTGAGTACTCTGAACATTCTGTGCATCATCATCCTGCTTAACAATTTCTTGCTCAACAATATTTGCATCATCTTGAGCCTCTTCTTGCTCAATATCTTCCTTTTGTGCAATATTCACATCCTCTTCAATGTTATTTTCTGGTACAAAAGTCTTTGGGCTTTCTGGATATTGCCAAAGGTGAGCATCTTCTGAATATTTAATTTCAGCATCATCTTTATCCAAATTCTCATCTTGATTCCTCCCCAATTTGATAGTTGATGACCTCCTATGCCTCCTCTTGAATTTAGAATACTTCTTTGAAGATTTAGACTTTGGTTTCTGAGACTGCTTCTTTTCTTTCACATAAAGCCTAAAATTATGAACAAGAGGCCAAACAAATTTCTTCAACCTTCTGAACTTGTTTCTTAGCTTTTTGATTTCTGCAGCTTGAGCAGTAACAATTGTCTTCATCTTCTCCAATTCCTTAGTCAAAGCCGAAGTACTCATAGCACCTTCAATTCCCTCATCTCCTCCAGGTGTTTGAAACCCACCTGTGGAAGTATAATCATTGGGAATAGGTACCTGTGTATGCTCTGAAGCAGTACTTTTAGAAGAAGTACTTTATGGAGAAGTACCTTGAGCAGAAACAGATTTATCCAAGGAGGCTGGCACTGAGGGAGTCCTTTCACTTGAAGTATCATGCTGAGGGGAAACAATGAGTGGTGTAGGTGTATGTGCTGATGTAGAATGCTCAACAAAATCAGGTTGATCATCATTATTAGAATGTGCAGAACCACTATTATTTTCTTCATCCCTAACAGCTTGAGCTACCTCTTACATATAAGCATTGAGAGGTGTATTCCTACCCGAAAAATTTACTCCCTTATGAGACATAAAAGTAAACACTTTAGGTGGCATCCTAATTGTGGGTACATAATCCGGAGGTTTTGGTATCCCATCTAATGGATTCTCTAAAAGTAGTTGAACAAATCTAGGATACATTAGAAAAGGTTTGCCAGCCTTAATATGTGTGAGCATTCCTTCAAGGATCTTGTATGAGAAATTGAAAGGTTGATTTGTAATATGACCAACAAAGGCAGAAGCTATGGAATGACTAAATTGATCCCAAGCAGTACTCTTTGGACTCAAACAATGAAGCAAAACATGTATAAGAAATTTCCAATGAGGACTAACCATAGCTTTCTGAAAGGTAAGCTTATTCAAAGGACCTTCATACCCAATGTCTCTGAGTGTGTTCCAAATCTCTTGTTTAGCAAACAAAACAGAGCCTCCTTCATCTTCAAATAACAGAGCCTCTCTGATTGTTGCTTCTGTTACACGAATGGCTCTCCCAGCAACTGTAGCAGTAATAATATCCTCTCCATCTTCAACCTGTGACCTTGCTGTATCCCAAAACGCTTGTATCTAAGGTCCAATAATCTCTGGGTTGACTAGGATTGAGTAACAGATGTTGGTTCCAGTGAGAAAATCAATAATTCCATGAAAATCAAGATTATCTTGAGTTTTCTCAAGGTTTGCTATCATGTTATGTTTGGTGTTGGTTCGTCGATTTGCCATGGTGATTAGGTTTAAAGAGAAAAGTTATAATCGGTGAAAAGTATGAATGAGTATGATTAACAAGAAAGGTGAATGAATACGAATGAATAAATAAGAAAAGATATGAGGTATATAAGGATAAAATACACAAAATCACGGTTAATTAATAATTTTACCGTTAATTTTGGAAGTGATTATCCCCATATCTTTCGAAAGTTTGTTACCCGTAAATCTGACCGTTGGAACAGTATCCGACACGTCAGCGTATCCTTTATATCACCAAGCAGTACGTTCCATAAAATATGGAGCAGTACCTTCCGTTATAAACCCACACAGTATGTTGACCAAAGTACTTTCCAAGCAAATCTTGAAAGTTTGACTGTTTGACCATAATATCTTTGAAAGTCAAACCTGAGTAATGACTATCTCCCCAATTTAATGCCCAAAGCTACCATGATAAGTAAACTTCAATACACTTCTTTCAATGACCATTTACCTTTACTTTGCTTATAAAAGCAACTTTACCAACAACAAATTGCAATCACCTTTACCTTCTTTAGCAGAACACAAAAACTAGTAATCACAATGAGTCACATTCCATTTGTTAACATCTCTTCTGACTCTGATGGTTCCACAAATTCAGAGATAAGCTACTACTCTGATTCTGAGTTTGAAGATCCAGGATGGTTAGACTACGTCCCTCCCCATGTACAATGGATGAGACCCCATGAATCTTCCACATCAGTAAGTGTTGCAAACTCTTCCATAACAGATGCAACCAAAACCCAAGAAGAAAAAGTCTGTCCCTGGTTCATCTATGGCTAATGAGCTTCCACATGCTTTAACTCAAGCCCTAGAATCAGCAATTCAAAACATGAAGTGGCCTGCTCCAAAGAAAGAGAGACCTCCCAAACAAGTTTTGAGGACAAAAGAAAGTCTGCTCAGAAGGGAAAGCATAACTATGAGGGCAAGGGAAAAATACCTATGGAGTAGGTGTGTGGAGCTTGGTAGTAGGTTGTGGTAGTTGTTTGTGTGTTTTGTCTTGTCTTATGTCTATGTCTGTGTCTTGGTAACAACAATGGTGATGTATGAATTTTCTGAATGGTTGTTGTAAGAACTTGCTGAATGATGAATAAAATCTTTTCTTTTGAATGATACATGTAGCCTCCCCTAAAATAATGACTAATTACTAACTACTAATGCCTCCCCTAAAAAATAGCTTACATATTAATCATGCCAATACTCACAACTAAAAAAGTAAATCTTGAAACATCAAAGCCCTTTGTGAGTAGATCAGCTACATTATCATTAGTATGAACTTTAACCACATTGATAAGCTTGTGTTCATAGCAATCTCTTATAAAGTGATGTCTAATCTGAATGTGCTTGGTCTTGGAATGATATACTGGATTCTTCACAATACTGATAGTACTCTCATTATCAATATTGATGGGAGTATTCTTGAAGTTGAATCCATAATCCAAAAGCTGATTTTGCAACCAAAGTACTTGTGCACAACAACTTGCAGCAGCTACATACTCTGCTTCTGTGGAAGAAGTTGCTGCAATTGTTTGCTTCTTACATTGCCATGAGACTAATCTGCTTCCAAGGTACTGGCATCCTCCAGTTATGGATCTTCTGTCAAAGTTATCTCCAGCATAATCACTGTCTGAAAAGGCTTGTAGATGAAAAGGTGAATCCCTAGGATACCATAAGCCTAGCTTAGGTTGTTGCCTAAGATACCTGAAAATTCTCTTGACAGCATTCAAGTGCGATACCTTTGGATGAACTTGATGTCTTGCACATAAACACACAACAAAAGTAATATCAGGTCTAGATGCAGTTAAATACATGAGACATCCAATCATAGACCTGTATAGTGTGACATCAACATCTTCTCCTTCTTCATCTTTTCCCAAAGGTTTGTTAGTATCCACTGGTGTAGATGTAGGCTTGACAGTTGTGGAATTGAATCTCTTAAGAATATCTGCAACATACTTATCTTGACAAATATATATTCCACTGCTTGACTGTTGCACTTGAAGTCCCGAGAAGAATGTTAATTCTCGCATTAACTCATCTGAAACTCTTTCTGCATAAGATCTTCAAATTCCTTCACCATAGATTGCTTAGTAGCACCAAAAATAATATCATCTACATACACTTGGACAAGCATGATATCTTTCTTATCTCTCTTGATAAAAAAGTCTTGTCAATAGCTCCTCTCCTATAAGCATGTTGTAGTAGAAAATTGGAAAGTCTTTCATACCATGCTCTAGGAGCTTGATGAAGGCCATATAGAGCCTTGATTACCTTGTAGACTTTGTTTGGGTGGGCAGGATCTTCAAAACCAGGAGATTGTTTGACATAAACTTCTTCTGTAATTTTGCCGTATAGAAAAGCACTTTTAACATCCATTTGGTATACAGGAAATCCCATATAGGATGCAAAAGCCAAAAATAGCCTGATGGCTTCAATCCTTGCCACAGGAGCAAAAACTTCATCATAGTCTACTCCTTCTTCCTGTCTATATCCTTGAGCCACTAACCTTGCCTTATTCTTGATAACATTCCCTCTTTCATCTCTTTTTACCCTGAAGACCCATTTTGTTCCAATTAGTCTTTTACCATAAGGTAAATCACATAATACCCAAACTTCTTGAAGTTTAAATTGTAGGAGTTCTTCTTGCATAGCTTCCACCCAACTCTCCTTGGTTAATGCTTGTTTGATATTCTTTGGCTCTTCCTGAGATAGAAAACAAGCAAATAAACACAACTTCTGATCCTTGTGATTCACCCTGTTTTGTTTGTAGATAAAACTAAGTAAAGAAGTATGTTATTGAGACATATTCTTAGCCTTAGTCCTTGTGAGCACTCCTGAAGCTGAGGGTCCAATTATGTTGGTAATAGGATGAGTTTTATGAATTCTGAGAGTAGGAGTTGGTGATACTTCAAGATTATTTTCCAAATTAGTTAAATCAGGATCTTCATTATTATCTAAGAAAATGCCTTCTTGATCCAATTCATCATCAGTGTCTTCTAAAGTAATCTTGTTTGGATCATCAGTATCTTCCAAGTCAGGCATATTAGAATCATTCACAGCATCAGTATTTATCCAATTTGAAGTATCTAAAGGGTGAAAAGTACTTTCAAATGGATTAGCAGCACTTTGGGGTAAAGTACTGTCAGTTCCTTTTGCCTTCTTCTTTTTTGCCTCATAAGCTTTCCTTTGTTCATCTTCATAAGACTTAGCCATTGTTTCTTGAAAAAGAATCCTAGTAAGTTCATCTTGAATGGCTTGATCTTCATCAGATACTGGGATTTGTGGTGGAACAGTACTTTGAGAATCAACAGTACTGTTAGGTTTAGCAGTACCTTGAGGCTCAGAAGTACTTTTCTTCTCATTATTAATTGGCTCATCTTCAGATCTTAAATTAATGTCATGAACAATGTACTGTGCTTCTTCTTCAGTGGGAGCAGCTTGATTTTCTTCCCTTACAGGTACATAATTCATTGATGAAGACATTAAATCAAGATCAAACATCCAATCAGGACCTTTACCCTTAGAAGTTTCTTGTTCTTCTAGAAAATCAACATGAAGACATTCTTGAACCTTTTTGGTAGCCCTGTTGTACACTCTGAATCCTTTGCTATTGGTACAATATCCCAATAAATATCCTTCATCTGACTTCCCATCAAATTTGCCCAAATTATCAGCAGTGTTTAATATGGTTAGGGGACATCCAAAAGGTTTCATAAACTTGATGCTTCGCTTATTTCCCATGAGTAACTCATAAGGTGTCTTCATTTGAGGCTTTGTCACAGATACTCTATTCAACACATAACAAGCAGCACTTACAGCTTCAGCCCAAAATGGGACAGGGTAATTAAGAGTCTGTAAGCATTGTCCTTGCTGCTTCTATAAGAGTTCTATTCTTTCTTTCTGCAACTCCATTTTGCTGAGAAGTTCTAGCAATACTGAACTCTCTTTTAATTCCTTTCTTGGCACAAAATTCATCCATTAGCTGATTCTTGAACTCAGTCCCATTATCACATCTAATGCCTCTAACCTTGAGTCTTAACTGATTTTCAAGTGCTATTATAAGATCATGAATAGTATCAAAAGTTTCATCTTTAAAGCATAAGAAAAAGACCCAACTAAATATGCTATAGTCATCTGTTACAACCAAGCAGTACTTCTTCTTGTTCAGAGTAACAACTGAAACAGGTCCAAACAGATCCATGTGCAGCAATTCCAAAGGCTCTCTAATGGTTTTCTCATCAATCTTCTTACATGAAGCCTTGTGCTGTTTACCCTTCTTACAAGCAAGACATGAGTGATCATTCTTGAATGTTTTAGAAGGTAAACCTCTAACTAAATTACCTCTGACCAGCTTATTGATGTTCTTGAAATTAACATGCCCCAATCTTCTGTGCCATTGATGTGCTTCCTCCATAGTTGCTCTTGCAATCAAACATGTTGCTCTTTCAGCAGAATTCACATTCTTTAAGTCTATGCTGTACACATCATTAGTTCTTGGTGCTCTCGCATCACCAAGTGTCTATCTTCATACTTGAAATCAGGAGAAAGTATAAGACATTCTGTGTCAAAGAATAACACAGGGTACTTTTTATCACAAATCTGAGAGACTGACAAAAGATTGAATTTGAGCTCCTTCACATATCTAACATCCTCAAAATCAATATTTCCTGCCTTGATAGTTCCTTTGCCAGTTATTCTTCCTCCATCAGGATCATTCCCAAATGCAACTTTTCCTCCAAAATAAGCTTTAAAATCTGACAAGAGCTCCTTTTCTCCTGTCATACTTCCAGAGCAACCACTATCTACAATAAGATGATCTTTAAGCTCCTCTTCTGGGTTGCCCTGCATATACATGAAAAAGGTTAGTTAGTTTTAGGAACCCAAGCCATTACTGACTTGTGTTCCCCTTGTGGAGTGACATACTCAAAATTTTTGAGTATGTAATCACCACTGTCTTTGAAAGCATGATCAAGAATTAAGGTTTTTGTTTCCAAAATAGTTGGTTTATCATGATCAATTTTCCCTTTTTCACCCTTAACCTCTGAAAGTACTGGTTCCTTCCCAGCAGTACTTTCTTTCTTAACCCATTTAGTTGTAACTTTAGGAGTTGGGCTCTGTGTCCTAGCATCTTTTCTTATGTTGTATGGCCTTCTAGGTTTGTAGAAGTTGAATCTCCTAGGTCTTACACTTGAGTGTTTACTAGAAGCATCTTGATTAGGGAACTTTCTATCAGTACTTTGTGAAGGTACTGAGGGTTTGGAGTATGATCTTTTCTGATGAGGGTACCTATAGTCTTTTGAGAAATTACTATGGTTAACCCTATTTGTATAATTCCAAACTGGTTTGTTGTCCCTTGGCTTATTCTCCCTATGACTTGGTTGTGCAGTTCTGGTCTTTGGATATTTACTTAAGTATTCTGAATGATAATCACAGTCTTTAATCAAATGATGAGGACTATAACATACATAACAGACCTTTGGACCAATATCCCCAAATCCCTTTCCATAAGGTTTTCTAAAATTAGCAGTATTTTGAAAGTATTTTCTTTGAGGTACTGCTGAGTGATCAGCAGTACTTTGAAAAGTGTTTGAAGGTACTGCTTGTTTTGAAAACTTGTTCTCTTCAACTTTAGGTGTTTCAACAGATGTTTCTAAAGTTTCAGGGTTAGATTGTCTTTTAAGCTTCTTTCTAAACTCTAGATTATCTATCCCATAACAGTCAACATATTTTCTAGGTGGTTGAAAGCTACCTGGTGTTTAGGAACTGCATTATATCCCTTTTCTTTCTCAAATACAGGAGGTGTTGGACTAGGATATTCCTCATCACTAGAAGTGTTTTCATCTAGACTTATGAACTCTTCATCACTAGTGGAGGTATCTACTGTAAGATTTAGTTCCTTACCCTTAAATGGAATGCCTTCATTGCTATCATTATCATAACCTAGGCCAGTTTTAATATTTGATGTTCTTTGCTTTTCAACAAATTGAACATGTGACACACCTGCTTTATTCCATACAACAAGTTTTTCTAACAACTTATCTCTTTCAGCAGTCACTTTCTCTAGTTCAGACACCTTACATCCTAGTTTCCATTCACTTAACTTAACTAGGTATTCCTGTTGTTTATATGTTTCAGCCCATGCTACTTCATTATTTTCATGTGTAATTATTTTGGCCTCCATTGACTCTAAAGTCAATTGATAGCCAGTTATCTCAGCCCTAGCCCTTTGAAATTTATCTCTTTAATCTACATATTCACTAAGTAACTTTTGATACATATCATTGCACTTAGAACATACCTCAGAGCTAGACGAGGTGAAAAATGAACCGTTTTTAGGGGGTCATTTAAGCCCGGACTTGAATTTATTTGATCAAATATTTCCCTAAATCGTTCCTTTTGTGATTTTAGGTACTTTGGGAGTGAATTCTGGAAAAGGAAGCATTTTGGACGTTTTTAGAGCATAAGAGTGAAGAAAACGGCAAAGACTTAATTTTCCATGCTGAGAACAGTACCTGACGGCATCAAGAGGAAAATTGTGATGGCGTCAGGGGTGAAATCCATGACGACCCAGAGAAAACCTGAAGGCGTCAAGAGAAGGGCGTCAAGAGTAATTTTTGTGACGGCCTGCATAAGGAGTACACGTGACGGCGTCAAACCTAGATCTAGGCAGTCCGAGAATTTATTTGGCGGCGAGATGACGGCGTCAGACATTTGCTCTTGACGCCGTCACCTCACAGAATCTATATATACTTTTCTATTTTTCATTCATAAGAGAGGAACTTGTGTGGAGAATACTAGGGTCGAACCTAATAAACCCTAGGTCATTTTTAACTGTATTTTCAAGGGTTTTCAACCCTTGAAACCTTTCATGTTCAATTGAGATAAGTCCTCTTTCAATTCATTCAATATGTCTATGCGTTGTTTGAATATATCTTATACTTGTCTTGATTTTAACATGCTAGGCTAGATTTATCATGTGTTTGCTTAGATGTAATGAAACCTAGATGTTGATTATAGGGTGATTACTTGTTTATAGTTGTAATGGATGAATGATTTCAATGTTAGGCTTAAGAAAACTGGCAGATCTCCATTGTGTAACATGCTTGAACGTCTTAAGAAACATGAACCGATGTGTACTAGGTTTTATTGGTTGTATTTAATGCATGAGCAAATTCTAGTGATCCCATGTTAGGAGCTTCTTAGCCGGCTCGACATAGGAGTGTAGTAGGCGCTTATAGTACGCCACCCCATGAATGGTATTAAGGAATACAATCCGTCATCCACGCAACTGTAACAAGTAATTAACCTGTAAGAGATATCTAGGGAGTAGTGAAATCTAAGTAAACACAATTCTCCCATATATTGCTCACACCTCTATCTTAATTTAGTTTGTTTTCATTTTTAGTATTTTATTTTGATTGCATCTTAGTAATTGGGTTAGTTGACTAGCAACTAATTCCGCCCAACTCCTTCAAAACCGAGATTTTTAATTGCTTTTATAAAAACTAAAAAATACAAAAAGAATCATCCCTCATCTTTAGACCTAGTCTTTAGGTTTTCTAATCCTAGCGACACTATTCCTAGCTGAACGATCAATCACCCGGTACTTGTCACTATACTATACTACAACGATCAGGTACACTTCCTGGTGGGGGTTGTAAGCTTCTCGAGATCCCTTGAGAGGTAAAGCCTGGTGCAATCCCTACGCATCAAGTTTTTGGCGCCGCAGCCCGGGGAATAGTTATTGTCTAGGTTAGGATTTCTTTTTATTAGGTCTACTTGCTAGATTCCTTTCTAGTAAGATTTTATTTTTATTTTTTAGGTTCTCTTTAGTCTATCTTATTTCTTCGTGTTTTTGTTCGTAACTCTTCGCCATCCGACATCATGGACGATGGTAACATCTTTGAACCCATCATCCCACCACAACAAGACCACCCACAAAACCCACCACTAGATAACCAACCTCTTAGGCCCCGAACCCTAGGAGAGTACTCCCGACCTAGCCACCAAGGCTATCGAAACACCATTGAGCTCACCCAAGGAGCCAATGTGTCTCCCTTGCGATCCGACACCATCCGGTTGGTGCAAAGCGGATGTGCATTCCATGGACTTCGTTCCAAAGATCCAAATCAACATCTCAAGGACTTCCTTAAAATCGTAGATTCTATAGACCTTGATGCTACAACTAGAGAGTCAACCCGATTACGCCTATTCCAATTCTCTCTACGTGATCAAGCTAGTCAATGGCTTGAACGTTTACCCGCGGGATCCATCACCTCATGGGATGATCTCACCACTCGTTTCCTTGCTCAAATTTTCCCACCGGGGAGAACTACCAAGCTTAGAAATGATATCTTGATGTTCCAACAACGTCAAGGTGAAACTCTATATGAAGCATGGACTCGTTTCAAGGACTTACTCCAAAAAGTCCCTCATCATGGCATAGATCTTTGGCTCCAAGTCCAAATCTTCTATGACCATATCGATCTCTCCACAAGGCGAGCCATTGACCAATCGGACGGTGGTAAGCTACGTGATCTAAGTGCGGAACAATCATGGGAACTCATAGAAGATCTTGCTCTCTATGACAATGAAAGTTTGAATGATCCCCGTGATTTGAACAAAATAGTCAAGGCAATATCTTTGCCTTCGAACAATTCTAGCACTCCCGACCGTAGGATCATGGAACTTGAAGACCAAGTCAAGTTTCTCATGAAATCTTACGAAGCTCCTAAGCCTTCAAGCCAAGTGAACAAAATCACTTCTTCATGCGAATTATGTAGTGGTCCCCATGACACTCGTGATTGTGTGGAACTCCCCAGAACAGCTTTTGCGGACTACGCATCCTCGCGTACCGACGAAGCGGGAGATAAGTGGTACACTTTCAAATCCAAGCCAAACCCGTATGGTGATTCCTACAACCCTTCTTGGAAAAATCACCCAAACCTTAGGTGGAAACAAAATCAAGCCAATTCTTCCAATCCGCCTAATCGTTACCAACCAAACGGTCTACCCTCCAACCGTACTTTCAACAACAATCCTTCTAACAACTATGGTAGTACCAACAATCTTGAAGGATTGATGTCCAAGTTTATGGCATCTCAAGAAGCTCGCATATCCAAGTTTGAAGCCGATTTCAAACAAAAGCAAAGCGAGATGACCACTAAGATTGACACATTGTTGAAAGTTCTCAATGATCGAGAAATGGGAGCACTCCCAAGCGACACGGTCAAGAACCCGAAACTAAACGTTAATTCCATATCATCAGTTTCGTCACCCACTTCTTGTCCGCAATACTACTCGGTTAAATCAACGAGCACGTGTTTCAAGCAAAACCAAATTCTTCAAAAGGACCAATCGAATAAAATACCCAATATAAAACCGGTCAAAAACATAGTTGAAACACCTCCTACGCAAGACCTTAACGATGAATTCAAGGAGCTTCACCTTGAACGCCCCATCACTGATGTCTTAGCCCGTGCTCCCTACTATAGTGCCCTCCTAGAAAAGTATGAGAAGTTTAAACTAGGTAAAAATGGGACCGCCTTCGTTCATAACAAGTTGCCTAAAAAGCTTGATGATCCGGGCATATTTGTTTTGCCTTGTAAGATAGGAAGATCCGAAGCTTTCGACACACTAGCCGATTTAGGGTCAAGCCTCAACTTGATTCCCTTATCCATTTTCACCACTCTCAAGCTAGGAAAGTTAGAGGAGATGGAGGTATTAATTGGTCTAGCGGATGGGAGTATTGCCCACCCGGTTGGGATTATTAAGGATGTAGTTGTTCACGTAGGGAAGTTAACTATCTTAGCGGATTTTCACGTCCTAGACATGGTTAGTGACACTACATGCCCATTGTTGGTAGGAAGAGGATTTTTAGCTACCGCTAGCGCCATGATAGATTGTAAGGAGTCTAAGATAGCGGTAGGTAAGGGTGATACTTGGTCGGTGTATGATGTTAAGAAACATAGCTACGATTGTGTGGATGAACCGACACCACATTGGGTAGAGATGGATAGGAGACCATCTAGATATGGACCTTGGATAGAAAGGAACTTTATAGGACCTCAACGCCCATTCTATCTAGAAAAAGATTTCATCGATAAGACACATTCGGTGGAACAACTCATAGCTAGAGATGAAGAGCTAGACCCTTTTGAGGACCCCTTAGTCTTTAGGAAGATGATTGAGTTCTTAAGCGTAATTCCTATTAATATAGAGTTGAACAAGTGGAAAAGAGAGGGAGATAAGTGTAAATGGAGGTGGGACAAGCCACCTAAGGAAGGTGACGGATCATGGCATATGAAGATGATTTTGTATGATCCGGATGGAGAAAAGTTTGAAAGGTCATACCGTACTAAGAAAACCGATAGGAAGTTAAGACCTAAGTTTGATCCCAAAGATGTCCTCAATGAGGGACTCACCCGTATCACGTAGTAACCCATGACCTTGAGTCTAGCTACAAGACTCGTAAATAAAGAAAAGCGCTTCTTGGGAGGCAACCCATGTTTTGTGTGATTTTTATTTTTGTTTGTTTGTTATTTGCTTCCGTATGCATGCTTTATTTTTATTGTTGGTAGATCATGTTTCAAAACTAAAATGATGAAAATACTTTATTTTGTTGTTTGGCTTAGTCTTAACTTCATCCAAAGGTATTTCGCAAAAGATAAGTGTAAGGGGAAACCCCAAATATGTTTTTAAGAAACAAACTCGATCATGATTCTCCACAATATTAAGTGAACATGTATATTCGTATTTGTTAGAGTCAAATGCTTATATCGAGTCATAATGATGTTTTGCAGGATTTTCCAGGAAGTAGGACGAAGTTTTTCCAGAAATTTTCCGGAAACTTAACACAAGAATTTATGCAGATCACTTCTGACGGCGTTACGAGTTTACTCTTGACGACGTCACGTGTAAAATTCTGGAAATTTTACCAGTTTTGTTTTTCTAACGGAGTCTTAAAGTTTTTGTTGAATCTTTAGTTTTATAATCTCCAGGAAATCTGCAAACATCATTCCACAAGCATTATATCTTATTTTGTTTTATAGGATTTGTTAGCATATATAGATTGCCGCCGATTTTACGCGAGGTTGCCTTGTCTGTTTTCTCAGGTTTCACAGGTTATGTATGACATGAAGATGATTTATATTCTGGAAGGGAAGCTTTGATTGTTCATTTTCTTGGAGGAAGATCTAACCTGGCCACCTTATTATCCATACCAAGCGAATCAGGGGAGTATTTGATTTCATTTGTTTTACTTATTTCACTTTTACATTCTTTACTTGAACATTGGGGACAATGTTCATCCTAAGTGTAAGGGGAGGGTAAAATGATGATACCTTACAGATACACTTTCGCTTGAGTTTGTTTGTTTGATGGTAGATGTGTAATAAAACTATGAGAAATACTTGTTAGTGCAATTTAGCGCCAAATTTAAAATTTTTTACAACATTTAGGAGTGAAACTTTAGCCATAGCAAGCGTCTCATGGATAGGAGATTGTATGACTAGCACAAAACCGTACTATTCAGAAAAAATTTCCACCCAAATATGTGAGGTCCGCCTTTAGATTTGATAGGAAAAGCATTTACTATTAGTGCTTATGAGTGTACCGGTAGCATTTAGATTCTAGAACTTGCGTTAGTGATGCATCCCGAGACCGCTAGTGAGACTATATTCGTGTAGTAGGATCTACTACATGATAAGAGGCATTAGGATCACCTTTGTGTTAAACCCGTATCATAATTACTTGACCATTTAAGTCATATTACTTGGCTAGTTAAGTCAATTAATTTTTCCCACACCCTTAGCGTTGTACTCATTTTTAGTACACGAAACCCCTAGTACACCCCTCCGAGCCTATCTTTTCGTTTCTAACTTTAAGCATCTTACATAAAGAAAGAATTTGTTACACCCCACTTAGATGTACAACCAAATCGCCTTAGCCTTCCGTGTATGCACTCATCTTTAGTGCATTATTGTTATTTGTTAAACCCTTAGTTAATTATCTAATTGATTACATGGTTGCTAAGTCGAGTCATATCCTTGTACATATTGTTTTGGGACGATTGGGACTCATGGGTAAAATACTTATTTTATGGAGTAATGGGGAAGAACATCATATTATTACCCCTATATGTGCGTTAATCTTAAAAGTACTCCAACTGTTTTGATTTTCTTGATTCGAGTCATTAGAATAGTTTATTTTAAAGTATGTAAAAATTCAAGTGTAAGGGGAATGTTCATTCCCTATGATGTATTATTTTGGATGGTAGGGTAAGAGTGAATGCAAAAAAAAAAAAAAAAAAAAAAAAGAAAAAAGAAATCGAAAAAATCAAGAAAAAAGAAAAAAAAAATAGAAAAAGAAAAGAGAAAAACATACGGACTACCATCCCGTTTCATTCTATGTTCATTTTATGTTTTTGTTATTTTTCTTTTATTAGCTTAAGTCGAGTCTAGTCTTGGCTTAGCAACGCCATATTGTATATGTAATTAACCAATATTGTTAACTCGCCACCAGTAAAGACTGCCTATATCCAACAAAACCGTGTATTCCATATCCCTACACCTAACGTTACAACCTTTTGAAAGACCTCTTTGATAGTTTATCATAGGTGCTTACGCCATGTGGTAGACGTTTGATCCTTTCCCAAGCCTATGGTAATCTATTTTGCTATGACAGGTAGTGAGAGATGTTTTCCATTTCCATATTGTGATATTACTTTATTACACCCGAGAGATGTGAGTATCTAAACACTATTTGTGAGGTGCTAGTGTATGACCTCCGTGCTTGTCTTTGGTCTTTAGTGGAATGATTATTTGTTGTAATTACTTTTATATTAGTGTTAAATGATCCCCTAACTTGTATTTTGATTAGAATAAAAGCGCATTTGCTTGAGGACAAGCAAATCTCAAGTGTAAGGGTATATGATGAGGCGAAAAATGAACCGTTTTTAGGGGGTCATTTAAGCCCGGAATTGAATTTATTTGATCAAATATTGCCCTAAATCGTTCCTTTTGTGATTTTAGGTACTTTGGGAGTGAATTCTGGAAAAGGAAGCATTTTGGACATTTTTAGAGCATAAAAGTGAAGAAAACGGCAAAGACTTAATTTTCCATGCTGAGAACAGTACCTGACGGCGTCAAGAGGAAAATTGTGACGGCGTCAGTGGTGAAATCCATGACGACCCAGAGAAAACCTGAAGGCGTCAAGAGAAGGGCGTCAAGAGTAATTTTTGTGACGGCCTGCATAAGGAGTACACGTGACGGTGTCAAACCTAGATCTAGGCAGTCCGAGAATTTATTTGGCGGCGAGATGACGGCGTCAGACATTTACTCTTGACGCCGTCACCTCACAGAATCTATATATACTTTTCTATTTTTCATTCATAAGAGAGGAACTTGTGTGGAGAATACTAGGGTAGAACCTAATAAACCCTAGGTCGTTTTTAACTGTATTTTCAAGGGTTTTCACCCCTTGACACCTTTCATGTTCAATTGAGATAAGTCCTCTTTCAATTCATTCAATATGTCTATGCGTTGTTTGAATATATCTTCTGCTTGTCTTGATTTTAACATGCTAGGCTAGATTTATCATGTGTTTGCTTAGATGTAATGAAACCTAGATGTTGATTATAGGGTGATTACTTGTTTATAGTTGTAATGGATGAATGATTTCAATGTTAGGCTTAAGAAAACTGGCAGATCTCCATTGTGTAACATGCTTGAACGTCTTAAGAAACATGAACCGATGTGTACTAGGTTTTATTGGTTGTATTTAATGCATGAGCAAATTCTAGTGATCCCATGTTAGGAGCTTCTTAGCCGGCTCGACATAGGAGTGAAGTAGGCGCTTATAGTACGCCACCCCATGAATGGTATTAAGGAATACAATCCATCATCCACGCAACTGTAACAAGTAATTAACCTGTAAAAGATATCTAGGGAGTAGTGAAATCTAAGTAAACACAATTCTCCCATATATTGCTCATACCTCTATCTTAATTTAGTTTGTTTTCATTTTTAGTATTTTATTTTGATTGCATCTTATTAATTGGGTTAGTTGACTAGCAACTAATTCCGCCCAACTCCTTCAAAACCGAGATTTTTAATTGCTTTTATAAAAACTAAAAAATACAAAAAGAATCATCCCTCATCTTTAGACCTAGTCTTTAGGTTTTCTAATCCTAGCGACACTATTCCTAGCTGAATGATCAATCCCACGGTACTTGTCACTATACTATACTACAACGATCAGGTACACTGCCTGGTGGGGGTTGTAAGCTTCTCGAGATCCCTTGAGATGTAAAGCCTGGTGCAATCCCTACGCATCAGAGCTAGTGGATGAACTTGGTGAAGTAGCTACCATAGCAAGCTGAACAGTTGCTTCTTCAAACTACATGCTCCAATCAAAGCTTCCTAGACCATCTCTTGACTCCAAAGCAGCATATCCAGTCTCTTCATTAAATGCTGTGCTCCAGTCTTCCAATGCAACCATTGAATAGGTTACTGGTTCATCATCAAATTCATTGGACCAATCAATCTCTAACAAATTCTCTTGTGCAACCAAAGCTTTTGGTTTTGGTTCAGTAATTGGAATCTCTTTTCTTTCAGGATTGGTTGGTTCAATCATCTTGTTTGCTTGATACTTTGCAAATTTGCATTCCCTTGCAAAGTGACCAGTCCTTAGACAGTTGAAGCACTCAATCTTGGACTTATCAAATGTTATTCCTTGTTTAGCTCTAAAATTGATGCCTTTTCCAGTCTTATTCACATACTTCTTGATCCTTGCAGTGAGCATGGCAACTTGCCATCTGATATCAATTTCTTCCAAAGCATCATCATCTATTTGCAATACATCCTCTTGATAGGTGACAGGTAGAGATGCTTGTTGAGCAAAGAATGAACATAGAACATCATCTGAGGTGGGGGTAATTGATTGTGATGAATTGGTGGTGACCATAGTTGTACATGGAGCCTGAGTTTCAGTCACAGTACTTTGAACAGGATAAGTAGTACCTTTGTTGGAAGTACTGCTTCTGTTTTCAGAAGAGACAAAAGCAATGTTTTGGGGTTTCCGATGTGTGCTTGAACCTGTAGTACCATTCATCTCATGCTCATACACATTCAGATTGTTGTAGAGATCATCAAAGTCCATTGTATCCAACCCTGGTTGTCCTCTGATCATAGTAGCAACTACATGCCATGCTGATGGCAAACTTCTCAAGAACTTCAAATTGGCATCTTCAACTGATGCCTCAGCATCATATAGTTCTAACATACTCAGAAGATTTTGGAATCTTTCATAAGCAGAATCAAGACCTTCTCTTTCACTAACAGTGAATGTTTCAAATTGTTGCTTCAGCAAATTCCTGTGCATCTTCTTGGAAGCATCATTACCTTCAAACTTCTTCTTAATTGCAGCCCATAGTTGTTTGGCATCCTTGGCATCATGAAACTTTAATAAGTGACCATCAGGAATAGCAGAAAGCAATATGTTGAGAGCTTTGTCTTGATATCTTTTGGTAGCAGCAGGTACGGTAGGTTTAGGTGGTGTTGGTTGTCCAGGTACCTCTACTGGTTCATCAATTTGCATGTTACCATTGACAATCACATCCCATAGTGCATGGTCTGTGATGACAATGTACTGCCTCATCTTCATGGCCCATAAGTCATATTCCCCCTTCTTAACAATAGGGATTCTAACAGCAGTGATTGAGGGAGCTGGTGCAGCTTCTGTAGACATCTTGAAGGGTTTGTAGTGAAATCGGTTTAAAGGTTTGTCTTCTTAATCAGAGTTTCCAACACAAGCTCTGATACCACTTGTTGGATCGATATACTCTGATCAAACTACTTTTGTAGCTTGTAAAGGTTTAATAATATTAAGTAAACTTAACACTATTAATATTGAAACACTGTTTAACCTTGTAAAGTATGCGGAATCTACTAACACAAAGCTTAAGAAGAACTTTTATATTAACCAAACTTTGAACCTGCTTTGTTACACAGATTCATTAACAATCCCTAACTATTTATCGACTTTGAACAACTCTAAAACTTATATCGACTAATACCTCTTAAGGCTCTTTATATAGATAACCTTAAGTCGGTTTACAACATATAATACTTGAACGACAAGTCATTATCCCTAACTAATTCTAGAATATTCGTTCAATATTACACATTAATCCTTTAACTAATATTGCACATAAGTCCTTGTTTCCTTCGAAGTACTTTAAGCATTCTTCAGTAACAGCAGTACTTTGACTTTATCTTCAGCAGTACTTTGACTTTATTCTTCATGCAGCAGTACTTTGACATACAGAAGTACATTGATATTTTATATCCCAACACTCTTTTCTATGCCATGTGAGGAATAACACTTCTACCCCTTCCAAATTACCCTATCTACACTTTATACCTTTGGTAATTTGTTTTCTCTTTAAACACTTCACAAATGATTTTCAAATTGGCTATTTTGAGTTTGTAAACCTTAGATTGATTAATGGTAAGGTTTAGTGTGAAGTACAATTGGGGGTTTAGCAAGGATAGGTTTTTATAAGATCCAAACACCCAACACTTGGGAAAAGTTTACAGAAGCCTGGCGCGCTGCCCGCGCGCTGATGCACGGGTGACGCGCCGGCCTCGGTAAAATTTCCCAAGTTTGGGTTCTTGGCCTATAAATACCACCCTTGCCTCTTGTATTCCTCACCCCTTTCCATTATTCTTTCTCTCTAAACACTCTCAAATCTCTCTATCTCCAATCTTGTGTTCTTGCTTTTCACATTAACATCTTTGAAAGAACACATCTCTTTGCAAGGGAAGAATCACAAGAACCTAATCCACTCTTGTGATTGTGTCGAGGGTCTTCTTTTCTATACCCTTTCTACTAGAATCGAGTCACTAGGTTAGGTTAGGGCTTGGTTCAAACAAACACTTATTCATTCAAATTGTTTATAAGGGAAGTCTTGTGTCTTGTTGACCAAGCTGTCACACCCCCAAAATCGGGTCTTATAAAACACGTCTAATGCCTCTTTTTGTCCATTGAAAATCGTGCAACAACACGTACAATTTTCATAAAATAGTTTTTGTCGTTAAACTTGCAAATATCACATCTCCTTCGTTATAAACTCGTTTTAATCCGTTCTTTCGCCCACGGCTTCGTTTTTGAAATTATTTTCTAAATCTTGGGTCCAAAATTACGCACAACCAACTGATTTTCCCATGTTTTAAAAATAAGGACAGTAGGTAATATATAGTTTCAAAAATCGATTTTCCTAGTTTGTAACTTGTCCAAATCCATCCCTATAACAACCAAAAATGGTGGACAATAGGTAATATATAGTTTCAAATATCCCAAAACCTACCATACACCTTCTTAGAGTGTCATGGGTTCCTAGTCTTCACCAAAAATGGTGGATCTCATGAGATTGCTAATAAAAATTATAGATCCATGTTTATAAAGAAAAATGAGTAATAAGTGGTATGAAACTTTTAGAATTGTCGTAAAATGAGAGAAAATCATATTTCTATCGTTTTTAGTGTTTTATGGACATATCGGGATGCTGGAACGACGTTTAAACTCAAAAGTAAATCTCGGAAACGGCTTCGTGATTTTTGCAGAAATGATCCGATGAGTGCCAAACTCTCGGATTATCATTAAAATAGTTTAACTTACGAGAATATGAAATAAAAATTTTGGAAATGAATAGTGAAAATGAATAGTAATAGTGAATAGTAAAAATGAATAGTAACTTTCTGAAAATAAAGATGAAATTTCGACGTTTGAAAAAGGACATGAAATTACGAGTTTTGACATTCTTCCCCTCTAAAAGGAACTTCGTCCCGAAGTTTAGTTTGTGTTGGTTTCTGAAGTTTACTTGGTGAAAAGATGATGATATTTGAGAATTCCAACGAACTTTCACGATAGGAATTCTACTTCGCTTCAATTATTCGACCGTACAGTCCATGATTTCTACTGGTTCTCCTACAAGGTTCAAGTCTGACGGCCACTAGGCCTACTTTGTCTGAAATATTAAATAGTCCAGTGTATATCGGGTTTAACTTTCTGAATTTTTTTGAATGGTAACATGCCTTTCCTAGACAGAATCTTTCCACATAACCCTGCCACCAACTTGAAATTCTAATGGTTTACAATTTATCGAACTTGTAACTGATTCTTGATTTGTAGGAAATTCCAGGTTATTTCATGACTGCTTACGGGACTAGTGAGTTGGGCTTTTCCAAATTTCACTCCGTCAATGGATGTTGGTACTTCGACCATTGAGTGCCTCAATTGGTGTAGTCTCTATGCTCGTGCAGTAACTATGGTTGTAAAGGAATCTGATTTATGGCAAATGGTTAGTCCAACCATTTCTAGAGTCAATCACTCATGCTCTGAGCATATCTCCCTATGTTTGAATCGTTCTCTAATTTCTGACCATTGGTCTGCAGATGATAGGTGGTGTAGTTCCAAAGGAATCTTAATGTAATCGCTAGGAGTTTGAGGTGAATCAAATTCCTCTATTAGGAATAATTGAAATGGATATCATGAATCTTGTGGAAAAACTTACAAGGTTAAGTCTGTCAAAGGGTGTTGTTGAAAATAATAGATTGGGATTAGGATAAGGTTGTGATCCTCCGCAGGATATCATGAATTGAGTCTTTCTCCACCTACGATGCTTAGTCTCCATTACTAAGATTTTCCCCAAGTTTTATGTCATCAAATCACAAAATCCTAAATGTATAAGTGATGTAATATAGTGATTGATTTTCAAAGTTTGTTTTGAGATTGGGTGTTTTGTTCATAAACCTTCCCTGAATAAATGAATTTACAACTTTAAGCAAACGGCTTTCCAAGTAACATTTTTCTTGATGTTTCAAAATTTAATAGTTATGCAAGATAGGACAGTTTTCAACATAAGGTGGATAATATGGTTTACCAAAGATCAATGTTTAAAATTTCCTAACATTCAATAGTTTTGTAAAAGATTAACCAAAAGGAATTTGCTTATCAAAATAAGTGCCTCAGAAAAGTGTTTCTTACAAGATATATGTTTTGTATAACTGTAGTTTGGAGAAAAATCCATTTAAAAGTGAAAGTATTAAGAGGATAAAATAGCCGGGTATGTATGTCTGCACAAATGCATAGGTGTCTAACATGTTTGGATAAAGTCTATTGGTGAGGACATGTTCAATCTATAGTCTCGGTTAAGAGGTTGGATTTATCTCTATGGTGTTGGTTAGTAAGCACTCGTATCGAAACTAATCCTGTAATTTAGTCAAGCCAACACTTTCCAGATGATGGAATTTTGGCGATCAGGCCAGTGACAGTGGTTCGAATGGTTTTGTGATATCTTAAGATTTCTGTTGAGTTTTGAATGGTCTTAATGTACCGAGGGATCCTCCTTATAGATGGTATGGAAAGTCTTTCCTAGGGAGGTCATTGATAATATCCACTTATCAATATAGGGAGTAGTGAGTGATGAGTGGCATAGGAATCTATATAGTGTCACCTAATTCCTTATATATATGGGGATGGGGAAAGGAAATGATAGTGATGGTGAGAAGGGAAAAGACTGTGACAACTGCAACAAAATGAGATTGTGATAAAAGAAAATACTGTGATGTATGTGTATCATGCATAGACGTGAAGATTCATGAGATGAAATGACCAGTTGACGTGCTTCCAGGCGGCGGTTCACGAAGTGATGAAAAGTATGAATGTTCTGACAACGAGAGTATACACACATAAATGAAACATTTGGAAAATAAGTTGAGAATTTATTCCAGACAAAATTTTATTATAACTATTCTCAGTGTTGCAAAATTCATCTCTGAGTCAGACATAGGTGGTCAGCCTATATCTCACTATCCCGGGTTGAATATAGATGACCAGTCTATATTCCACCGAGGTTCCATGAATTTTGAAATACTCAGCTCAGTTATACTAAGACTATATCCTTCACAAATACCAAGACGTTCTGAAAGACAAAAGCAAGTGACCAAACTCGAGGTCAAATGATGAAACTATGCAAGGAAAAACATAACGCGGTGACATATATGATACGCGAACATGCTTATATGAAAGACAATTGTAGTAATCAACTAGAATAAATGAATATAATATCTCAGATAATGAGACACAAATCTCATCACCCATGTCAGCAACTAACCACAAATGAGGCTTCAGCTTGGCAGGCAGGTACGTGACGGTCATAGAGTTAAGTAGCTATAGTCTAGGTTTTAAAAACACTCAGTTCGCTATAGCCAAAGCTCTGATGCCAATCTGTTACACCCCCAAAATCGGGTCTTATAAAACACGTCTAACGCCTCTTTTTGTCCATTGAAAATCGTGCAACAACACGTACAATTTTCAGAAAATAGTTTTCGTCGTTAAACTTGCAAATATCATATCTCCTTCGTTATAAACTCGTTTTAATCTGTTCTTTCGCCCACGGCTTCGTTTTTGAAAGTATTTTCTAAATCATTGGTCCAAAATTACACACAACCAACTGATTTTCCCACGTTTTAAAAATAAGGACAGTAGGTAATATATAGTTTCAAAAATCGATTTTCCTAGTTTGTAACTTGTCCAAATCCATCCCAATAACAACCAAATATTCCAAAACCTACCATACACCTTCTTAGGGTGTCATGGGTTCCTAGTATTCACCAAAAATGGTGGATCTCATGAGTTTGCTAATAAAAATTATAGATCTATGTTTATAAAGAAAAATGAGTAATAAGTGGTATGAAACATAACATATATGCATGTTTTGCCAATATAACTTGAAAATACATCATGTAACTAGTGAAATGAAAGTATTAGATGATGAAAAATATACACTTGAAGCTTACTTGATATATATGGAGTTTGGAGATGATTTGATTAATAAACTTGAGTTTTTCTTTCAAAACTCTAACAAGGATTATATAGATTACTTGAAATATACTTGTTCTTGGAAAATTTGATGGATCTTGTTGTTGTTCTTCTTGTTGCCATGAGTAAGGAAGAGAGAAAAGAGAGAAATACTTGTGAAATATTTCTAAAAATGAGCTAGTTATTTCATTATATAGTCCAAGGGTATTTTGGTAATTTCATTGGTTAAGAAAATATCTAGATATTTGTTGGATGAAAGCATGTGCAAGGCTAGGATGAGTATGTGAGAAACTTGGTATTATCTCATTCATGGAGTCAGTTTTGGTTCCGTTAATTGCTAACCGTAAATTGTTAAAACTGGAAACGCGGGTCTAAAACGCGTAATTCGCGTAAAACGCTGAACTGGAAAATGTAAAATTCCAAAACTTTTAGAATTGTCGTAAAATGAGAGAAAATCATATTTCTATCATTTATAGTGTTTTATGGACATATCGGGATGCTGAAACGACGTTTAAACCCAAAAGTAAATCTCGGACACGGCTTCGTGATTTTTGCAAAAATGATCCGACGAGTGTCAAACTCTCGGATTATCATTAAAATAGTTTAACTTACGAGAATATGAAATAAAAATTTCGGAAATGAATATTGAAAATGAATAGTAATAGTGAATAGTAGAAATGAATAGTAACTTCTGAAATAAAAATGAAATTTCTACGTTTGAAAAAGGACATGAAATTACGAGTTGTGACACAAGCCTAGATCATTGGGGATCTAGTTGGGGATTGATACTTCCGATGGGAAGTCTTGGTAGTGGTCTTGGTGACCCTTAGGTGAAGTCGAATCACGAGATTCTTTTGGGTGGTTTCCGAGGGCGGAATACCGTGGGAGTAACTCCTTCTTTGTGAGCATCGATATTGGTAAATATTTGTGGAGTGAATTGTAACGGTTTGTAGTCCACCGAAAGGATTATACTAGTGAATAGTATCGAAGTCGCGGATTCGCAACTGGACGTACGGATGGTATAAACCCCCCATCCCGAACCAATATATATCGTTGTGTTCTTGCTTGCTTTATATACTTTGGTTGCGTTAGTGGTTGTTGGATTATTGTACAACCACTTGGTGTTCTCTTTGGCTTAAAGTTTTTAAACATCTAAAAAGTCAAAGAAACCGTATTCACCCCCCCCCCCCCCCTCTACGGTTCTACAAATGTGAAAGGCATTAAAAGTTTTTTAGGACATGCCGGATTCTATCGACGATTCATTAAAGATTTTTCAAAAATTGCTCGTCCATTAACTAAACTGCTCGAAAAAGACATCACATTTGAATTTGATGACGAATGTCACAAAGCCTTTGAAATTCTTAAAGAAAAACTCACATGCACACCAATCATAATAAGTCCAAATTGGAATCTTCCATTTGAATTAATGTGTGACGCAAGCGATTTCACTGTCGGAGCCATTTTAGGACAAAAAGACGGTAAACACTTTAATCCTATCTACTTTGCTAGTAAAACATTAAACGCTGCTCAACAAAATTATACTGTTACTAAAAAAGAACTCATGGCCGTTGTATTTGCATTTGACAAATTCCGCGCGTACCTTGTTCTATCCAAAACTGTGGTATATACAGATCATTCCGCTCTCAAATATCTATTTACAAAACAAGATGCCAAGCCACGTCTTATTCGTTAGATACTACTTTTACAAGAATTCGATATACAAATAAAAGATAAGAAAGGTGCTGATAATGTAGCTGCGGATCATTTGTCTCGTATAGAAAAAGAAGACAAAGAAATAGAAATCGAAATAGATGAAAATTTTCCCGATGAAACTCTTAATGCAATTAGTTCTCCATACACGCCATGGTTCGCGGACCTTGCAAACTATCTGGCGGGGAATGTGTTACGTAAGGGAATGACTCACCAACAGAAAAATAAATTCTTTTCAGACTTACAAAAATATTTCTGGGATGAACCCTACCTATTCAAAATATGTCTCGACGGAATAATCCGTAGATGTGTATCTGGACCCAAAACTCGTGCCATTCTTGATAAATGTCACCACGGACCTACCGGTGGACATTATGGTGCTACTACTACTGTTAAAAAAGTATTTGAATGAGGATTTTATTGGCCAACTATATAAAAAGAAGCACATACTCTAGTTCGCTTATGCGAAGTGTGGAAAACTAGAAGGGGGGTTGAATAGTTTACCGCTTTTTAACTTAATTATCCTTTAAAAACTTTACGTTTCATTAAAGATATGAACTCAAATTACTTGTTAATCTTTGAAAAGCTTTACGTGTAATTAACGATTCTAACTAAAGACAATATGTAATATGCAAAGACAAAGTAAGAAACGATCAAACCACAACACGATTGTTTATCGTGGGTTGGCTACAAGGACTGTTTTTCCTTGCCCTACATCCACGCCCCGTGTTTCCAACTCGAGAGTTTCAAGCACTAGTCAACAAGCTCCTTTCACGGGTGGAGAAACCTTTAGAATCGTCGCTTAAACTTTATTCGGTACAAAGCTAGATACCGAGTCCTAGTTCAAGGTAGAACCAACCTAACATCGCCTATCCACTATTTCTGACACTAAGCTAGATGTCGAGTTCTTTTACAAGGGTACAACCACTCCCGATAGTTCTTTTACAAGGGTACAACAACTCCCGTCAAACTATGTATTTTGAGGTCTAAAATACTAACCGATCACTTCTACACAAGATACAAATGAAGTATAAACTACCAAAGTTTATACATAACAAAGCTAACAAGTCTTGCAACTTTTGAGTTGAAAATTGTAACTTCTTGGATGAACTTGTTAACTCCTTTGCTACATAAGAGAATCACACAAGTCAAATGTTACTGAGTTAGATGAGAGAATATGTGAAATATATGTCCTAAAGTGATGGGTAAAAACTAGCAAGTGGCTTGGTATTTATAGCAAAACAAACCAGCAGTCTGGCAGATCCGGCGGTACCCTAGAATGGATTCCGCCCATGTACCCTGAGGGTTCCGCCAGGACTGACAGACAATTTTGCCATAAATCTTTCCAAACCAACCAAAGTCACATCAAGTTAATACTTGGTCAACCACACATTGAATCAACATGGAATGCTTCCAAAATGTGTAAGAGCTTATGGATAGTCAAACACATAAACTTACCATAAATGCTTATTGATGTGATGTGACACTTTCTTATTTAAAAAATAAAAACAATGTTATTTTTAAGATGAAATGTAAAATCTAGTTATATAAGACTTAAAACTAAAGTGAGGTTTTTACTATAAACTAAAGGTCATACTTTGTCATTAACAAAACTTAGCAAAGATCGTAAAATATAAATAACGTTTTTAGGCGATATTTGTATTAACAATCTCCCCCTTTTTGTTGATGACAAAACATAAACTTTATTTATAAGTAAGCCACTAGATTTAGTGTTAAGTCTTATAAAGTTTGTATTAAAACTTGTTTTTGCTAAGATGATGTGATATGCAAGAGTTAGATGATGTGATATGCAAGAGTTAGAGAAGAGATGAGAACAAGTTTAATAAAAATTCTCCCCCTTTTTGTCGAAACAAAAAGAAGAGAAGCGGAGCGGAGCGAAATGATGCAAGTGCTCCCCCTTGGACAATACTCCCCCTAAAAGGAGTGCCAAGATAGGAAACATGGATTTTGAACCAACAAAAAAAATGTTTGTTGCCGCACAAGACAAGTGTAGAACAAGTCATGAAAGCTCTCTTTGTCTAAAACACAACTAAGAGTTGCGAAGCGGAATAATGCAATTCTAATGCTCCCCCTTGAATATTACTCCCCTAAATGGAGTATCAAGGAAAGAATACATGGGTAATGATCCTACAAAAAGGAAGGTTAGTTTCTAAAACACAAGATATATGTATGCTACCATAGCATGGTAAAGTTTACTCACAATACCTAAATGGTCAACAAACAATGCATACCTTATAGTAGAATGAAATTCATTTCATGTAAAATTTGACTTTTTAGAAAGTCAAAGATAAGAAATTAGGAAGATAACATCCTACTTTAAAGGATAAAAAAAAAATAAAAGGAAAAATAAAAATAAAAAGAAAAACATCATGGTCCTTAATGAGAAACATCCTCCTAAAGAATGTTTTAAGGTAGATGATGATGAGTGTTTTGGCTTGTTAGGTTGTGTTTTTGGTGCTACTACGGATGAGACTCTATCATTTTTGGAGACTCTAAACTTGAGGTGGGTGAGACAAGGATTCTAGACGGTCCAAAATGTAGTTTAGGATAAACCTCATTTCTTCGGTTAGCTCGCGAATTTCCGTTCGACACCTTTCACTAATGTGAGCGGTTCTTTCGCAATGTCCGCAATCATGGCGGGGAAAGTTTGGTGGAAGAGAGGTTTGATTTGTTGGTGGTGGACCATTTGAACTTGAAGGAGCAAATGTGGATGGTTGAGAGGTGTTTTTGGTTCCTTCACTAGTTGAGTGTAATGCCGTTTGGATATCCATAATATGGTTGATTTGAGAGTCAACCATACGTTTGAAGGCATGAAGGTGGTTTAAATGAGTGTTCATTTCATCATTAAGGTTTGGAAATTTTTCCCATATGGATGCTTCTATTTTCTTATAAGAAGGAAATAGAGATTCAAGGTGTTGGGAATGCTCTTGTGGTGGTTGTTGTTGTGGTGGTTGTTGTTGTTGTGGTTGTTATTGTTGTTGTGGTTCTTGTTGTTGAACATAATGGCGGAAGCTTGGTTCTCCGGAAGGGTTACCATGAAGGTCTTTGTAAATGGGGTGAAACACAAATGATTGTAGGTGTGTATGACCTTGATCTTGTGGAAAAATAGAGGGTCTAGCATAACGGTAAGCCAAACGCTCTATCAATGAGGGTTGATGAGGTGCATCATCCAATGACTCATTTGGTTGAAACATTGGTTGCTGTTGGGTTTCCATTTCGGCAATGGTGTCAAAGAGTGACAATTATGGAGGGCTCGATGATTTAGGTGATAGGTCTTCTAAAGTTTCCAAATAGGGTAGTGGTGATGTTGGTTGTGTATGGAAAAGTTCCATTGGTGTAAGTGTTGGTGATTGAGGTGATGGAGTTTTTGATGGTTGAGTTTGTTGAGAAGGTGATGCTGAATCACTTGAAGGTCTAGTTGGTGGCTAAATAGTGGCTATGTTGGTGTTGTAATGTATTGGAGAGGGTGTTGGAGTAGCAAGATTAAGAAAATCTTGTATAGTGATCACATTGGTATTGCAAGGTGTTGAGGTAGTAAGGTTAAGAAAATCTTGGATACGTGAAGAAATGTCAAGTGATGCATCACTTGATGATGATGAGCTTGATTTGATGGTTTTGTTGAAGCAACAAGGTTTTACATTAATCCTAGCGGTTTTTCTAAGGGATTTTGATGATTCGGATGAGGTGTTGGATTTAGTCATTTCAAAGGTGTGGTTTTGAAGCTTTAAGAGAAGGGATTTTGATGGTGATGGTGTGATTTGAAGTGTTGCAAGCTTGTCAAATTTATAGAGTGGAAGAGATGTTGGAAGGGGTGTTTGGATTTGATGTTTTACCATACAAATGTTGAGGTTTCTAATGATTTAGAATATTTCCAAGAACATATCAAATCATTGGATGTCAATCCAATGGAATTGGGTGGAGTGAAAGACTAACTTATGCACTCAATGCTAAGTGATCATGGGAAGTGATTTGGTTGAAAATGTTCTAAAGGTTTTGAAGGATCCCTTTTAAGGGTTCCTTGGGTTAGTTATGTTTGAATTTGAATTTTTGGCGAGAAATGACTTCCTAATTGTTCTAGTGAGTGAGGGTGGTCCTAACATGTTTATTGGAAGTAAGGGAAGATGTTTCTCACTAAAGATAAAGATTTGACATTTTACAAATTTTGAAATTTAGAAAAATGACAAAAACATTTCTGCAGGTGACTGCCGTAACCCTGAGATAACACAGGCGGAACCCTTCTGAGGGTTCCGGCTGCTCCGTTGGGCCATTTCTGGAATTCCAGAAAATTACACTGGCGGAACCCGTTTGAGGGTACTGCCAGTTCCGCCAGGCCTGAAAAACAAGGCAGGCCGCATTTTTGAGGGTCGAGACGATTTTCAAATTTTTTGAAAACTCTTAAAAATGAAAATTTATTATATGTCTGATTAGGAAATGCAAAAAATGGACATGTAGACATTCATATCATAGGACTTTGACCGGGGGGCTAGCGAATTTCACTATACTTAGTGAAATTTTCCATAAGCATGAAAAATTTAAAAACACCTCAAATATCGTCAATAAGCATAAAGGCTCATACAAAACATAGTCCGACGAAAATAATAAAGCATGGAAGTACAAATCACATAGTTTAACACATACAAAGTTCTAAAACCTACATAAGCCAAACACTCCTTAATCACACATCTCACAACCGGTCTATCTTCTTATTTAGCTTTCTTAGGTACCTTCCAAAGCACTTGAATATTCCTTTGGTTTGCTTGAACTCTTCGGATGCATTGCTAATGATGGGAAGTTCTTGAAGGTAGTCTAAAGGGGGTAGCTTAGAGTTAGGAAGTTTATCGTCATCGCTTATATTGGATGATGAAGATGATGGTGAAGGAGAGCGAGTACGCTTGCCCTTAATTTTGAAGACTCTTTTATCACTTAGAGGGACGAATATGTGAGGAACGAGAGAGTAATCAAGGCACATTCCCTTATTGTTAGGACGAATGGGCGAGATTGCTCTAAAGAGACGGGTGAGAAGCATTCCATAAGGAAGAGCGGTTGTTCCTACCAAGGATATGTCGGCCATTCTTTTGGCTAGGTAATAGGCTAAGTTAAAAGGTTGACCGGTGGAAATGCTATAGAGCATGTAGCTAAGACATGTGTTGGCATGATCTCTATTTCCTATGGAACTTATAACGTTGGCTCTAAGAATTTCTTCCCATTTCTTAAATTGTGGTTTAAGCTCATTGAGTTCCATACCAAACGGGTCCTTATCTACCTCATTTCCCGAACGATTCTTCTTAGTTGTTGAGGTCCTAACAAAGAGATGCTCACAAATTTCTTCCTTATTAGCAAGAGGAGTGTCGTATGGATGATAACGCTCAATGGAATCAAGACTAGAAAGGGGCCACTTATCCGTGTAGAGACATGTACCAACATTAGGGACACCAAGAATTATTGAAAAATCTTTCAAGGGTATGATATTTGGTATTTGATTGGTTGTAAAGGTTAATGATATCTCACCATCATCATCATCCAAGGAAAGGCTTATGGTTGCATACAATTCTAAGATGAACCTAGGACAAATTTGCTCATCGATGTCTAGGAGTCAATCAAAGTTGATTGCGGCAAAGTTTTGGCGAATGGATGTTCTTTTTAGGAAGGATGGATCAATGGTTCTTCCTTCATGAACGTAGCGTTTTTTTAGACCCTTAAAGGTTTCAACTTGATCTTTAGTAAGGCCTTTGGTCCTATGGTGTTTGGGTAAGTAATTAAGAGTTTCCTTGTGATCGGAGAATGTTGTGGGAGGCATGTTGGTTCCTAGAAAACACAAAATTTAAGTTTAAATTAATGACTTTTATAATGTGGATGTTCTAGTGTGTGCCTATATGAAAACAATGTGGAGGTGCGGTTATCTTGACTCATTTTGATGCTTAAAACGTTTTGTAATGCAAGTTTTGTTACAAAACAAAAGATAACCCAAATGCTCCTAATTCAATATAGCTTCGTTTAAATGTACCCGAAAATACATATTAGTTATGTATTCCCTTTAGCATTGAAGAGACATTATGCAAGTGATGTTTTAATGACGTTTTTCATTTGTTTTAACAATGTGGTGAAAGGTGGTGTTCTAGTGATTTTTGAAAGACAATGAATTTGGTGTGTTTGGTAAATCATGATAATAACAAAAATGATACAATTCCTAACTAATGGAAATTATGATTAGTTTACAACCAAGGTTTTTCATGAATCAACAAGTTTATGCATAAACCTTAAGATTCTAGTTAATGTATGTAGATGAAAATGATAGACTTTGATTGAAAATGCAATTATGATAAGAATACTTACAAAGTTGATTGGATTGGAAGAGATGTGAGTAAGAGCCCTAATTTTCGTGTGGTAAGGTGTTTGTGAGTGAGTGATAGCTGTTTGTAAGTTGAAGTTGTGAGTTAAGAGGTGTTTGGTTTTGAATTTAAAAATAAAACATGCTGCAGACTCGGCAGATCAGGCAGAACCAAAGGGAGGGTTCCGCCCGTTTGGTCTCAGGGTTCCGCGGGTACAACAGAGGAAAAAATAAAAAGGTTTTGTTTTGAAATTTGTGGTTTTATCCTAATGTTCAAAACTAAGGTTTTAGGTCTCATGCGTCTTTAACTAAGTCTAGGAAGGAAGAATGATTCTCATTCAAGAGGTTTCGTGAAAACATCGACAATATGGTTATCGTATAAGACTTTCTTGGTTGAGATGTTCCTCAATGAACATTTTTACCAAGGCGATGATGAAGGATCACAATATGTCAATTAAGAACATAATGGATTGGGTTGTCGCTGAAGTCGATGCTTCCTTTGCTGAAGGGATAAAATGTTGATACGAGGAATTTCGTTGTTGACGCGAGTTTGCTTGTTCTAGTAGATCTTGTTGACGTGCTTCTTGTTAGGTCACCATTTAGTAAACACAAGTATGAGAAATGAGATGAGAATGAGAGATGGTTGATTATAAGAATGAGAGAAAAGTAATTGCAAGAGTTTCCTTAATGTATTCAAATAACCAACTATTATAATGTTTACATAAGCTTAGTATTTATAGGGGAGGAGTAGGGCAACACTCCCTTCCTCCCTCCTTCTTCTTAGACGTGGGCTTTCAAGGCCCATGGACATGATTACATAATCCTACTAACATAGACATATAGAAATAAATAACTAAGCAACCTATTACAAAAGGTAATGACCGAGACTTGACTAAAATACAAAAGTATGATCCTAACAATCTCCCTCTAAGGGTCGGTCATCACGGTTGCTTGACGTCTTCATCTTTGTCGTTGACATGTGACCTGTAAAACTCTAGACGTCTTCAAAATTGTAGAGTAATGAATGCACTTTGCTCTATGTCTTTGTTCTTTGGTGATGCTGTAGTGATTGTGTTATGAAGTAGTCTGCCATCCGTCACTCCTGTGTCTGTGGTGGTTGTCCGCCATTCCAACATACTCATACATCTTTGGACTTAGACTTTCACGTGCACGAAGTTCCTTTTCATACTCTAAGATCTTTAGTCTTTATACTTTGTAGATTCTTCTTATTGGCGTAGAATCTTTCTTTGAACTTTGTGGTGCTAGGATCTTTGAGGGAGCTATCATTTGCTTCAAGATGTATGTATGAGCATGTTGGAATCTACCATCATGGAGGTGAGGTACCTGCAAGTAAATAGTTAGCAATAATCAACCGGTACTTACAGATAAGGAATTAGAATTCATCAACAGCATAGTGTGAAGACTCCTTCTAATCCTTATCAAGGCCGTTCCCATATCAGATACTCCCGAAGGAGCTTACGAGACCTACTAAGTAGCTCAATGACTGGGTGAGTCGCTGGGGATCACTCCACGACTGTAGACCGCTGTGGAACCACCGTAAACACTAAGCGTAACCCTTGTGGGGTTACCGAAGTGACCTGCTGTCAGGGCTGTTTGATGTTGACCCTGGCAGGAATTTCCGTTCAATCATTGAGAAATACATTTGTAATCCTCTCATAAACATTCTCGGCAGATTGCTAAGATCTGCGAAGGACTCGATAATTTACAGCTGGTGTCCATTGATGTAGAACACTAGTTGTAGATACTAAGTGTTCCTAAGAGATCTTTGATGTATCTCAAGGCTCTAGACTCTATAAGTGCACACTTAGGTTTCCTATGCGGAGACTAGGGAGGGGTCTCCTGCTTCAATATCAACCATCTCTAAGAGATAAGTTGATAGATTACACTGGTTCCCCGTGAGAATGAAACAAGCTCTTTTAAGAGAACTTGAGTGGTTAAGAAGGTTTAGTGCATTGCGTCACTGGGTCCATGATGACTTTATCTTCAATACCGGTGTTGTCTTTTGCAACAACTAGTAGCATACGTATTGAACCCGGTGTCTGCCCTAAGGTTGAACATATGGAGGGCTATTTCTTTTCACCCTTTTCTTTACCTTTCTTTTTAATTCTTCAACTCCTTCTTTCCCTTTCACTCTTTTCTCCTTTTTTTCGTATCATACCTAAGGACTTCTAATTCTAACTATGGGAGATGTCCTTGGGTAGATCCCTCCGGCTCTGGCGGATCATAGGACGGTTATTCCTATCTTAATCACCTTATAACTCCTTGATTAACCGATAGTAGCCAAGAAACCTCTGATTGAAAATCTCTCAAAGTGTTTGTGATAATTAAATATTTTGGTTAACACTTTGAGAGTTTTGTGTACACTTTTGAAGGGCTCCCCCTGCACATGTGCTCATGAGTATTTAATAAATTTGCACATGCGGGAGGAGCAAGCATTTTGAATTGATCCACTTTCAGTGAACAAGACCGATTCGAGACACGCTTACATCACTAGTTAAACTAGCTTGCAGTTATTACCCGGCCTGGTCAAGTCCACAGAAAGTTTCTCGAGACGCTACATTTCTACTAAGACAAATCCTTTTTGAGACACGCTTACGTGGTTAGTTAAAGAGATCCATTGTCAGCTTTTAGGTGACAACTAGCTCTAGTAACTAACTTGATGTTATTACCCGTCGAGGATAAGTCTTTTCGATATTACTAACTTTTATTGTCTCGTCAATTCCTGGGTCAATTCTGAGTCTAGCTCACACATGATACATCTTTTATACTTATGACTACTTATATTTTAATCACTTTTTCATTTTCTCCCCCTAAAAAATAGCATATAAAATGATGTTTTTGACAATCCTTTTTAGATTAAAATATGCCTTTTTGAGTCTTATGGGGAGATTCACCAAGAACTTTTGATTTTAGAACAAAGTATTTTGTTTTGACAAGTGCTCCCCCTCAACAAGTGATTAGGTCTTATTGAGGTGAAATACTTGTCCTTTTGAGCAAAATTATGAAAATTCATAAACATTTGATTAATTCTACTCAAAAGTAAGAAGTCTTCGCTCCTTATATTAGGATTGAGGCACTGATGCGTACCTCAGGGTCCTTTCTTTACAAGTTTGGGTTGTGCACTGTAATGCGTGCACAAGCCATTATGAAGTATAGTATTGACAAATCAAATCAAGTTCTTACAAATTTCTACCATTCTGGTCTCTAAAATGTTAACACCGGAAATCCAGGTCTGCCTCCAACATAGCTTTCCAATCTCCAAAACTGATCCCTGCGCTTCAACCGGTTCTCAATCCTTGTGATGAATCTGCGAGCTTCCCTGGTCTCATCGGTATTCCACCTTTTGGATTTACCCAGTGCTATGTCATCCAATCTGCTTTTGATTCCATCTCTGACGAACTTCAGGGTTTCATCACAGAACTTATGGATTTCTTCATAGCCCATGAAGCAGTTACGACCGTTTACACTGCGATATGTGAACCCAAATGTCGGATGCCTGATCAAGGAGTATTGAGATAGATGTTGAAGGTTGGGGATGTTGAACAGATTAGGTTTGGTGAGATTCAGCTTCTTCTGATAACTTTCCACTCCCAGTTGAAGATCTTCTACTCTTTCTCTGATGACTATTTGTCTGATGAAGATTAGGAGAGCTGTGATAAAGGCAAGCTGCATAGGTTTGGGCAAGTTGCAAAGCTTTCCTTGAACTTTGAGCAGGTACATATCTTCTATGTCGTTGAGGAGTAGTCGTGGAAAGTCTGACTCGGAAATCTCGTACTCTTTTTCATCAAGTCTTTTGAGTACTAGTTTGCTGAGGAAGGGGTACCCAAAGTTAGTGACAGTCAAAATGAACTGAATCGAGACTATCTTCAACTCACTTGTCACATTACCCATCGTCTGATTGAGTCTGCTGCTTCGATAATACTATGCCCGGTTATCTGGCCAATGATGTATACCATAGAGTGCATTCCGGTCATAGTCAACAACTTTATCGATGAATAAGGCAGAGGCTTCTTCTTCGATGGCATTGTTGAGATATCTAGCTGCAGGGAGGAAGGTAAGTGATGTGGCGTACTTCTTTTCAATCTTGCTGCCGTGTTGTAGAAATTCCAAGTCGTTGTTGAAGAAGAACTTGTAAGGGATCTTGGGTTCCTTTGGCTTTCCAATCATAGGCAGTGGTTTCGACCAGTCAGTAATGTATGGTGCGGTTTTCCTTGTGACCGGATCGACGTGAGATTCAGGATTGATCCAGTCAATATTGCTTGACATAGCTCGAGCAATATTTTCTAGATGATACTCAAGTTCGATGGAGTTAGCAGACCGATCTTTCAGAAGATTGAACGCATCATTCTTGATTCTTCGTAGCTCTTTCTTGTTCATCTTTTTCATATGAAACTTATGTTGAATCAACAGAGCATATTCCACTGTTCGACCATCGAGAGGTTCTTGACCGTCTGCAAGTGGCGGTTGCAAATTAATCATCTTGTCAAACCAGGAGTAATCGGCAGTTTCGTCTTCGTCAAGCCATCTGAGAACAGTTTTCGGTTTCTTAGGTTCTGTGCCTTTTGACGAGGTGTCCGGTTTGTGCTGATGATGCTTTCGTTTCCTTTCTTTCTTCTTTGTAGATGATGGTTCTGGTACTTCATCGGGCTGAGGAATCTCGTCTCCGCCTGTGTATACAAAGTGGTCATGGGCTTTATGACCGGAACCAGATGCCTTGGGTTGTTGTGTAGATGTTGTTGTAGTTGGAGGAATGACCGGTTCTTTTGGTTGAGATGAGGGTCCTTCTGCTTGCTTTTGTTTCTTTGCCTGAGAGTTAGGATCCTGATCTTCATCATCTCTTGGACGTTTCAGTTTATCGGCCTCAGTGCTGCAGGTCTCTTTTGACATTTTGGCTTTCAAAGCTTCCAGGACTTTAGCTTCTTCAGGTGACAATGTGAACTTACTTGCCAATTTGTCTAAGAGCTGGGTTTCTAATTCGTCCATTGATAACCCCGGTTGTGGTAAAGTTGATTTGTCAGCTCGAAGAGTAAAATAGGTAGATCTAATCACTTTCTTGACTGCTTGTTCTGCAAACTTGGTGAGTTCATCTCTCATAGGTGCCAGCAACTCTTTTAATTCAGCAACTAAGTGTTGTTCCATGTATTGGTGTGCTTGAGCAGCTAATGTGGCTTCCAAGTTGTCTTGTACATCCTTGGCTAAGAAGGTATCTACTTTTTCTTGCAGTTCTTGGACATTTGTGTTAAGCTTTGTCAATTCTGCAACTTGGCTTGCAAGTGATTCAACTCGATCTTCCAGTTTGCTTTTCTTCTTATCATGAACTCTTCTGAAAGCTTTCTTAATCAACTTGGATGCAACAGAGGCTTTTGTACTTGCCGGTTTCTTGATTGATTCGTCATGGGTAGATTCGGATGCTGGAGGTGATGATTGTGAAGATTCAATGTGAGTGGTTACATCCTTATCATCTCCTCTTTGTGATTCGGGTTGTTCAACATTCTTAACTTTGGCTGCTTCCTCTTGCAATCTTTGTTCTTCAGCTAGTCTGTCAGCTTCGGCCTTAAGCTTAAGATCTTCGGCAAGCTTGGCTTCTTCTTCTATTCTTAACTTATCTTCTGCCAGCTTAGCTGCCTCTTCAGCCTTTCTGCTTTCCTCCATACGAATCGTTTCTTCCAATTTGGCTTGTGCTAGCTCCTCAAGCCTAGCCTCTTCAGCTTCTTGCTTTCTCTTTAATTCTTCTTCTTGAGCCCTTTCTCTGAGCTCCATTTCTTCCATAGTCAAAAGATATGGAACATCAGTATCCATATGTTCCTCCTCTTCCTCTTCTTCTCTTGCTGAAGCATTTAGCATCTCTACATCTCTAGGTGATACTGTGGGGGTTTTGTAGACTATCATAGCAGCATTGGTTCCTGTGGTAGATTCAGGGATACTGTTAGATCCGCCTGCTTCGTTTGTTTGAGAAAACAAAGGAGGTGGAGGTTGATCAGCTTAGAATGCATCTATCTTGCTGTGCAGGAGTCCCAACTTAAGAGCTCTTTCATTTTCTTCTTCTACTGAAAGGCCTATGTTAGAGTGAGCAGACTCATGTTCAGCAGTCATTGGTTCCTTCAGCTTCTCCTTCCTTAACATTTCTTCTTCTAATTTAGCGTCTGCTTCAGTAAATGGTCTTAGATTGAGATTTGTCGGGTATTCAGCATTATCAGCAAATTCATCAATGTTTTTCTCCCAATCTTCGAAAGTCATATCTCTATCATCAATGTCTTCAAGATTAACCTTCTTGTCGATGTTTGCATAGGCTTCCCTATACACTGGACCTTCGTCGGATTCGGTTTCTGAGTCAGACGGTTTTGGAGAAGGTGATTGTGTGGGTTCAGGAATGGATTCAGGTTTCTTGAAAGGAATTCTTATCTTGAGTGTACCCCTCTTTTGTGTAGACTTGGTAGAACTACCAGAGCTCCCAGACTTGCTACCTTTCTTCCCCTTCTTCTTCATGAACGACGGTAGAATGACTTCATCCAAGAACCTAACTTTGTCTTCCTTAAGAGCTTGAACGTAGTACTTGTAATTCTTGCACAGCTTCACTTTATTATTCAAGAGACAATCGGGAAATTTCTTTCCTTGCTTACGTGTGCTGGTGTCGAGTCTCTTGATTTGTCTGAGAGTGTCCTCATTTCTGAAAGTGTGCTTGGCTTCATCATCAAGTCTTTGTGGAATATCGTCAAACTCACGAAGGAAGCTTTCGATGAGTAATTTGGTGAAACGAACAAATGGAATGTTGGTGGTCTTGTGTTGTATGTGCCACACAAGGTCTTCCCAAATAATGCTGGCATAATCCGCTTTCTTGACGTTTGCCACAGCCCAGAAGAGTTTGAGGTGTTGGAGCTTGGGGTGTTCATGACCAGTGTCTCTGCCAGATAAAGACTTAGCAATTAGGATGTACAGTGTTCTCCATGGTTGTGGAAGATATCTGATGTTGACCTTAGAGTGTCTTGTCACTACTTCATCTGATTCATCGTAACCAATATCCCGTAACCATTCTATCAGCTCTTCCTCATTAGGTACTGGATCATATTCTTCATCTGGGCCGAGTTCGGGTAAACCAAGGACATTCCTAATTGTATCTATGTCCACAGTAACCTGTTTGTTATGAAGCATGCAAGTGAAGGACTCTTCCCCAAGGTCTAGCTGAAGTGTGTGCCAAAATTGGTGTATATAGAAGCAGGCCACTGATGCAGACTTAGTGAACAGGATTTTGTTTGGGTGATAGAGGAGAGCATCCACAACTACAATGCATGACGATTCATTGCACGTGATTTTGTTGAAGTTGATTCGTAGGTTGTTCTTGCCTATCTTTCTGGTGTAGTCATCGGGAAAGGTTTCTTCCCATGATAGTTTTGGTTCAGGTTCTGGTCCATATGGAATGTCATTGTGTTCTGCCATCTGAATTGATCATAAACAAACACAAACATAGCAATGATATACTTTGTTAGCACAGACATTCAGTTACATGATTGTGCATATTTTGAATTGATCAGTGGGTGTTGTGTGTAAAAACTGTTGTTCTATGATAAACTTGTGTTTTTGGAAGTTAACACTTGGTAGAAACTTATAACAATATAATCACAACATGAGTTAACTATTACAAGAGTTTACACTTTAGAAATTTTACAATACTTAGACAAATTTCAAGGATTTAGGCAATGTTACGCGTAAGTTGGAAAATCCTACGCATAACATTTCTTATGCGTAAGAAATGAACTTAGGCGTAAGAGCAAAATCTACGCATAACATTATATGTTACGCGTAAGTTTAATCTTATGCGTAGGATTAAATCTTAAGCGTAAGATTGGAGCTTATGCAAAGGATTAAACCTTATGCGTAAGATATAACTTATGCGTAAGTTTTGACTTAGGCGTAAGTTTATAACTTATGCGTAAGAAATAACTTATGCGTAAGAAAATCTTTTGCGTAAACATTGTCTTATCCAAGACAACGTTTTTCAAATGTGTCGAATCTTACGCGTAAGATTCAATCTTACGCGTAGGATGATAATCTTATGCGTAGAAACGTCTTTAACGAAATTCACCTTTTGGAAATTGTCTCTTTTGATTCCTGAAAGTGTTTAAACACAACCACTGATCAATATTTATTCAAATACATTCCAACACACTTAATACCCACAATTTTACGCGTAAACAAGTCAAAACTCAAACTAACGCGTAGGATCTTATGAACACCAAATCACAATAGGATTCAAACATGTTTCTGGGATAAAATTGGCATAGGGCAAGTGTTTCTAATATGCTAAGGGTCATGTGGTCCAAATTATAACAACTATTGACCACAAAATCAAAAGATCAAATCTGCTAGTGTCAACGAGCCCTAAATCAAAGATTCATGATCCAAGAGTAGTTTCTGATGCAATTAAACCACAATTAAACCACATAATCAAGTTCCTAGGCATATATAAACACAATCCCTATCAACAATTTCAATCATAACACTCAAAATTAGAAACCCCTAAAAATATCGTATAAACCCTAAGTACCGAATCAATCAATTGGAGTTTCTGGGTGTGTTTGGAGTTTACGAACATGTTTAGTATCATCCTAAGATCATATCCCACTAACCAATTTAACCATTAACACAACAAGTTTCTGGGTTCAATTTTATGCAAAACCCTAGATCAATTTTAACGATTAAGACAAATTGAGCCGTTGGATTAAGACGAAATTTAAAACCCTTGTTTAGAATCATGATCAAAACGTATTGTTACTTACAGATTTGAAGAACAATGGATGGATTGGAAGGATGATTTTGAATCATAGATTATGGTTGGTGTAATATTAAATGTGTGTAACTGTTTTTGCAGGTGAGTAAATGAGAGGTCAAATTGGTTTTGACTAAGGTTAAAGTTAGTTTCAATATTTGACAATTATGGCCCCTGAACCTCATATAATTTTCATACCTAATGCCCAACTAACTCTCATATTTAACTTACGTTAACTACACCAAGCCATGACAAGAACAACTTGTGGAATTTTACTCCCCCTCGACCTTAGACCGAAGTCTTTAATAACTTAAAATTTATTATAAGGGTCAAGGAAAGTATCCCGAAATACTTTTTGAAGCATCACTTTTGATAAAAAAACGTAATATTTTTGGTAAAATGCAAGTACGTAGAAATAATTAAGAAAAAAATTGAAAAATATTTTACCTCCCCCTCAACACTTGTTTTAGATCATATTTGGATATGTTTTCAGAAAAAATAGTGTTGACAAGAGTGGTTGTACTTGCATTTTTTTTTGAAAGAACAAAAATCTTTTTGTGTTTTTGTTTAGTTTTATATTTTTGTATTTTGTTTTTGGAAAGATATTTACAAAGATAGTTTTGATGTTTGACGATCAATTGTGTTTTAAAAACTTTTCCAGATCATCTGGAGTCAAACATCACATACCAATTTGGTGAACTAGACTAGCAAACCTTGATGGTGCTAAGGATTTGGTAAGTAAGTCCGCCAATTGGTACTCAGTCCCAACAAAATATAATTCAACGGTACCCTTTTCAACATGCTCGTTGATGAAGTGATATCGGAGATCAATGTGTTTGGATTTGTAGTGATGAATAGTGTTGCAAGAGATAGCAATGGCACTCTTAGAATCACAGTAGATTGGAATCTTGTTGAACAGGTAGCCATAATCCTTAAGTTGTGATCTCATCCAGATGACTTGAGCACAACAAGCAGACATAGCTACATATTCAGATTCTGTTGACGACAGTGATGTGCAGTCCTGCTTCTTTGATTGCCATGACACAAGTTTATCTCCGAGAAACTGTAATCCACCAGATGTACTTTTGCGTGTGTCTAAACATCCTGCATGGTCAGCATCTGAAAAAGCAATTAGTTCAAAACCAGAATCCTTCGGATACCAGATTCCCAAGTTAATGGTTCCCTTTATATATCGAAGGATTCTTTTAACCTCACTGAGGTGTTTTTCAGTTGGTTTGGACTGATAGCGAGAGCACATGTAGACAGAAAATACTATATCAGGTCTACTAGCTGTGAGATACATGAGTGACCCAATCATACTGCGGTATTTGGTAGGGTCAACAGGTGTGCCATGTAAGTCAGCATCTAGTTTTGTGGTATAGCCCATTGGTGTATTATAAGTTTCACAACTCATCGTTCCATGTTTCTTTAAAATTTCTAGAGCATATTTGGACTGATTTATAAAAATTCCACGGGGTGATTGATGAACTTGTAGTCCTAGAAAGAACGAAAGTTCACCCATCATGGACATTTCAAAATTATTTTTCATTAATTTTGCAAAATCATTAGAGTAACTTCTTTTTGTTGAGGCAAAAATAATGTCATCGACATATATTTGAACAACAAGTAAGTCCTCGCCGTAGGTTTTTGTAAATAGTGTTGGATCCACCGAACCTTTAGAAAATTTATTGGCCAGCAAGAAAGTGGAAAGTTTGTCATACCACGCCCGTGGGGCTTGCTTAAGTCCGTAGAGTGCCTTTTTGAGTCGGTAAACGTGATTAGGACGCTCAGGATCAACGAAGCCGTCTGGTTGGCTTACATAAACTTCTTCACGGAGGTATCCATTAAGAAATGCTGTTTTCACATCCATTTGGTAAACAACCATGTTCCTGTGTGCAGCATAGGCCAAAAATATCCGAACAGCTTCATGTCTAGCCACTGGAGCAAAGGATTCTGCAAAATCAAGTCCTTCTAGTTGGGAGTATCCTTTCGCTACTAGGCGTGATTTGTTACGTATGATAGTGCCTTCTGTATCTAGCTTATTTTTCCAAATTCATTTTAACCCAATGACAAAGACTCCGTCAGGTCTTTCAACTAATTCCCAGACTTCTAATCGTATGAATTGCTAAAATTCCTCTTGCATAGATTCAATCCAGTTGTCATAAGTCATTGCTTCTTTAATGTTCTTTGGTTCTTCGTGACAAACTGTGAGTGCATAGATACAAGTTTCTCCATCAGTGTGAAGTCGTTGTCTTGTCATTACAGGTGCATCTGGATGGCCAATAATATGAACTAGTGGATTATCTCGAGTCCATTTGTGTGTCGAAGGGTGTAGTTGATAAGTATCTCGCATGTTAGCAGGATCCAAATTGCGTATGGATGACTCAACTACTTCAGGAAATGTAGGAGCCGGTGCAAACGGGTTAAAGAACGCATTAGGATCATGCTCTGCAATTTGTGGAACTGATTGTGGTGTAGGATCTTCAGCTGATTGTCGGGAGTTAGAAACAATTTGTTTTGCTGTAAATGGTGATGCAATTGGAGGGCCGTCTTTCTCAACAGTTGTTGTAGTTTGTTGAGGTGAGTCAGGTACTGGAATGTTATCAGGTTGAGCAGCGGAATTAGGTAAGACCTCTGTAGAACGGTATTCAATTGTATCATCAAACAGTTGAGCAAACAAGGTTTCCAATTCTTTGCGGTTGAGTGGCAATGGTTCAGTCGAAGAGTCCGGAGAGTTAAGACGGTTGAATTCGGGTCCTAAGCTGTGTTGCTCAGAAGCCATTTGTGTGAGTTCATCAAAATTAGCGTGAATGGTTTCTTGAATTTCACTTGTTCGACGATTCCATATCCGAAAACCTATAGAATTTTCACAGTATCCAACGAACACTCTGATGTTAGCCTTTGCTTTAAGTTTACCTAAATCATCACGATCATTTTTCGGATAACAAAGTGCTCCAAATACATGAAAGTAATCGATGTTTGGTTTTCTTTTGTGAACAATTTGATAAGGTGTTTTGCGATGGTGTTTAGTGATCATGCAATGGTTTTGGGTATAACATGCGGTTGAAACAGCTTCTGCCCATAAGTAATTTGGTAATTGAGCATTAATCAACAATGTTCTAGCAGCTTCCACTAACGTCCTGTTGCGTCTTTCAACAACTCCATTCTGTTCTGGGCTTCTAGGAATAGATATTTGATGTTCAATTCCCACTTTCTCAAAATATGACCGTAGTGTCTGATTCTTAAATTCAGTTCCATTGTCAGTTCTGACTATTTGTACCGTGTTGCGTAACTGAACTTGAATTTTAGTGAGAAAGGTGATGATCATTGAAGGACCCTGATCTTTACTTCGTAAAAAGTAAACCCAAGTCCATTTGGAGTAATCATCCACAATTACCAGTATGTAGCGTTTACCGTTGATACTTTGAACACGCATTGGTCCACACAAATCCATATGAAGCAATTGTAAAACATGATTCGTACTGTGCTCACGTTTCGAAGGAAAATGAGCGCGAGTACTTTTTCCTTATTCACAGGCTGAACATAAGTGATCTTTGGTAAAACGGAATCTTGGAAATCCATCAACAAGTTTGTGACGAGCAAGTTCAGTCATAGTTTTGAAATTTAAGTGCGAAAGACGTTTGTGCCATAACCAAGATTTAGTCGATTCCGCTTTGGAGAGAAGACATATCGGAGATGTAGCAATCATATCTGACATTGATATTGTATAAAGATTAGAACCACGTGAGCCAGACATTAGATCGTTTCCTTGTAAGTCACGAACGAAACAAGTTTTCTCACGAAATGCAACTTCTAGATCCCCATCACAAAATTGACCAACAGAGAAAAGGTTGTGTCCAAGGCCTTCCACATAGTAAACACAACTGATTTCAATGTTCCCACTGACATAGTCACCATATCCCATGATTAAAGCGTAATGATCATTCCCGAATCTGACAGTACCAATGAACTTTGAGACAAAGTTGTTTAATAGTTTGAGATTTCCTGTCATATGTCGGGTGCATCCGCTATCAACAATCCAGAGAACAATCTGTACCACCTGCATCACAAGAAGACGACACGGATGGAACAAAAGTAAGGGTGGAACCCAAAGAAAGTGTGGGTTCCTGTTGGTTAGAAGCACAGGTATTCAACAATTTAGGAATCCATTTAAAGTATGGTTTATATTGTAATCAACGTTGCCAATTCCAACTAGTTCTTGCTTTCTTTTTGGTGAATTCACTAGTAATGGGCTTGTTCCTAGATTTGTGCTCTGCACTTATGGGGGTAACTTTAACTTCATTAGAAACCGTAGACGGCGGCTTTCCTAATATATACTTAGAGGCAGTAGTGGGCCTAGAAGGAATGCTTGTCCTACGTTTCTTATGATGATTAAGAAGAGAATTAGCTATACATTTTGTATGATCACCAGATGATACACTTTTACGACAAAACACACAAGATGCATTAAAATTCAAAACATTCAAAGGTTCATCATTCGTTACATGTAGATTTTGATTACAATTTGCCAGATTAGAATCTAAATCTGATGCAACATGAGTTTTATTCAAATTCCTAAGTTGATCTTCTACTTCTTGAGCTTCTAGTTGTCCTCTTTTACGTTGTCAGAACCTATTCTTCTTGTTACTTTTTCGCTTGGGTCTGCTAACGCTACTAGTGGAGACTAGTCCTGTGGAAGTGGAGTTATCAACATTAGTGTTTTGAACAAAATTTTCTTTAGCAGTTTTGTCTAATTGATACAAACCTGGTGCTATCACTGTGGTGTCAACAAACTTTCCTTTTTGAAGTAGCTTAATTTTCTCTTTTAAATCAATGATGATGTGATTTTTATCCTGAATGTCAAACTCAAGTAAACCATTGCAATATTTGATGTCATCGCGGTTTTGTTGCCATTCAGAGTTTTCAATTTTTAAATCCGCAATTTCTTTCTCGTATTTGAGACACAGACTTTTAAAAGACTCATTGTTTTTGCAAAGCTGACAAGAGTTTGAATTATTTTGACTTTGAAATTTCAATTCCATATCAATACTTTAAGCTTGACACCATTCAAGCCTTTGTTTGAGAAGACAAATTTCTTTTGAAAATTGTTTTGTCACATCATCATTTTGTATTCTCAGCTTGTCATTATCATGTTTAAGTGTCTCTATTTCCACATTCAACAAGTTATTATCCACACAAAGATCATCCATAAGCATAGAAGTACCAGATTTATAGAGATCATTCATGATAACAGAATAAATATCAGCATTGAGAATTTGTTCCAAGAGTCGATCAGCATCATTTTTTAAAATTCTATTTCTTTGCTTTTGAACCAAAATCTCATTTTCAGTTGAGTTGAAAACGTTTATCATAGTTTTGACCTCGTTTTGAAGGTCCTGTTCCCAACGTGTAGCACAGAGACGGAGGTGTTTGACAATTGGCAACATTTGTTTTTGAAAAATATCTCTCTTTTCTCGCTCGTAAGCGGATTGAAAAGTTTCAATTTTTATTTCAGAATTACGTTCAATTGTTTCCTCCAAAATTTCGATGTCTTCCATAAAAGTTTTGTAATACTTTAAGACAAGATAATTTTTCGGTAAAGGTGTAAGGTCACCGGATGATGGTAAAGGACCATTTATTTGTGCTACAGTTTGGACAGGGGCCGCATTAGAGGATGAAACATATGACTCAGTGACATACCATGATTTCTCAGGTAATTCCTTTTGAGGAATAAAAGATTTAGAAATATGAGGTACTTGTGAATAATCATATGGTGTCCAATATTGAACATAACTCATTTTTGATCGACTCTCGTCTTCAAGTTCTTCCTCTTCCTCAGTATAAAAAACAACAGCACGCACAATCGTATTATCAAGCATATGGTCCATACTGTAAATCTTAGGATTTTCTTTGGATGCTGTGTGAAGAAACATTGATTTGAAATCGCCAAGTGCAAATCCTTTATCGGGTCTCGGTTTTAAAGTAAATTTCTGAATTGTTGTGATAGAGCCCCCGGTTTTGTAAACAATATTACGAAATTCGTTGAGTTATTTTTCAAGATCAACAATCTCACCGAGTAAGTTATCTATATACTTCCTTTTTTGTATTTTATGTTCACAAAAATCCTTTTTGCAACTGGACAATTCTGTTTCTGTTTTTGAAAGTACATTTTGAAGACGTTCAACTTGCATTTTCAGTTCACACTTTTCACTTTCAAGTTTAGAAATCAACTTTCCATTTGACTCAATTAAATCTTGCATTGTGTGTTGAAGATCTTGCTCTTTGTTGTAAGATTCTTGAAAAGCTTTTTCAAAACTTTTTGCATGTTTAATCTTTTCTTCCTGATTGGAAAGTTGAATTTTATAACACTCAATATCTCTTGCAAGTGACGCATTTGTTTCTTTTAAGGCTTTGTTTTTCTCGTTGCATTTTATGATTTGCAATTGTTGAGCATTTAGTTGTTTGGATAACAATATGAGGTCAGGGTCTGGATCAAACGATGGTTCATGTTGTTCTATTCGATCATGTTTATCATTCTCAATAGGATCATCAAATGAAACAACTGTGTCATCATCAAATATGACAACTGTGCTTATTTGTTCATCTGTTTGAGAAGATGAAGATGAGTCAGATGGAACAACTTGCGCCATATCTGATTCAGAAGCAGAAGGTGAGGCTATATCATGTATTAGGCATGCATTAAGGTCATGTACCTGAGACAAGCCATCAGTGTCATACACTAGACCTGAATCATTAAACTGAAGTTCCTGCATGTTGGCCATAAGCATCACAGCTGTATTGGCTTCCAGATCTTCCATGTCATCGTCATTGTTCACATTTGCCATGAAGTTGTTATCCTGTTCAGGGAAATGTCCATCTTTTTCATCTTGAAGAGCCATGAGTAATGCTTGCTTGTGAAACTTACTACCCCGAGTTCTCGGTTTAGGACATGCTGTCGCTATATGACCTTGTTCATTACAGTTATAGCACCATACTGCATTCCCTGAGTTTGAGTTCCTAGTTGCAACTGGTTCAGACCTTTGCTGAGAAGAGCCTGAGTTGTTCCTAAACCCTCCATTGTTATTAAACCTCTGACCATTCCCAAGATTTCCTGAAGAACTTCCTGAACCAGATCGACCATAGTTACGATTCTGAATTTCCACCCTTCCATCATTGACAACAGCTTGATTCCTTGTGTTAGAAGATGAACGTTGACGGTTGTTTGTTTTGTTGGAGAATTTGCTAAAAGCACGAGCAATAAGAGCAATTCCCTGATTCAACGTATTAAAGTCATCATCGTCATCTTCATTGGAGTTGGAGTAATATACTGCATCATTATTGTTTAATGGAACAAGTTGAGTAGAAGTATTATGTGGGGATGAATCATAAGGGACCATTTGGTTCGAGGTAGAAGATTGTGGATAACTGAAGTAGTTTTGCTCTTGGACATATGCATGATTTGACATTGGTGGTGGAGCATAGGGAGATTGAGCTACGAGTGCCAAAGAATTTGGTGTTGGTGATGGTGTGTATCCTCCTCGAAGAGCTCGATCTTTTTCCACTTCAGGTTCATGGTGTTTCAGAAAATCGTACAACAAACCATATGGTGCATCATGAAGGTTTTTGGTTTGTCGAACATATGTCACATATTTATGCCAATCCGGGCCAAGACTACCAACGAATTTGGAGTTCACTGCGATCCTTGGTACTGTGATTTTGTGACGTTACAGATCATTGACCACATTTGTGAAACGATGATAGTAGGATTCAAGTGACTCTCCTGGTTCAATTGTGATGTTTGTGTATTCCATGTAGAGTTTGGATTCCATATCATCTTTGTTCAATTGAGTGCCTTCCATAAGGAGATGAACATGTTCCCACATAGCTTTGGCTGTTTTCTAAGCATCGACACTTCGATAAATTGGATTAGGTATACCTTGAAGTATATAAGCCATTGCATACTCATCAGCTTCATGATGTAATTTCTGTTCTTCTGTGAGTTGAGATTCTGGAAGAGGTCTATCTCCAGGAGGACGTGGAGGATCAGCAGTTGGATCACCAATTTCAAATCTTGTTGGCCACTCAAATGGTCCTTCAAGTATCACTTGTTTCAAGAATTTCCCATGAGGTTTTTTTAGTTCAAGAAATCGTAAGAATCGACTTGACCATTGAACATAGTTCCCAGGTGTTAGCATTGGAGGTGTTTCAAGTGATCCCGCCTCATGTCTGGATTGCTGAGTTGTAATAACTTCACACATTCTATCAAACCAGTGAGGTTGTTTGGAGGAAAACTGAGTGTTTTGTTATGACATTTGATATGGTTGTTGTTGAGGAATGATTTGATGTTCTTGCATCATGAGATATTGTGGTTGTGGATTAAACGGTTGTTGATGAAAGTGTGACTGTGAAGGTTGTTGATATGATTGTTGTTGATGGTATTGTTGTTGCTGATACTACTGATGTTGCTGTTGCTGAGGATTAGAGAAGTAGTAATGTGGTGGTTGAGACATCTTAGAACACTTGTGTAGTAATGGATCTTTGTAGAAGATTGAAATGCACGTTCCTTTGGTTAAGTTCAAAAATCCCTGGGGTAAGTTGGAATCTTACGCGTAAAAATGAAACTTATGCGTAGACTTTAAAGTTACGCGTAAAGTATGATCTTGTGCGTAAACTTGTGAGTTATGCGTAAGATATAACCTTATGCGTAAGTTTTAAGCTTATGCGTAGGATTCTTATGCGTAAGGTTCAAAAAACCAAACAAATCTTTCAAACTTATCCAAGCTATATCCGAAGTCGAAGTATTCCACTAACTTATTCAAGCTAGGGAAGTACTGAGTCACCATAACACGAGGAGAAGACCTTAGATGAAACTTAAGCGTAGATTCCAGCAACTTACGCGTAAGATTAAATCATATGCGTAAGATTGAACTTATGCGTAGAAAGGCAACTTCAGCGTAGGACTTAGGCGTAGGAATTGAGCTTACACGTAGGATTTAAGCATAGACTTCCAAGTTAGGCGTAGAAAGAGGGTTTTGACTAATGTTACGCGTAGGAAAGGGGTTTTGACCAAAACTTATGCGTAGAAGGGACAAAAAGTACTATAGACAGCTTTTAAAACGTACTATTCACTAAACGTACGCGTAAGAAGGTCAGAAACTTGAAAAATCTCAAATTTTTGAAGAAAAATGCTTAGAAATAAGGTACTTTTGATCAAATAACTTCACAAATACTTAGAAAACACTAACTATTGAAGATTTTGAGTAGAAAAAACCTTAAAAATCAAAACTTTATGCAAAATCTAAGCTTCTAAACATTATATTAACCTTAAATCCCACGTTAACTCCAAGAAACACACTTCAATCTCTATTAGGCGAATGATACCACTTGTTAGGTCACCATTTAGTAAACACAAGTATGAGAAATGAGATGAGAATGAGAGATGGTTGATTATAAGAATGAGAGAAAAGTAATTGCAAGAGTTTCCTTAATGTATTCAAATAACCAACTATTATAATGTTTACATAAGCTTAGTATTTATAGGGGAGGAGTAGGGCAACACTCCCTTCCTCCCTCCTTCTTCTTAGACGTGGGCTTTCAAGGCCCATGGACATGATTACATAAGCCTAGTAACATAGACATATAGAAATAAATAACTAAGCAACCTATTACAAAAGGTAATGACCGAGACTTGACTAAAATACAAAAGTATGATCCCAACACTTCTCCATCCGATACTAATTTGAGAACCTTAAGCATTTTGGAGATCATTGGGTAAGTAAGTATAAAAGTGCAAGTACCACTTGTGCTTTTCTTATCAACTTATTACCGACATAATTCCATTTGGCATACACTATGGTTTCTATTCCCGTTCTTTTGGAATACCATAATCCTAGTTGTGTAGTACCTTTTGATGTATCCAAACAAGCTCTTTCGAAAGAGTTGTTTTAGGATCTTCTCTAAAACGAGCACATAGACAAGCACTAAACATAATGTTGGATCTATTTGTTGTGAGAACAAGTAAACTTCCAAACATTTCTCTATGTTTAGTTTTACCTACGGATTCACTAATCTCATTCTTGATAAGTCATAAAAGACTTAATCATTGTGAACTTGTGAATAACTAGGAATGTCTTTGAGTGATTATTCCTTTCTTTTGGAGCTTGCTTAGGTTATTAAAAAGTCTTTCATAGATTTACACTATTTTCTATTTTGAAATATCTATTTTGTTTTAATTGTTGCTTTACTCTAATGTCCAAAAACTATTTTTATCAAATTTGTTTTAATCACAACTATGACCCATGATTCAAGTTTTTTTATGACCATGTCAATATTGCTTGACTCAATGTTTGACACAAGACGAAGAGATGTTGTTTTTCATTTTTAATAGTTCATCTTCCTTGTTATTAATCTTGACTTACTTGTCTTATCAATGTTGGACTTTCGACTAAGTCATCATCTACCAAAGATGATATCTTAGAAGGAGGTGGTCTTTCATCGAATGTTAAAATCAATGACTCCTCGATTCTTTAGGTTTATTTACTTAAAACACTATAAGTTTAAATGTCCAAGAGATACAACATCATAAGACTATGGGTCGAATTAGATGTGCAAATCTTAGATGTTTATAAATCATCTTCTCCCAGTCATCCCATTGTATCTTATTGTGGTTTATTTTCCTTTGTGTGTCTTATATGAGATTTTATTAAAAGAGTGGTTACATTAAGACACTATTGAACATATAGTGTTAAAAGATGTTGTGTTACAAATGCTTGTGAAATGTTTTGATTTACTAGATTTGCAAGCATCACAAAAGTGTTGGTTGTTTAATCACTTTGGAGATTCTTAGTTAGCTCACTTGTAGACAAGTATTAAGTGAGACTCACTCAAGAGTTTCTCGTGTCGTTTCCAGAAAGTTTAAAGAGGTGAAACACCTTATATCTCCTACTAGATGTAGTGTCTAAATCCTTTAATCATGGAGGATCTAATCCTTGTTGTTACTCACACAACATAAACACCTTAGAGTAAAGACTATTAATATCACCCACGACAAAACTTAATATTAATCAACAAGAAGCAATGAAAGGTAAGTTGAAGAGACATGTACCTTTTAAGCTACATATATGAGTCACCAAGAAGAAAATCTTTAAGCAAATTATCTTGACTTGTAAGAGAGCTAAACTCAAATACTTATGAATCCAAGGAGGTTAGACAAACATATAAAAGTATTGAACATGATATCTTTATCCTTTTATCATGAGCTCCTAATAGAGATAGAATTACTCCTACAATTCTCTCCTAGGTCTCACAAACACAACTTGTTTTGTTTTACTTGTTGATGGTGCTTTCGAGTCAAATCCTAATCCAGTTTTATCTCTGAATGATTTTTGACTTTTCAAAAAGCTTTTGAGAGCTTTTGAACTTTCTTCAAATTTAGCAAGCATTTTTCCTTTTTCATTTTGTCTTTGAATTTCATATTTGTAATCTTGACATATTTTGCATTCTAGATCAATTTCAACATTGCTTTCAAGTCTAGACATTTCATCTTCTAACATTATCTCTTTTGCAAGATTGTTCACAAGAGATTTTGAATGTTTATTGTTAAAGATAGTTTTTAGGTCCATGTTGCATAAAAGTTAAGACTCATTTTCTAGTTTAGAAAACTCTAGAATAAATGTGTCAAAGCAAAAGTATTTGGTTTCAAATTGTACCTTGCTTGATGTTTTATCTAGTAGAGAATCACAAACCGGATAGTTGGCTTCATCTTCATCCGTGTCATTCCATGAATCCTAAGCAAGGCCACTTTGAGCTCGACATAGGTAATCATCTTCACTTACACCTTCATTTAAAACATTTAAACTAGTAGAACATGTATTTACTTCAACTAAATGTCTATCTATTAATTTTTCTAAGACTTCTAATTCATATGTGAGATCAAATTGATCATCTTTGACTTGACATATTTCTTGATGAAAGTTTAACATATTTTTCCAAATATCATTAGCCGTTTGACAAAAATACACTCTTTCATATTCGGTCCTTGGTAAAGCTTTATAAATCATTATCTTTTCTTTAGCATTTTTATCAAGTTTAGGATAGTCATCTTGATTTTCAAAACTTGTTTTCGTTGGTTTGAAATCACCAATAGAAATAATATGCCAAAGATCTTGATCAATTGATTTCACATAGTTTTCAAATTTACTTTTCCATTCAAAGAAGTTTTCTTTTTCAAATAGCGGTGGCTTTTGAATAGGTTGCCCTTCTTTGAGATTTTCAAAATCCATGGATCGATCCAAGTTTTAAAATACAATATATTTTAAAGATCTTGAGTAACGTAGCTCCTGATGCCAATTGTGGAAAACTAGAAGGGGGTTGAATAGTTATCCTTTAAAAACTTTACGTTTCATTAAAGATATGAACTCAAATTACTAGTTAATCTTTGAAAAGCTTTACGTGTAATTAACGATTCTAACTAAAGACAATATGTAATATGCAAAGACAAAGCTTTACGCCCCGATTTTCCAACTCGAGAGTTTCAAGCACTAGTCAATAATCTCCTTTCACGGGTGGAGAAACCTTTACAATCGTCGCTTACACTTTATCCGGTACAAAGCTAGATACCGAGTCCTAGTTCAAGGTGGAACCAACCTAACATCGCCTATCCACTATTTCCGACACTAAGCTAGATGTCGAGTTCTTTTACAAGGGTACAACCACTGCCGATAGTTCTTTTACAAGGGTACAACAACTCCCATCACACTATGTATTTTGAGGCCTAAAATACTAACCGATCACTTCTACACAAGATACAAATGAAGTATAAACTACCTAAGTTTATACATAACAAAGCTAACAAGTCTTGCAACTTTTGAGTTGAAACTTGTAACTTCTTGGATGAACTTGTGAACTCCTTTGCTACATAAGAGAATCACACAAGTCAAATGTTACTGAGTTAGATGAGAGAATATGTGAAATATATGTCCTAAAGTGATGGGTAAAAACTAGCAAGTGGCTTGGTATTTATAGCAAAACAAACCAGCAGTCTGGCGGATCCGGCGGAACCCTAGAATGGGTTCCGCCCATGTACACTGAGGGTTCCGCCAGGATTGACAAACAATTTTTCCATAAATCTTTCCAAACCAACCAAAGTCACATCAAGTTAATACTTGGTCAACCACACATTGAATCAACATGGAATGCTTCCAAAATGTGTAAGAGCTTATGGATAGTCAAACACATAAACTTACCATAAATACTTATTGATGTGATGTGACACTTTCTTATTTAAGAAATAAAAACAATGTTATGTTTAAGATGAAATGTAAAATCTAGTTATACAAGACTTAAAACTTAAGTGATGTTTTTACTATAAACTAAAGTTCATACTTTGTCATTAACAAAACTTAGCAAAGATCGTAAAATATAAATAACGTTTTTAGGCGATATTTGTATTAACAGGAAGCATGTCAGAAAACTGGAAACATTTCTAAAAGGAATGAAATGCCTATGAATTATATTCAAGTATGTGAAAATTTTGACATTTGAGGTATAGATTTTATGGGACCATTTCCCAAATCATCAAAATTTAAATACATCCTAGTCACTGTTGACTATGTCTCAAAATGGTCAGAAGCTCAAGCTCTTCAAACAAATGATGAAAAAGTTGTTATAACATTTCTCACAAAACTCTTTTGTCGTTTTGGTATGCCGAAAGCTCTCATAAGCGACAGAGGCACTCACTTTTGCAATAAAATGATAGAAAAAGCCATGAAAAGATATGGAGTCAATCATCGATTCTCTACATCCTATCACCCTCAAACGAGTGGTCAAGTCGAAAATACTAATAGAGCTCTTAAAAGAATACTTGAAAAAACAGTGAAAGACAACCCTGCTGTTTGGTCAAGGAAACTTGGCGATGCTCTATGGGCTTTTAGAACTGCTTATAAAACACCAACTGGAACAACTCCATATAAACTAATATATGGTAAATCGTGTCACCTACCTTTTGAAATAGAACACCGCGCATAATGGGCTCTTAAAAACTGTAATTTAGATTTAATTGCCACCGGTGAGAAACATATGTTTCAACTTCATGAACTAGATGAATTACGCTTTCATGCTTATGAAAACTCTCATCTTTACAAAGCTAGAACAAAGGTTTGGCATGATAGAAAATTAAAATAAGAAAAGAGTTCAAGAAAGGAGATAAAGTCCTTTTGTTTCAATCTAAGTTCAAAATCAAACAACCGAAACTTACGAGCCATTGGCTTGGACCTTATACTGTTAAACATCAATTTGCATCCAGATATGTTGAATTGTACGGACCTGACAATAAAATTTTTATAGTTAATGGTCACAGACTAAAATTATATCATGAGGAAGAAAGTTTCAACGATAGAAGAGAAGAATCAACCGCCTTCTTCCCAAACAATTAAATCAACCTTAATTACATGAGTCGAGCTATAGACTTTGAAATTAGCGCTTGACGGGAGGCAACCCGTTATGTTCTATTTCGTTTTTATTTTCTCTTTGTTTCACCACACTGTCAAACTTAAGTGTGGAGGTAAAATATAAAAAAATGTATATAACCCAACAAAACCTAAAAATATTTTCCATTCTTTGTGTTTGTTTGTTTAAATTTGCAGATTATTATGATGAAGAAGAGACCTTGGGAATTGGGATAGCTCATCTCTTTATGCTTTCTCATATGGCCCGGGAAGTTTCTGTCTCTTTAGTAGTTTTATTTATTTTTTTCCTATTTTCGTTTATTCCCAGTTATAAACATTGAGGGCAATGTTCAATTTGAGATTGGGGGGGGGGGGGGGGGGGAGCCAAATAGTAAAAAATATATAATTATTCCATAAAAATTGATTACATGATAAAATCATTTCTTTCAATTCATAAAAATTATAAAATTGATATTTTTACAAGTTATTAAGGCAAATTTTGAATATCACAGAATATCATTTGTGATATTCAGAATATCACTTGTGAAAATTTTGAATATCACAGAATCTCACTTGTGATGTTCAAAATATCACTTGCCATATTCAGAAACGTATAAAAAAGTCTGAAAATGGCATAAAACGGACGAAAACGTAGGAAAACATAAGAAAACGCATGAACATGTATGAAAACGGACGAAAACGTAAAAATACGTATGAAAAGTGGCGAAAATGTATGAAAAATGGATGAAAATGAATGAAAATAGACAAGAACGTATGAAGAAGAATGAAAACGTAATAAAACGGACGAAAACAGACAAAAGCGTAAGAAAGCGTAAAAACATGTCTGAAAACGGACGAAAACGTATGAAAAATTGACGAAAACAAAAGAAAACGGACGAAAACGTATGAAAACTAACAAAAACGTAAGAAAACGGATGAAAACGTATGAAAATGAATGAAAACGTATGAAAACGAACAAAAACTTAGGAAAACAGACGAAAACGTATGAAAACGGAAGAAAACAAACGAAAATGTATGAAAGCGAAGAAAATAAAACGTGATTGTAAAAAAAAATAATAAAAATAAAAAAGAAAAAATAAACGTTAAAAAAACAATGTAAATTATAAAAAACGAAATTAAAAAAAAAGAAAATAAAAGAAATAAATATGAAAGTTAAAAAGACAAAAAAAAAGGAAAAAAAAAATATGGACTTATGTTTAAATATTAAATCTTAGCTTAATTCCAACAATTAGATCAAACTAGATGAATAGTGATTATTTGTCCCTTAGTATGCACCAAAATAAAGTGTCTCCACTACTATAATTACACCCAAATTAATTTAGGAGTTATTTAGTTAGCCTGTCCGTTGAACGTGCCTTATATCGAGTTATAAATAATACCACCTTTTAGGCTTTTACCAATATAAATATTGCTTGAACGTCAAAATAAGTAGATAAAATTTCACCGTTCGTCCCTAAACTTGTCACGATTCTCGTGTATCGTCCTTAAACTATTTTTTTTTCATTTTCGTCCTTGAACTTGTCAAACGACGGCTGGTTTGGTCCATGGGAGCGCGTTTTGGCAGACGGACGTTATGTCCGTCCGTTATCTGATGTGGCAAGCTTGGGTTTTTTCGTCTTTTCACCTATTTTATATTCTCATCGTTCGTCCCCAATGCCGTTTGTATATTGTAAAAAATGCTTTGCATGTTTCGTCCCTAACAAAAACGATGCGTGTTGTGTAAAAATTCGACCGTTGGCCAGAAATGAACCATGTAAATACCCGTCCATTGTGCATATCATAAGTATGTAAAACACACATATTCCCAAAAGAAAAACAGAGCAACGATGGTGGTCTGCACATGTGGTAAACCCGCTGTTGTCAAGACTTCTTGGACAAACAGGAATCCAGGTCGCCGTTTCTTTGGTTGTCCGACAATTGTAAGTTTGGTCATTGTGTTGTTTATTAAAAAAAAATGTGTTGCTTATTTACACATTGTGTTGTTTCAGGGCTCAAACTGTCCTTTTCTGGGATGGTTGGATCCTCCGATGTGCCCAAGGTCAGTAGACATTATCCCTGGTTTGTTGAGGAGGATTAATGCTCTACAAGGTGTTGTTGAAGAGCTTGAAGAACAGCGGTCCAAGTACAAGAAGTATATCATCATCAATTGGGTTTTGTTTGCATTGTATGTTTATTTTACTGCTTGACATGTCTTAACCAATACACCATCAAGTCTCTTTGTGTAGTAGTTGTTAGTTTGTGATGGTAGCGGGTGAATGGTTTTAGTATTTTCTAGTAGATGATGGTAGTTGGGTGGTGAAGCAGTCGTTTGTAATGGTTGTCAATGGTCAATGAAATTTCTTGTTTGAATAATGGCTAAATCGTAATGGTTTGTGATCAAGTGAATGTGGCTTGTTATTGTCAAGTATTTTGTTTGCTTGTTCAATGCATAATATGATTCACTTAGGGAAGTTAACAAACCATAGGGTTGTAGTTTGACTTAGGGAAGTCAACAAACCATAAGGCTGTAGTTTGACTTAATAAAGTCAAGTAACTGAACCATTTTGATTATTCACTTGTAAACCTCTGTGATTCGTACCCATTTTCGTCAAATTATTGTTTTGAAATGTAACTTTGAAGTGTATTTAGATTGAATATAAAGTGTTGACTTACATTAATTCAAAAGTTAGATTAGAATGTACATTTGTAGTCAAACAGTGTAAAGGGTTCCCCATTATTTGTTGGAAATATAAACACATTTATATTTCCATTTTGTTTGGGAATGTACCTCTGAGTTGTATTTATATGTTGAATAAAAAGTGTTGTCTTTCATTAAATGGTAAATATTTGAGCATGGTGCCATAAACCTTTTTTTGACAATATTAAGTAAAACAGTACATGAGAGTGAACAAATGCAGATTCATTACCAATATTAAAAGAACATAAAACTGTTCTTCATTACAAAAGAGATACTGGTTATACCATCAAAACACATTATAATTATTATCATGAACTGCCATAGTTAACTGCTATAAGTTTCCTTTTCATTGACTGGCTTCAAGGCTTATTTGCAGGAGTGGAGGTTGAATCTTTGTTAGCTTTAAGCTTTAAATACTTGCTATAAGCAGAATCAGCAGTACCAATGATATAATGAGAGCTTGTTGGAATGGTGCTTGAACTTTTTGGACCTTGAAGCTTTAAATACTGGGCATAATCAGGATCAACAGGACCAATGATATACTCAGAGGTTGTAGGAGTGGTGCTTGAACCTTTTTGAGCTTGAAGATTTAAAAACTTGGCATAATCATGATTAACAGGACCAATGATATAGTCAGACCTTGTAGATTTGCTTTCTGCAAATAAAGAAAAAGAGAGTATCAGAAAACAAAAAAATATAGCTTCACAAATAGTTAAATGTTAACACAAAACGACCCTATATTGACCTTCTTAATTAAATACACCCAATTACATAGCAAAACAGAAATAACAATACCTTTTTTGTTTGTGGCCTTCATTGTGTGTGAATTAACGTTATATGATATATAGGTTTAAGAGAAATTTAGGTTACAAGATTGATTATGTATGTTTGTGTGTGTGTTTCATCGGTTGGGTGGGTATTCTATGAGATGGGATTAAATGAGATGGAAATGTGTGGTTGATTAGTTGGGTGGGTATTTAATGGGTTGGGTGGGTATTTAATGGGTTGGGTTGGGTGGCCTTCACACGGCTTTATCGGCTCACCAATACTAAGTTCCTTATATCTAACAGTAGTAAAATGTTAGTACAAAATCCCTTCTAACATAATATGATTGACTTAGGGAAGTTAACAAACCATAACAGCAAGCCTGAGAAGGCCAAGAACCAGATGTTGCAGTCGCGAAGAAGAGGACGTTCAAGAAGTTCAGTTTCCGTGGAGTTGATCTCGATGCTTTGCTTGACATGTCTACCAACGAGTTGGTCAAGATGTTCACTGCTCGTGCTCGCAGAAGGTTTCAGAAGGGTTTGAAGAGGAAGCCCATAGCTTTGATTAAGAAGCTTGGCAAAGCTAAACGTGAATCACTCGCTGGTGAGAAGCCTAACTTGGTGAAGACCCACTTGAGGAACATGATCATTGTCCCAGAAATGATCAGTAGCGTTGTTGGTTTGTAGAGTGGTAAGACCTTCAACCAGATTTAAATCAACCCTGAGATGATTGGGCACTACCTTGCTTAAGTTTTGTATCTCATACAAGCCTGTTAAGCACGGTAGACCCAGTATTGGAGCTACCCACTCTTCAAGGTTTATCCCATTGAAGTGAGGATGCTAATTGGATGGTTTTGTCTGGTTTAAGTATTTTTGTCATGAAAGACTATTAATTTTGTTCCCTAGTATTGGAGCTACCCACTCTTCAAGGTTTATCCCATTGAAGTGAGGATGCTACTTGTTTTAAAGGATTATGCTACTTGTTTTAAAGGTTTACCCCTAGTATTTTATCATTTCAGAAGGTTAAGATGCTACTTGTTTTAAAGGATTATGCACTAACATTATTAAATTTTTACTACTGTTAGATATATGAAACTTTATACTGGTGAGGCAATAAAGCCGTGTGAAGACTACCCAACCCAACCCATTACATACAATTCATAGGTACATTCCCAAAGAAAATGGAAATATAAATGTGTTCATATTTCCAACAAATAATTGGGAACCGAAGAGTCCAAAAAAAGCCTGTAAAATTTAATACAGACTCTTCGTTTTCCCCATTATGTCTCTATATATTGGTTAGTGCCACATTATACAGCATACCAATCAACTACTATCAAACATTAAACAACTTAAAGTGTAAGTAAAATGTCAGGAACCAAGAGAGCCAGAGATGCTGTTGCAACCGACAACACAGAAGAAGAAAACAAGGAAGTGATGAAATGACCAATGGAAGATCCAAAAGAGCCAGAGATGCCTTTGTTGGAAAAAGGCTCGGAGGATACGGATAAGAAGGAGGTGGATGAAGAAAAGGATAAGGCTGGTCCAAGCGCTGCTGAAGTTGAAAGACGCAGGCTTGCTGCAAAAAAGAGGGCCGATGAGCATTGGAAGGAGATCAATGCTGTTAGGAGATTAGAAGAAAGGGATAAAAAGAAAAAAAAATATGTTAAATGTAATGAAGAGGAGGAAGAAGAATGTTTAGAAACATTCTCGTATGATGAATTGTATAAGTCATATGAGTCCGATTAATTTAATCGTGTAATGGAAAAAGTTTGTTTAATAATAATTTTATTGTTGATTTTGTGAGTTTTGTTTTTTTCAATTGCATGTTTTATTTATTTATTTATTTATTTTGCAAATAAAGTTTATGGTTATTTTCATGATGTATGTTTGACTTTGAATTTATGCACCAGTATGACCTTCAGTTTATGGTTATTTTCATGTGTATATCTAATAGTGGTATTATTCACATTGTTGACCAAAAAAATATGTTGACTTTAATAGTCAAATTCGTTTATTATTCCAAACACGACACTATACTGCATATGCAGTTGGTCAAATATAAATTGTAATAAGTTAATTTTACCCATGTTGAGTTTTGAAAGTAACAAAAACAGGTTTACAAGTGAATATTCAATAATGGTTCACTTAGTTGACTTTATTAAGTCAAACTAGAGCCTTATGGTTTATTGACTTCCGTAAGTCAAACTAGAGCCTTATGGGTTGTTTTTATTTTAAAGCACAATCCTTTAAAACAAGTTGCGTCTTAACTTTCTGAAATGACAAAATACTACAAGGGAACCAAATTAATAGTCTTTCATGACAAACATACTTAAACCAGACCAAACCATCAAAATTTTTAACAAATTTTTATTTCCATTTCGTTTGGGAATGTAGCTATGAATTGTACTTAATGGTTTGGGTTGGGTGGACTTCACACGTTTACAAGGCTCAGCAGTACTAAGTTCCTTATATCTAACAGTAGTAAAACGTTAATACTGGTAGTACAAAATTTTTTCTAACCGTATTAATTAGTTAGTACTGGTACTGTTGTTATCTTATCTGCAGTACATGGTTAGTCTACCAATCAACAGGTTAATTACAAATACCAAACAAATAAGTACAAAAGGGTAACAACACGTTTATTCAGGTTACAACAATATTGTTCAATCATACTATGTCCTAAATCAACTAATACATTTTCTTTTTACCCTTACCCTTTGGAAAAGGTTTGGCAATTGCTGGAGCAAATGGTTTGATACCATTGTCTTCACAGAACTGATCACTTGGAAGGCCTAGCACCTTTTCCCTTTCATCAAAAAGCTGTTTCTCTGTCTTTTTAGGATTCTTAAACTTCCTAGCATCAATCTGTAACAACCGTGGTTTTAGCAGGTCAGTTTGACTGATAGTCTTGACTCGATTGACGTTTGTTTGGTGTGTATTTGGTGTTTGAAATGATATATGAGTGATATGGGTGAGTTTTAGCACTAAATCCCTTTGCATAAGTGGTTTTATTGTGATTTGGAAAGTTGGTAATTTGGGAAAGTTCATTTTGATCACCTTTGTGGTGTAGAAATGACTTGTGTAGTTTTTGGTGTTTTGTGTTCTTGCGTAACGAGTCTTCGTTCAAGTATTTGAGCGTTAGCAAGTTACGAGGAGTTTGTTTTTATGAGTTATGTTTCAAAAAGAGTGTGAAATTCTATTTTTTGAAACTTTATTTTTGGAAATGATATTTTTCCGGATTGTCATAAAAACTGAGGTTTATCACGTAAGACGCTAGGATTAGTTACGGGCATTTATAAAATATGAAAAGTATAAGGTTTTGAGTGTAATAAATTAATTTAATAAAAAAATATATAAAAGGATATATATATGTACAAATATCGGCTAGAGGGATTTTAGGAGAAAAAGGAAACCCAATTTGAGTCCAAATATGACTCTTATGCCCAAGGAATCCTATCCCAACCCAAACAAGCCCAACCTCCAACCCATATTACCCCACAAACGACCCAAACCCGCTATTTTTTGTAAATTATGGTCGACCAAGAGAGAAGAAGAAGGAGAAAAAGTTAGGGTTTTATTTTTGAAGCCAAAATCAAGAATCAAGGTAAAATCCTTAAAACCTATGTTCAATTAATTGATTAATTATTGGTATTCATGTAATATTAAGTATGATGGATATAGGGTTTGTAAGTTTCTGTAAATTAATAGAGTAAAACATGTTGGGATCATTAGTTGTTAATAATATGGTAATTGGTTAAGAGAATTGAGTGTAAAACTCTTTAGATTACGTGTTAGGGTTTGGACAGAAAACTATGGCTGTAAAGATGTAAGTGTAATTAACAGATGGTGAGGAGGTAAGTAACGAATTTTAGGTCTAAATTTAAGTATAATGAAAGAGCTTTCCAAAAAGTCCAGCCACGATCGATTTTAAGGTCGGGAAGTCGGTCTTTTGATTTTTCTTTGTTAAGGAGTCAAAACTGTAAAACCGGGATAGATTTTGGGTAAACGTTTGAGGGTGTCATGTGGTTGTAAAACTGGTATTTTGACTAGGCCGTCTGGAATAGTTAAGTGTTAGGTTATATTAGACTACCACGAAAAGGATTCACGATAAAAACTTGTGGAAGTATTTATTTAAAATCGAAACTTTTTGGTGTGCGTTCAGATCCGAATTTGAGTAGTTGACAAGTTTGAATTTCTTATGAGTATTTGTGTGTGTTATTGGTCCATGGCCTTCTGGGATTAGCTTCTATTCTTATGAGAGACCATGGTGAATTTTTGGTGTGAGTTTTTGAGCTTTATTTGTCATGATTTTATGTGGGCTAATGTACCCAAAAATTATGCGTTTTCTGATTTTAAGAGTACAAGGGATTTAGTGAGTGTTAGGTTATGGTGGTGGTTAGTATGGTGTCTACGAGATCCATGGTATGTCATATGAGTCTTAGACATCCATCATATGTGTATTACATGGGTTGTAACTTTTAGCTTGACTTTATGTAATGTGGATTATTTTTTTGTGATATAGATTGTGAGTTGTTTTTGTGGAAGCTGCGGAGTTTAAGGTGAGTTCATAGTCCCATATTTTTACCTTGTTTCGAACTTGGGATGGGAATGATGCTTGTCTTAAATGATTTGAGTTATTGTGATTATGTGTATGGTGTTAAAGAGCTTGGACTTTTAATTGTTATCGTATTTATGCTATATGTGAACGGTAATGATATGTTGTGTGATAGCTGTGTGTCCAATTGGGAGGGTGCTTACCCTGTTGCTCGTGCATACGACCTAATTGGAGGGTATTAATTTACCCATTATTTTGGGAACGGGGGTCACGATCCGGCCCGGTACGATGTGTTTTGGGAACGGGGGTCACGATCCGGCCCGGTATGATGTGTTTTGGGAGCGGGGGTCACGATCCGGCCCGATGGTTGCCTTATGTGTGATGTTGCCTAGTAGTATATGTAGCTTACATGATAACTATAATTATTTGTCCAGCTATATTTTGTAATCACACTGATTTGGTTGCCTGGCGTGTATGAGTCTTAAACCTATGAATCTCACCAACGTAATGTTGACATTTTAAGCATCATTTTCAGGTGAGCTTTCTAAGGATAAGATCGAAGGATGTGGATAGACGAGACCTTAGTTGCATTGGAAGTGATTTATCCTCTATGTTTGGATTTATGTTTTGTTTTGGTTATTTTATTTTGGGGTATTGTTACAACACTTTGTGTTTGTACATTGCTCTATTTATGTGCATGTAGTTGTTCTCTATGTAGACACCAGGTGTTGTGATGATATCCGTGAAGTTACACCCGCACGTTTCTGCCGTGGCGGGGTGTGACAGATTGGTATCAGAGCCTTGGTTATAGAGAATTAGGTGGTTTAACCTAGACTATAGCTTAGGAGTCCTTCGTATAGTTGCATTTAGGATCTATGTGTAAGTATAGTATTTTATATGTCTATTTTTCCTATATTTATGAGATGTTTTATTGAGTTTCGGACGTCTATTCTATTCCCTATATGTAGTATTGTATATATCGACTTTATTATATCGTCTTCCGCGCGTAAGATGCTTTGTTGGACAACCGTTGTCGCTATCGGATGCGAGAGAAGTAGTAGGATAAAGCGGACTAACCGCAGAATCCGAGTTTCCGATAGCATGTATCTATGTTCGGACAAGGAGAGGACCTTTATGGGAAACGTTGGTGGAGAGGTTTGGAACCACGACGACTTCTGGAGATGGAGCCATTACCAAATACCCTTGGTAGTGTCCTCACTTCACCTAGGAAGGAGATGTGGTTTAGTCTAAACCTCATGATTTGTATGCGCTTGTGAATTATGTTGAATAGGAAGAAAAGAATAGAGATGGTTTTGCATGTTATCGACTATCTCAACATGTAGGAAACATGAATGGATGGTTGAGTAAAGATGAAAGGGAGTTAGGATGAAATGGTGTGGATTCGGATCTAGAGTCCACAGCGAGTAGTAAGTTGAATTGATATGAGTGGGGAGATAAGTGCGAGAGTGGAGTTGAGCCATTATGCGACGTCTTTTGTTTTGTGTTATGTTTTGGAATTTGTATATTGTCTTTTGCCGTTTGGAGCCATGTTGGAGCGTGATTACTCTTGGATATTGGATCGACCTTATCCAAGTGATTTTGATTGTAAAGTTTACGTGATCGTTAGAAATTATTCCATGCGAGATGAGTGTTTGCGATGTCTCTTGTTTTTGTTTGTATGATTGTTTGCATGATGTGTTTTCATAGGAGGGAGTACACTTATGAAAGGGGGCATAGATAATTATGGTGGCCAACTTAATTATATATGCGTCACAACACAAGTGGACTTGCAAGTATGATGGCATGGATTGCATGGTGTATTAGGTGCTATGTGGTATATGTGCGTTATCATTGAGATGTGTGGTTTTGGAAGTAAGTATGCGTGTGGAATAGGCTTATAACTATGGTCGCGAACATAATTATAAGGGTATCACACACGTGGACTTGTGACCATTATCGCATTGATTGATGTTTGTGGTTATATGTTGTGGTAGATGGTATGTGATATCATGTTGGTGATGGCTGTATGGTTAGAGACTTATTCTCTTAACCGTTAGGGCAGTCGTTATATGTTGGGGTGTGTAGGTGGTAAGATTCTATCCTACCATCATATGTTGATACCTCAATTATCGGTGGGTAATTATATTGTGGTATTTAAGTTGATTCGTTTGCTAGTAACTCCGTTTGTATACCTAATTCTTGGTTGGCATTCCTATTCGTACCATGATGGTACATATGCCATATTCTTTCTATTTGACGTCGTGATAGGTGTTGGGTAATCGAATTCGTTTTTGTTGGATACTGGTTCGTTTCTTTGGTTATTCCTTGCATTCATTCCGCGAATGAATGTTATATTGTTCTTCGAGTATTGTTGGTTCGTGATGAGATGGTGCGGATATTTAATCCCTCACTTGCACACCAACTGGATTTTGTGACTTGTTTTGTGACCTGTTAGTATCGGTGTTTTTTTCTATGAATTTGGTTTGATTGTTGTACGAATGAGTCTTTGCGTTCTTCGCTTGGTTTGCAATGTATTTGCGTGAGTGTTCACTGGTATGAGTTCGTTTGATGATTATTTTTATTACGTAATTCCTCCATGTCTTTCGCATTCGTAAAAGAGGTTGAGTTAAAGTCTTTATGGTATTCTAAAATTCGTTTTGGGTATTACAAGGTCATTTGTGGGAAACTATTATTTTTATGGTGAGAATGAAGTGTGGAAAAAAAAAGATGGTTATGTTGATGTCTTACATAAAATGGTTTATATATATATATATATATATATATATATATATATATATATATATAACAAAAAAAGATGTATAAGTTTAAGATATGTCTTGTGAAAAACGGTGTTCATATGTTTTTGAGAGGTCGAGTTCGGGAATAAGAACTGTCTATGGTTCTCATTTACCAAACTTGTTAGGTATTTGGTTCATCGAGTGTTTCTTTCGTTGAGGTACGCTTGTGGATGTTTTATGGGTACGTGTATTTTTTATTTTCTTTGTATGGGTTTTCATGAACATTTTATCCGTGTATTTTTATTGGGGGAAAATTTCTCATTGTGTTTTTCTAGCTTTGATTTTGATGTTCGTTACTTCGCTAGTCGGTAATTCGTACCCCTTTTGAGTTCGTTGATATACGTTTTAGTTCAACCGGTTTCATGGTTCGCGTCGTTTACTTAGGATAGATTGTCATTTTGATTATCGATTTGTTCGTCGAAGAGGAAGAGGGTGTTTGCCAAGTTGTTCAACTGAGAGGTTTAGCTTCAAGATGTACGTTCTTCGGATTGCGTGGGCATTTTGGAGATAGAAGATTCATAAGAGGAACTATGTGATGCATGACTTAGAGTTTGGGAGTAGAACTTGGAGACGATGGTTGTGTGGAGCTAATAGCGTTATCTTCACAGATCGTAAGAACCGTTAGCATATATTTGACAAGAGGTTAATATATTTTGAAGAGAAGTTGGGTGTTGAATTTTTCAGTGACTACGATTGTCTTATTCGCTACCGTTAAGGAAGAGCGGACATCGTGGTAAGAGCGCTGAGCGGGAGTGAACGAGTGGAACTTAGATGTTAGTGAGCGATGATTATGATAATTCAGTTCGGAGTTAAGGGGATGATGTTGACGGCCTAGAGAGAGGTTCAAGGATGAGAACATGTAAGAAGAATGATTACTTGGTTTAGACCAGTAAATGGAAAGGAACGAGGATGGAGGAATGTACTGTGCGGACCAGCTATTGGTTTCATTGAGAGGAAGTGTAAGGACATCAATCATGCAAGGTATTTGATACATCCGAGAATGGATAAGACGTATTATTACCTTAGCAAGAGATGAATAGAGGAGTAGGCGAGACTTTTTCGCTCGGTGAGTTGGGAAAGAGCCATGGGGTGTCGCGTTGATCATCAAGAAACATGATGAAATATTTACTTTGCGATAGTGGTAAACGTGTTATACAGTTTTGAGAACGCGGATGAAGATGAGTACGACTTATCGTTCTTAAACGAATGGACTAAGTGAGCATACAAATCAGGCGTTGGATGGTATGATGAGAGCATGGGGGTATTTGAGTTTGGATGAAGCTGAGGTATGCATTTATCTTTAGCTGAGTTCTCCTATAACAATAATTATCATTCTAGTATTAAGAATGTGTCGTTGAAGTGTGGTATGGAAGGTAATGTAGGTCACCTGTTCTGTGGGCAAAGGTTGGAAGAAGCCAACTAATTGGTCCTGAACTGGTACGAGAGACTACGAATAAGGTTTTCCGATTAAGGAAAGACTTAAGGCAGCAAGAGATCGCCAAAAGAGTTATGCGGATTATTTCTGTAAGCCCTTAGAGTTTGGTGTTGGTGATATTGTGAGTTTAAAAGTATCTCTTTGGAAGGGTGTTGTACGTTTCGGTAAGAAAGGCAAGCTAGCACCGAGATACGTAGGACCATTTGAGATTTACGAAAAGAATTAGATTTGTGGCATACCGGTTGAAGTTAGCTGAGGAATTGAGTGGTGTACATGATACGTTTCATGTATCTAATTGAAAGAAGTGTTTGGCAGATGCTAGTCTGCACGTGCCAATAGATGAAAGTAGGGGTTGACAAAACTCTTCGTTTTTTCGAGAAACCTGTTGAGATTATAGATCGTAATGTTAAGGGTTGAAGTATGGTGAGATAGCGTTGGTAAAGGTATGGTGGGATTCTAAGCGTGGTCCTGAGTTTACTTGGGAACGTGAGGATCTGATGAAATTTAAGTACCCAAATTTTGTTTGCTAATGTGGTTGGTGAAGTATATCGTTTGTAGTTTGATTTTAGATCGTGGAAGTTAGATGCGGGGTATCCATAAATGTTTGTTTTTTGGATATTTGTCATTTCTGAGTGCGTCTTGCGGTTACCATTTGGCTTTTCATTTGGTTCGGGGGTATCGTACCTACCTGTGAGAAGTCGTTTGGATTGTTGGTGTTATTGATCGGGGAGTGTATCTATTTGCGTGTATCGTTGGAGTGACGGGATGTTTTCTATCGTGTGAATTCGAGTATTTAGTCGGTTCACATTTTTGCGATTCTTTCTCTGTGATTTTATAGTGTGGTACTTATCATCTTAAAAATCCATAAATTTCCTTTTGCTGTTGTGAGTGGTGACTATAGCAGTTGAAATCTCGGGACGCGATTTCCCTAAGTGGGGGATGATGTAACAACCGTGGTTTTAGCAGGTCAGTTTGACTGATAGTCTTGACTCGATTGACGTTTGTTTGGTGTGTATTAGGTGTTTGAAGTGATATATGAGTGATATGGGTGAGTTTTAGCACTAAATCCCTTTGCGTAAGTGGTTTTATTGTGATTTGGAAAGTTTGTAATTTGGGAAAGTTCATTTTGATCACCTTTGTGGTGTAAAAATGACTTGTGTACTTTTTGGTGTTTTTGTGTTCTTGCGTAACAAGTCTTTGTTCAAGTATTTGAGCGTTAGCAAGTTACGAGGAGTTTGTTTTTATGAGTTATGTTTCAAAAAGAGTGTGAAATTCTATTTTTTGAAACTTTATTTTTGGAAATGATATTTTTACGGGTTGTCGTAAAAACTGAGGTTTATCACGTAAGACGCTAGAATTAGTTACGGGCATTTATAAAATATGAAAAGTATGAGGTTTTGAGTGTAATAAATTAATTTAATAAAAAAATATAAAAGGATATATATATGTATAAAAATCGGCTAGAGGGATTTTAGGGGAAAAAGAAAACCCAGTTTGAGTCCAAATATGACTCTTATGCCCAAGGAATCCTATCCCAACCCAAACAATCCCAACCTCTAACCCATATTACCCCACAAACGACCCAAACCCCCTATTTTCTGTAAATTATGGTCGACCAAGAGAGAAAAAGAAGGAGAAAAAGTTAGGGTTTTGTTTTTGAAGCCAAAATCAAGAATCAAGGTAAAATCCTTAAAACCTATGTTCAATTAATTGATTAATAATTGGTATTCATGTAATATTAAGTATGATGAATCTAGGGTTTGTAAGTTTCTGTAAATTAATAGAGTAAAACATGTTGGGATCATTAGTTGTTAATAATATGGTAATTGGTTAAGTGAATTGAGTGTAAAACGCTTTAGATTACGTGTTAGGGTTTGGACAGAAAACTGTGGCTGTAAAGATGTGAGTGTAATTAACAGATGGTGAGGAGTTAAGTCACGAATTTTAGATCTAAATTGAATTATAATGAAAGAGCTTTCCAAAAAGTCCAGCCACGATCGATTTTAAGATCGGGAAGTCGGTCTTTTGATTTTTCTTTGTTAAGGTGTCAAAGCTATCAAACCGAGACAGATTTTGGGTAAAAGTTTGAGGGTGTCATGTGGTTGTAAAAGTGGTATTTTGACTAGGCCTTCTGGAATAGTTAAGTATTAGGTTATATTAGACTACCACGAAAAGGATTCGCGATAAAAACTTGTGGAAGTATTTATTTAAAATCGAAACTTTTTGGTGTGCGTTCAGATCCGAATTTGAGTAGTTGACAAGTTTGAATTTCTTATGAGTATTTATGTGTGTTATTGGTCCATGGCCTTCTGAGATTAGCTTCTATGCTTATGAGAGACCATGGTGAATTTTTGGTGTGAGTTTTTGAGCTTTATTTGTCGTGATTTTATGTGGGCTAATGTACCCAAAAATTCTGCGTTTTCTGATTTTAAGAGTGCAAGGGATTTATTGAGTGTTAGGTTATGGTGGTGGTTAGTATGGTGTCTAGGAGATCCATGGTGGGTCATATGAGTCTTAGACATCCATCATATGTGTATTACATGGGTTGTAGCTTTTAGCTTGACTTTGTGTAATGTGGATTATTTTTGTGTGATATAGATTGTGAGTTGTTTTTGTGGAAGCTGCGGAGTTTAAGGTGAGTTTATAGTCCCATATTTTTACCTTGTTTTAAACTTTGGATGGTAATGATGCTTGTCTTAAATGATTTGAGTTACTATGATTATGTGTATGGTGTTAAAGAGCTTGGACTTTTAATTGTTATCGTATTTATGCTATATGTGAACGGTAATGATATGTTGTGTGATAGCTGTGTGGTCCAATTGGGAGGGTGCTTACCCTGTTGCTCGTGCATACGACCTAATTGGAGGGTATTAATTTACCCATTATTTTGGGAACGGGGGTCACGATCCGGCCCGGTATGATGTGTTTTGGGAACGGGGGTCACGATCCGGCCCGGTATGATGTGTTTTGGGAGCGGGGGTCACGATCCGGCCCGATGGTTGCCTTATGTGTGATGTTGCCTAGTAATATATGTAGCTTACATGATAACTATAATTATTTGTCCAGCTATATTTTGTAATCACAGTGATTTGGTTGCCTGGCGTGTATGAGTCTTAAACCTATGAATCTCACCAACGTAATGTTGACATTTTAAGCATCATTTTCAGGTGAGCTTTCTAAGGATGTGGATAGACGAGACCTTAGTTGCATTGGAAGTGATTTATCCTCTTTGTTTGGATTTATGTTTTGTTTTGGTTATTTTATTTTGGGGTATTGTTACAACACTTTGTGTTTGTACATTGCTCTATTTATGTGCATGTAGTTGTTCTCTATGTAGACACCAGGTGTTGTGATGATATCCATGAAGTTACACCCACACGTTTCTGCCGTGGCGGGGTGTGACAGATTGGTATCAGAGCCTTAGTTATAGAGAATTAGGTGGTTTAACCTAGACTATAGCCTAGGAGTCCTTCATATAGTTGCATTTAGGATCTATGTGTAAGTATAGTATTTTATATGTCTATTTTTCCTATATTTATGAGATGTTTCATTGAGTTTCGGACGTCTATTCTATTCCCTATACGTAGTATTGTATATATCGACTTTATTATATCGTCTTCCGCGCGTAAGATGCTTCGTTGGACAACCGTTGTCGCTATCGGATGCGAGAGAAGTGGTAGGATAAAGCGTACTAACCGAAGAATCCGAGTTCCCGATAGCATGTATCTATGTTCGGACAAGGAGAGGACGTTTATGGGAAACGTTGGTGGAGAAGAAGTGGAGAGGTTTGGAACCACGAAGACTTCTGGAGATGGAGCCATTACCAAATACCCTTGGTAGTGTCCTCACTTCACCTAGGAAGGAGATGTGGTTTAGTCTAAACCTCGTGATTTATATGCGCTTGTGAATTATGTAGGATTGGAAGAAAAGAATAGAGATGGTTTTGCATGTTGTCGACTACCTCAACATGTAGGAAACATGAATGGATGGTTGAGTAAAGATGAAAGGGAGTTAGGATGAAATGGTGTGGATTCGGATCTAGAGTCCACAGCGAGTAGTAAGTTGAATTGATCTGAGTGGGGAGATAATTGCGAGAGTGGAGTTGAGCTATTATGCGACGTCTTTTGTTTTGTGTTATGTTTTGGAATTTGTATATTGTCTTTTGCCGTCTGGAGCCATGTCGGAGCGTGATTACTCTTGGATATTGGATCGACCTTATCCAAGTGATTTTATTATAGAGTTTACGTGATTGTTAGAAATTTTTCCATGCGAGATGAGTGTTTGCGACGTCTCTTGTTTTTGTTTGTATGATTGTTTGCATGATGTGTTTTCATAAGAGGGAGTACACTTATGAAAGGGGGCATAGATAATTATGGTGGCCAACTTAATTATATATGCGTCACAACACAAGTGGACTTACAAGTATGATGGCATGGATTGCATGGTGTATTAGGTGCTATGTGGTATATGTGCGTTATCATTGAGATGTGTGGTTTTGAAAGTAAGTATGCGCGTGGAATAGGCTTATAACTTTGGTCGCGAACATAATTATAAGGGTATCACACACGTGGACTTGTGACCATTATCGCATTGATTGATGTTTGTGGTTATATGTTGTGGTAGATGGTATGTGATATCATGTTGGTGATGGCTGTATGGTTAGAGAATTATTCTCTTAACCGTTAGGGCAGTCGTTATATATTGGGGTGTGTAGGTGGTAAGATTCTATCCTACCATCATATGTTGATACCTCAATTATCGGTGGGTACTTATGTTGTGGTATTTAAGTTGATTCTTTTGCTAGAAACTCCGTTTGTATACCTAATTCTTGGTTGGCATTCCTATTCGTACCATGATGGTACATATGACATATTCTTTCTATTTGACGTCATGATAGGTGTTGGGTAATAGAATTCGTTTTTGTTGGATACTGGTTCGTTTCTTTGGTTATTCCTTGCATTCATTCCGCGAATGAATGTTATATTGTTCTTCGAGTATTGTTGGTTCGTGATGAGATGGTGCGGATATTTAATCCCTCACTTGCACACCAACTGGATTTTGTGACATGTTTTGTGACCTGTTAGTATCGGTGTTTTTTTCTATGAATTTGGTTTGATTTTTGTTCGAATGAGTCTTTGCGTTCTTCGCTTGGTTTGCAATGTATTTGCGTGAGTGTTCACTGGTATGAGTTCGTTTGATGATTATTTTTATTACGTAATTCCTCCATGTCTTTCGCATTCGTAAAAGAGGTTGAGTTAAAGTCTTTATGGTATTCTAAAATTCGTTTTGGGTATTTCAAGGTCATTTGTCGGAAACTATTATTTTTATGGTGAGAATGAAGTGTGGAAAAAAAAAGATGGTTATGTTGATGTCTTACATAAAATGGTTTATATATATATATATATATAAAAAAAAAAAAAAAAAAAAAAAAAAAAAAAAAAAAAAGATGTATAAGTTTAAGATATGGCTTGTGAAAAACGGTGTTGATTTGTTTTTGAGAGGTCGAGTACGGGAATAAGAACTGTTTATGGTTCTCATTTACCAAACTTGTTATGTATTTGGTTCATCGAGTGTTTCTTTCGTTGAGGTACGCTTGTGGATGTTTTATGGGTATGTGTATTTTTTATTTTCTTTGTATGGGTTTTCATGAACATTTTATCCGTGTATTTTTATTGGGGGAAAATTTCTCATTATGTTTTTCTAGCTTTGATTTTGATGTTCGTTACTTCGCTAGTCGGTAATTCGTACCCCTTTTGAGTTCGTTGATATACGTTTTAGTTCATCGGGTTTCATGGTTCGCGTCGTTTACTTAGGATAGATTGTCGTTTTGATTATCGATTTGTTCGTCGAAGAGGAAGAGGGTGTTTGCCAAGTTGTTCAAGTGAGAGGTTTAGCTTCAAGATGTACGTTCTTCGGATTGCGTGGGCATCGCGGAGATAGAAGATTCATAAGAGGAACTATGTGATGCATGACTTAGAGTTTGGGAGTAGAACTTGGAGACAATGGTTGTATGGAGCAAATAGCGTTATCTTCACAGATCGTAAGAACCGTTAGCATATATTAGACAAGAGGTTAATATATGTTGAAGAGAAGTTGGTTGTTGAATTTTTCAGTAACTACGATTGTCTTATTCGCTACCATTAAGGAAGAGCGGACATCATGGTAAGAGCGCTGAGCGGGAGTGAACGAGTGAAACTTAGATGTTTGTGAGCGATGATTATGATAATTCAGTTCGGAGTTAAGGGGATGATGTTGACGGCCTAGGGAGAGGTTCAAGGATGAGAACATGTAAGAAGAATGATTACATGGTTTAGACCAGTAAATGGAAAGGAACGAGGATGGAGGAATGTACTGTGCGGACCAGCTATTGGTTTCATTGAGAAGAAGCGTAAGGACATCAATCATGCAAGGTATTTGATACATCCGAGAATCGATAAGACGTATTATTACCTTAGCAAGAGATGAATAGAGGAGTAGGCGAGACTTTTTCGCTCGGTGAGTTGGGAAAGAGCCATGGGGTGTCGCGTTGATCATCAAGAAACATGATGAAATATTTACTTTGCGATAGTGGTAAACGTGTTATACAGTTTTGAGAACGCGTATGAAGATGAGTACGACTTATCGTTCTTAAACGAATGGACTAAGTGAGCGTACAAATCAGGCGTTGGATGGTATGATGAGAGCATGGGTGTATTTGAGTTTGGAGGAAGCTAAGGTATGCATTTATCTTTAGCTGAGTTCTCCTATAACAATAATTATCAGTCTAGTATTAAGAATGTGTCGTTGAAGTGTGGTATGGAAGGTAATGTAGGTCACCTGTTCTGTGGGCAAAGTTTGGAAGAAGCCAACTAATTGGTCCTGAACTGGTACGAGAGACTACGAATAAGGTTTTCCGATTAAGGAAAGACTTAAGGCAGCAAGAGATCGCCAAAAGAGTTATGCGGATTATTTCCGTAAGCCCTTAGAGTTTGGTGTTGGTGATATTGTGAGGTTAAAAGTATCTCCTTGGAAGGGTGTTGTGCGTTTCGGTAAGAAAGGCAAGCTAGCACCGAGATATGTAGGACCATTTGAGATTTACGGAAAGGATTGGATTTGTGGCATACCGGTTGAAGTTAGCTGAGGAATTGAGTGGTGTACATGATACGTTTCATGTATCTAATTGAAAGAAGTGTTTGGCGGATGCTAGTCTGCACGTGCCAATAGATGAAAGTAGGGGTTGACAAAACTCTTCGCTTTTTCGAGAAACCTGTTGAGATTATAGATCGAGATGTTAAGGGTTGAAGTATGGTGAGATAGCGTTGGTAAAGGTATGGTGGGATTCTAAGCGTGGTCTTGAGTTTTCTTGGGAACGTGAGGATCTGATGAAATTTAAGTACCCAAATTTTGTTTGCTGATGTGGTTGGTGAAGTAGATCGTTTGTAGTTGGATTTTAGATCGTGGAAGTTAGATGCGGGGTATCCATAAATGTTTGTTTTATGGATATTTGTCATTTGTGAGTGCGTCTTGCGGTTACCATTTGGCTTTTCATTTGGTTCGGGGGTATCGTACCTACCTGTGAGAAGTCGTTTGGATTGTTGGTGTTATTGATCGGGGAGTGTATCTATTTGCATGTATCGTTGGAGTGACGGGATGTTTTCTATCGTGTGAATTCGAGTATTTAGTCGGTTCACATTTTTGCGATTCTTTCTCTGTGATTTTATGGTGTGGTACTTATCCGCTTAAAAATTCATAAATTTCCTTTTGCTGTTGTGAGTGGTGACTATAGTAGTTGAAATCTTGGGACGCGATTTCCCTAAGTGAGGGATGATGTAACAACCGTGGTTTTAGCAGGTCAGTTTGACTGATAGTCTTGACTCGATTGACGTTTGTTTGGTGTGTATTAGGTGTTTGAAGTGATATATGAGTGATATGGGTGAGTTTTAGCACTAAATCCTTTTGCGTAAGTGGTTTTATTGTGATTTGGAAAGTATGTAATTTGGGAAAGTTCATTTTGATCACCTTTGTGGTGTAGAAATGACTTGTGTAGTTTTTGGTGTTTTTGTGTTCTTGCGTAACGAGTCTTCGTTCAAGTATTTGAGCGTTAGCAAGTTACGAGGAGTTTGTTTTTATGAGTTATGTTTCAAAAAGAGTGTGAAATTCTATTTTTTGAAACTTTATTTTTGGAAATGATATTTTTCCGGGTTGTCGTAAAAACTGAGGTTTATCACGTAAGACGCTAGGATTAGTTACGGGCATTTATAAAATATGAAAAGTATGAGGTTTTGAGTGTAATAAATTAATTTAATAAAAAAATATATAAAAGGATATATATATGTATAAAAATCGGCTAGAGAGATTTTAGGGGAAAAAGGAAACCCAGTTTGAGTCCAAATATGACTCTTATGCCCAAGGAATCCTATCCCAACCCAAACAAGCCCAACCTCCAACCCATATTACCCCACAAACGACCCAAACCCCCTATTTTCTGTAAATTATGGTCTACCAAGAGAGAAAAAGAAGGAGAAAAAGTTAGGGTTTTGTTTTTGAAGCCAAAATCAAGAATCAAGGTAAAATCCTTAAAACCTATGTTCAATTAATTGATTAATTATTGGTATTCATGTAATATTAAGTATGATGAATCTAGGGTTTATAAGTTTCTGTAAATTAATAGAGTAAAACATGATGGGATCATTAGTTGTTAATAATATGGTAATTGGTTAAGAGAATTGAGTGTAAAACGCTTTAGATTACGTGTTAGGGTTTGGACAGAAAACTATGGCTGTAAAGATGTGAGTGTAATTAACAGATGGTGAGGAGTTAAGTCACGAATTTTAGGTCTAAATTGAAGTATAATGAAAGAGCTTTCCAAAAAGTCCAGCCACGATCGATTTTAAGGTCGGGAAGTGGGTCTTTTGATTTTTCTTTGTTAAGGTGTCAAAGCTGTCAAACTGGGACAGATTTTGGGTAAAAGTTTGAGGGTGTCATGTGGTTGTAAAAGTGGTATTTTGACTAGGCCTTCTGGAATAGTTAAGTATTAGGTTATATTAGACTACCACGAAAAGGATTCGCGATAATCAGTTGTGGAAGTATTTATTTAAAATCGAAACTTTTTGGTGTGGGTTCAGATCCGAATTTGAGTAGTTGACAAGTTTGAATTTCTTATGAGTATTTGTGTGTGTTATTGGTCCATGGCCTTCTCGGATTAGCTTCTATGCTTATGAGAGACCATGGTGAATTTTTGGTGTGAGTTGTTGAGCTTTATTTGTTGTGATTTTATGTGGGCTAATGTACCCAAAAATTCTGCGCTTTCTGATTTTAAGAGTGCAAGGGATTTAGTGAGTGTTAGGTTATGGTGGTAGTTAGTATGGTGTCTATGAGATCCATGGTGGGTCATATGAGTCTTAGACATCCATCATATGTGTATTACAAGGGTTGTAGCTTTTAGTTTGACTTTGTGTAATGTGGATTATTTTTGTGTGATATAGATTGTGAGTTGTTTTTGTGGAAGCTGCGGAGTTTAAGGTGAGTTCATAGTCCCATATTTTTACCTTGTTTTAAACTTGGGATGGGAATGATACTTGTCTTAAATGATTTGAGTTACTGTGAATATGTGTATGGTGTTAGAGAGCTTGGACTTTTAATTGTTATCCTATTTATGCTATATGTGAACGGTAATGATATGTTGTGTGATAGCTGTGTGGTCCAATTGGGAGGGTGGTTACCCTGTTGCTCGTGCATACGACCTAATTGGAGGGTATTAATTTACCCATTATTTTGGGAACGGGGGTCACGATCCAGCCCGGTATGATGTGTTTTGGGAGCGGGGGTCACGATCCGGCCCGATGGTTGCCTTATGTGTGATGTTGCCTAGTAATATATGTAGCTTACATGATAACTATAATTATTTGTCCAACTATATTTTGTAATCACAGTGATTTGGTTGCCTGGCGTGTATGAGTCTTAAACCTATGAATCTCACCAACGTAATGTTGACATTTTAAGCATCATTTTCAGGTGAGCTTTCTAAGGATAAGATCGAAGGATGTGGATAGACGAAACCTTAGTTGCATTGGAAGTGATTTATCCTCTATGTTTGGATTTATGTTTTGTTTTGGTTATTTTATTTTGGGGTATTGTTACAACACTTTGTGTTTGTACATTGCTCTATTTATGTGCATGTAGTTGTTCTCTATGTAGACACCAGGTGTTGTGATGATATCCATGAAGTTACACCCGCGCGTTTCCGCCGTGGCGGGGTGTGACAAATCTTTCTGGTCACAGAACTTGAATAAGTCTTTGGAAAATACCCTTCCCAGCTGTTGGTTGAAGTTGACTCACTCCAGTTGTTGACGGAGCTTGAGTCACTGCTGTTAACGTAAATGATTTCTGCATACAAGTTAAGAAAACCATTAAAAAAAGTATGTTACAAATGAAAAGGAGGAGGGTGTTGCAATTGAGGGTGTCTTTGAAACAACCTTTGTTCTTGGAACTCATTATTTCAGCAGGTAGAATTGGGTGGTGGAAGATTGGTTGGTGTCTTTGGTTTTATAGAGGAAAACTTATGATTGTTTAGTGTTTAAAAAATGCAAAAGTATTCATGTGACAGTAAAGAAAAAAGTAGTCTTTGGCGCCCTATGACCAGTCATGCCATGTCTTACTTTTATCATGTGTGCAGACATGAGAAGCAAATAGTGTTTGCATAACCAAGGCCAAAATAGTCATTTTCAAACACAAAATGCCACCACATTCAATTGATGTGAGCATTTAATACTCCTTAACCTACCTCACATAATGAAAGTCAAACGGGTGTATTTCAAAATACAAAAATATGGCACAACCAGCCGTGTAAAGTAAATGATCCTACCAACTTGGATAGTCAAGTAAAGTCTCATCTTATTCCAAATTTATCCAAACCAAAGATATGGCACAACCTGCAAGTCCAAATTTAAAGAGAGAGATAAGTGGTGGTTTTATAGGTCTGGGTGTTCAAACTGGTAATGATCCACAGGTATAGGTGTTGGATGAAAGATGCTTTATCTGTTGTATGGATGTTAATTGTTGGAGGCATGCAAACACATGTGGAAGTGTTGTTGTAGTAACAAAAGCTGCTGATGCTGAGGCAAACAATGTAAGTGGTGGTGTTATAGGTCTGGGAATTAGAACTGGGAAAAAAGAAAAAAGAAAAAGAAACCCAAGAAACTTGATTACAAAACAACAACAGTTTTGAATAACTATATTGTAGTAGACCACTGTCATGGTTTTGGGCATGTCCAAGCCACACTTGTATGTAATGTGTACATTTGCATTTTTATGTTTAGTCTGTGTATTACGGATTGATTAATGTTATGCTCATGTTTATGTTTCTGATACATATCAAACACACTAAAAACTTAAAACATATATGAACACATTATTCATTGAAAAACTGAATCATAAGACCCATTACATTCATTAACCATAACATGGTGATGTGTACAAAAGAAACCCATCACCAATGTCCAACAACCAAGAGCCTCATGGATATTTCTTTCTGACAACAAATTCAATCTTCTTAAACATCTTGTCCTTGACTTGCCTGGCCATCATGAACAGTGCATTCGCCCGACGCTTATCAATTGTCTGTAGTCTCCTAAGCTTCTTGGTATTGCTCCTTGCAATTCTTGCACGTGAATAGTTTCGAAGTCTAACAATCAGCTCCCCCTACGTCCGACCCTTTCAGAAATTTTTTTGGACTTGTTCTCCAAATCATGTGCTTGCTGCAAGTATTCAAGAATCTCTGTGTGGTAAGGGACAAGCATTAGTTCAGTTAACACATAAGAGTTACAAAGAACCTTTAGATCAATATCACTTTCAGAGTTGTTCATGCTTAAGGAAATAGGGAGCTGTGTTTTTCAAGTTTTGTGTCACACCCCGCCAAGGGCGGAAACGCGAGGTGCGACGAAATCAATATACATCGCACAAGAGATATAGAACAATACCATAATTTACATTAAAGGAAAAGTATATCATTACAACATTGTTTAGCCGACATCGGCAATTTAAGACACAAAGTTTAGTTCCCAAAAGATAGCTTGAAATACATAATGCTTAGTAGTGACGTGTGAAAACTTCATTATGCAAGGACCATGAAGAAAACTTATTGACGATCACCTGAAATGCATGAGAGAAAACGGGTCAACTATGAAAATAGTTGGTGAGTATACACGGTTTAAGTAATAAGAAAAACCTTTAACAGAGAGTCCAAGTTTTCGGTCTTTATGAATAGTCCACAAGGCAAAGGCATTGTGAATCCACTCAGTTGCAAGTCTTGGCCATAACAAGACTTGCAACCTGTGTGTTCACAACCCATTACATATAAAGTAGTATGTGTGATTGTCAAGTACATATGGTCAATATAGTTCACAATAAGGGCACAAAGTATATAATAAGTCAAGGCCGCTCCAAACAAGGGATACTTTATAATGTTGCTCCGAACATGGGAGACTTGAAGTCACTCCACCACCTAGGCGAGATTTGTTAGTCACTTCACCGACTTGGCAAAGATTTATTAGTCACTCCACCATGGCGAGATTTATTAAGGATGCTCTGAACATGAGAGACTTTATAACGTTGCTCCGAACAAGGGAGACTTTAAGTCTTAGAACGTACGGCACATTAAGTCTAAAAGTTCAAGTCAAAAGGTTCAAGAGTGCAAACAAGTTATAATGTCAAGACAAGTCAAAAAGTTCAGATAATAGTGTTCGTAAATAGTAAACAAGTTTGTTTAAGTACGTTTTGCTTACGAGCATAAATAGTGAAACAAGAGTCTTTTAAGTTCATATAAGAGTAAACAGTATTGTTCATGCATTCACCCCAAAACGATTAAAATAGTTAGAAAAAGGGGTTCATGAATACTCACCTCAAGCAATAAGTAATGCGTTACAAGTGTGCACGGAAAATGATGCGCGATGCTCTAACCGCAACTTGAATATGATGGGTTTGTGATAGGAACTAGAACAATATATCCCGAGTATAACTCCTAAATCTTTTGTAAATAGTTTATAAACTCCAAAATAAGCATTTTTAAGCAAAAACCATTTTTTTTTTCCTTGTTTTTCTCTTCCTGGCCGAATCTCACGAGATGGATGAGAGCTTTTGAGTTTTTTTTTTTTTTTTTCTTTTTTTTTTTTTTTTTTTTTTTTTTTTTAGTTAATGTGCTAGTATGCTTCTTATAAATAGCAAATAATTATATATTTTGATAATATAATATATTAGTACAACTTTAGGTGTAGAAAAATGTCAAATGGGTTTGGTTTGATTTGCTTGTCCGAAATATGGGGAAAGAGTGGAGATACATGCTCCATTAATTATCCTTGTCTTTCAAATTTATATTTTCTTGAATTATCTTGAAAATTTTTAAGTGTAGTAGTAGTACTAGTAAAAAGACTAGGAATAGAAAATAAAGTGTAGGTGATGGTGTTGTTGACGTGAAAGAAAGGAAGGAAAGGGGGCATGGTGCATTTAATTATCTTGTAAATATTTTAAAGATGTATGACACATTAGGATATGTTGTAAGATCTTTGTAAGAAATGAAAATGAAGGTTAAGACTTCCTCTTTTATAAAGGACCAAGGCGAAGGTTTATGTATTAGTAGTTTATTAGGCTAAATTTTAGATTTGTAGAACAAAATACTAGGGTGGTGTTGGGTTTTGTTGTCAGCCAAAAGAAAAGAAGAAAAATATGTTCAAGCCACCAATTGGTCTATTCATTTAACTATTTGTCCAAGTTGTGGTCAAGAAAGTTGTTTTAATCTACTATTGATTCAGGGAGTAATCACATTTTTATATTGTAACAAAATAAACATGTGTTTCTAAATTTACGTGTGATAGAAAGTTATAAGAAAATATGTGTAACTTTATATAAAAATGTATTTTGTGCGTGTATTGATTATTAAAAATAGGTACTGGGTAATAGTTGTTAACGTTAAATACGTATAATTAAGTGGGCGTAATAAAAGACTTATAAAGGTGTAAGAAAATAATTTTTGGCACTTTTTGTAGTAATTTAAGGAATGTTAGAATGTATTAGAAATATTCGTTGTGAATGTCGGGTACTTTGGGTGTTCACTTAAATTGTGAAAAAAAAAACTTTTATTAAATTAATAATCGCGAGTAACTAAAATGCAAATGCCCTAACAATTAAATTATGAATTAAAGTAATGGCAAATTACCATAATATTGTAGACTAATTATAGTCTAAAGTCACAGTGCACAAGAGTGTTATTCTAGTTTTATATATATTTAACTAAAAAGTTATACGTAAAAAGTGTTCTTGTAAATTTTAAAATTAATAAATTAGAGTTTGGAAATAAATGTTGACGTGAAAAATTACGGGTTATTACATTTTGACTTGCAACAAATGAGGTAGGTAACTATTAAATATGACTAATAAATGACACACAAATAAACCAACCCATTAAGCAAAGGCTAGTACCAGTGGTGACCATGGTCACACATATAAAACGTTACAATTTAAAAATTGCATATAATTAGGATTTTAAAAAGTACATAAATTTAAAACATGGCATAAGTGTAACATAAAAAATACATAAAACTTCAGTTGTAATCCGGGTGATCCCAGGTCTGAGAGTTGTCGTACAGGTAACCATCGTCGTAAGTAGCAATGGTCACAAACTTATCGGCTTCTAACTGAGCTTCCAACCTGCTAAGCTCCCGGTCCTTTTCTTCGTTCCAGCCCCCATCATCAGCTGCCACCACATTTTCTTCAAAGCTTAGCTTAAAGTGCTCCAGATGAGGTTGTTGCTCAACAACTCTCGATGCAACAGATGAAGTAGATGCACCAGCATCACATGCTGTCACATTTTCCACATAACTCCAACGGATCTTGTTAGAGATTTGCGACTGTATTTGAGAAACACAACCCCACAGCGAGTCAGCAATGGCACGGTCCTTGCAATATTCATCCTACAGAAACTAGTCGATGACGGCTTTCCTCTCTGCTGAGATATCTTGGCACGCTGTGTATTGTTCTCTAAGTTGGTTTTTAACTTTTTGGGCAAGGTCAAACTGTTTGATCACTTCGATGATAGCATTCTGGCGATCCGTGTCGCCTTTGTCGGTATGTTTCTTGATGTATGTTTGCAATTCTTCGACTGTGTGGGGAAGTTTGCAAGCCATTTATGTTTTGAATTGTTGTTTGCAGTGTGTTTGAATTTGTGGATGCCAAATTGTGTTTGATGGTGGTATTTATAGGAAGTCAAATTGGTTAGTCTGCAAGCCATTATAAAAAAATAAAAATTTCTTACTTTCAAACGGTAACAAACAAGTACAACCACATGTTGAGTTGTTTGCTGCATTTGACTTTGCTTAGTGAAACCCCGTTTTTATAAACAATGGTGAATCTTACCCATTTTGTTACCCATCATGCACATAAGTAGTTTTGGTTGACAAAATGTATAAGTCAAACAGGTCACAAACCATCTAAAGTAGCCACACAAGTTGACTTATATAAGTTTGCCTTTAAAAGGACTTAGAAAATTGCCACATATGTGGACTTGAATGTCTGCCTATAGAAGGACTTAGATCAGGGCCACAGATGTGGACTTTGATGTTTGCCACTTATGTGGACTTTCATTATAGACGTTTCATAACAACCATAGTACTAAAACTCAAATTTGTCCTGAATTTAAAACATGGCTAAAGGATAGCTCATTCACTGTCATTGACTTGGCTGGATTGAGTTGGAATACGAGCAGATAGTCCTTGGAAACTTGAACTAGGACCAGCTTGAGACGCACCAGATACTCCTTGCACAGTTGACCTCTGACCAGCTTCAACAGCTACATCTCCATATTGGATAGCTGAACTAGGACCAGCTATAGCAGACTCATTACCCTTAGCTTGCCGAGCTCCAGCTTTGTTGAAACCTACATAAGAAAACAGGTTATAAAAAAGTACCAAATATAAAACAATCAAAAAACATAACTATGAAAGTCTAATATGTACCTTTTCTAGGAGGTTGACCTTGTCCTTTGCATGTAGTCTTGTTGTGTCCAGCGTTACCGCATAATCTGCAAGTAATAACTCTCCCTCTTTTGGTCAGTTTTCCAGAATCTACACAGGGTGCATCCTCATACTTAGACCTTCTTCTCTTCTTCTTTGGTCTTCCAACCTGGACATGATGCTTTGGTGGCAAGAGCTCTGTAGCATGGGTGGTCTTCTCCTAGTAGTTGCTGCCTTTAATTGGTTCCATTAAGTGAGAGTATACTTCCTTCCATGTGGACAACCAATAACAGCTATGTACTCAAGACTCAGGAGGTCCAACTTGAATGCCATTGAGTCCCTAATGGGTGGGAATTGCACCAGGCTTTACCTATCGAGGGATCTCGAGAAGCTTACAACCCCCACCAGGCAGTGTACCTGATCGTTGTAATATAGTATAGTGACAAGTACCGGGGGATTGATCGTTCAACTCAGGAATAGTCTCGCTAGGATTAGAAAGCCTAAAAACTAGGTCTAGAGGTGAGGGATGATTCTTTTTGTATTTTTATATTTTATGAAAAGCAATTAAAAACATCGGGTATTGGAGGAGTGGGCGGAATTAGTTGCTAGTCAACTAACCCAATAACTAAAGTTGCAATCAAAATAAAATAACAAAAATGAAAATAAAACTAATTAAACTAGTGGTGTGAACAATAAATGGGAAAAATGTGTTTACTTAGATTTCATTACTCCCTAGATATCTTTTACAGGTTGATAGTTTGTTACAGTTGCGTGGATGACGGGTTACATTCCTTAATACCATTCGTGGGGTGGCGTACGTACTTCTCCAACTCTATAAGCTCCTACTTCACTCCTATGTCGAGCCTGCAAGAAGCTCCTAACATGGGATCACTAGAATTCGCTCATGCATTAAATACAACCATAAAAACCTTAGTATGCATTGGTTCATGTTTCTTAAGATGTTCAAGCAAGTTACACTATGGAAGTCTGCCAGTTTTCTTAAGCCTAACATCGAAATCATTCCTCCATTACAACTATAAACAAGCAAACACACAAGAGATCTAGCCTAGCATGTTAAAATCAAGACAAGCGTAAGATATATTCAAACAACACATAGACATATTGAATGAATTGAAAGGATACTTATCTTAATTGAACATGAAGGGTTCCAAGGGGTGAAAACCCTTGAAAATACTGCAAAAGTCGAGCTAGGGTTTATTCAAGTCGTCCCTACTATTGTCCTCTTTATTGAATGAAAATTACAAAGACTATATATAGATTTTCTAAGGTAACGGCGTCAAGAAGAAACTTCTGACGCCGTCAACCCGCCGCCCATAATAAAATCGGATTCCCTAGATCCAGATCTGACGCCGTCATGTGTAATGTTGTTCTGGGCCGTCACCACTTTTACTCTTGACGACCATGTTTTGACGCCGTCACATTTCCACTGGACCGTCACCATTTTTGCTCTTGACGCCATCATCAAATTGCTCTTGACGCCGTTAGGTACTGTTTCCAGCAAGGAAAATTAAGACTTTGCCGTTTTCTTCACTATTATGCTCCAAAAATGTCCAAAATACTTCCTTTTCCAGAATTCACTCCAAAAGTACCTAAAATCACAAAAGGAACGATTTAGGGCATTATTTGATCAAATAAATTCAAATTCCGGCTTAAATGACCCCCTAAAAACGGATCATTTTTTGCCTCATCATATACCCTTACACTTGAGATTTGCTTGTCCTCAAGCAAATGCGCTTTTATTCTAATAAAAAATACAAGCTAGGGGTCATTTAACACTAATATAAAAGTAATTACAACAAATAATCGTTCCACTAAAGACCAAAGACAAGCACGGAGGTCATACACTAGCTCCACACAAATAGTGTTTAGATACTCACATCTCTCGGGTGTAATAAAGTATATATCACAATATGGAAATGGAAAATATCTCTCACTACCTGTCATAGCAAAATAGATTACCATAGGCTTGGGAAAGGATCAAACCCCCACCACATGGCGTAAGCACCTAGGATAAACTATCAAAGAGGTCTTTTAAAAGGGTTATAATGTTAGGTGTAGGGATACGGAATACACGGTTTTGTTCGATATAGGCAATCTTTACTGGCGGCGAGTTAATCATCTTGGTCAATTACATGTACAATATGGCGTTGCTAAGCCAAGACTAGACTCGACTTAAGCTAATAAATGAAAAATAACAAAAACATAAAATAAACATAGAATGAAACGGGATGGTAGTCCGTATGTTTTTTTTTTTCTTTTTCCTTTTCCTTTTTTTTTTTTTTTTTTTTTTTTTTTTTTTTTTTTTAAAAAAAAACTTTTTTCGATTATTTATTTTTTATTTTTTATTATTATTATTATTTTTTTGCATACACTCTTACCCTACCATCCAAAAGAATACATCATAGGGAATGAACATTCCGCTTACACTTGAATTTTTACATACTTTACAATAAACTAATCTAATTACTCGAATCAAGATAATCAAAACACTTGGAGTACTTTTTAAGATTAACGCACATATGAGGGTAATAAATGATGTACTTCCCCATTACTCCATAACATTAGTACTTTACCCATGCGTCCCAATCGTCCCAAAACAATATGTACAAGGATATGACTCGACTTAGCAACCATGTAATCAATTAGATAATTAACTAAGGGTTTAAACATATAACAATAATGCACTAAAGATGAGTGCATACACGGAAGGCTAAGGCGATTTGGGTGTACATTTAAGTGGGGTGTAACAAATTCTTCCTTTAAGTAAAATGCTTAAAGTTAGAAATGAAAAGATAGGCTCGGAGGGGGTGTACTAGGGGTTTCGTGTACTAAAAATGAGTACAACGCTAAGGTGTGGGAAAAATTAATTGACTTAACTAGTCAAGTAATATGACTTAAATGGTCAAGTAATTATGATATGGGTTTAAACACAAGGGTGATCCTAATGCCTCTTATCATGTAGTAAATCCTACTACACGAATGTAGTCTCACTAGCGGTCTCGGGATGCATCACTAACGCAAGTTCTAGAATCTAAATACTACCGGTACACTCATAAGCACTAATAGTAAATGCTTTTCCTATCAAATCTAAAGGCGAACCTCACATATTTTGGTGGAAAATTTTTCTGAATGGTACGGTTTTGTGCTAGTCATACGACTCCTATCCATGAGACGCTTGATAAGGCTAAAGTTTCACTCCTAAATGTTGTAAAAAATTTTAAATTTGGCGCTAAAATTACGCTAACAAGTATTTCTCTTAGTTTTATTACACATCTACCATCAAACAAACAAACTCAAGTTAAAGTGTATACTATAAGGTATCATCATTTTACCCTCCCCTTACACTTAGGATGAACATTGTCCCTAATGTTCAATTAAAGAATGTAAAAGTGAAATAGGTAAAAGAATGAAATCAAATACTCCCCTAATTCGCTCGGTGTGGATAGTATGGTAACAAGGTTAGATCTTCCTCCAAGAAAATGAACAATCAAAGCTTCCCTTCCAGAATATAAATCATCTTCTTGTCATACATAACCTGTTAAACCTGAGAAAACAAACAAGGCAACCTCGTGTAAAATCGGCGGCAATCTATATATACTAATAAATCCTAGAAAACAAAGTAAGATATAATGCTTGTGGAATGAGTGTTTGCAGATTTCCTGGAGTTTATAAAACTAAAGATTCAACAAAAACTTTCAGACTCCGTTAGAAAAACAAAACTAGCAAAATTTCCAGAATTTTACACATGACGCTGTCAGGAATTAATTCCTGACGTCGTCAGAAGTGACCTGCAGAAATCCTTACGTTAAGTTTCCGGAAAATTTCTGGAAAAACTTATGTCCTACTTCCTGGAAAATCCTGCAAAACATCATTATGACTCGATACAAGCATTTGACTCTAACAAATATGAATATACATGTTCATTTAATATTGTGGAGAATCATGATCAATTTTGTTTCTTAAAAACATATTTGGGGTTTCCGCTTACACTTATCTTTTGCGAAATACCTTTGGATGAAGTTAAGACTAAGCCAAACGACAAAATAAAGTATTTTCACCATTTTAGTTTGAAACATGATCTACCAACAATAAAAATAAAGCATGCATACGGAAACAAATAACAATAAAAAAAATTAAAAATCACACAAATCATGGGTTGCCTCCCGAGAAGCGCTTTTCTTTATTTACAAGTCTTGTAGCTAGACTCAAGGTAATGGGTTACTACGTGACCTCATCGTCAAATGTTATATCCTCCTCACTAATCATTTCATTGCTACTTTCTTGATAATGTTTTATACGTTGTATGTTGACATTGAACTCTCTATTTTCATCATCCATTAACACAACAGCTCCAGTTTTAGAGGAACTTTTCACCGTAAAGGGGCCATACCATCTAGACTTGAGTTTCCCTGGAAATAATCTTAACCGAGAATTATACAACAGGACTTTGTCCCCTTCTGAAAATTCCTTAGGTTTCTTAATTCGCTGGTCATGCCATCTTTTTGCCCTCTCCTTATATGTAATGGAGGATTCATACGCTTCTAACCTTAGCTCATTAAGCTCATGGAGTTGCAAGAACCTATTTGTTCCGGCGACTGTATAGTCTAAGTTACACGCCTTAAGCGCCCAATAAGCCTTATGTTCTAGTTCGACCGGAAGGTGACATGCCTTACCGCAGACCATGCGGAACGGGGTCGTTCCAATAGGTGTCTTGTAGGCAGTTCGGAATGACCATAAGGCCTCATCTAGTTTAAATGACCAATCCTTTCTATTCTGACTAACCGTTTTTGGTAGAATTCTTTTAATAGCCCTGTTGGTGTTTTCAACCTGGCCGTTGGTCTGTGGGTGATAGGCGGTGGAAAATCGATGGGACACTCCGTATCTACTCATGACCTTTTCCATTTGCGCATTGCAAAAGTGGGTTCCCCTATCACTAATGAGAGCTTTAGGAATGCCGAACCTAGCGAATAGCTTAATGCCGAACCTAGCGAATAGCTTTTTCAGGAAATGAATAACTACCCTAGCATCGTTGGTCCTAAGGGATTGTGCCTCTACCCATTTTGAAACATAATCGATGGCAACTAAAATGTATTCATTCCCTCCTGAAGATGGAAAGGGTCCCATAAAGTCGATTCCCCAGACCTCGAAGACCTCACATACTTGTATAAAATTCTGAGGTGCTTCATCTTTATTTGATATGTTCCCGGCCCGTTGACATGCATCGCATGCTTGTACCATTTCTTTAACATCACGGAATATTGTGGGCCAATAGAATCCCGCATCGAAAATCTTTCGTGCGGTGGTGTTTATCCCATGATGGCCCCTAGAGGGGCCAGAGTGACACTTTCTCATGATCTTTACTGCTTCATTTTCCGAAACACAACGTCTGATTATTTGATCAGGACACCTTCGGAATAAAAATGGTTCATCCCAGAAGTAGTATTTTAGCAGGGCAAAGAACCTTTTCTTTTCGTATTTAGTCATGTGTTCCGGAATGAGTCTGCTCGCAAGATAGTTAGCAAAATCAGCGTACCAAGGCTCAGAATCTGTTATTGACATGAGTTGTTCGTAAGGAAATGAATCCCGAATCTCGCTTCTATCGAGCTCATTAAGGGGATTTTCAAGACGAGATAGGGGATCAGCAGCCAAATTCTCCGCTCCCCTTTTATCACGGATTTCAACGTCAAACTCTTGTAACAACAAGATCCACCGGATTAGTCGTGGTTTAGCATCTTGCTTAGCAAAAAGATATCGTGGAGCCGAGTGATCGGTGAAAATGACTGTCTTTGAAAGGATAAGATATTGACGGAATTTGTCGAAGGCGAACACTACGGCTAATAATTCTTTTTCGGTGGTGGAGTAATTCTCTTGAGCGGGATTCATGGTTTTGCTAGCGTAGTAAATAGGTTGGAATAGCTTGTCACGCCTTTGGCCTAATACTGCTCCGACAGCATAATCGCTAGCATCACACATGATTTCGAAAGGTAACTCCCAGTTGGGTGTAACTATGATTGGGGCTTGTGTGAGCTCCTTTTTCAGGAGATCGAATGCATCCTTGCATTCTTGAGAGAAATCGAAATGAGCATCCTTCACCAGTAGTTGAGTCATTGGTCGAGCTATTTTAGAGAAATCTTTGATGAATCTCCGGTAAAACCCGTCGTGGCCCATAAAGTTGCGTATTGCTTTAACAGTCGTGGGATAAGGTAATTTAGATATGGCTTCCACTTTAGCTTGGTCCACCTCAATCCCATTCCCTGAAACCTTATGTCCTAACACAATCCCTTCTTTTACCATAAAATGGCATTTTTCCCAATTTAACACCAAGTTGGTTTCCTCACAACGTTTGAGCATTTTTTCAAGATTAGCAAGACAGCAGTCGAAAGAGTTCCCGAAGACCGAAAAGTCATCCATGAAAACTTCCATGCTGTCTTCCATTAATTCGTGAAAGATTGCGGTCATGCATCGTTGAAAGGTAGTGGGGGCGTTACACAACCCAAAAGGCATTCTTTTATAGGCGAACGTTCCATAAGGGCAAGTAAACGTGGTTTTCTCTTGGTCCTCAGGTACTATGGGGATTTGAAAATATCCCGAGAACCCATCCAAGAAACAGTAATACTCGTGCCCAGATAACCTTTCCAACATTTGATCAATGAATGGTAAGGGAAAGTGATCCTTCCTTGTGACATCATTGAGTTTTCTATAATCGATGCATACCCGCCAGCCAGTAACCGTTCTCTGGGGTACCATCTCACCCTTGTCGTTCTTCACCACAGTCATTCCACTTTTCTTTGGTACAACTTGTACAGGACTAACCCACGGGCTATCCGAGATTGGGTAAATTAGTCCTGCATCCAGAAGTTTGATGACTTCTTTCTTCACTACTTCCTTAATGTTGGGATTCACCCGCCTCTGGGGTTGCATGGTAGGTTTATAGTTTTCTTCCATAAGAATCTTATGCGTGCAAAAAGTCGAATCAATCCCCTTAATGTCGGCTACACTCCATGCAAGCACTCCCTTATATTTCTTTAGGACTTCTAAGAGCTTACCTTTTTGTTCATGTTCGAGGGAAGAGTTTATGATCACCGGTAGTTGGTTCTCTCTCTGAAGGAAGGCATACTCTAGGTGGTTAGGGAGTTCTTTAAGATCTAGCTTAGGGGGTTCGATAATAGAAGGCTTAAGCTTGTTTTCGGGTTTTTGGAGTTCGAGCTGTTCAGTGGTCTCCTGTCTAAGGTAGAAGGAGACTGCTCCAACATCCTCCATCTTTTCTACCTCCAACAAGGGGAGAAAACTCTCATCCCGTAACCAGCCTTCCTCGATCTGTTCATCAACACAGTTATCAATAACATCCGTGAGTTCATCGACCTCTCCAATGAAATAGAGCCGGTTAGCTGCTTCGAGAGAGAGATCCATAGTGTCTTTTATGTCGAAGGTTAAGCTATCGGTTCCTACTCGTAAGGTTAACTTGCCGTCATGAACATCAATGACTACACAAGCGGTAGCAAGAAATGGTCTCCCTAAGATGATGGGCACCAAGTCATCCTCCTCCATCTCCAAGATCACAAAGTCAACCAGAAATTTGAATTTTCCAACTTTGACCAGCACATTCTCACAAATCCCTACGGGGTATTTGACTGATCTATCGGCTAGCTGGATATTCATACGGGTAGGCTTGAGTCCGGAGTATCCTAGTTTAAGGAACATGGAGTGAGGCATGAGGTTGATACTCGCCCCTAAATCGGCAAGAGCATTTTGTATTGATAGAGATCCTATGGAACAGGGCAAGGTGAAGCTGCCTGGATCGTCTACCTTTTTTGGTAGCCCTCGATGGGTTACCACCGAACATTCTTCCCCCAGAGTCACAAGACCCTCGAGTTTCTTTCAGTTGGCGAGTAATTTTCTAAAGTATGTGCTATACTTTGGCATGTGATAGCAAGCATTAAGGAGAGGTATGGTGACTATAGAATCTTTTAGATATGACAAGAATCTCTTATTATCGTTCTCAATTTTCTGGTTCTTTAGTCGGGATGGGAATGGGATTCTCACAGGTTGGTTAGGTGGAGTTGATGGGGATGGGGTCACCAGGGAAGGTTGTTCGGGAGCCTCGCCGCTCACATTACCTTCCTCTTCGCGAGGCTTTGCTTGGATCAATGGTGATAGGATGTGAGCTCGGATAAGGGGGTCCTTGGTTGTTGTTCCAGCTCGAGTGGTTATTGCGAGCATGGGGTCTTTTTGGCTTACTGATGGCCTGTCTTGGTTATCATGGGTGGAGTTAAGCTTGTTGAACCATTCTTCTATGTCATTTTGTTGCTCATCGACGAGCTCATCAAGACCTTTTAATTGTAAGCCTTATTCTTGAGTGAAGTGACCAAGGTCATCTTCAAAAGTGCTCCTGATTTAATATTCAGGGCCTTCCTCTCCTTCTTTTCTCCTCACCAGATTTCCCCAAAGGGTGTAATCATCGTTTTGGTAAAAAGGCAAAAGGGAGGGGTCAGCGTAGATGTCATGCCCTGACAAGCACGCATGTTCGGTCGTGGGTTCTCCTCCGCATTCCTCTACCTCGTGCGGGCCCCCACAGTATTCGCAGATTAAGTAAGGATTTGAAAGTTGTTTGGTTAATTGCGACCCAGCTAGGTATTCCATTCTTTTGTGAATTTTTCTTAGCCGATCTGAAGGTGTTGATGTGATTTCAGACATGCTAGCAGTTGACTCAGGTTCATCCCAAGTGTCATCCTGGTCTTGAGCATATTCCTCAATCCTATTCCAACCTTCCTCAGCACTGAGATTGGCTAATTTCCCTTTTCTAGAATTGTTGATTCCGTTCCGGTCATTTGAGGATACATTGTCGTAGAAGATTTGGACCAAAAGCCTGAGTTCGATGCCATGATGGGGAACTTGTCTTATTAAATCCTTGAATCTAGTCCACAATTTATGGAAGGGTTCGTCCTTCCCTTTTCAGAAGTGGAGGATCCTATGCCTAAATGCTGAGGTTTTCCCTGCTGGAAAGAACTTCTCATAAAATTTGGATATGAGTTGCTCCCATGTGAAAATAGATTCAGAGGGAAGTTTATCATACCACTCTTTGGCTTTTTCATAAAGGGTGAAAGGGAAGAATTGATGCGTGGGAATTGCACCAGGCTTTACCTCTCGAGGGATCTCGAGAAGCTTACAACCCCCACCAGGCAGTGTACCTGATCGTTGTAGTATAGTATAGTGACAAGTACCAGGGGATTGATCGTTCAACTCAGGAATAGTGTCGCTAGGACTAGAAAGCCTAAAAACTAGGTCTAGAGATGAGGGATGATTCTTTTTGTATTTTTATATTTTTATAAAAACAAGTAAAAATCTCGGGTATTGGAAGAGTGGGCGGAATTAGTTGCTAGTCAACTAACCCAATTACTAAGATGCAATCAAAATAAAATAACAAAAATGAAAATAAAACTAATTACTAATATGGTGTGAACAATAGATGGGAGAATTGTGTTTACTTAGATTTCACTACTCCCTAGATGTCTTTTACAGGTTAATTGTTTGTTACAGTTGTGTGGATGACGGGTTATATTCCTTAATACCAATCGTGGGGTGGCGTACGTACTTCCCCAACTCTATAAGCTCCTACTTCACTCCTATGTCGAGCGTGCAAGAAGCTCCTAACATGGGATCACTAGAATTCGCTCATGCATTAAATATAACCATAAAAACCTTAGTACGCATTGGTTCATGTTTCTTAAGACGTTCAAGCAAGTTACACTATAGAAGTCTGCCAGTTTTCTTAAGCCTAACATCGAAATCATTCATCCATTACAACTATAAACAAGTAATCAACCTATAATCAACATCTAGGTTTCATTACATCTAAGCAAACACACAAAAGATCTAGCCTAACATGTTAAAATCAAGACAAGCGTAAGATATATTCAAACAACACATAGACATATTGAATGAATTGAAAGGATACTTATCTTAATTGAAAATGAAAGTTTTCAAGGGGTGAAAACCCTTGAAAATACTGTTAAAAATGAGCTAGGGTTTATTCAAGTCGACCCTAAAATTCTCCTCTTTTTTAGAATGAAAATTATAAAGACTATATATAGATTTTCTAAGGTGACGGCGTCAAGAAGAAACTTCTGACGCCGTCAACCCGTCGCCAAAAATATAATCGGATTGCCTAGATCCGGATCTGACGCCGTCATGTGTATTGTTGTTCTGGGCCGTCACCACTTTTACTCATGACGGCCATGATTTGACGCCGTCACATTTCCACTGGACCGTCAACATTTTTGCTCTTGATGCCGTCATCGAATTGCTCTTGACGCCGTCAGGTACTGTTCCCAGCAAGGAAAATTGTGACTTTGCCGTTTTCTTCACTTTTATGCTCCAAAAACGTCCAAAATGCTTCCTTTTCCAGAATTCACTTCCAAAGTACCAAAAATCACAAAAGGAACGATTTAGGGCAATATTTGATCAAATAAATTCAAATTCCGGCTTAAATGACCCCCTAAAAGCGGATCATTTTTCGCCTCATCATATATCCTTACACTTGAGATTTGCTTGTCCTCAAGCAAATGCGCTTTTATTCTAATCAAAATACAAGTTAGGGGTCATTTAACACTAATATAAAAGTAATTACAACAAATAATCGTCCACTAAAGACCAAAGACAAGCACGGAGGTCATACACTAGCACCTCACAAATAGTGTTTAGATACTCACATCTCTCGGGTGTAATAAAGTAAATATCACAATATGGAAATGGAAAATATCTCTCACTACCTGTCATAGCAAAATAGATTACCATATGCTTGGGAGAGGATCAAATCTCCACCACATGGCGTAAGCACCTAGGATAAACTATCAAACAGGTCTTTTTAAAGGGTTATAACGTTAGGTGTAGGGATATGGAATACAAGGTTTTGTTGGATATAGGCAATCTTTTATCGTGGCGAGTTAATCATCTTGGTTAATTACATGTACAATATGGCGTTGCTAAGCCAAGACTCGACTCGACTTAAGCTAATAAATCAAAAATAACAAAAACATAAAACAAACATAGAATGAAACGGGATGGTAGTCCGTATGTTTTTTCTCTCATTTTTTTCTTTTTAATATTTTTTCGATTTTTTTTTTTTTTTTTTTTTTTTTTTTTTTTTTTTTTTTTTTGCATACACTTTTACCCTACCATCCAAAATAATACATCATAGGGAATGTATATTCCCCTTACACTTGAATTTTTACATACTTTAAAATAAACTAATCTAATGACTCGAATTAAGATAATCAAAACACTTGGAGTACTTTTAAGATTAACGCACGTATGGGGGAAATATTATGATGTTCTTCCCCATTACTCCATAACATTAGTACTTTACCCATGAGTCCCAATCGTCCCAAAACAATATGTACAAGGATATGACTCAACTTAGCAACCATGTAATCAATTAGATAATTAACTAAGGGTTTTAACTAATAACAATAATGCACTAAAGATGAGTGCATACACGGAAGGCTAAGGCGTTTTGGGTGTACATTTAAATGGGGTGTAACAAATTCTTCCTTTAAGTAAGATGCTTAAAGGTAGAAACGAAAAGATAGGCTCGGAGGGGTGTACTAGGTGTTTCGTGTACTAAAAATGAGTACAACGCTAAGGTGTGGGAAAAATTAATTGACTTTACTAGCCAAGTAATATGACTTAAATGGTCAAGTAATTATGATACGGGTTTAACACAAGGGTGATCCTAATGCCTCTTATCATGTAGTAAATCCTACTAGACGAATGTAGTCTCACTAGCGGTCTCGGGATGCATCACTAACGCAAGTTCTAGAATCTAAATGCTACCGGTACACTCATAAGCACTAATAGTAAATGCTTTTCCTATCAAATCTAAAGGCGAACCTCACATATTTTGGTGGAAAATTTTTCTGAATGGTACGGTTTTGTGCTAGTCATACAACTCCTATCCATGAGACGCTTGCTAAGGCTAAAGTTTCACTCCTAAATGTTGTAAAAAAAATTAAATTTGGCGCTAAAATTACACTAACAAGTATTTCTCATAGTTTTATTACACATCTACCATCAAACAAACAAACTCAAGTGAAAGTGTATACTATAAGGTATCATCATTTTATCCTCTCCTTACACTTAGGATGAACATTGTCCCCAATGTTCAATTAAAGAATGTAAAAGTAAAATAGGTAAAAGAATGAAATCAAATACTCCCCTGATTCGCTCGGTATGGATAGTGTGGTAACAAGGTTAGATCTTCCTCCAAGAAAATGATCAATCAAATCTTCCCTTCCAGAATATAAATCATCTTCTTGTCATACATAGCCTGTTAAACCTGAGAAAACAAACAAGGCAACCTCGCGTAAAATCGGCGGCAATCTATATATGATAACAAATCCTAGAAAAAATAACATATATATATCTTAAATTGCTTTCTGGGAATTAAAGGGATATAATGCTTGTGGAATGATGTTTGCAGATTCCCTGGAGTTTATAAAACTAAAGATTCAACAAAAAACTTTAAAACTCCGTTAGAAAAACAAAACCAGCAAAATTTCCAGATTTTTACACATGACGCCATCAGGAGTTTCTTCCTGACGCCGTCAGAAGTGATCCGCAGAAATTCTTACCTTAAGTTTCCGGAAAACTTATGTCCTACTTCCTGGAAAATCCTGCAAAACATCATTATGACTCGATACAAGCATTTGACTCTAACAAATACGAATATACATGTCAATTTAATATTGTGGAGAATCATGATCAATTTTGTTTCTTAAAAAACATATTTGGGGTTTCCCCTTACACTTATCTTTTTGGGAAATACCTTTGGATGAAGTTAAGACAAAGCCAAACGACAAAATTAAGTATTTTCAACATTTTAGTTTTGAAACATGATCTACCAACAATAAAAATAAAGCATGCATACGGAAACCAATAACAATCAAACAAATAAAATTCACACAAAACATGTGTTGCCTCCCAAGAAGCATTTTTCTTTATTTACGAGTCTTGTAGCTAGACTCAAGGTCATGGGTTACTACGTGACCTCATCTCTCGAGATGATGTACCCCATATAGTTGCGATCATTACTATCGTGGTGGTGGTGTTTCAATCTGTCGATACTCGCAATCACCTCTCCTCCTCCTTTACTACTCAAGTTAGCCATCCCATCTTGGCTTATGCCCTCAATTGTGAAAGGCCCATACCACCAGGGACTCGGTTTATCGGGAGGTATTATTATTTCCGAGTGTCTTAAGAGTACTAGGTCCCCTTTTTCAAATGGTACAAGGTTCCTTGTTGGTTGACTATGTTCAAACTCGACATGAACTTCGTTGCTTTTGCATTTGCTTTTGCTTCCTTCATGTTTAGTTTCTTTGTAAGTTTTGATTCTTGCCTCCCATGCAAGTATCTTCTCCTGAACATGAATAGGCGATGTGTCAATGTTGTTTTTGAGCCTTCTCCTCATCAGACTTTCTTGCGCATATCGCGGGGTCATGGGAAAGCTAATCTTTCTTTTCCCTGATTTAAGCTCAATTTTCCTATTTTCATACCTAATGACAACTCTTGCGGTGGTAAGGAATGGTGCCCCAAGGATTATTGGCATGCATCCACCTCCTTTATCATCGATGATCATGAAATCAACGGGGTACATGAATCCTACGACATTGACCAGCACATCTTCTGCGATTCCCAGGGGATACACATAAGAGTGTCCAGCGAAGGATAGCCTAACACGAGTGGTGGCTGGCATTTTTGACGTTAGTTGGGCGTAGATAGTTAGAGGCATAAGATTTACTTTCGATCCTTGGTCGGCGAAAGCGTTTAGATATTTCAAATTCCCGATGCTGGCCGGTATTTCAAAGTTCCCACACGCCATCTGCTTAGTAGCCACTTTTTGTACCAGTAGTTTTTCAAATACCGGTCGCTCAGGTAATGTATCATACTCATCTTTTCCCTCTTCCTCCTTCTCTAAACCCTGTTTGGAGGATTGGTTACGCCCGTCACCCTTTATCCAATTTGTTATAGTGTTTTCATTTATATCATGTTTCAGGTAGTAACTCAAGGATTGGGATTTTGGCGGTTCTTCTGTGGTTTGTTCACTAGGGGTTTCTACTTTCTCATTATCCGTATGGACAATTGTGATGGAATTAACAAACCGGGTAGTGGGGGTGACGCTTTATTTCCTTAGTAACATCCTTTCAGGGGTTTTTTGGTTGGCATACTCCTCCACTAGGCTCATCATCTCATTCATTTTCTCTTGCATCTCCTCCTTTTGTTTATAAACTGCTTCCTCGAATCTAGCAAGCCGCTCAGAATGGGTTACCATATATTCTCTCATTCGAGCTTCAAATTTCGGGCTAAGCTTTTCAGGAGGAGCATAGGGTGGGGCATAATTTTGAAAGCTCTCAACATTCTCTCTAGAAGGTGACTCTGATAATGGCGTTGGAGTTGTTTTCGAGACAGAATTGACAGCAGCCCGTCTAGGACTTAGAGGTCTCCTTTGCCTTTGCTCGAAATAGTCAACTTTTGCCTCAAGTTTGCAAAGGAGTTCATCAGAGATTTGATTAGTCCCTCCAGGTGTTGAGATTGCGTTGATGGCCGCTTTTATAGTGTGATTAAACTCCCATAACTCTTGATTATTGGCGGCAAGTTCGTCAATAATTTCCCAAGACTCCTCGGCGTTCTTATCACACAATCTACCTCCTACGGCTCGATCGATGGTACGTTTAGTGTGATAGTCGACATGGTCATAGAAGATTTGAACTAATAACCAATGATTTATACCATGATGAGGGACTTTGTGGAGTAGGTCCTTGAAACGAGCCCACGCTTCGTAGAAAGTTTCACCCTGATGTTGTTCAAACATCAAGATGTCATTTCTAAGCATCGCAGTCTTCCCCGGTGGGAAGAATTGAGCAAGGAAACGAGTGGCGAGATCATCCCATGAGGTGATGGATCCAGCGGGTGAACGTTCAAGCCATTGACTAGCTTGATCACGTAGAGAGAATTGGAATAGGCGTAATCGGGTTGACTCTCTAGTTGTAACATCAAAGTCTATGGAATCTACGATTTTAAGGAAGTCCTTGAGATGTTGATTAGGATCTTCGGAATGAAGTCCATGGAATGCACATCCACTTTGCACCAACCGGATGGTGTCGGATCGCAAGGGGGACACATTGGCTCCATGGGTGAGCTCAATAGTGTTTCGATAGCCTTGGTGGCTAGGTTGGGAATACTCTCCTAGGGTTCGGGGCCTAAGAGGTTGGTTTGCTAGTGGTGGGTTTTGTGGGTGGTCTTGTTGTGGTGGGTTGATGGGTTCAAAGATGTTACCACCTTCCATGATGTCGGATGGTAAAGATCACGAACAAAGGCATAAAGAAATAAGATAGACTAAAGAAAACCTAAAAAATAAAAATAAATTCTTACTAGAAAGGAATCTAGCAAGTAGACCTAATAAAAAGAAATTCTAACCTAGACAATAACTATTCCCCGGGCTGCGGCGCCAAAAACTTGATGCGTGGGAATTGCACCAGGATTTACCTCTCGAGGGATCTCGAGAAGCTTACAACCCCCACCAGGCAGTGTACCTGATCGTTGTAGTATAGTATAGTGACAAGTACCGGGGGATTGATCGTTCAACTCAGGAATAGTGTCGCTAGGATTAGAAAGCCTAAAAACTAGGTCTAGAGATGAGGGATGATTCTTTCGGTATTTTTATATTTTTATAAAAACAAGTAAAAATCTCGGGTATTAGAAGAGTGGGCGGAATTAGTTGCTAGTCAACTAACCCAATTACTAAGATGCAATCAAAATAAAATAACAAAAATGGAAATAAAACTAATTACTAATATGGTGTGAACAATAGATGGGAGAATTGTGTTTACTTAGATTTCACTACTCCCTAGATATCTTTTACAGGTTAATTGTTTGTTACAGTTGCGTGGATGACGGGTTATATTCCTTAATACCAATCGTGGGGTGGCGTACGTACTTCCCCAACTCTATAAGCTCCTACTTCACTCCTATATCGAGCCTGCAAGAAGCTCCTAACATGGGATCACTAGAATTCGCTCATGCATTAAATACAACCATAAAAACCTTAGTACGCATTGGTTCATGTTTCTTAAGACGTTCAAGCAAGTTACACTATGGAAGTCTGCCAGTTTTCTTAAGCCTAACATCAAAATCATTCATCCATTACAACTATAAACAAGCAATCAACCTATAATCAACATCTACGTTTCATTGCATCTAAGCAAACACACAAAAGATCTAGCCTAACATGTTAAAATCAAGACATGCCTAAGATATATTCAAACAACACATAGACATATTGAATGAATTGAAAGGATACTTATCTTAATTGAACATGAAAGGTTTCAAGGGGTGAAAACCCTTGAAAATACCGTTAAAAACGAGCTTGGGTTTATTCAAGTCGACCCTAAAATTTTCCTCTTTTTTAGAATGAAAATTACAAAGACTATATATAGATTTTCTAAGGTGACGGCGTCAAGAAGAAACTTCTGACGCCGTCAACCCGCCGCCAAAAATATAATCGGATTGCCTAGTTCCAGATCTGACGCCGTCATGTGTATTGTTGTTCTGGGCCGTCACCACTTTTACTCTTGACGGCCATGATTTGACGCCGTCACATTTCCACTGGACTGTCACCATTTTTGCTCTTGATGCCGTCATCGAATTGCTCTTAAAGCCGTCAGGTACTGTTCCCAGCAAGGAAAATTGAGACTTTGCCGTTTTCTTCGCTTTTATGCTCCAAAAATGTCCAAAATGCTTCCTTTTCCAGAATTCACTCCCAAAGTACCTAAAATCACAAAAGGAATGATTTAGGGCAATATTTGATCAAATAAATTCAAATTCCGGCTTAAATGACCCCCTAAAAATGGATCATTTTTTGCCTTATCAAGAATCGTAATCGGGACGTGTTTCTAGTAGCTCCATCCGTATGGAGGGTGTCTACTATTTTCAAGAAGTCCTTGATGTGTTGAATCGGGTCATCATCATCTAATCCACAAAACTTGCACACACTTTGGACAAGCCAAACATCAGTCGCATGCAAGACCTCATTGGTGTGTTCGTTTGGGAAGACAATGGCGTTTGAGAAGCCACGAGGATTTGGGGAGGAGTAGTCCTTAAGACGCTTAGGAATGGGAGTTGCGGGGGTACTCATATCGTTGTTGGATTGGGAGCTAGGGGTTGTAAGGTGATTTTCTGAATTTTCTTCAGAAAGGGCCGCATCAAAATTGATGGCTATGCTGGATGGTTCAGGTGTTGAGAGAGATCGTCTTAGCCTACGCATTTCCTTATCAGGTTCTGCATAAGGCAAAACAAGGTCTCTAGCGGAACTACGACTCCTAGTGACTCTAAGGTTTGAGTATTCGTTGTTTGCCATGATGGCAAATGGTGGAGATTACGAACAAAGGCACGAAGAAATAAGATATACTAAAGAAAACCTAAAAATAAAAATTAAATCTTACTAGAAAGGAATCTAACAAGTAGACCTAATAAAAAGAAATTCAAACCTAGACAATAACTATTCCCCGGGCTGCGGCGCCAAAATCTTGATGCGAGGGAATTGCACCAGGCTTTACCTCTCGAGGGATCTCGAGAAGCTTACAACACCCACCAGGCAGTGTACCTGATCGTTGTAGTATAGTATAGTGACAATTACCGGGGGATTGATCGTTCAACTCAGGAATAGTGTCGCAAGGATTAGAAAGCCTAAAAACTAGGTCTAGAGGTGAGGGATGATTCTTTTTGTATTTTTATATTTTATGAAAAGCAATTAAAAATCTCGGGTATTGGAGGAGTGGGCGGAATTAGTTGCTAGTCAACTAACCCAATAACTAAAGATGCAATCAAAATAAAATAACAAAAATGAAAATAAAACTAATTAAACTAGTGGTGTGAACAATAAATGGGAAAAATGTGTTTACTTAGATTTCATTACTCCCTAGATATCTTTTACAGGTTGATAGTTTGTTACAGTTGCGTGGATGACGGGTTATATTCCTTAATACCATTCGTGGGGTGGCGTACGTACTTCCCCAACTCTATAAGCTCCTACTTCACTCCTATGTCGAGCCTGCAAGAAGCTCCTAACATGGGATCACTAGAATTCGCTCATGCATTAAATACAACCTTAAAAACCTTAGTACGCATTGGTTCATGTTTCTTAAGACGTTCAAGCAAGTTACACTATGGAAGCCTGCCAGTTTTCTTAAGCTTAACATCGAAATCATTCATCCATTACAACTATAAACAAGCAATCAACCTATAATCAACATCTAGGTTTCATTACATCTAAGCAAACACACAAGAGATCTAGCCTAGCATGTTAAAATCAAGACAAGCGTAAGATATATTCAAACAACACATAGACATATTGAATGAATTAAAAGGATACTTATCTTAATTGAACATGAAGGGTTCCAAGGGGTGAAAACCCTTGAAAATACTGTAAAAGTCAAGCTAGGGTTTATTCAAGTCGTCCCTAATATTGTCCTCTTTATTGAATGAAAATTACAAAGACTATATATAGATTTTCTAAGGTGACGGCGTCAAGAAGAAACTTCTGACGCCGTCAACCCGCCGCCCATAATAAAATCGGATTGCCTAGATCCAGATCTGACGCCGTCATGTGTAATGTTGTTCTGGGCCGTCACCACTTTTACTCTTGACGTGTTAGGAATACAAATATTCCTGTAAAAGTCTCGGTCACCTAATGATTGTAATAGCATTAAGTTAGCTCGTAGTTAGTTTATATATTAGTTAGTTAGTAGTAGTTTAGGTAACACCGTGAAAGAAGGACGGGTCTTCACCCACTGTATGCCTTATCCACAGCCCGGGAGTGGGCGTTATATTGTAAGTATAAATACCCCTCTCCACATATGGAGAGGGTTGGACCTTCACTTAACCTCAATCTAATATTTCTCTTTTTCTCTCAAGGTTCCCTTCTTTCTTTCTTTCTTCTTCTCTTCTTCATTTTCTACGCCTCACAAATCACCACTTGAACATGTTTCCTACATAGTTAGTATTCTACAATTGGTATCAAGAGCCAAGGTTTCATCTTAGGGCCTTGTAGAATCAAATTTGATGACGTTTTGAGTGGTTTTGTGAGTTTGGAGTCACTTTCTTGGAAAACATCTTGGTTTATTCTATCTAGTGTTGTTATACATGTTTGTGGTGTACTTTTATGTTCATTAGTGTTTGTAGAACATTGTTGGTTAGCTTGTGTTACCATATCATTAAGCTATTTTAAGTTTGGAGTTGATTATGGGCGGATTTCTTTGTTGCGTTTAAGTCCACTGTTTCATTGCTTGGTTGCGGTTAAGTTCTGACATCTGCGGTTAGCCTGCTGCGTTTACTATTTCGGGAATACAAACAAAACGCAATGAAAGTGACAATTTTGGATTTTTGTCTCTGCGAGTAGATCCTACGGTTAAGTCATCTGCAGCTAGCTTATTGCGTTTAGGTTCTGCGGTTAAATGCTCTGCGTTTAGTTCACTGAGGATAGTTCTCTGCGGTTAAGTGTATTGTGATTAACTCGTTGCGGTTAGATCTCTGCTACTGTGGTTCAATGTATTGCGGTTAGATTACTCATTGTGATTAATTCATTGCGGTTAAGTGTATTGTGGTTAAGTGTATTGCGGTTAGATTTCTACGGTTAGGTCTTGTGGTTAGCATATCTTGCGGTTATCTCTTCACATGTGATTTCCTCCTTGTAATCTTCAAATGAAAGGATCAGTATCGTATGTTGACTCTAGTGGACAATCATGCTCGGACTTTCAAGGGAATGAGTCTTCTCAGTCATGCAAATTGCTTGAATTGGCAAGAGAATGTCACATTGAATGCTTTCATACACTCCAGTCACATCTTTCTATGCTGCTTGAGGGCAATGGATTCGTAATGGGTTTTGAACGTGCATTCATGACACTTTTCGGTCAAGATGTTCAAACATTCACAGACATTATGATCTTGAATTTGGATCAATTACGACAACAATTGGTCAGAAAAGAAACATCTAACGAGGGATCCTCTGCTGCCCTGGGAGTGCTCAGCAAACAACTGCATAACTTCTTTGACACCAAATACTCCATGATCTATGATTACGACAGTCAGATGACTATGAAGTGCTTCACTGACCACACAAAGATAGATGTTGATCACTATAGAGATATGCTATATCAATACCTGGACAAGGTTAAAGAGTACATCGAGAGACAGCCAATACTTGAACTTGTAGATGATGACAAGGCCGAGTCACATGTTGAACAAGCATGTGATAGTTTGGGTTCGGGTTTAACAGTGGATGCAAAGTCGGTCAACACTGAACTCATGGATTCAGAAAAGGATGAGAGAGTCACTTCTGCTAAATTAGTGACCCCGGCTATGGAGAACATACCCACACCAGACTCAAGCAATGAGGTATCGTCAATTGATCAATACAATACGCCATCAAATGTAAGTCATCATACAGATCAAAGCAATCTCAGTTATAACACAAATTTGTTAAGACAGGCTGACAGTGCATTACCCTTATCTAATTCAACAAATATGTGTTATAAAGGGGGAGAAAATGATCTGTATGATGTCTTCAAAAATGATCTGTTTGATGAAAACCCTTGTCTCAAAGTTGAGTTTTCTAAGACACTGGACCAGAACATGGTTGAAAAAGAGACATTTAATCAACTCCAAAAATGGTTTTAACAATTACAAAAACATTGCATTGAACTTGAAATTGAAATACAACGTAAAGAAGAATGCTTTCAAAACTGCAAACCGTGTCTAAATCCTGAATTGCCTGATCTTAATGAATATTTTATGATCAACAATCTGAAAACTCAGCTGCATGACAAGGACTCAACTATCAACTGTCTTAAAAATCAGATCAAGATGTATGAGCAACGTAATGACGCCAAATGGAAATACAATGCGTATGAAACTAATTGCAAAATTGCTAAATTACGTGTTGTAAATGAGAATCTCAAGGTGAAATGTAATAAACTGTATGAGTCACTCAAACAGATAAATGCTGAGAACATCAATCTGATTACTCCACAATTTGCTAACAACGATGATTTCTCTATTCAAAGTCTGACGTCATGTTCTAAAACTCCTTGTGGGCACACAGTGCCAAGTGATGTTTCAAAGAGTCAAATGAGCCTCAATCTTTCAAAACCGTCTATCTTGGGAAAACCTGTCTTGAAAAATGTTGGTCATCAAACTATCATTAGACAACCAAATGCTTTTAGTCAAATGAGACTCAGTCTTTCAAAACCGTCTATCTTGGGAAAACCTGTCTTGAAAAATGTTGGTTATCAAACTACCATTAGACAACCAAAGAATTTTAGTTCTGAAAGACCTAAATTCTCGAATACACGATGTGTTTCTCAAGTCGATAAAAAACGTGATTTGACTAAATCTGTAAGGCCAAAACCCACAATTCATAAATTAAATGGTCTTAAACCTGTTAAACCTTTGAGACATCGACCAAGGAAATATGACCATAGAACTACTCCTCACAAGAATGTCACCATGCATGAAACTACTTATAGGTTTAGATCTTCTTGGTTATGGATACCAACTGGTAGGACATTCGTGATGAATGGTCACAAATGGTCACATGTGTGCACCATTGACACAGGTGTTACAAAGGGATTACACAACAGGTCCACTAAAACCTGCGTGTGGCGTCCAAAGACACTGACATCTCCCGCGACTAGAGACATGTCTGCTCACATGTGAGTCGACATCATGTGGACTCCTGACTAATTCGTTTCAGGACTCGTGTTTCACTGTTTATACTCTATGTCAGTAGTTTGTGTACATATAGTGTGTTTAGTTTACATTAATTATATTTTCAGGCTATCTTTCTGTGTATATTCTTTTACTTCACATTGTGTCTATATGTTTGCTCTATGTAGTCTGTTGCATCTCATATCTAGCATCATGGTATTATATGTTCGTCTTGTAGACTTCCTCATCACTTGGGCATCTCTCATAACTACAGGGACCAATCTTGTGCACTAGCATTATTCTCTAATATGTGATAGTGTAGTATAGGGACTATATGTGTCATTATAGCAAAGTGTGTCTCATCTCATATTTAAGAAATTCTATTTCTTACGATTAAAAAAGGCTAACCACAACACAACTTGCTATTAACTCATCTCTACTCGTGTGCTGCGATTAAGTCTTGATTGTGTTCCCTGTTTGCTCAATTGTTGGTATGTCAAGTGTTTTTCTCTTCACATTTGCTATTACCTTCCATGATTTCATTTTCTCATGCGTTGCGTTATTTTAGGTGGATATACGCGGTGCTCACTATCTCGTGTAAAAGAGTTTGTGTCTAATAGGTTAGATCATACTTGCTTTATAATACATGTTATTGTTCATTTACTGCGTGTGTGTAAGTTTCACGATCATGAGCATGAGATCTTGGGTTTGTTGGTATTGCGGTTTGGACGGAAATACTATGTGAAGTACTTTTGATGTTAGGTAGGATAAAGTAGAGTTAGTTGCTTAGGGGAATGGATCTCATTTTAATTTACGGTGTCTATTGTTAGATCTGTTGGAATATTACGGAGTGTGGAGAGTATTCTTGATTGCGGTTAGCTGATGATTCTTGATTGCGGTTAGATTAAGTTCTTGGTTGCGGTTAGATTAAATTCTTAATTGCGATTAGTTTATGATTCTTGATTGCGATTAGATTAAGTTCTTGATTGCGGTTAGATCAAGTTCTTGATTGCGGTTAACATAAAATCTTGACTGCGGTTATTGTGAATCCTTGATTGCGTTTATCTTAACCTAATTGCGAGTTTCTCTCTAAGTGTGGCTGCTATCAATTTAATCTTGTGTTTCACAGAACTTGCGGTTAACCTTCTCTGAGATTAAAATGGTTGCGTGTAATTATTACTGTGACTGCGGTTTGTTAAATCTGCGGTTACCTATACTTGCGGTTAACTTGATGTGCGTTGACCATGTGTTGCGGTTCAATTGGTTGCGGTTAACTTGACTTGTTGCGGCTAACTTAGTTTGCGATTATAACTTTGCGATTAAGATTTGAGTTTGCGTTTAATTACTCTGCGTTTAACTCTAACTGGGAACTAACTTGACTCACTCTGCCTAACATTTATTAGAAGTGCTCAGCTTGTGTGTTTATGTATGGGTGTCTAATTATTCATGCATGGCTTGGTGTGTTTGACACTCATTCTTATTTGCCCAAACTGCTATTCTATGTGTTGAATGATTTCCCTTATGAGTGCTTATTACTAGCCGAACATAACCCTTGGCCCTGTTCCTATCTCTTTACCATTTGATTCTAGGGTTTCTCTTGTTACTAACACTCACTATCACATATGGTCGCTTTCTGTGGTATTGGGTGTCAAATGCAGCTCCTATGGCAGAACCTATTGTCGAAGAACCATTGGCTCCACCTGTTCGTTCTGACGATGACATTTTGCCTTTCAACAAGTGGGTACCCATTGGGAAAAGCAACTGCTATGTTAAGACAGATAGACCTCAGAATCATCCCATATTCAGAGTAGCACTGGACATACTGAAAAACACCACCTTCTTCAATGCCTTTACCGCATCCTCCTCAATACCCTCCATCTACATCCAACAGTTCTGGAACACTATGTGCCTTGACAGAACAACCAACATGTACAAGTGTCAGCTGGATGAGCATTGGGTGAACATCACCATGGAAACACTTGGTAGTGCTCTGCAAATATTACCAACGGGTGATAATGTTGAATATACTCCCCTGCCTACTCCAGCTACTCTTATTGATTTTGTCAATGAACTTGGATATCCCACTCAAGTGTCTACACTTTCCACTGTCATCACACATGACCTCTATCAACCTTGGAGAGCAGTTGCAAGCTTAATCAATTTGTGTCTGACTGGAAAAACATCGGGATATGAAAGACTTAGAGCTCCATCTCTACAAATTCTCTGGGGTGTTGTCAACAGTGTAAACATCAATTTTGCTGAACGTATCTGGGAGGAATTTAGTCAGTCCATTCACTCTTTCTTGGTCGACAAGGCTAACCTTGAAGCACACAAAGATGGAAAGAAAAGATCAGCCAAGCTTTTGATTCCAAGCATTCGGTTTACTAAGCTGATCATACTTAGCCTTCAGCGATCTCTAAAATTCCACCCTAGAGAAGAAACCCCTCTTCATCAACCCACTGACGAACATCCACTTGGGTTCCTCAAATATGATTCTAAGAGCACTGGCGAGATCATGTTCGGCATGGACATTCCCACTGCCCTTCTTACCCGTGATACACTGACTGCTCAATATTATGAGGAATATCTTAAACTTCTGAAGACAAGTCGGGAAGCACCACCTAATGAGCCAGCCGTATCCACTAAGTCTGTACGATCTGCATCTAAGAAACGCAAAGGTGGTAATACCTCGGCTGCATCCTCTGAAGGCTCTAAAAGAGTTAAGAAGACCACTGGAGGTAAAAGAACCAGCTCAAAAACTAAATCGCCAAGTGCTGAAGACCCCAATGTTGCACCTTGCTCCACTCAGTTGCCTCTCACTGAAGAAGAAATGGTACAAATGGCAACTGCTGAAAGCTTGAAGGAAGCATATATGCCACTGATTCCACCAGTAAGTGGGGTCAACATTAGAGAACCTCAATCTAATAAAGCTTCACAGATCCAGCACGTGACCGGTAAAGGCAAGGATGTTGCCAAAGAAGAACAAGCGGCACACACCGTATTGAAGATATCATCTCCTGCCTCCAAATCAACCAGCTCCAAGTATATCCTCAAAAGACGCTCACCAACATCCTCATCTGCTAAGCTTTCTTCTGAAAATGTCTCCTCACCAAGTCTTGGGCAACCCGCTAAATCAAGCAGTTCTGAGACTGACACCAGTTCTGCTCCCAAAGGTGATGAACTCCACCTCTCTACACAAGATGTAACCAGCCATCAACCAGTACAGGATAAACCTGTTGAGTCTGTACCCCCGGTCGATCCACTCGATGACGAGTTTGTTTCTACTGCGTATCCGGATATTCAAGGTAACCTCAAATTGAAAACTGATGATCCTAAGCTCGAGGTGGTACCTGACAGCCCCACTGGTACGCTATCATCGTACAAGAATCTGGATACTTTTGGCGATCAATTCCTCATGGATAAGCCAGATGATGCTGAAGGTGAAAAGTCTAGTGATGAGCATGGAGAAGTTGTGTCAATGGTTGATGTGCCTATTGAGCAAGACAACTCCACCATTCCTACCAAGTCTGCACCAACGTCTACTGCTGGTCCTAACAACGATGACATCCCACAAGCTGCTGACACAAAAGAGAAACCGTCTGCATTTGCCGCTCCTGCTAGCACTGAGAAGAAGTTAGATCTGGACACTTTAGCTGCTTTGACTGCCGATGCTGTTCAAGATAATCTTGCCATTCGTGAGAAGTTGGACAAGCATGCCTCTTTGCTTCAAACCCTAGTAAACCTTAATCTGCCACAAACAATTACTAATCATGGCAGCAGATTATACAAGTTGGAGCATCTTGATCTTGAATGACAAGTATCTCAGGCTATCAACGAACAGGTAGCTGAAGCTGTCAGTATTGCTCTCGAAGCCCCTCTCAGGTCCAGGTTCAAAGACCTACCTATCAATGACAGAAGATCATTCTGCAGCACAGTATGTATCAACAGGGTCAACACACAGGACACGATGCTCATGTACAGCTGTATAAGGCTTTGGAGGCCTCAATTCAACAAGATGATGCTGAGGAACACGCCCGGGACATGGAAATTGAACGAAAAAGAAAACAGCGGCGTCAGGGTCACCCCAAGCCACCATCTAGATCACCTCCTCAACCACCTCCACCTCCTCCACCTGCTGGGGCATCTGGTCCATCAGGAACTCCTTCACTGCCTGGTGGGTCGCAAGCTCCTAGCAGATCATCACAACCCACCTCATCACCGTCTCATAAACATCAGTCTGACAAGTCAACCAAGTCAACTCCGTCTAAACAAGCAAAACAAGTTAAGTATGCTGCTTGGACAACTTTTGACGCTGGTGCAACCTCCATTGCATCTCATGCCCCTGACGAACATGTCTTTAATGAAGCTTCTGTCACTCCACAACACGATGATTCTTCCGATGACGAAGATGATGATGCTTCTACAACTCACATTCCTGGGAGACGGTGATGGAAATCATTCACCAGAACTGACACCAATGATCCACCGCAAGTTCCCTTAACCAAGGATGACAAAGAGACATGGTGGAAACCAGATGACAACAAACCGCAATCACCTGAGCCTTACTGGACGATTCCTTCCTCTGACTTGCCAACCAATGAGAGTAACTGGATCAATGCAATCACCACCAGCTTTGTTCCACGTTCTGAAGATTCCCTACTTTCCCAAACTGGTGATATGGGAACATTCATTGCATGGTTCTGCAAGAAACTTGGTCTCCCAAGGCTCACTCAGAAGGACCTGGAAGGCCCTGCCTTCAACATTGTCAAAGCTTTTCATCAGGATGTTAATCATCTACAATACCAGATGGAAGAGTGCCACAAGATGTTCAATGACATTTTTGGATGAAGGAATAATGAAGTATAATTACAACACTCCACTTCCCTTGGGTGACCCTCCAGGAAATGTCACTATCCAAGCTGAATTCTTCTTCAACAAAGACCTTAAATATCTTAAGCTTGGGAGTAGACAATGCAAATCAGCCTTGTCCATCACAAAGATGAAAGCTGCCCATTATTCTGATATCGGATTGGAACAGCTAGTCCCCGATAGTATGTGGAGTACTCAAGAATGCGACTACAACATCTCGACATCTCTGTGCATTTCAGACTGGTGGTTGAAGAAGCAACAGTTCTACATAGATCGGTTTCAAGCTCCAGGTGACCGAAAGTCAGTTCGCTCACCACTTCAAATCATTAGTGTGGTTAAAGTTCAAATGCATCCCATCTATGGATATGACTACCTCAAGATCATTACACTCAGACGAGCAGACTTCAAGGACTACACCATATCCGAAGGGGACTTCAAACACCTACGCCCTAATGATTTCGAAGATTTGTATCTACTCCATCTTCAAGGAAAGCTGCATCATCTACCATTACGTGAAATGAAGTCTCTTGTGTTTGCTGTACTTCACTGGATCCGGGGTATCATCATCAGGAAATGGGTCGAAGACTTTCAGCTTGGTATCGAAAGCTACCAATCCCAGCTCAACCTCACAAGACCCCTATGGAATGTTAATAGTCTGGACCGGGTTGCTGACTTTACAGTCATTGAATCTCCTCTGGCAACGGTATTTAGAGACAAATACATGTGTCCATGGTGTTGCGCTTCAATGAAATACACAAGTTCAACGACGGTACCTTGCGTATGGTCGAAGAGGCACTGGACTTCAGAGTGAAAGAATACCACGTTTATGACCTGGGAACTAGACGTTATACCAATCACTGGACTGCAAATGAGTTAACCCAGAACAAGAGGTTTTTGGCTGGTATCCGCAAGAGATTAAAGATACGAAGAATCTTCCGAAGCCTGGAGTGCTACGTTGGTGGCAGAGTTCGTGAAGGGGACTACCGTCTTCTCCAACGTACTGAGTAATAAGATCAGTAGTGGGGTTCAGTGTCATAATTATGTGTGTTGGTTGGGATGTTTGTTTTGTACTGTCATTAGTTTGTGGCCCTTCTTGTGTATCCTTATAAACATTTCTCTTACCTTTTGTATATCCTATCTCGCATAGTGTACATACTTCTGTATATATAAATAGAGAAATATAAAACCTATAAAAACTATAAAAATCTGAAAAATCACAAAAAATACAAGAATACTCTTCTCACGACATGTCTCTTGTGTAATCAATATTATGTACGTTTCTATAAATGTCATTCAATAATGACACGGAATCATACATATGCTTGAGCAAGAGTTTTTCGGTTTCAAATAAAGTTCTTTTCAAAAACATGTCGTATCTCAAAACATTCTTCAAAAATATGGCTTACAGTCATTTCAGGCTGTAACCCGGACTTAAAACAATGGCTTGTAGTCATTTCAGGCTACAACCCGCACTTCAAAAATATGGCTTGCTATTACTTCAGATAGCAACCCGGTTTTCAAAATTAAGGAAAACACGTCGCCAAAAAGACGGTTGTTCCTAGCAAAGGGTGTCGTTCATCCGAGCGTGAATTACTTTATATTCATGCACCCTCGATCTAATGTACGCTTCAGTGCATTATTTCTTGATAAAGAAGAGAAATCTTCTTTTTATCGCCAAATACTTTCCCTTCTATGATTTTTCTGGAAAGTGTTTGTGCAAAACTTAGTGGTACCATGAAATTTTGCATGAAAATCAAATTGAACTCAAATGTTTGATAAAAGTTTCTCTCAATCAATGATGTTAATAGTTTATGAAAATATTCAGTTTTAACATCCATCATTGATTGAGGGGGAGAGTGATTTCTCAAAATTTTATGTATCATCAAAACTCCCCGCACTTCGTACATAAAACCTTGCAACAAAATGATTTGTGATGTGTTATGTGTCAGAATGAGTACATTTTCAAAGAGTTTTCGTTAAAACTTCAAATCTTTTGTAATCTCTTCAAATCTGACACATAACAACCTCCCTCACAGATTGAGGGGGAGCAAGAAAAAAAAAGGTTCCTTATATCAGACAATATTAAAAATTAACCGCATTTCTCTCCCAAACGTTTTCTAACTTATTTAAATCAATTGAGATCAAAAATCTCGAAAGATTTGAAATTTTTGATCGGGGGAGAGAATGTGATTTAAATATGAAATCTGATAAACAAAAGTGATCGACTCAATAAATGTGCTCCCACATATGTGCTAAACTCTTTCGAATATCGATGCACATATTGAGGGGGAGCAAAAGGCGTTTGTGGAAGTTATACCAAAGACCGACCATTTATCTTTATGCATGGAGTTATAAGGTTGGTTAAGGTTAGGTATAAGTTCCCATGATCCACCAGAACCGGAAGGATCTTCCCAGGGACAATCCATAGATAGATTAGAAGTCCTTAGGAATGATTGAAAAAAGGAGTAAAGTGAGAAAGGGAAGAGTGCGGACTGAGATAGAGCTAGGACTGGAACAAACCCAACAAGGTTCTAGTGGTGAAGTCTTGGTAAGCACTGAAGGGGTTGAAGAATGAAAAAGAAATGAAATGAGAAAGGGTGAAAAGAAATAGCCCTCTAAATATTCAACCTTAGGGCAGAAACCGGGTGCAATTCATAATCTACTAGTGGTTACTAAAGTAACACTAGTATTGAAGACAAGACGTCATGGACCCAGTGACGCACTGCACTAAACTTCCCAACCACTCAAGTTCTCTTAAAAGAGCTTGTTTCATTCTCACGGGGAACCCTGTGCAATGTATCGACCGCTCATTGCGAGCCATGTTGATACCTAAAACAGGAGACGCCTCCCCAGTCTCCAGGAGCGGATCAAAACGCACTATTGAGTCTAGAGCCATGAGATCATCCATAAATCTCGATAGGACACATTCCAAATATGCTTATTGTTTCACATAATGTGGAAAATAAGATAAAATATTTAGAGTCCTACGCATTATCCTTGTAGGTATTGCCAAAACATCCGAGTGATATGAAAATATTCACAATGACGATGGAAATCCTTCTAGAGCGAACATCACTCAAGCTCTTGGTAGGTGACATGTGAGATCCATCTTGGATCAATGATCAAGTGACAACTGGAAAGCAACAATGGTGCGATTCAAAGTTGAATCAAACTTGTTCCAGGATATGGATTGTTAGGTCACCATTTCTACAACATAATCACATAAAATTCTAGAGAGAGAAAGAGAGTTTAGAGAGAGAGTGAAAGGAACACCTAATAACAATATGAGACTAATAACCTTACTAGTGAACCAACCAACCTCAAAATGAGGTTATACATAGGTATTTATAGGTAAGGATTAGGGCTTCTCTAAACTTAGACAATATGACATACTTAGCCCTTAGACTTTATCCAAACCTATAAACCAAGCATAAAACTTACAAAATACATAATATAACTAATGTTATAAGTAAATAATGCAACCTATACCAAAACTTAATGACCGACACTTGAAACAATAAAGTCTATTCCCAACAATCTCCCCCTAAGGGTCGGTCATCAAAGGTTGCTAGACGTCGTCATCTTCTATACTTTGACTTTGTCGTCGACGTCCTCAAAAATAGTAAGAATAATCTTTCATCGTTCTTTGTACTTCGTTCTTTGTTGATGTGATGGTGATCATGTTATGAAGTTGTCTGCCGATTGTCCCTTCGGTGTCTGTGGTGGTTGTCCACCATTCCAACATGCTCATACATCTTTGGACTTTGACTTATGAAAGCACGAAGTTCCTTTGCATACACTTAGATCTTTAGTCTTTATACTTTGCAGATTCTTCCTTTTGGCGCAGAATCTTTCTTTGAACTTTGTGGTGATAAGATCTTTGGGGGAGCGTTCATTTGCTTCAAGATGTATGTATAAGCATGCTGGAATCTACCATCATGGAGGAGATGTACCTGCAAGTAAACAGTTAGCAATAATCGACCGGTACTTACAGATAAGGAATTAGAGCTTGTCAACAGCATATTGTGAAGACTCCTTCTAATCCTTATCCAGGCCGTTCCCATATCAGATACTCCCGAAGGAGCTTACGAGACCTACTAGGTAGCTCAATGACTGGGTGAGTCGCTGGGGATCACTCCACGACTGTAGATCGCTAAAGAACCACCATGAACATTAAGCGTAACCCTTGTGGGGTTACCGAAGTGACCTGCTGTCAGGGCTGTTTGATGTTGACCCTGGCAGGAATTTCCGTTCAATCATTGAGAAATACTTGTGTAATTCTCTCATAAACGTTCTCGGCAGATTGCTAAGATCTGCGAAGGACTCGATAAGTTACAGCTGATGCCCATTGATGTAGAACACCAGTTGTAGAAATGCTAAGTGTTCCTAAGAGATCTTTGATGTATCTCATGGCTCTAGACTCGATAAGTGCTCACTTAGGTTTCCTATACGGAGACTAGGGAGGGGTCTCCTGCTTCAATATCAACTATCTCTAAGAGATAAGTCGATAGATTACATTGGTTCCCCGTGAGAATGAAACAAGCTCTTTTAAGTGAACTTGAGTGGTTAAGAAGGTTTAGTGCATTGCGTCACTGGGTCCATGACGACTTAATCTTCAATACCGGTGTTGCCTTAGCAACAACCAGTAGCATATGAGTTGAACCCGGTGTCTGCCCTAAGGTTGAATCACATGGAGGGCTATTTCTTTTCACCCTTTTCATTACTTTTCTTTTTAATTCTTCAACCCCTTCTTTCTCCTTTCATTCTTTACTCCTTTTTTCGTATCGTACCTAAGGACTTCTAGTTCTAACTATTGGTGGTGTCCTTGGGTAGATCCCTCCGGCTCTGGCGGATCATAGGACGGTAATTCCTATCTTAATCACCTTATAACTCCATGATTATCCGACAATAGCCAAGAAACCTTTGATTGAAAATCTCTCAAAGTGTTTGTGATTGTCAAGCATTTTGGTTAACACTTTGAGAGTTTTGTGTTTATGAAGGGCTCCCCCTTCACATGTGCTCATATGTATTGAATAAATTTGCACATGCGGGAGGAGCGAGCACTTTTTGAATTGATCCACTTTCAGTGAACAAGACCGATTCGAGACACGCTTACATTACTAGTTAGACTAGCTTGAAGTTATTACCCGGCCTGGTCAAGTCCACAGAAAGTTTCTCGAAACGGTACATTTCTACTAAGACTAATCCTTTTCGAGACACGCTTACGTGGCTAGTTAAAGAGTTCCATTGTCAGTTTTTAGGTGACAACTAGCTCTAGTAACTAACTTGATGTTATTACCCGTCAAGGAAAAGTCTTTTCGATATTACTAACTTTTATGTTTCGTCAATTCCTGGGTGAATCTGAGTCTAGCTCGCATGAGATTTGACATTTCAGCAACTTTTAACTTTCATATTTTAATCACTTTCCTTTTCTCCCCCTCAAAAATAGCATATAAGATGTTGTTTTTGGAGAAACATTTGATTAAAATATGCTTTTTGAGTCTTATGGGGAGATATCAACAAGAACTTTTATTTTCCAAAACGATGAGTTTTCAAGTGCTCCCCCTCAACAAGTGAATACTCATTGAGGTGAAATACTTGTCTTTTGAGCAGAATTATGAAAAATTAGAAAGTGTTTGATTAATTCTACTCAAAAGTAAGAAGCCTTCGCTCCTTAAATAAGGATTGAGGCACTGAAGCGTACCTCAGGGTCCTTTAATTACAAGCACGGGTTGTACACTGTTATGTGTGAACAAACCATAGTTATAGATGAAGAACAATTATGATGAAACAAAGTTAATGTTATACCAAATTGATCACATTCGAGGAGTGTCTGGACGGCGGTAAGTGAGTATGTCAGGAATCGGTTCCCTTGCTCCAATCAAGCTCTCCAACCTGCGTATCTGCTCCCTGAACCTAAGCTTTTGATCAATCCTAACCACGAACTTAAGTGCTTCTTTCACATCTCTTTTGTTCCATCCCACTTTAATCCCACTGTTATGTTCCTTGATCTTTTCATTCAGTTTAATTCTGACAAATCTGAGAGTCTGATCCCCGAATTTATGAACCTCTTCGTATTTCATGAAACGGTAACCATCATTGTACGGGTAAATCACTCCAAAAGGTTTGTTGTTGAAGATGAAAGGTCTTAAACGAATGTTGGGAGGATATAATTGTGGAGCAGTAAAGTTGAGTGACTTTTGGTAACTTTCGACCCCGAGTTGTGCATCTTCGACTCTTGCTTTGATGATGGTTTGGCGCATGAAGAGCAAAATGGAGTTGATGACATCATACTGAAGGCTACCGGACAGGTTATGAAGTTTGCCTTGAACCTTGAGCAAGTATATGTCAGCAATGTCATTGAGGTTCAAGCGATGATAGTCAGCTTCACTGAATGTATAAACTTGGTCATCACTTCGGCGGACCTCAATTTTATCAAGAAAGTTATAACCATATCTTTTCTCGGTATTTGGGACTGCTGTGATAGCAAGAATACGATGGTTTGAGAAGACTCTGTGACTGGATCGGAATGTCAGCTTGTACTTGTAGAACCATTTACGCATCTCTGGCCAGGGAAGTGTACACAAGGCGGCTTCATGATTATATTTGGAGATAGAGGTGGAATGCAAGCCTCTCATTTGGTCTTCGAGTGTTTCCAGAGGATATGAGGCGGCCCTAAATTTGGTGAGAGTTGTTGCATAACGGTGATTCGGATTCGTGTTCCCATGAATAAGATAGAGGAGGTCTTTGTTGAAGAAGTATTGCTTAGGGAGCTTAGGATCACTTGGAGGACCAACAAGAGGTAATGGTTGTGAAAAGTCTTGATAATGGAATTCATCAACGAGGGGTTCCGTGCCATGATAGAGTCTATCCTAAGACAGTCTCTTTTCCCAAGTAATATTTTCAGACAGAGCTCTTGCAACCTCTTCCACGTTGTATTCAAACTCAAGTTCAGATGTAGTGCATGTTTTGAACTCGGTGAACCCTGCTTTTCGAATCTTAACTAGATCAGACAGCTGAAGTCTTTGAGTCTGCATCACCCTTTTGATTCTTTTTGTGAAGCCTATAATTGATCCTTCAGTCATTTCTTCAGCTTCAGGGTCATCAGGGTGAGCATCAACCATTTCATCAAACCAATTAAAGGAAGGAGCATCAGGGTTAATCCATTCAGGAGCAGGAATTAACTGAGCATCCTTGGGCGGTTCCGTAATGGTTTCGGTGATAAGCGGAGGGATTTCATCCACATCGACATCAGCATCTTCAGTTGACTGTGAGGGGTTAGGATCCGCAGTAGATTGTGGAGGGTTTGGATCAGCCGAAACGTTGGCGGTTGCGGTTTTGGTGGGAGCACTGGAGGTGGAACCGGAAACTTTCTTCCTCTTGTCAGGTTGTGGCTGATCGTCAGGGTCGGAATCATCATGTCTACGTTTAGTGGCAGTAGTCTTTTTGCAGGATTCACTTTTCTTTTCAGCTTTCTTGATAGACTTGATAAGTGCCTTGCGTAGATCATTTTCTTCCGGATCATTCACAATAGCTTCCAGTAATTTACCTTTGAGATCACTTATGGAAGGTTTGGGAGGAACAGTCTGAACAGTGATTGGTGTAGTTTGAAACCGGTTAGAAACGAGCTCAGCAAGATTCCTGTTGACATAGTGCCTCACAGCAGAAGGAAGTTCCTTCTCAACATACTTCTTAACTTCCCCAGGTAATCTCTGTTTCACCTGGTCCTCAACTGCTTCATCCACTTTATAAGTTTTGAATGCTTCAATAACAAGCTTTTGTTCATTAACTTGTGACTGGAGCGCGTTGTATTGATCACGTAATGATTTCAACAGGCTTGAGTGAACCACAGTTGTGTTAGGGATTAGAGGAGGACTTTCAGGTTGTGATAAAGGTTGTTGTTGTGGTTGAGCTGTTGGTTGTCCTTCATCGACTCCTACGATGTCAATAGGGGTATCTTGACTAGATTCAAGTAGCTCATCCTTTTTCTCACCATCCGACTCCTCATCATCTTCATCATCCACATCTTCTTCATCATTAACTTCTTCACTGTCCGATTTATCTTCTTCATCGCTACTTTCTTCATTCTCGAATTCCTCATCGTCTTTATCTTTAACTTCAGTTTCAGCCGGTTTATCGAGTGATTCGTTTTGATCAGAACTTGATGACTCAGCTTCATCTTCAGAGTTATCATCACCTTGTTCAGAGGATGACTTGGTTTGTGAATGCGTTTCTTCAGATGTTTGATCATCTCTTACTGATTCTGGAGTTGGGCTTACCGGCTCTTGAGTTCCAGAACCTTCACCTTTCTTAGTAACTTTTGCAATTCTTTCTGCTTCCGATTCTTTGCTTCTCCTTAAGGTTAGTTGCATTTGTTCATCTTCTTCGGATTCAGACATTGGTGAGGTTACTGATTCTTCTTGAGTTATCAAAGATTTTCCCTTATCTGCCTTCTTGCATGAAGACTTGACGAGTTTTTCAGTTTCAGTTTCCCGTTGAGCATTACCTTCATCATCGGTTGGTTCATCACGAATAGTAGTCAATTTCTTCTTAGGCTCTTTTGTGACTCTCTTGGTTCTGGATTTGGGAATGGTTGTGATTGTAGAAGCAACTTTTGAAGTTTTCTTTTTAGAAGTTCTTCTCTTTGACTGAGTCAAACTGATGAGGCGAAAAATGATCCGTTTTTAGGGGGTCATTTAAGCCCGAATCCGAATTTATTTGATCAAATATTGCCCTAAATCGTTCCTTTTGTGATTTTAGGTGTTTGGAGAGTGAATTCTGGAAAAGAGGCTATTTTGGACGTTTTTGGAGCATAAAGTGAAGAAAACGGCAAAGTCTCAAAATTCTATGCTGTGAACAGTGCATGAAGGCATCAAGAATTACTCTTGACGGCGTCAAGACATCAAGAATAAAATACCGTAGGTGGTGAAGGCGTCACCAAGGCCGTCACCAGGCCGTCACGTGTAAATTTGTCAAAACTTGCGCGCGGAGTAGCTGACACCGTTTTGGTCATAACTTTTGCATACGAACTCGGATTGAGGCGATTCAAAAAAGGAAACGAAGAGGACGAAAAGATCTACAACTTGGTGAAAAAGGCTTCTTGACGGCGTCAAGAGTAAAGAGGTGACGCCGTCAAGTTGGGCCGGGCAGAATACAGCCTATAAATATAACATCATAACTTCATTATTTTTAAGCCCTAAACCCTAAGGTCGATTCCTGGGTTTAGGTGGGTGTTTTTCCAGCAACTTAGAGGGTTTCAATCACTCCATAAACATCATGTATTGGTTTGATGATTCTATCTTAATTATGTTTTTCATTATCATTGTTGTTTGCTCTTCTTTGATGATGATTTGCTAATTCACCTTGTGTCTACTTATGATTGTGTGAAACTTGTATATAATTGATTAGATCTTATTGATTCCTTGTTGATGTTTGTGTCTATCTTCATCAATTAGGGCGTGACACTTCGATAGATCTAGTTGGTTTAGTTTATAATTCTTGTTTTCTATTGATTCTTGTTTTGATTGAATGATTTATATGTTAGGCTTAAGAAAACTGGCAGATCTCCAAATGGTAACATGCTTGAACGTCTTAAGAAACATGAACCGAGGCGTACTAGGTCTTTATTGGTTGTATTTAATGCATGAGCCACTGTTTACAATCCCTATAGTTGTGCTGGGTCATGGTGTAGGAGGAGATAAGAGCTCATAGAGTTGGGGAGTTATGTATGCCACCCCACGAATGGTATTAAGGAATACAACCCGTCAATTAAAACAAGGTTACAAATCAATAGGTAGGATTGGATAGCTAGCAAGGAGTAACATATCATGGGTAGACATGCTTCACTTATCTTGTAGAATCTTAGTTTAGTTTTCTTGTTAATTAGTTTAAATAGTAGCTTTTGGGTTAGTTGATTAGCAACTAATTCCGCCCACTCTCCCAAAACCCGAGATTTTTACTTGCTTTTCATAAAATATAAAAACATAAAAAGAATCATCCTTCACCTTTAGACCTAGTTAGATTAATTTCAATCCTAACGACACTATTCCTAGCTGAACGATCAATCCCCCGGTACTTGTCACTATACTATACTACAACGATCAGGTACACTGCCTGGTGGGGGTTGTAAGCCTCGCGAGATCCCTCGAGAGGTAAAGCAAGGTGCGATTCCCACGCATCAAGTTTTTGGCGCCGCAGCCCGGGGAATAGTTATTGTTTAGGTTGAATTTGATTTTTATTAGGTCTACTCATTAGATTCCTATCAAGTGAGATTTTTTTCTTTTTATTTTGTAGCTTTCTCGTAGTCTATCTTTTCTTTGTGATTTTGTTTGTAACTTGCTTCAAATGGACCTTACACTTAGGCTTCTAAGATTGCAAGATAGGGTTGAGCGGCTAACATACCAAAGAGTTCAAAATACCTCATTTAGAGACACCTATGAATCATATGAGCCTTCACCTAGGATAGATTCTTATGAACAATCTCCATGTTTAAGATCTAGTTTTAGTGAGGCCAATTGGAAATGCGACCTAGTTTGCCATGGAATTATGGAGAGAGCCATTGCAACAAATCATAAGTTGGATGAAGCACTAGGTTTGCTACTATCACTTCCTAAGAAAACAATTGAGGAGGATTTAGCCGAGCATGATCACATTGATCAAAAAGACCTAGGTCCTATGATCGATGATGATGAATCTCAAGAAACAGATGATGAATCTCTTGGGCAATTTGTATATAGTAGTCAGAATATTGAAGATGATCCTTATGATTCGGACATAGAAGTTGAGATGCCTAGAGAAGCACGTGAGATACTTGGGAGAATGTTAGGGCTAGATCCTGACACATGGAATGATGAGGTGAACAACATAAGCCCACAAAATACTCAACCATCATTTGAGGCACATACACCGCCCGTGACTTACCCGGAAGAAGTAGAAGAAACTTTAGGAATTCCTATGGAGGTAGAACCCTTGGACCAGGCACCACTTGAGGATATAGGTTTGAACGCTTGTAGTGATAACCTTACTCCTAGTTCTAGGGAATTTCCTAGTGTTGATGAACCGGAACCTCAACCTTTACACAACTTCCCATCCTTAGATTTATTTCTAGGAGACAAAAGAGGAACCGACCCACCCATCAACCAATATTATCCGGGTAGTTTTAGGATGAAGGAAGCCATTCACTCACCCCCTTCACCTCACGTGGCATATTCACACCCTAAAGGTGTGTATCGCTACTTTCACCCACACTTAATCCTAAGTGTAGGGAGAACCTCCCCTATTTCCATTAAATAAGGGTAGAGTCAGGCTCGTGACTCGAACAAAAACAAGCGCTTCTTGGGAGGCAACCCATGTTTTGTGTGTTTTTATTTGTTTGTTTGTTTGTTTGTTTGATTTTATTTGTTTCCGTATGCATGTTTTATTTTTATTGTTTGTGACTCATGTTTCAAAGTAAATTGTGAAAATGCTTTATTTTTTTTTTAACTTCGTCTTAATTGCATATAAAGGTATTTTGCAAAAGATAAGTGTAAGGGAGATCCAAATTTGTTTATAAGAACGAAATTGAGCATGAACCACAACAATATTAAATGGACATGTGTATTAGTACTTGTTAGAGTCAAATGCTTGTATCGAGTCGTAATGATGTTTTGCAGGATTTTCCAGGAAGTAGGACGAAGTTTTTCCAGAAATTTTCCGGAAACTTAACATAAGAATTTCTGCAGGTCACTTCTGACGGCGTCACGAGTTTACTCTTGACGGCGTCACGTGTAAAAATCTGGAAATTTTACCAGTTTTGTTTTTCTAACGGAGTCTTATGGTTTTTGTGAATTATTAAGTTTTATAATCTCCAGGAAATCTGCAAACATTCATTCCACAAGCATTATATCTTTAATTGTTTTGTTTTTATTCCTAAGTCTGGAATTACATCTAGTTGTGAGTTATCTTTGTTCGGCTTGATGCTTTGGGTTTTTGTAGTTGTTTTGTCAGGATTTACAGGTTATTTGTGACAAGAAGAGGATTTATATTCTGGAAGGGAAGCTTTGATTGTTCGTTTTCTTGGAGGAAGATTTAACCTGGCCAACCTATAATCCATACCGAGCGAATCAGGGGAGTATTTGATTTCATTGTCTTTACCTCTTAACTTTTACATTCTTTACTTGAACATTGGGGACAATGTTCATCTTAAGTGTAAGGGGAGGGTAAAAAGATGATACCTTACATATGCACTTTCGCTTGAGTTTGTTTTGTTTGATAGTAGATGAGTAATAAAACTATGAGAAATACTTGTTAGTGTAATTTTAGCGCCAAATTTAAAATTTTTTACAACATTTAGGAGTGAAACTTTAGCCATAGAAAGCGTCTCATGGATAGGAGGTTGTATGACTAGCACATAACCGTATATTCAGAAAAATTTTCCACCCAAAAATGTGAGGTTCGCCTTTAGTTTTGATAGGAAAAGCATTTATTATTGGTGCTTATGAGTGTACCGGTAGCATTTAGATTCTAGAACTTGCGTTAGTGATGCATCCCGAGACCGCTAGTGAGACTACATTCGTGTAGTAGGATTTACTACATGATAAGAGGCATTAGGATCACCCTTGTGTTAAACCCGTATCATGATTACTTGACCATTTAAGTCATATTACTTGGCTAGTTAAGTCAACTAATTTTTCCCACACCCTTAGCGTTGTACTCATTTTTAGTACACGAAACCCCTAGTACACCCCTCCGTGCCTATCTTTTCGTTTCTAACTTTAAGCATTTTACTTAAAGGAAGAATTTGTTACACCCCACTTAAATGTACACCCAAATCGCCTTAGCCTTCCGTGTATGCGCTCATTTTTAGTGCATTATTGTTATTTGTTAAACCCTAAGTTAACTTTCTAATTGATTACATGGTTGCTAAGTCGAGTCATATCCTTGTACATATTGTTTTGGGACGATTGGGACTCATGGGTAAGTACTTATTTTATGGAGTAATGGGGAAGAACAACACTTATTACCCCCATATGTACGTTAATCTTAAAAGTGCTCCAAGTGTTTTGATTTTCTTAATTCGAGTCATTAGAATAGTTTAATGTAAAGTATGTAAAGATTCAAGTGTAAGGGGAATGCTCAAACCCCTATGATGTATTATTTTGGATGGTAGGGTAAGAGTGTATGAAAAAAAAAAAAAAAAAAAAAAAAAAAAAAAAAAAAAAAAAATCGAAAAAAAAAGAAAAAGAAAAAAATAAAAAAAAAATAGAAAAGAAAGAGAAAAAACATACGGACTACCATCCCGTTTTCATTCTATGTTCATTTTATGTTTTTAGTTATTTTTCATTTATTAGCTTAAGTCGAGTCTAGTCTTGGCTTAGCAACGCCATCTTGTACATGTAATTAACTAAGATTGTTAACTCGCCACCAGTAAAATCCCCTTTATCCAACAAAACCGTGTAATTCATATCCCTACACCTAACATTATAACCCTTTAAAAAGACCTCTTTGATAGTTTATCCTAGGTGCTTACGCCATGTGGTGGAGGTTTGATCCTTTCCCAAGCCTATGGTAATCTATTTTGCTATGACAGGTAGTGAGAGATATCTTCCATTTCCATAATGTTATATTACTTTATTACACCCGAGAGATGTGAGTATCTAAACACTATTTGTGAGGTGCTTGTGTATGACCTCCGTGCTTGTCTATTGGTCTTTAGTGAAACGATTATTTGTTGTAATTACTTTTATATTAGTGTTAAATGACCCCTAACTTGTCTTTTGAGTAGAATAAAAGCTCATTTGCTTGAGGACAAGCAAATCTCAAGTGTAAGGGTATATGATGAGGCGAAAAATGATCCGTTTTTAGGGGGTCATTTAAGCCCGAATCCGAATTTATTTGATCAAATATTGCCCTAAATCGTTCCTTTTGTGATTTTAGGTGTTTGGAGAGTGAATTCTGGAAAAGAGGCTATTTTGGACGTTTTTGGAGCATAAAGTGAAGAAAACGGCAAAGTCTCAAAATTCTATGCTGTGAACAGTGCATGAAGGCGTCAAGAATTACTCTTGACGGCGTCAAGACATCAAGAATAAAATACCGTAGGTGGTGAAGGCGTCACCAAGGCCGTCACCAGGCCGTCACGTGTAAATTTGTCAAAACTTGCGCGCGGAGTAGCTGACACCGTTTTGGTCATAACTTTTGCATACGAACTCGGATTGAGGCGATTCAAAAAAGGAAACGAAGAGGACGAAAAGATCTACAACTTGGTGAAAAAGGCTTCTTGATGGCGTCAAGAGTAAAGAGGTGACGCCGTCAAGTTGGGCCGGGCAGAATACAGCCTATAAATATAACATCATAACTTCATTATTTTTAAGCCCTAAACCCTAAGGTCGATTCCTGGGTTTAGGTGGGTGTTTTTCCAGCAACTTAGAGGGTTTCAATCACTCCATAAACATCATGTATTGGTTTGATGATTCTATCTTAATTATGTTTTTCATTATCATTGTTGTTTGCTCTTCTTTGATGATGATTTGCTAATTCACCTTGTGTCTACTTATGATTGTGTGAAACTTGTATATAATTGATTAGATCTTATTGATTCCTTGTTGATGTTTGTGTCTATCTTCATCAATTAGGGCGTGACACTTCGATAGATCTAGTTGGTTTAGTTTATAATTCTTGTTTCCTATTGATTCTTGTTTTGATTGAATGATTTATATGTTAGGCTTAAGAAAACTGGCAGATCTCCAAATGGTAACATGCTTGAACGTCTTAAGAAACATGAACCGAGGCGTACTAGGTCTTTATTGGTTGTATTTAATGCATGAGCCACTGTTTACAATCCCTATAGTTGTGCTGGGTCATGGTGTAGGAGGAGATAAGAGCTCATAGAGTTGGGGAGTTATGTATGCCACCCCACGAATGGTATTAAGGAATACAACCCGTCAATTAAAACAAGGTTACAAATCAATAGGTAGGATTGGATAGCTAGCAAGGAGTAACATATCATGGGTAGACATGCTTCACTTATCTTGTAGAATCTTAGTTTAGTTTTCTTGTTAATTAGTTTAAATAGTAGCTTTTGGGTTAGTTGATTAGCAACTAATTCCGCCCACTCTCCCAAAACCCGAGATTTTTACTTGCTTTTCATAAAATATAAAAACATAAAAAGAATCATCCTTCACCTTTAGACCTAGTTAGATTAATTTCAATCCTAACGACACTATTCCTAGCTGAACGATCAATCCCCCGGTACTTGTCACTATACTATACTACAACGATCAGGTACACTGCCTGGTGGGGGTTGTAAGCCTCGCGAGATCCCTCGAGAGGTAAAGCAAGGTGCGATTCCCACGCATCACAAACCCACTTTACCAATTTTCTGAGCTTCATCATACAAAATGTATGCCTCAGTGTCACGAACATCATCAGGTATAAGATTATCGGGAATTCTCATTCCTTGTTTTTCAGTGTTTGTCTTCTGAATCCTGGTTTTAGAGTATTTATGATCTATGGAAGGGGTGTGTTTCTTGTCTTCCGATCTACGATCAATATCAGGGTGTTTTTCCATGAAATGAGCAATGAGACACTTTGTAAATCTGTAGAATGGAATTCTTGAGGTAGACGATTTGAGAAACTATCTTGCGTGATTAACCATGTCCACCCAAATTAGTTGAGCATAGTCTATTTGAGCTTGTTTGACAACCCCCCAGAAGATCTGCATCGTTTCTAGTGTAGGATGTTCATGTCCAGTTTCTCTGCCAGTTAAACTGTTGGCGAGAATTGAGTAAAGTGTGAGCCAGGGTTGTGGAATGTATTTCCTGTCAACGTGAGATATGTTTCTGAGTTGGATAACTGATTCATCATACTGAAGTTCCCGAAGAAGTTTGATAACATCTGATAATGACGGCATATGAGAGAACTTTTTGAGATTCGGCAAACCGAGAAATGTACGGAGAGTTTGTACATTAAACACCACAAGTTTGTGATCAAGAGTGATCCCCAGTGACTTTTCGTCTTTGTTGATTTCAGTACTCTCCCAAAACTGTGTTAAGTAGATTTCCGGTACTTCAGTAGTGATGGTGAGGAGGTTGTAAATGAAGTGTCTCTTAAGGATTTCCAGAATGGTTTCACAAGTATCATGACATGTGATTGAGTCAAGATCTATCCTATGGTTTGTCTTAGCAATTACTCTTTCATCTCCTTGAATCAATTCGTGTCTAGGTGTCGATTTCTTTGCCATATTGAGACCTGAAATGATTCATAGACTAACAAAAACCACATGGTGATTAGCTCGTTAGTGTTAGATAAAAGAATAATCTCCGAAAACAATCGCCTAAGATAAAGTCAATCAACACATATTCAACTCATGATAATTCAACCAAGAGACATACACAATCCTCATTAGAATCAATCACAATACTAAGATAAACATGAAACTTGATCATTTTTCCATTGACGAAAAATCCATGGCTTGACAAATTTTTGAAAAATTTCGGCAGCATTTCTTTTCATAAACATGGAAAAAATTAGAACCCATACGTGATGGTTCCATTATGAAACTCCTGTCTCGGAGTGAAATAAGTATGAAATTAATAGCACAACTCGAAAGATAGTTTAGACTTAACTTGAAAAAAAAAATTGTACATAACTTGAAAAATTTGGTTCCAAACTCGATAGACAATTAGGAAAAATTAGAGTTTCAAACTTGAAAAGCTCATTTGGTTCCAAACTTGATACACAAATTTTTTCAAACTCGATAACATCTAAAAGTCTCAAACTCGATAACCAATAAGTGTCTCAAACTCGATAACAATTTGAGTCTCAAACTCGATAGCCAATTTGAGTCTCAAACTCGATAGCCTAAGGTATCACACTTGATAATCTCACTACAGTTTCAAACTCGAAAATAACAAGATTTTTCAAACTCGAAATCCACCATGTGTTGCAAACTCGATATGCACTAGGAGTTACAAACTCGATTGCCATAAATCTAAACTCGATAATCTCATACCAAAACACAACAAGCAGTATCAACTACAACCAAACTCTATGTGAGCAGTTGATAATAACCTATTAAGCACTACCCAAGATTCAAGAAAATCATCATTACACGCAACCAATCAAATAAGCTCATATATCTCAGTTTTATCATAGAAAAAAATGGGCTTATGAAACCTAAACCACCTAATGATCTCTTAATTGAGGCAACTACAATTATGACCAAGTTGGAAATAGGTTCAATTTTTCATGCCGCAATTGACTATAACAATTAATTAACCTAAGTTACTCTCAACAAGAAACACCCAAATTCGGATTAACATTAAACCCTAGACCATAGAATGGACTTAGATTTAACAATTGAAAGCATGTAATGAATAAGTTAATTGTGAATACTCACAATCAATGACACAACTTCTTGAAAAATTTCTTGATTTCTGGAAAAATTATTGTTTTCGAGTGTTGTTGGGCGCGTATGGTTGTTTTTGGGAATGAGTAAGAAAAATCAAATAAGTCGTTTAAAGAAAAGATATACATATGGGTTTAAAATAATGACACTATTGGCCCCCCTACTTGTTAAATCAAAGAAGTTGTTATGATTAACACATTTAGTCCCTTAAGTTTAAATGACATAACAAAAAAGATGTAACGAGAATAATGGATGTGGCATCCTCTTGAACCAACCATAAGAAGTAATTTGGAAAACTTTTTTTTTTTTTTTTTTTTTCCACAAGCAATGGTTCAAGAGGAGTCGAGATTGAGCGAAAATAGTGATGAGGAAAAAATTGAGAAATAAAGAAGTTAACAAAAAATCTTTTCTCCCCCTCAAGATATGCATGTAATAATGATTTTTCAGAAAAAACGTTGTGAACTTGCATGTCTTGAACAAGGGATTTTTTTTTTTTTTTTTTTTTTTTTTGTTAATATGAAAATATTTTACAAAGATAGTTTGATGTTTGACGATCAATTATGTTTTAAAAACTTTTCCAGATCATCTGGAGTCAAACATCGCATACCAATTTGGTGAACTAGACTCGCAAACCTTGATGGTGCTAAAGATTTGGTAAGTAAGTCCGCCAATTGGTACTCATTTCCAACAAAATAAAGTTAAACAGTACCCTTTTCCACATGCTCTTTGATGAAGTGATATCGGAGATCGATGTGTTTGGATTTGCAATGATGTACTGTGTTGCAGGAGATAGCAATTGCACTTTTGGAATCACAGTAGATGGGAATCTTGTTGAATAGGTAGCCATAGTCCTTAAGTTGTGATCTCATCCAAATGACTTGAGCACAACAAGCAGACATGGCTACATATTCAGATTCTGTAGACGACAGTGAAGTGCAGTCCTGCTTCTTTGATTGCCATGAAACAAGTTTGTCTCCGAGAAATTGTAATCCACCAGATGTATTTTTGTGTGTGTCTAAACAACCTGCATGGTCAGCATCTGAAAAAGCAATTAGTTCAAAGCCAGAATCCTTCGGATACCAGATTCCCAAGTTAATGGTTCCCTTAATGTATCGAAGGATTCTTTTGACCTCACTGAGGTGTTTTTCAGTTGGTTTGGACTGATAGCGAGAGCACATATAGACAGCAAATACTATATCAGGTCTACTAGCCGTGAGATACATGAGGGACCCAATCATACTTCGGTATTTGGTAGGGTCAACAGGTGTCCCATGTAAGTCAGCGTCTAGTTTTGTGGTATAGCCCATCGGTGTATTATGAGTATCACAACTCATCATTCCATGTTTCTTTAAAATTTCAAGAGCATATTTGGACTGATTTATAAAAATTCCACGGGGTGATTGATGAACTTGTAGTCCTAGAAAGAACGAAAGTTCACCCATCATGGACATTTCAAAATTATCTTTCATTAGTTTTGCAAAATCATTAGAGTAACTTCTTTTCGTTGAAGCAAAAATAATGTCATCGACATATATTTGAACAACAAGTAAGTCCTCCCCGTAGGTTTTTGTAAAAAATGTTGGGTCCACCGATCCTTTAGTAAATTTATTGGTCAGCAAAAAAGTAGAAAGTTTGTCATACCACGCCCGTGGGGCTTGTTTGAGTCCGTAGAGTGCCTTTTTAAGTCGGTAAACATGATTAGGACGCTCAGGATCAACGAAGCCTTCTGGTTGGCTGACATACACTTCTTCACGGAGGTCTCCATTGAGAAATGCAGTTTTTACATCCATTTGGAAAACAACCATGTTCCTGTGTGCAGCATAGGCCAAAAAGATCCGAACAGCTTCATGTCTAGCCACTGGAGCAAAGGATTCAGCAAAGTCAAGTCCTTCAAGTTGGGAGTATCCTTTCGCTACCAGGCGTGATTTGTTACGTATGACAGTTCCTTCTGCATCTAGCTTATTTTTCCAAATCCACTTCAGCCCAATGACAAAGACTCCGTCAGGTCTTTCAACTAATTCCCAGACTTCCAATCGGATGAACTGCTGAAATTCCTCTTGCATAGATTCAATCCAGTTGTCATACGTCATTGCATCTTTAATGTTTTTTGGTTCCTCTTGACAAACTGTGAGTGCATAGATACAAGTTTCTCCATCAGTGTGAAGTCGTTGTCTTGTCATGACAGGTGCATCTGGATGACCAATAATATGAACTAGTGGATGGTCTCGAGTCCATTTGTGTGTTGAAGGGTGTAGTTGATAAGTATCTCGCATGTTAGCAGGATCCAAATTACGTGTGGATGACTCAGCTCTATCAGGAACTGGAGGAGCCGGTGCAAACGGGTTAAAGAACACATCAGGATCATGCTCTGCGGGTTGTAGAACTGATTGTGGTGTTGGATTTTCAACTGAATGGCGGGAGTTAGAAACAGTTTGTTCTGCTGTAGATGGTGATGCAATTGGAGGACCGTTTCTCTCAACAGTTGTAGTAGTTTGTTGAGGTGAGTCTGGTACTGGAATGTTTTCAGGTTGAGCAGCGGAATTAGGTGAGACCTCAGTAGAACGGTATTCAATTGTATCATCAAATAGTGGAGCAAACAAGGTTTCCAATTCTTTGCGGTTGAGTGGCAATGGTTCAGCCGAAGATTCCGGAGAGTGAAGACGGTTGAATTCGGGTCCTAAGCTGTGTTGCTCAGAAGCCACTTGTGTGAGTTCATCAAAATTAGCGTGAATAGTTTCTTGAATTTCTCTTGTTCGACGATTCCAAATTCGAAAACCTTTAGAATGTTCACAGTATCCAACGAACACTCCAATGTCAGCCTTTGCTTTAAGTTTACCTAAATCATCACGATCATTTTTCGGATAACAGAGTGCTCCAAATACATGAAAGTAGTCGATGTTTGGTTTCCTTTTGTGAACAATTTGATAAGGTGTTTTGCGATGGCGTTTTGTGATCATGCAACGGTTTTGGGTATAACATGCAGTTGAAACAGCTTCCGCCCATAAGTAATCTGGTAATTGAGCATTAATCAACATAGTTCTAGCAGCTTCCACTAATGTCCTGTTGCGTCTTTCAACAACTCCATTCTGTTCTGGGCTTCTAGGAATAGATGTTTGATGTTCAATTCCCACTTTCTCAAAATAAGACCGAAGTATCTGATTCTTAAATTCAGTTCCATTGTCAGTTCTGACTATTCGGACCGTGTTGCGTAACTGAACTTGAATTTTAGTGAGAAAGGTGATGCTCATTGAAGGAGCCTGATCTTTACTTCGTAGAAAATAAACCCAAGTCCATCTGGAGTAATCATCCACAATTACAAGAATGTAGCGTTTACCGTTGATACTTTGAATACGCATTGGTCCACACAAATCCATATGAAGCAATTGTAGAACATGATTTGTACTGTGCTCTGGTTTAGAGGGAAAATGAGCACGAGTACTTTTTCCTTGTTCACAGGCTGAACATAAGTGATCTTTGGTAAATCGGAATCTTGGAAATCCATCAACAAGTTTGTAACGAGCAAGGTCCGTCATTGTTTTGAAATTCAAGTGCGAAAGACGTTTGTGCCATAACCAAGATTTAGTCGATTCAGCTTTGGAGAGAAGACATATCGGAGATGTTGCAATCATATCTGACATAGATATAGTATAAAGATTGGAGCCGCATGAGCCAGACATTAGATCGTTTCCTTGTAAGTCACGAACAAAGCAAGTTTTCTTACGAAATGCAACTTCTAGATCCCCATCACAGAATTGACCAACAGAGAAAAGGTTGTGTCCAAGGCCTTCCACATAATAAACACGACTTATTTCAATGTTCCCACTGACAAAGTCACCATATCCCATGATTAAAGCGTAATGATCATTCCCGAATCTGACAGTACCAATGAACTTTGAGACAAAGTTGTGTAACAGTTTGAGATTGCCTGTCATATGTCGGGTGCATCCACTATCAACAATCCAGAGAACAATCTGTACCACCTGCATCACAAGAAGAAGACACGGATGGAACAGAAGTAAGGGTGGAACCCAAAGGAAGTGCGGGTTCCGGTTGGTTAGAATCACATGTATTCAACAATTTAGGAATCCATTTGAATTCTGGTTTTTGTTGTAACCAACGTTGCCAATTCCAACTAGTTCGTGCTTTCTTAATGGTGAATTCACTAGTGGTTGGCTGAGTCCTAGATTTGTTCTCGGCACTTATGGGGGTAACTTCTACAACATTAGAAACCGTAGAGGGCGGCTTTCCTAAAATAGACTTAGAGGCAGTAGTGGGCCTAGAAGGAATGCGTGTCCTACGTTTCTTATGACGATTAAGAAGAGAATTAGCTATACACTTAGTATGTTCACCAGATGATACGCTTTTACGACAAAACACACAAGATGCATTAATATTCAAAACATTCAAAGGTTTATCATTCGTTACATTTAGATTTTGATTAGAATTTGCCAAATTAGAATCTAAATCTGATGCAACATGAGTTTTATTCAAATTCCTAAGTTGATCTTCCACTCCTTGAGCTTCTAGTGATCCTCTCTTACGTTGCTAGAGCCTATTCTTCTTTTTACTTTGTCGCTTGGGTCTGCTAACGCTATTAGGGGAGACTAGTCCTATAGAAGTCGAGTTATCAACATTAGTGTTTTGAACAACCTTTCCTTTATCAGTTTTGTCTAATTTATACATTCCTGGTGCTATCACCATGGTGTCAACCATCTTACCCTTTTCAAGTAGCTTAACTTTCTCTTTTAAATCAATGATGATGTGATTTTTATCCTGAATTTCAGACTCGAGTAAACCATTGCAATATTTGATGTCATCGCGGTTTTGTTGCCATTCAGCGTTTTCAATTTTTAAATCCGCAATTTCTTTCTCGTGTTTGAGACAAAGACTTTTTAAAGACTCATTGTTTTTGCAAAGCTGACAAGAGTTTGAAAGATTTTGATTTTGAAGTTTCAATTCCTTTTTAAGACTTTGAGCTTGACACCATTCAAGCCTTTGTTTGAGTTGACAAATTTCTTTTGAAAACTGTTTTGTCACATCATCATTCTTTTTTTTCAGATTATCATTCTCATGTTTCAGTGTCTCAATTTCCACATTCAACAAGTTATTATCAACACAATGATCATGCTGAAGCATAGAAGTACCAGAATTATAGAGATCATTCATGATAACAGACAAAATATCAGCATTGAGAACTTGTTCCAAGAGTCGATCAGCATCATTTTTTAAAACTCTATTTCTTTGCTTTTGAACCAAAATGTCATTTTTAGTTGCATTGAAAACGTTTATCATATTTTTGACCTCCTTTTGAAGTTCCTGATCCCAACGTGTAGCACATAGACGGAGGTGTTGAACAATTGGCTTCATTTGTTTTTGAAAAATATCTCTCTTTTCTCGCTCGTAAGCGGATTGAAAAGTTTCAATTTTTATTTCAGAATTACGTTCAATTGTTTCCTCCAAAATTTCTATGTCTTCCATAAAGGTTTTGAAATAATTTAAGACACGACAAGTTTTTGGTAAAAGTGTAAGTTCACCGGATGATGGTAAAGGACCATTTATTTGTGCTACAGTTTGGACAGGGGCCTCATTATGAGATGAAACATATGACTCTTCGATAAACCATGATTTCTCAGGTAAATCCTTTTGAGTAACAAAAGATTTAGAAATGTGAGGAGCTTTTGAATAGTCATATGGTGTCCAATATTGAACATAACTCATTTTTGATCGACTCTCGTCTTCAAGTTCTTCTTCTTCCTCAGTATCAAAAACAACAGCACGCACAATTGTGTTATCAAACATGTGGTCCATACTGTAAATCTTAGGGTTTTCTTTGAATGCATTGTGAAGAAACATTGATTTGAAATCGCAAAGTGCAAATCCTTTATCGGGTCTCGGTTTTAAAGCAAATTTCTGAATTGTTGTGACAGAGTTCCCGTGTTTGTAAACAATGTGACGAAATTCTTTGAGTTGTTTTTCAAGATCAACAATATCACCGAGTAAATCATCGATATACTTCCTTTTTCGTTTTTTATGTTCACAAAACTCCTTTTTGCAATTCGACAATTCTGTTTCTGTTTTTGAAAGAACTGTTTTAAGACGTTCAACTAGCATTTTCAAATCACACTTTTCACTTTCAAGTTTCGAAATCAACTTTCCGTTTGACTCAATTAAATCTTGCATTTTGCGTTGAAGATCTTGTTCTTTGTTGTAAGAATCTTGAAAAGATTTTTCAAAACTTTTTGCATTTTTAATCTTGTCTTCCTGATTTGAAAGCTGAATTTTATAACACTCAATATCTCTTGCAAGTGACACATTTTGTTCTTTTAAAGCTTTATTTTTCTCGTTGCATTTAATGATTTGCAATTGTTGAGCATCCAGTTGTTTAGATAACAATATTAGGTCAGGGTCTGGATCAAATGATGGTTCATGTTGTTCTAAATGATCATTTTTATCATTCTCAATAGGATGATCAAATGAAACAACTGTGTCATCATCAAATATGACAACTGTGCTTATTTGTTCATCTGTTTGAGAAGATGAAGATGATTTAGATGGAACAACTTGCGCCATATCTGATTCATAAGCAGACGGTGAGACTATATCATTAATAAAGCATGCATTGAGGTCATGTACCTGAGACAAGCCGTCAGTGTCATACACTGGACCTGAATCATTGAGCTTAAGTTCCTGCATGTTGGCCATAAGCATCACAGCTGCATTAGCTTCTAGATCTTCCATGTCATCGTCATTGTGCACATTTGCCATGAAGTTGTTGTCCTGTTCAGGGAAATGTCCATCCTTTTCATCTTGAAGAGCCATGAGTAATGCTTGCTTGTGAAACTTACTACCCCGAGTTCGCGGTTTAGGACATGCAGTCGCAATATGACCTTGTTCATTACAGTTATAACACCACACTGCATTTCCTGAGTTGGAGTTCCTTGTTGCAACTGGTTCAGACCTTTGCTGAGAAGATCCTGAGTTGTTCCTGAACCCCGCATTGTTACTAAACCTCTGACCATTCCCATAATTTCCTGAAGAACTTCCTGACCCAGATCGACCATAGTTACGATTCTGAATTTCCACTCTTCCATCATTGACAATAGCTTGATTCCTTGTGTTAGAGGATGAACGTTGATGGTTGTTTGTTTTGTTGGAGAATTTGCTAAAAGCACGAGCAATAAGAGCGAGTCCCTGATTCAACGTATTAAAGTCATCATCGTCATCATCATTGGAGTTGGTGTAGTACATAGCATCATTGTTGTGTGATGGAACAAGTTGAGTAGGAGATGAATCATAAGGGACCATTTGGTTCGAGGTGGAAGATTGTGGATAACTGAAGTAGTTCTGCTCTTGAACATATGCATGATTTGACATTGGTGGTGGAGCATAGGGAGATTGAGCTACGAGAGCCAAAGAATTTGATGTTGGTGTGGGTGTGTATCCTACTCGTAGAGCTCGATCTTTTTCCACTTCAGGTTCATGGTGTTTCAGAAAATCATACAACAAACCATATGGAGCATCATGAAGATTCTTTGTTTGACGAACAAATGTCACATATTTCTGCCAATCAGGGCCAAGACTACCAACAAATTTGGAGTTCACAGCGATCCTTGGTACTGTGATTTTATGACGTTCCAGATCATTGACTACATTTGTGAAACGATGATAGTAGGATTCAAGTGTCTCTCCTGGTTCAATTGTGATGTCAGTGTATTCCATGTAGAGTTTGGATTCCATGTCATCTTTGTTCAGTTGAGTGCCTTCCATAAGGAGATGAACGTGTTCCCACATAGCTTTGGCTGTTTTCTGAGCATCGACACTTCGATAGATTGGATTAGGTATACCTTGAAGTATATAAGCCATTACATATTGATCAGCTTCACGATGTAGTTTCTGTTCTTCAGTAAGTGAAGTTTCTGGAAGAGGTCTATCACCAGGAGGACGTGGAGGATCAGCAGTTGGATCCCCAGCTTCAAATCTTGTTGGCCACTCAAATGGTCCTTCAAGTATCACTTGCTTTAAGAACTTCCCATGAGGTTTCTTCAGTTCAAGAAATCGTAAGAATCGACTTGACCATTGAACATAGTTCCCAGGTGTAAGCATTGGAGGTGTTTCAAGTGATCCTGCCTCATGTCGGGATTGTTGAGTTGTAATAACTTCACACATTCTGTCAAACCAGTGAGGTTGTTTGGAGGAAAACTGATTGTTTTGTAGTGGCACTTGATATGGTTGTTGTTGAGGAATGATCTGATGTTGTTGCATCATTAGGTAATGATGTAGTGGATTATACGTTTGTTTTTGAGAAGGTTGTTGATTCATTTGGTGCGGAAGGTATTGTTGTTGCTGTTGCGGAAGGTATTGTTGTTGCTGATACTGCTGATGATGTTGCGGAGAATGAGGAAAATAATAATTTGGTGGTTGAGACATCTTTCGTGATTATGGTAAACGAAGATCGTTAAAGATTAATAAAGGTTGAAATTAGTTTTGAGAAACGTGATATCAAACTCGGTAAGTAAATTTGTCTTCAAACTTGATAAGTCCAAATATTGTTCCAAACTTGATAAGTTCTTTGGTTTCAAACTTGATAAGTACTTTGCTTTCTAACTTGATAAGTTTTGATTTCTAACTCGATAGGTTTGTGCTTCAAACTCGATAGGTTTGTGCTTCAAACTTGATAAGATAAGTGCTTCAAACTCGATAGGATGTGTGCTTCAAACTCGATAAGATTTGTGCTTCAAACTCGATAAGATTTGCTTCTAACTCGAAAGAGAATAAAAATTTTGGCAGAGTAACCCCTTAGAAGGTAGCAACGCGGATCCTAACTCGATAAACGATTAGGAAATTAAGGCTAACTCGCCAAAATTCAGTCTTCAAACTCGATAGGAAATTAATGCCTCTAACTCGATAATCAAAGGCACCTAACTCGATAACCAAAGTAACTTAACTCGAAAGAAAAGTTTAGTGAAACACCAAACTCGATAATACTTAGCATACACCTAACTCGATATATTTTAGCAGCTAACTCAAAAACTACACCTAACTCGATATAATTTTCAAACTCGATAACGTTCAAAAATATGCCCAAACTCGATAAAGGTGTAATGAACAGTACCCGAATTTGATAAAAATCACTTTTAAAACTAGTTTTTCTACCAAATCAAACCTAAATCAACCTATATTATCCCTTGGCGAATGATACCACTTGTTAGGTCACCATTTCTACAACATAATCACATAAAATTCTAGAGAGAGAAAGAGAGTTTAGAGAGAGTGTGGAAGGAACACCTAATAACAATATGAGACTAATAACCTTACTAGTGAACCAACCAACCTCAAAATGAGGTTATACATAGGTATTTATAGGTAAGGATTAGGGCTTCTCTAAACTTAGACAATATGACATACTTAGCCCTTAGACTTTATCCAAACCTATAAACCAAGCATAAAACTTACAAAATACATAATATAACTAATGTTATAAGTAAATAATGCAACCTATACCAAAACTCAATGACCGACACTTGAAACAATAAAGTCTATTCCCAACATGGATTGACGGATACTTCTGCAAAAACCTTTCAATGTGCTCACAAACTAATTCTTCGAGCACATTGATTGTGTAATATCTTTCAAACAAAAGTATTTTTGATGGAAATGTGATTCAAAGTATAAAACTCTCGTTGTGTCTCAAAAATGTTTATCATAGGACACACGAGTGATTTCTATAAATCTATTTCTCATCAATCCGTGAATATTCATTCACCGATTCACTCTATCGTGCTGTCTGCTTTGAGACGTTCCGGTATGAGAACATGCTGAGTATGAAGATTCCAAAGTGGATTCTTTGGAAAATTCTATACTACAAGCTGGAAATTCCTGTCAAGGAGAGTCCTCTTTAAAAGAGACTCTACCTGATCACAGGTCGGTTTTCACAAAACCGGAGGATAGTCTGTCCTCGCAGAACGAATGACAAAGCCATGTTCGTTCTCTATCTTTATTGCTAACTGTTTTATTTCAAGGACACATATAAAGATGGTGTTGATGACTCCAGTTTCCAGCTGAATCGGGTCAATCCATACCTCATGCTCACACATCCTCCACACTATCAAAGAAGATGAGAGACTTGCTACAACAAATATTGAGAGACTACCAACAACGCTTCCGCAACTCTGATGAAAAAGTCTCCTGATCCACAACTCTAATGTAAAGTATCCTGATCTAGAAGGGTGTGAGCATGATGGTCCTTAGTCACTACATCACATGAAGGCAATACAACTACGGATGAGCTTGGAGATTTACTTTGGCTGATGATCTCAAAGAAGCTCAAAGATCACATATCTCAAAGGAATTCTTATGCTTGAAGTACGAAGTGTGTTGAAAAGTGAAGAATCAGATCCTACGAGCTACAAAGACTAAAGAATGCTTAAAGACCAAAGTTCTTAATTTCAAAGGTGACCTCGCTTAGGGGGAGATTGTTAGGAATACAAATATTCCTGTAAAAGTCTCGGTCACCTAATGATTGTAATAGCATTAAGTTAGCTTGTAGTTAGTTTATATATTAGTTAGTTAGTAGTAGTTTAGGTAACACCGTGGAAGAAGGACGGGTCTTCACCCACTGTATGCCTGATCCACAGCCCGGGAGTGGGCGTTATATTGTAAGTATAAATACCCCTCTCCACATGTGGAGAGGGTTGGACCTTCACTTAACCTCAATCTAATATTTCTCTTTTTCTCTCAAGGTTCCCTTCTTTCTTTCTTTCTTCTTCTCTTCTTCATTTTCCACGCCTCACAAATCACCACTTGAACATGTTTCCTACATAGTTAGTATTCTACATGACGGCCATGCTTTGACGTCGTCACATTTCCACTGGACCGTCACCATTTTTGCTCTTGACGCCGTCATCAAATTGCTCTTGACGCCGTCAGGTACTGTTCCCAGCAAGGAAAATTAAGACTTTGCCGTTTTCTTCACTTTTATGCTCCAAAAACGTCCAAAATGCTTCCTTTTCCAGAATTCACTCCAAAAGTACCTAAAATCACAAAAGGAACGATTTAGGGCATTATTTGATCAAATAAATCCAAATTCCGGCTTAAATGACCCCCTAACACATAAATATGAAACACTTAAATGATATACATGTCTACTATTAAACTACTTTTTTTTATGTTGAAAACAAACAAACAATTACCAGAAAAATGAGATATTGCCCAATGTTCAGCTGGTATCTTGCTCAACCATTCGTGTGCTTCCTTCTTCATAGCCTTCAAATGTTCCATACACTTTTCAAAACCAGACAGGGTTGTAACAGATGCACATCTCCACAAAGCTTCCTTATATTCCAATCCACTAAACTGCTACCTCATATTTTCATGAATGTGCCTCAAGCAAAATCTGTGTTCTGCATTTGGGAAGACAGATTTTAAGGCTGGAATGAGTCCCTGCATAAACCAACAAAGTTAGCAAAATAATAATTTATATTTTGTTGGTTATTAAAGAATTCAACTAGAGGACCATCATTTACTAACCTTTTGTCTATCACTCATGAATATGAAGTTAGATCTAGGGTCTAGATCTATGTCATCACCCAAGCACATCAAGAACCAAGACCATGAACTCTTACTTTCAGCTTCCACCAAGGCATAAGCCAATGGGTAAATCCCATTGTTAGGATCAAGTCCAGCAGCCACCAACACTTGGCCTGGATAAGGACCTTCCATGAAACAACCATCTAGCCCCAACAATTCTCTTTTGCAAGCCTTGAAGCCTTCCTTCAACGGTCCCAAACAAACATATATTCTTTTAAACACCCTTCTAGGCTCACTAGGATTAGCAGAATCTCTATCAATTGCAAGCTTTGCAGTCGTATTAGGGTTTGTAGACAGTAATTCACCAATATAATCCCTAAGCATCATATACTGCAGGTTGTGATCACCTGCAACATCTTTTTCTGCTTTAGCTTTGGCCCTGAATGCTTTTGTCTTAGTAACCTGAAGATGTAATTCACGCTGGAGCTGGTCTTGAACTGCCTTTCCTGGGATCTCTGGATTAACCTTAACTAGGTCGTAGATCTTGTTTGCCAAATATTTATAAGTGCAGTGTTTGATTTCCCTTAATTGAAGGCAAGTGTGTTTGTCTTTGTATGTCTTTACTATCCAGTTTTTCTTAAGTTTGTCTTTGCCAACATACAACACCAGGGGCATTCATCATCAACATCATCAGAAGTTCCTACATCGTTTCTCTTTCTTTTACTCCTTCTACCTAATGGGCCACTTGATCCACTAGGCCCAACACCTGTATCTACAGTTGGGCCTGTTGATCCACTTAAGACTGACTCTGTAAAGATAGGAATTTGGTTATCACATACAGCTCTTATCCTAATACCATCATTCTTGACCAACTTCAAACTTCTCCTGCTCTCAACTGCATGCATGTATACTCTTTCCTTCACCTCTTATGGGGTTGTAAACTCTTGTCCAGTGAAAAAATAATACTTCATAATAGGATTCTCTGACATGTCAACTCCAATTGCTCTTCTTATTTCCCTTAACTGTTTCCTAACAACAGAATCTGCTTCACCATCAGAACCTGATTGACTCTCGAAACCTTCAACACTAACAGCTTCTACTCTACCTACAACCTCTCCAACTAAACTGTTGTTGCCAATGATGTCATAAGCTTTATTCCCTGTTAGTCTATACTTATTTACTTGATCACCACTGCTATTGCCAATACTGACAGAAGGATTATCCCTTGCTAGATGAAAACCGTTTACTTGCACATGAGGCTCAACTCCAGTGTGTCCTTCATCATTCATAACTGCAGCCTCTCCTTCATCACCTGAACCTGCATTGTCACTTGACCCTCCTTCATAATCACTATCATTGACATTATGAATGTCATCCTCCTCATCCTCTTGTGGCCCGACACCATTACCCTGCTGAACCTCACCCTCTAGTGCCTCTTGCCTGTTATCCTGTTGACCCTCAGCTGTATGTGTTTGGGGATCATCTAGGCCAAAAACAGGCAACCCTACATTTAAGTCCAAGTCAGCAACACCAAAATGTTCATCAGGACTTAATCCACTAGTGGTGTCGACATTCATGGAATCCAAATAACTAAATGAAAGAGGCATATCTAACTCATTCTCATCAAAGTTCATCATCCTAACTATATCAGCAAGTTTTTTTGACATAATCTCCTTACTAGCAGCTACAACTGGGGTGAAACTTAAATTTAAACTTCCAAACTGTGAATCAATCTGGGGAATGTCATTGTTTTGATTTTCACCACATTCACTTAAAGTCAATTGTGTAAAATGGGTACCTTGAGTTGAGTTGGCTGGAAGTGGAACAGTATCAGTATTATCAGGCCATGTCAGGGCCAACATTTGAGGAGCTTTAGTTACCTTAGAGGCACTAGGTGGACTAGACACAAGTTCCTCTATTACTACCCTTGTTTTACCAGTGACCCTAGAACAACCGTGCTTTATGTAGACTTCTATCAACTTGAAACCACCTACTAGATAACCCAAACATCTGACATCATCATCAGATGACAGGGGAAACAGACCGTGGTCTAAAGTACTCATAGGACTAAGATAGTGGTAAAATAGAGGCTCATTCTGACCTGTGTAGCCCAACTGAAGCACCATCTGGTCCAGATCAAAGACAGAGAATACATCAATATCCACCATGTCAAATATGTCTTCAGCACCACCAACGTATTCCCTGATAGGGAAACGCATAAATGCCCCACCATGATGTATTCGTATGGTGAATAAATTGCGATGAAATTCTGCAATATAAAGTCAATTACTTAGTACCTAAACATATATAAACACAAGCTAAGAGCAAAATAAGCTCAAATCAACTGGACTTAAACTCATTACCGTAGTCATTCTCACATTGCGCCTACAACTCATCTGCAGGGACTGTCACTCCTCTTTTGTGCATCTTCCACATTGGTGCGGACATTGCTCGGGACGCTTTTCGATACTTTTGTGATTTTGACGTTGATGTGATTGAGCGGGAAAGTTTTTTGCAGGCATATCTTGGAAAACGAAAGCTTCAGGAAAAAGTGAATAGAACCTTCTTTATAGCAAACTTTTAGGGACGAAATACGCAAATCACTGTAGCAACTACTCTTGCAGCAATCTTTTAGGGACCAACGGCGAGAATTACTGTTGGAGGTGTTTAACTGTGAAATGACTAAACTACCCATGGTAGACGCGTCAGCTAACGCTGCAACCAAACGTCCATTTCTCAAAAGGACCAACCGCGCCAATATCGACAAGTTCAAGGGCGAAAATGAAAAAAAAAGTTTAAGGACGATTCACGTGAATTGTGACAAGTTTAGGGACCAACGGTGAAATTTTGTCAAATAAGTAAGATCAATGATGTTGTCTTCTGTCCTTAACTTGTCTAGAAATTTTGTCTAATCCTTGCATATTATCCGTGTTTGGTATTACCAGACTTCTAGAATGATGATAAAAAGTCGCAAAATGCAGATAATATGTTTTAGTTTGTATCAAACTATGAACAAATATTAAACACATATAATCTGGCAAGATTTTAGCCAAACGTTCAACAAAATAAGTTGCAAACTATGAGCAAAGAGGACCAAACTTTTTTTACATACCAAGGGACTAATCTCCTCTTTTTATTTTCCTTCCATCTTTATTTGATCTAATGGATGAGATTAATCCAAACAATTTATAAAACCCACTTTCACCCTTTTTTTTTCAAATATTAATATCTTTTAAACCGTTAATCATTAAGCAAAAAAAGTTATACCGTTACGACGGGCATTTAATTATCTTTCTATAGATAGCCACTTTGACATATTTTCGACAATTTTTTTTTCGTTTTTTTTACGTTTTTTTTCGTGACCGAAAAATCATATATGATATGTAATATCGAGAAAAGTTCATTTAGGGACTAAGTTTTTGTTACATACTGAGGGACAAATCTCAACCCTCCATTTAGTTGATCTAATTGTGTGGATTAACCTAACATTAAATATGTAAACCTAAGTCCATATTTTTTTTTTTTCTTTTTCATTATCTTTTTTATTATTCACTTTCTTTCTTTATTTCTTTATTTCTTTCTTTTTTTTTTCCCTTTTTTCCCAACTAAAGATATTTTTTTTTTCCTTTTTTTTCTAATTCACCTTTTTTTTTTCATTTTTTTAAATCAAGCTTTTCTTTTTCAAATAAATTCATGATTTTTTTCATTTTATTAAGTTTTCGTCCTTTTTTGTCTGTTTTCACACGTTTATATACTTTTTCAGATGTTTTCGTCTGTTTTCAAATGTTTTTGTCCATTTTCATAAGTTTTCATCCATTTTTTTTACGTTTTCGTCCGTTTTTTTTTCTTTTCGTCTGTTTTGAGACATTTTAATCCGTTTTCGGCAGTTTTTATACGTTTTCAAACATTTTTGTCCATTTTCATACGTTTTCATCCGTTTTAATACGTTTTTGTCCATTTTCAGACGTTTTCGTCCGTTTGTAGATGTTTTCGTCCGTTTTTATACGTTTTCATCTGTTTTTGTCCATTTTCATACGTTTATATAAGTTTTCGTCCGTTTTTACACGATTTTATCCGATTTTATACGTTTTCGTCCGTTTTCATATGTTTACATTTGTTTTCGTCTGTTTTCATACGTTTTCTTCTAATTTCTTACATTTTCGTCCATTTTTTAGACGTTTTCGTCCTTTTTCCTACATATTTGTCTGTTTTCTTACGTTTTTGTCCATTTTCATAGGTTTTTGTTCGTTTTTAAAATTTTTCGGCCATTTTTAGACGTTTTCATACGTTTCTGAATATCACAAGTGATATTCTGTGATACTCAGACGTTTTTGTCTGTTTTCGTCTATTTTTGTACATTTTTGTCTATTTCAAACGTTCTCGTCCATTTTCTTACGTTTTCGACAGTATTTATCCGTTCTCAGACGTTTTTATCCGTTTTCAAACGTTTTCATCTATTTTTTTTACATTATCGTCTGTTTTCAGACGTTTTCATTTTTTTATACGTTTTCATCTATTTTAAGACGTTTTCTTCTGTTTTCGTACTTTTCAGTAGTTTTTATACGTTTACGTCCGTTTTCATCAGTTTTCATATGTTTTCGTCCCTTTCCAGGCGTGTTTTTACGCTTTCATACGTATTCGTTCATTTTCTTATGTTTTCGTCCGTTTCTGAATATCACAATTGATATTCTTAATATCACAAGTGATTTTCTTTGATATTAAAAATATCACTTGTGATATTAATAATATCAATTGTGATATTCAGAAACGTATAAAAACGAACGAAAATGTATGAAAACGAACAAAAACAGACAAAAATGTAAGAAAGTGAAAAAATGTGAATTAAAAAAAAGTGAAAATCACTTATGATATTCTGAATATCACTTGTAATTTTCTGAATATCACTTTTGATATTCAGAATATCACTTGTGATTTTCTGAATATCACTTGTTATTTTCTGAATATCACAAGTGATATTCTGAATATCACAAGTGATTTTCAACTAATATTTTGTAACATGAAAATCACAAGTGATAATCTGAATATCACAAGTGATATTCAGAAAATTACAAGTGATATTCATGTTATAAAACGTTAGTTAAAAATCACTTGTGATATTTAGAATATCACTTGTGACATTTTGAATATCACAAGTGATTTTCATGATACGAAACATTAGTTGAAAATCACCCATGATATTCAAAATATCACTTGTGATATTCAGAATATCACTTGTGATATTTTGAGTATCAAAGAATAATACTTTTGATATTTAGAAGCGTATGAAAATGGCTGAAAACATTTTAAAGTGGATGAAAACGTATGAAAATGGACGAAAACGTAAGAAAACGGATGAATATATGTATTACAACGTTTGAAAACGGACAAAGATGTATAAAAATGGACGAAAACGTATAAAAACGAATGAAAACGTATGAAAACAGACGAAAACATATGAAAACGGACAAAAACGTATAAAAACGGACGGAAACGTATAAAAATGGACAAAATCGTATAAAAACGGGCGAAAACGTATATGAACGTATGAAAACGGACAAAAAACGAACAAAAACGTATAAAAACAGATGAAAACGTCTGAAAAACGGACAAAAACGTATAAAAAACGTTTGAAAACAGACGAAAACGTAAAAAAAAATAGACGAAAACGTATGAAAACGGAAAAAAACGCAAAACGTAAAAAAGCAGACGAAAATGTATTGAAACGGACGAATACGTATAAAAACGGACGGAAACGTATGTAAACGGTCAAAATCGTATAAAAACAAATGAAAACGGACGAAAACGTCTGAAAATAGACTTAAACGTAAAAAACGGACGAAAACGTTTGAAAACAGACAAAAACGTATAAAAACGGATGAAAACATCTGAAAACAGACAAAACCGTATATATATATATATATATATATATATATATATATATATATATATATATATAAAACGGACGAAAACGTAGTAAAGTGAAAAAAATCTTGAATTTATTAAAAAAAAAACTTAATTTAAAAAAAGCAAAAAAATGAATTAGAAAAAAAAGAAAAAAGGGAAAAATAAACAAAACAAAAAAAAGGAAAAAAAAACGTTAATTGGGAAAAAAGGCAAAAAAGAAAATTAAAAAAAAAAAGAAAGTGAATAATAAAAAAAACAAAGAAAAAAGAAAGAAAAAAAAAAACATTGACTTAGGTTTCCATATTTAATCTTAGGTTAATCCCTACCATTAGATCTAATTAGATGAATGGTGGGGATTTGTCACCCAATATGAAACAAAAACTTGATCCTTAAAATAACTCACCTCATGTAATATCATATATGATATGATATGTAATATCATATATGATATATGTAATATCATATATGATATGATATGTAATATCATATATGATTATTTTCGGCCACGAAAAAAAAGGTGAAAAAAATGATTTTTTTTTTCGAAAGTATAGCAAAGTGCCCGTCTATAGAAAGATAATTTAATGCCCGTCGCGATGGTGTAATCATTTTCGCTTAACGATTAACGGTTTAAAAGATATTTAAATTATAAAAAATATGTGAAATATTAAAATACTTTTAATCTCAACCATTGATTTCTTTTTTAGATGAATAATGAGGATGGGTCTCTTGATATGTGAGAAATGTTTGATTTTTTAAATATGTCGACTCGCAAACTATTCATTTGTACTACTTTTCATCAAAAGTTTGTTGCTTTAGTTTATGTTAGTTGATCAAAACCTTCTATGTACCTGTTAAATTATTTACTCCCTCCGTCCCACAATAAATGTCCACTTTGAATTTTCAAAGTCTTTCCCATTCAACTTTGACCATAAATATTATTATTTGTGTTATATAATACTTGATGAAAATTATATCAATAAAAATACATTTAAAACTCAATCCATTCATATATTTTTCATAAAGTATTACATAACATAAATAAAAATATTTAGGGTCAAAGTTGAATGAGAAAGACTTTAAAAATTCAAAGTAGACACTTATTATAGGACGGAGGTAGTATTAGTTAGTTGAATGTCAATTTATGCGTAGATGTAAACGAAAATGCCGGCTAAAAAAAGGTGCCGCACTTAGAAAAAAGGGACATATTCTCATTTACGAAGTCAAGCAATGTTAGCATTAAAGTATTTATATATAGAAGTGATGGTCATTCTCATATTGTAACTTTGTGTCGTTTGTTAAGATTAGTAATAGTTTAGTCATTGGGCCTTGGACTTGGCAAGCTAATATGTTATGTGCTATGTTTCATAAGCCTTATTATCTAATCATGTAACCAAGTCCAAGCCCAAATCCATTAGAAAGCCCATGAGGCATTTCTCTCTAACTATATAAGGCACCTTACCTCTCATTTGTAAGATGTGCTTGTGTGTGTATTGTGTGTGTTTTTAATAAAAGTTCTCTTTATCTTATTCTCTCTTTTATACAATATTAACACCACACCATATTGCATCAAGTCACCATCTTTCCTTCTTCTAGTTATTATATTGGTATTAAAGTTGATATATCTAAGGTCCTACAAGTGGTATCATTCGCCTAACAATGATTTAGGAGTGTGTGGTAATCATAGTTTTCAAGTTTTTTCTTAAAAAGTTGCATTTTTTCTTGTAAAAGTGCACTTTTTCTTTAAAAAGTCTTGATCTTTAAGTGTTTTAGTGTTAAAGTTGTTGTTTTTCTTGAAGCTTTAGTGAATCTAAGTGTTTTGGGAAAGATTTGATCAAAAGAAACAAGTGGAAAAAGTGTTTTTGGTTGAAAAAATCGGATTTTTCAAGCTTTCTGGTCTCCTTACGCGTAACTTGGGTGAATAGTACGAATCTACAGCTGTGAACAGTACTTTCTGTCCTTTTTACGCATAAGATTTGGTCAAAACCCTTTTCCTACGCGTAACTCTGGTCAAAACCCTCTTCTTACGCATAACTTTGGTTTTCTACGCATTAGATTGAGATCCTACGCTTAACATTGGTTTTCTACGCACAAGTTGAGATTATACGCATAAGATCTTACACCTAATATTGTTTACGCATAAGTTTCAGAATTCTACGCATAACTTCATCAAAGGTCTTCTCTTCGTGCTACAGTGACTCGGTACTTCCCTGACTTGGATAAGTTTGTGGAATACTTCGACAAGGGATATCTTTCAAGCTTGGACAAGTTTGAGAGATCAATTTGGTTGAAAAACCTTACGCGTAACTTTTCTTACGCATAAACTCAAAGTTTACGCGTAAAAATCAAAGCTTACGCATAAACATTTTGTTTACGCATAACCTGAAAGTTTACGCATAACTTTTCTTACGCGTAAGATTTGAAGTTAACCATAAGATTCTAAGTTAAGCGTAAGAATCACTGTTTACGCATAAGATCAAGGTTTACGCGTAAGTTTTTTGATTCTTGACTACCAAACTTCAAACGGCCATAACTTTTGAACCGTAACTCCGTTTTCGACGAATCAGCTGTCAAAACGACCGCAAGACCGAGAAGAAGGACACGTTGAATCATCTAAAGATCATTCAAGCCCAGCTTCGAGGCCCAAATCCACTCCGAACGGAAGTTATTGAGGTTTTAAGGTTTTAGATCAAATTTTTCACCATAAAAACTTGCATTAACTTACACTAAACGCAACTCCTACTTCGTTGAATCGATCCAAGAATCAACTTTATCAATCTACACTTCATCAATGGCTACTCAGCAAGATATTCATGCAGCCGGTGCGGAAAACCGACCTCCAATGCTTGAAAAAGGTGGATATCTCCCATGGACAAGCCGCATGCTTCGTTACATCAAAACAAAGCCTGATGGTAAATTAATGATCCAATCAATTGAAAAAGGTCCATTTCAACCAAGACAAGTTCAAATTGAAGGTAATCCAAATACAACACCTCCTACTCAACCATTCGTGCGTGAACAAACAGAAGCAGATTACACAGAGGAAGACAAGAAGCAGATCGTCGCGGATGATATGGCAATGCATTTAATCCAACTTGGATTACCACGCGAGATCTTTGCTGCGGTCGACAGTTGTGCAACTGCTTATGCTATGTGGGAACGTGTTAGAAAGATATGTCATGGAACAGAAATTGGACAACAAGACGTTGAGAACAAACTTCTTACTGAATGGGAGAATTTCACATCCACTAAAGGTGAACAGATTGAATCATACTACACAAGGTTTTGCACTTTGATGAATGAGTTAATCAGAAACAAGTTGACACCTCGAACAATTGCAACAAACATCAAATTCATCAATAACCTTCCAGAAGAATGGGGTCGTTATGTTACAATTGTCAATCAAACAAAGGACTTACATAAGGTGAACTATGATCAACTCTATGACTTTTTGAAGCAAAACCAAGCTGAGGCTAATGAAGTAAGGAAAGAAAGATTGGCAAAGAATCATGATCCTCTCGCATTAATTGCTACTACACCAACACTGCTACCAGTGAACACACAACAACCATCATCATCTTCCACTCACAACTACATGCAACCATCATACATTCAACAACCAACACCGGTCTACCAACAACAGTTTTACCCACAGCAACAACAACATGTTATTCCACAACAGCAATACCAACAATTCCAAGAACCAGAATTCACTGAAAATGATGAAGCTACTGCAGCACTGACCCAAGCGTTTGCTTTTCTGTCAAAGGCATTCCAAGGACGCTATTCTACACCAACAAACAACAACCAAAGGATTTCATCGAACACTCGCAATAAGCAGATTGCTCAGCCGAGTTTCAATATGGGCAACGGAGGCCAAATGGTTGGAGTTTATGGGAATCAGCAAGGATATGCTACTGGAATTAACATGGGGAATCAGAATATGCTAAATGCAGGGAATCAGAATGCATGAAATCAGTATGGTCAGTATGCAGGGAATCAGTTGGGTCAGTTTGTTGGAAATCAAAGGGGTCAGAATGTTGGTAATCAGGCAATGGGTAATCAGAATAGAAATGTTGAAGCTCCAGTAGTTGGGAATTTAGGAAATGTGAATCAAGGTAATCCGGTAAAGTGTTTTAACTGTCAGGGTGTAGGTCATATGGCAAGGAACTGTCTTACTAAGCCGAACAAGAAAGATCTAGCGTACTTGCAAAAAGCAGTGATGTTGGCACAAAAGGCAGAGGCAGGATTTCAGTTGAACGCAGAGGAGAATGACTTTATGGCTCTTATGGATGACATGGAAGATACATAGGATATCGATGCCAACTGCATATTCATGGCGAATCTTCAGGAAGCTAAGTATGACACGGATTCTGACACACTTCCTGTTTATGACACCAATGCACCATCTGAGGTACCAAATTTCAACACATGTCACAATAATGATATATTTGATATGTCTCCTCATGAGGAACAACATTCTGAGAAGCTAGCACCCACTTATGATACATACCTGGACACGCCAAGTAGTAGCAATACTCCTTCAGCAACTCCAGATGTGAATCATAATGGAGGCTTCGTTTCACAGCATGCTGAGAATGATGAGGAAACACGTGCTTTATTTGAATCATTATTAAATAATTGTGGTATTGAAATCGAGAAAGTGAAAAAGGTCAATCGCGATGTTAAGGCCGCGAATGTCAAATTGACCGCTGAGCTTGAGAGTTACAAGGAAAACGCTAAAGCTTTTGAGTTTCATCACAAAAGATTGTCTGAATTAGAAACTGGTTATCAAAATTCCGTTTCGAGGGAAAAACAATTGCAACTCAAGTTTGATACACTTGATGTTAATTCTTTCAAAAAGATAAAAGCTTTAAACGCGGAAATTTCTGATTTACAAAACCAACTTTCTAAACAAAAGTCAGCTTATACCAATCTTGAAAAAGAAAGGGACGAGCTGAAAAAGGACTTTGCTAAGAAAGAAGACAAACTTTTGGCCGAAATCGTAGAGTCAGCACACATGATTGCACATTTAGAAGAATTAGTGGTTAAGTCGGGTCAGTCAAGTCAAACAATGAAAATGATTTCAAATCAAACTAATCCGGTTTACCATACGAAACATAAAGTGGCTCTTGGTAACAACAACCCCGGTAATCTCAAGAAAGCTCAGCAAGAACAGAATGTTTTGTACAATGGTAATGTGATTTACACTAAACATGATCCTCCCGTCGTTCGGGATTCTGTGCAAACGATAGAACATGTCGAAGAGAGCATTTCTAAAATGAAACAAAAGGATTTGAAACCCATTGATTACAACAAATTGAACAAACTTTCGGGAATTACTTTTGTTCCACAAAAAGAACCATCTGTGTTTTCCATAAAACGACCATTCTCAAAAATGTTTTCTAAGAAAGTAATTGTTTCCAAATCTCTTTCAAAAATGGAACAAATTTCTTCTAACAACACTTTTAATACAAGTGAGGCTAGAGAAATTTTGGATGACGTTAAAAAGAGAATTCAAGAACTTCAAAATATTTTTGCTTCTAAAACTACAATCAATATTAACAACTGGCATTCTAGTTTTCATATTGAGCAGAAAAAAGTTTTTGAAAACGAAATTACTATCCCACTGAATAACATCAGTGCGAGGGTAATCCATTTTGAACAAGCTTTCTTAAAAGAAACGACTGATTTTGTCAAGGACCACAAATCCCTGGTAAACGAAGCTAATGAAACTCGTGAAAACATGAATGTTTTGGAAAACCTAAATGATTCTCTCTTCGAAGCTGTTATGACCACTGACATTATGTCCATCATTTTACAAACATATTCTGTTCAAGACGATGAAAGACTGAGAGCTGAGACCTCCGAAATTGTTTCAAAATATGAAAATGCTCTTATAAAGCTTGAAAAAGAAAATGTGTCATATTTTAAACAACTTGATCGAAAAAAGGAAGAATGCAAGTATGACAAATTGTCGTATGAGCGTGCCTTAAAGAACATGCAAGAGCAAAATGATCTTTTGAGGGCTCAGCTTGAAAGTCAAAAAGGAAAGGGTGAGGAAACTAAGTTTGCAAAACCGTCGACTTCGGAGAAACCAAATGTTTCAAACACGGGTCAAAAACCAAAGATGTCAATTTCAAGGTTTGCTCCAAAAGTCGATGAGAAAAAGGATTTGACAAAACCAGTCACTCCAACACCCTTGCCCAAGAAAAATGAAAATGAAAAGATTGTTGATAAAGGAAAAGCGGTTGTCGAAACACCAAAAGTGATAGCACCTGGCCTTTTTAGGATTAGTCCCACTAATGCGTCTGCCTCCACATCTAAGACATATGCGTGCAAAAAGGATAATTCTAAAGAGTCTAGGAATGCTAAAAAGGAAAACAACATAAATCCTAACGCGTGTGCCTTACCTTCTACAGGATTAGAAAGCACCTCTAGGAGCAGCAGACTAAAGCCTAGGAGCAATACAAGGAACAATAGAGTCTCGCCTGTTTCTAAGAGTAGTAGCAAGAATAAAGCCGAAGAAGTAGAAGAACACCCTAGGAATTTATCGCTTTGTAATAAGAGACATGTTTCATCTGAATGTAATGTCGAAAGTACTATTTCTAATGCATGTAATGACTCTGTTTGTTTAATATGCAAGAAATGTTTAATTAATGATGTTCATGATGAATGTGTTTCTAAGAATGTGAATGTTACGCCTAAACAGAAGTATGTTCCAAAGGGAACTAGTGCCAGATCTAGATCTATAGAAAGATTAGTTTCACGCTTTAGGTCTACCACTAGTAGTCGAATGCCTAGGAACTACCTTAAGTTTTGTATGTGGATTCCGACGGGTAGAGAGTTCACTCTTCAGGACGGCAAATTAGAAATAGCTCAAGCTAAACAAGTAGCCACTGTCTATGAGTGTGATTTAGATTTTACTCCTAACCCAATGGAACCAAATTCAACACGGTTTCCAAATACAAACTCTTCTATTCTTGGCAGGTTATCGAAATATGTCTTTGGATCGTCGACTCGGGTTGCTCCAAGCACATGACCGGGAATTTAAAGCTGCTGATCAATTTCATCTGGAAATTCATGGGAACTGTACGCTTTGGAAATGATCATGTAGCAGCTATCCTGGGTTTTGGAGATCTTCAGTTTGGGAATTTTTTGATCACTCGAGTTTACTACGTTGAAGGGTTGGGACACAACTTGTTTTCAGTTGGGCAGTTTTGTGATGCAGATTTAGAAGTTGCATTCAGGAGAAACACGGTTTTTATAAGAAATTTGGTTGGTGATGATCTCTTAACTGGTAATCGTGGTACAAATTTGTATGCTATCGACATCAACCAAATGGCTTCTACATCACCAATTTGTCTTATGACAAGGGCAACTGAAACTAAGTCCTGGCTGTGGCATAGACGTTTATCCCATCTCAATTTCGACACCATCAACAAGTTAGCCAAAGACAACATCGTCACCGGACTTCCTAAGTTCAAATACACCAAGGAACACCTATGTCCATCATGCGAACAAGGAAAAAGTAAAAGAGCATCATATAAACCCAAAACCGTACCTAGTTCGGAAGCAAGGTTACATATGTTGCACATGGACTTATGTGGCCCAATGAGAGTTGAAAGCATTAATGGGAAGAAGTATATTCTTGTTATTGTTGATGATTATTCAAAATATACTTGGGTAAAGTTTTTGAGATCAAAAGACGAAGCACCAGGCATTATCATTACCTTTCTGAAGCGTATTCAAGTTCTACTTCAAGCTCCAGTAAGGATTATAAGGTCAGATAATGGCACAGAATTCACAAATCAGGAGTTAAGAACTTACCTCGAAGATGTTGGAATTACACATCAAACATCAGTTGTTAGAACTCCACAGCAGAATGGGGTAGTTGAAAGAAGAAACCGAACTCTTGTTGAAGCTGCTCGTACAATGCTGATTTTTTCTAGTGCACCACTATTCTTATGGGCTGATGTTGTAGCCACTGCTTGCTTTACTCAAAACCGATCCCTAGTCCATCCGAGATTCAATAAAACCCCATATGAGCTAGTGAACAACCGTAAACCTGACATCTCTTACCTTCACGTGTTTGGTGCTTTGTGCTATCCGACGAATGACAGAGAAGATCTAGGAAAGTTGAAAGCTAAGGGTGATATTGGAATCTTCATTGGATATTCAGAAAACTCGAGGGCATTCAGGGTGTATAATAGACGAACGAAAAAGATAATGGAGACGATGAATGTGAAGTTTGACGAGATTTCACAAATGGCTTCTGAGAGATACGCTCTAGAACCCGCGCTTAATCCGATGGCTTCTAATCAAAACAGATTAGGACTCGCACCAAACCAACAGACTTCTGGACACATCAGTTCAGGACTCGTGCCTCAAGGAGCTCAGTCAACAAACACGGACAAACCTTCAGAACAAGAACTGGAAAATTTCTTCGAGTTAATGTTTGATGAATATTATGGTGGAACTTCGACAAATGCATCTCAACAACATTCCGCTGCACCCGCTCAAAACCATCAACCACCACCACCATCACAAGATGTATCTACTACAATCGAAGCTGAAGCACCAACTCCCTTAACATCATCAACATCTACTCCAGCAACTCCAGTTATTGAACCTGTTCTACCAAGAGTTGATGAGCAAAACCAAAACACAAATTTTCAAGAAGAACCTACAACTAATTCAAACGATGTTGCGTTAAAAGAAGAAGAAGCATTTGAAAACCCGTTTGCATCAGACTCTACTGAATCTTCTTCAAGGTTACAAGAACCATCTAACACACATTCGTTACACCCAAGGTACCCTTTTACGTTTCAATGGACAAAAGACCATCCAATAGAACATGTTATTGGTGAACCTTCAATTCCAGTTCAGACGAGGAGACAACTTGCCACCGATCTCGAATTGTGCATTTACATTTGCTCAATAAGCACCAAAGTACCTAAGAACATTCGGGAAGCAATGGCAGAAAACCCATGGATTGAAGCGATGCAGGAGGAATTTCTTCAATACCTGTTACATGATAGTTGGGAACTTGTTGAACGACCACTTGATAAACGTGTTCTTGATCTCAAGTGGTTGTGGAAGAACAAACTGGATGAGGAAATGACTGTAATTCGCAACAAAGCTCGTCTCGTGGCTAAAGGTTATCCACAAGAAGAAGGGATAGATTTCGAAGAATCATTCGCGCCTGTAGCTAGACTTGAAGCAGTCCGGATTTTCTTAGCCTATGCAGCTCACAAAAACATCACAGTCTATCAGATGGACATTAAGACTGCATTCTTGAATGGAACTCTGAAAGAAGAAGTGTATGTGAGTCAGCCAGAGGGATTCATCGACAGAGATCATCCAGACTACGTCTACAAGCTTAAGAAAGCAATTTATGGTTTAAAACAAGCTCCAAGAGCGTGGTATGACGAACTATCATCTTTCTTGCGCAAAAACAATTTCACAAAAGGAACGGTTGATGACACCTTGTTTATCAAAAAGTTCAAAGATGACATTTTGATCGTTCAAATCTACGTGGACGACATAATTTTTGGATCAACCAATCCTAACCATTCAAAACATTTTGAAAATCTCATGAAAAGCAAATTTGAAATGTCCATGATGGGGGAACTAAAATTCTTTCTTGGTTTACAAATACATCAATCCCCTCGTGGTATTTTTATCAATCAAGCTAAATATACAATAGAGATTTTGAAAAAACATGGAATGGAAAATTGTGATTCTGTTGGTACACCAATGGTCACTTCACCAAAAATAGGTGCTGATTTGTTTGGAAAACCCATCGATCCGAAAAAATATCGGAGCATGATTGGTTCTCTCATGTACCTAACTGCTAGTCGACCAGATATTCAATTTGCTGTTTGTTTGTTAGCACGGTTTCAGGCAAAGCCTACCGAACTTCACCTCAAAGAGGTTAAATGGATCTTTCGATACCTACGAAGCACCATTAACATGGGACTTTGGTATCCGAAGGATTCGGGGTTTAATCTAACAGCATTTTCAGACGCAGACCATGCTGGTGATCAAGTTACAGCAAAGAGTACATCAGGTGGAGCACAATTTTTGGGTGAAAAGCTAGTAAGCTGGTCATCAAAAAAACAGGATTGTACTGCACTTTCAACCGCCGAAGCCGAGTATGTGTCTCTATCTGCGTGTTGTGCCCAAGTTCTTTGGATGCGGACACAGCTCACAGATTATGGCTTTACTTTTGACAGAATACCTATGTATTGTGACTCAAAAAGTGCCATAGCCATCTCGTGCAATCCCGTACATCACTCTAAGATGAAGCATATCAAAGTCCGCTACCATTTCATCAAAGAACACGTGGAAGAGGGTACTGTTGAATTATTTTTCGTTAAGACTGATTACCAACTTGCCGATCTATTTACTAAAGCCCTTCCAAAAAAAAGGTTTGACTATTTAGTTCGACGAATTGGCATGCGAAGCCTAACTCCTGAGGAGCTAGAACGTCTTCTCGAATCTTCTTGAAAAATGTTTTCAAAATCGCTTCGCTGTAAATATTTTTGAAAAAACAAAATACAAAATTTGAAAAACCAACAAAAACAAAATACAAAAATATAAAATTTTCAAAAAACACAAAAACAATATAAAATCAAAAAATCCAAAAATATTCTTCTCACGACATGTCTCTCGTATAAATCAATATTCTGTACGTTTCTAGAAATGTCATTCAACAATGATACGGACATGTACAGATGCTTGAGCGGGAGTTCTTTTTAATGTTTTTTCTAAAACATGTCGTTTCTCAAAATTTTCTTCACAATGGCTTTCGTATACTTCAGTACGAAACCCGTACTTAAACGATGACTTCTGATTATTTTTCAAATCAAGGACTCGTACGTTCAATGTCGAAATCCTTTTCAAAAAGTTCGAGTCTAAACAAACGAAAAAGATTTCAAGCATAAACTCGTTTTCAAACAGAATTCTTGAGCACTTTTTCAAGTTTGTTCAAAAGATTTCTCAAAATCTCTCAAAATGAGTGCTCAAGAAAACTCCCTCTAAACCCTTAAATTCATTTTACATGAGCTATCATTAAGGGGGAGTATAAAAACTAAATTGTTCCAATTTCATGCGAAATCAAATCTGTCTATCTCTCCAAAAAGCTTTTTATTAATCAGTTGATATAAAAAATATCACGATATGCTATTTTTGAGGGGGAGAAGACATGATTAAATTGTGATCAAAGATGTTTAAAGATTGTGACTGAATCTCAAAAGAGCTCGACTCAGTAAGTACCTATGAATTGACGAAGCTTAAAATGTCAGTAATCGAAAAGACTTGTCCTGGACGGGTAATAATTTTAGGCTAGTCTAACTAGTGATGTAAGCGTGTCTCGAATAGGACTTGTCTGAGTAGAATGTACCGTATCGAGAGACTTTCTTTGGACTTGACCAGGACGGGTAATAATTTCAAGCTAGTCTAACTAGTGATGTAAGCGTGTCTCGAATCGGTCATGTTCGCTGAAAGTGGATCAATTCAAAAAGTGCAAACTCCTCACGCATGTGCAAATTTCTTAAATATTCATGAGCACATGTGAAGGGGGAGTCCTTCAAAAGAAATGCAAAACTCTCGAAGTGTCAACAATGTGTTTTATTATCATAAACACTTTGAGAGATTTTCAATAAATGGTTTTCATGGCAATGATAGGATAGTCATGGAGTTATAAGGTGACTACGGTTAGGAAAAACCGTCCTATGATCCGCCAGAGCCGGAGGGATCTACCCAAGGACAAATCCAATAAATTAGAACTAGAAGTCCTTAGGTATGATTGAAAAAAGGAGAAAATGAGAAAGGAGAAAGAAGGGGTTGAAGAATTAAAAAGAAAAGTTATGAAAAAGGGTGAAAAGAAATAGCCCTCCATATGTTCAACCTTAGGGCAGACACCGGGTTCAACTCATATGCTACTGGTTGTTACTAAGGTGACGCCGGTATTGAAGACAAAGACGTCATGGACCCAGTGGCGCACTGCACTAAACCTTCTTAACCACTCAAGTTCTCTTAAAAGAGCTTGTTTCATTCTCACGGGGAACCGGTGTAATCTATCGATCTGTCTCTTAGAGATGGTTGATATTGAAGCAGGAGACCTCTTCCTAATCTCCGCATAGGAAATCAAATGTGCACTTATCGAGTCTAGAGCCCCGAGATTCATCAAAAGATCTCATAGGAACACATGATATTTCTACACTGGTTGTTCATCATTAAGGACGCCAGATGTAAACTTTAGAGTCTTACGCAGATCTTAGCAATCTGCCAGAACATTTATGAGAGGATTCATTTTTGTGATTCTCAGTGATTGAATGGAAATTCCTACCAAGGTCAACATCAAGCAGCCCTGACAGCAGGTCACTTCGGTAATTCTTTATAGGTTACGCTTAGTGTTCGCGGTGGTTTCAAACGGTCTACAGTCGTGGAGTGATCCCCAGCGACTCACCCAGTCATTGAGCTACTAAGTAGGTCTTGTAAGCTCTCTCGAGAGTATCTGACATGGGAACGGCCATGGTAAGGATTAGAAGGAGTCTTCACACTATGCTGTTGACAATCTCTAATTCCTTATCTGTAAGTACCGGATGTTTTATTGCTAACTGTTTATATGCAAGGACACTTCATCTCCATGGCAACAGATTCCACGTGCTCATACATACATCTGGAAGTTACAGAAAGCTCCCTCAAAGATCTATACAACACAAAGTTCAAAGAAAGATTCTACGCCAAAAAGAAGAATCTACAAAGTATAAAGACTAAAGATCAAAGTGAAAGAAAGGGAACTACGTGCATATGAATATCAAAGTCCAAAGATGTATGAGCATGTTGGAATGGCAAACAACCACCACAGACGCAGAAGTGACGAAAGACAGATAACTCCACATCACTAAGGAACAAAGAACGATGAAAAATCAGTCATCAAAGATCACAAAGCATGAAGGAACAAAGACTAAAGACTGTTCTACCATGACACACAAAGTTGAAGACAAAGAACACGGAAGACCCACTCACGTGGAGCATCATTCGAATGACCACCCCTTAGGGGGAGATTGTTAGCATTAAAATATTTATAAATAGAAGTGATGGTCATTCTCATATTGTAACTTTGTGTCGTTTGTTAAGATTAGTAATAGTTTAGTCATTGGGCCTTGGACTTGGCAAGCTAATATGTTATGTGCTATGTTTCATAAGCCTTATTATCTAATCATGTAACCAAGTCCAAGCCCAAATCCATTAGAAAGCCCATGAGGCCTTTCTCTCTAACTATATAAGGCACCTTACCTCTCATTTGTAAGGTGTGCTTGTGTGTGTATTGTGTGTGTTTTTAATAAAAGTTCTCTTCATCTTATTCTCTTTTTTATACAATATTAACACCACACCATATTGCATCAAGTCACCATATTGCATCAAGTCACCATCTTTCCTTCTTCTAGTTCTTATATTGGTATTAAAGTTGATATATCTAAGGTCCTATAAGCAACTTCATCATATAAAAAAGACACTAACATTTTTCTTTACATAAATTAACAATGCAAGTCTTTGAAAGCAGCCTTAAGGTTTTTTTCTTTTTAAAACTTAAAACATTTGAAATCTACCGAATGAGTACGTATTTCTTTTTTCTCTTGATAAAGACGGCTAATTTTGAAACTACGTTTGTGAAAATATCTGTTTGTCAACGCTTGAAATAACTTCTTATGTGTTCATATATACAACCCATGAAAGGACACCAAAAAGTCACGACTCAACATACAGAAAAACTACCGCGCCATTTGATGAAGCATACAAAACGCTTAAGAAGACCTTAGTTTTAATTTGGAGACGCATTTCTAAATTCCATTAACCATTTTCTGTAATTATGTATTTGAACTAGCTCGAAAAATCGCATATGCAATCTACGTAATCTACAGACTATGTACACCGTCTCTACGAAATTGCACGCACAAATATAAAACAGTCTCTTTATTTATAAACATCAATATCCGATCAATATACATAAAAATGAGTACAAATACAGTAATCCAAACAACTAGAAGAATACAAAAATAACAATGACAATGTATCGAAGAAACAAATAAGACATGATCCAAGAATCATGAAGAATAACGATGCATGATGATCATATATATCTACCAATCGAAATCACATTTGGTCCTTTGAAATCCCCTTGAAGAAACTCTACCGCCAGTAGTCAATGGTACCTTCAAATCACATTCAAACTTTGGTTTAAATTTAGGTTTAGCCCACCCAACCTTCAATCTCATTTTAAGCTTCAATTTCAAATCAATCTCATAAACCTCGTCGCTACTTTCCCTCGTGTATTTTGATCTGTCACCGTTTCCTAAAACAACCAATCTCTCACCAATAAACTCGGTCGCTAAATCTTTCTCTTGTTTATGTCCCAAATAAAACGTTTCCAAAAAGTTAGAATGAAACCTTTCTCCATGATACTCACCAACGGCTTCGATTCTATCGTAGTATATTCCTATACGTTTATTAGGGTTACGAAACGTCATGTTGACAGCTAGATTGTAGTAAAGAGTGTTGTTGTTGGGTGATAAGTTGAATTGTGTGAGAGTAGCTTCATTGACATGGAATTTGGGAGTGCTAGGACGGTAAATGAGCCAGAAGACAAGGACCGCGATACCAATAAGGACAATGATTGTTATGAGGATTTGACAAACAAGGTTGCATATGCAACTGCATAGACAAGATAAAGGGTTACAACTACTGCCACTATGGCGGTGATAGGATCGGGTTTTTTTGGCTGGTGGTGGGATTGAAGGGCCATAGTAAGCTCCGTTTAAGTGAGGCTGCTCTGCGTTCGACATGATTGAATTGTTTGTTATGAACGTAAGGATGTATGGTATTTATATATAGTAAGGGACTTAATGGTTATGTACGCGTTGATAAGTGTGGGTATGTGTAAAAACTAAAAACACGGTGAGAGTAATCGAGGACTATTCGTTCGCGTTATGTTTTCAACAACAACTACTTAGAAACTTCCATCTAGTGACTTTGTCAAGATGGTCCATTGTTTAATCTCATTGTTTACTAACCTCATTGGTTGTTTCTATATATGGTCCATTGTTTCGTAAGGTTCTCTGATGGGTGTGCAATAAATGCCGTCGTACGGAGCTTCCACTTAAAAAGGCCCACATTTTTATTAGTTTTGCTTTTAAGTACACATAATATTAAGGAATAATTCTCAAAATGCTCTGATTGCCCAATTTATTTGCTTTTTTATCCCAGAATTCATAGTTTCTGTATTTAGACTAGGGTAACTTGTAGTTTTTGGGTAACTGAAATCTGCAAGTGACAAGTATTACTTTCCGGATTACAAGGTAGGGCAACTTGTGTACTTTTTGGGCAACTTGTGTACTTTTGAGCAACTGGCGGCCCTCGTGTCTGACACTTGGCATCATATGAGTCGAGTTGCCAAGTTGCCTGGTTTAAATATAGAAACTCCAAATTCTGAGGCAAAAAAGCAAATCAATTGAGCAATTGGGGCATATTAGGAATTATCCCTAATATTAAACATATATGATTCGTATATTTCAAGTTTATACGCAATTTTTCTTTAGTTTACAAGTGTAGTGAGACCTCTTTATCATTATACGGCCTTGCGTATCCTCATTTATAAATACGGCATAAATAAATTTTAAATAACCTTTTCTACATTAACATACTTTTAACTTATTACAGACGAGTGGGCACACCCGCGCATTACGGCGTGGTTTTGCCTTCGTTTCTTTTGTCCATATTATTATTATTATTATTATATTTTGTTCCAAAGCAAGAATAGTTATAGCTTATAGGGTTTTATGTAAATGTTTTATAGTGTAAGAGGTTTTTGTAAATATTTTATTGCGTAAGGGGTTTTATATAAATGTTTAATAGCGTAAGGAGGTATTTTGTAAATATTTTATAGCATAAGGATTTTTTCTATAAATGTTTTATAGTACTAGGGTTTTTTTTTTCCTTCCTAATTGTTGGTTACTATTCATAGTGTCACATCAAAACTATGATATATATATATATATATATATATATATATATATATATATATATATATATATATATATATATATTGTTAATATTAATTAATGTTAATGACAATCTATCATGTATGATGGTAAACGGATATACAGGTAATCAAATATGATTTTTTCATGTTTTAGGTTACAACTGCAGAGGTCGAACATTTTTTACTTAATTATACGTGTTTCATTAGGTTATTCACTACAAGAAAACTGCTCGTTAGCGATGTATTTAGCGACTTGCTGTTCAAAGTCGCAAAGTTGCGACACATGTAGCACCATATTTAGCGACACTGTAGCATCCTTGTCGCAAACTATGTCACCGATGACATCGTAATTTGTTTTTAGATGATCTTGTCGCAAAGTGTGCCGCTATTTTCGTGACATTTATCATATTTCTAGAAAGTCCATTATTTTACGACTTCTAAAAACATGTCGTTAACTCGTGACATGCTAACACCATGCCGATAAAGATGTTGCTAAATTTGCAATGTCCTTACTTGCTTTCAAGGATTTACTTTTATATAGAATTTATCGCCGATTTTATGCGATGTTTCGTGTTTGTTTTCTTTGTTGTTTAACATGTTATATTGGACAAAGATGATTATATTTAAGGAGTGAAGCTTTACACGCTCATTTTTTTGAAGGAGGATCTAACCATGTTACCACATTATCCATACCGAGCAAATCAGGGGAGTATTAGTTTCTTTCATTTTCATTTATCTTTACTTTTACATTTTTTATTTTGAACATTGGAGACAATGTTTGATTTAAGTGTAGGGAGGGTAAATTGAGATATCTTGAAAACTATACATTTGATTTTTGTTTTGTTTAATAGTAGATTTGTAATAAAACTAAGAGAAATACATGTTAGGGTAATTTTGGCACCAAATTTAAATTATTTTGCAACAAATAGGAGTGAAACTTTAGTCTTAATAAGCGTCTCATGGATAAGAATTATATGACTAGCGCACAAAAATAAATAAATAAATAAATAAATAAATAAATAAAAAATTTCCTTCCAAATATGTGAGGTTTGCCTTTAGATCTTTAGAAAAAAGCATTCATTGTTGATGCTTGTGAGTGTACCGGTAGTTAAGATTTGCTACATGATAAGAGGCATTAGGACAACCCATGTTTTAAACCTGTATTATAATTACATTGACTTCATTGGTCAAGTAATTTTCCCACACCTTTGCAATGTACTCATTTTTAGTACACGATACCCCTAGTACACCTCTCAGAGCCAATCTTTTTCGTTTCTAACTTTAAGCATCTTACTTAAAAGAAGAATTTGTATACAATCCACCCCCAAATGTACTCTCAAATCGCCTTAGCCTTCCTTGTATGCATTCATCTTTAGTACATTATTGTTACATGTTTAAACCCTTAGTTAATTGTCTAATTGATTACATGGTTGCTAAGTCGAGTAATATCTTGTACATATTATTTTGGGATGATTGAGACTCACGGGTAAAGTACTGGTGTTATGGAGTAATGGGGATGAACGTCATTTGTTACCCCCATATATGCGTTAATGTTTTAAAGTACTCAAAGTGTTTCAATTTTCTTAATTTGAGTCTTTATTTTTAATTATGTAAAAGCTTAAGATTAGGGAGGAAACGAGCTCCCTTTGATATATTATTTTGGATGGTAAAGTAAAAGTTTATGCAAAAATAAAAAAATAAAAAAATAAAAAAAATAAAAAAAAAAGGCAAAAGAAAAGAGAAAAACATACGGGCTACCATCCGTTTCTTTTATTTATGTTTAAGTCAATATAATGTCTTAAAAAATCCAAAAAAAAGAGTCATAGTTAGTTTAAGTTAAGTCAAGTCTTGGCTTAACAACGCCTCATTGTACATGTAATTAACTAAGACAATTGACTAGCCGCCTGCAAAATATCCCTTTATCCAACAAACCGTGTTTTCCATACCCTTACACCTAACGTTATAACCCTTTAAAAGACCTCTTTGGTAGTTTATCCTAGGTGCTTACGCCAAAGTGGTGGAGGTTTTGATCCTTTCCCAAGCCAATGGTAATCTATTTGCTATGAAAGGTAGTGAGAGATATTTTTCCATTTCCATTTGTGATATATAAACTTATAACACCCGAGAGATGAGAGTATCAAACACTAAATGTGAGGTGCTAGTATGTAATTTCCGTGCTTGTTTTGAATAAGGTAGAATGATTATTTATTATAATTACTTTTATTTTAATGTTAAATCACCCCTAACTTGTATTTTGATTGGTATAAAAGCTCATTTGCTTGAGTACAAGCAAATCCCAAATGTAGGGATATTTGATAAGGATTTATTTGATGCGTTTTAGGGGATCATTTAAGCCCTAAATCGTGAATTTATTATCAAATATTGCCTCAAATCGTTTCTTTTCCTATTTTAGGTACTTGGGACATGATTTCTGAAATATGGAGCCTTTTGAAGCATTTTGGACGTTTTGATGCTTAAGAATGAAGAAAAAAAAAAAGTCAAGAAAGTCAGGATTTTACACCTGACGGCGTCGGGGTTGGATGCTGACGCCGTCACTTGAAGATAAGAATGGTGGAATTTTATAATGTGACGCCCAGAAAGATTTTGGAAGATTACACCTGACGGCATCAGGTGTAAAAGAGTTGAGGTCGTCTAGCTTTGCAACTACACGAGACGGCCCAGAACCCTTAACAAGTGACGACGTCAGAAGATCTCTTGGGTGATATGAAACCCTAAAGAGCGGCGTTCTGACGGCGTCAGGACCTATAACCTGACGCAGTTAGCTTGTAAAATCTATATATAGTTTTGGAATTTTCATTCATTAGTGTGGTGTAACATTGTGCAAAACCCTAGAGACGAATTTCTAGAGATTTGAAGGGTTCCCAAGCCCTATTTTCTCTCATGTTTCATTAAAGATAAGTAATCTTTTAATCATTCATCATGTCTATGTGTTGTTTGATTTCTTGTTTATCTTTTCTTCCTTTTAACATGCTAGCTTAGGTTTATTTGTGTTTTCTTAGATTTAATGAAATCTAGTTATTGATTGTTGTAGAGTTGTTTATTGTTTGGTTGATTGATTCGCGTTAGGCTTAAGAAAACTGGCTAATCTCCTATACAGTAACAAGCTTGAACGTCTTAAGAAACGTAATAGGATGTGCACTACGGTTTTATTGGTTGTATTTAATGCATGAGTAGATGTTAATGATTCTATGATAGGGTACTAAACGTGTCATCATAAGAAGAAATCGATATTCATAGAGTTGGGGAAGGCTGTGCATACCCCCACGACTGGTACTAAGGAATACAACCCTTCAACTAAACAATTGCACTGTGACATTCAACTAGCTAACAAGAGATAACCAGGGAGTAAGGAAATCTAAGTAAACACGTTTATCTCACATTAGTAGTGCACCACATTTACTTTTCTTGTTATTTTTATTTTCTGTTTATTTAGTTTAATTCGTAGTTTTGGGTTAGTTTATTAGCAACTAATTCCGCCCACTCTTCCAATACCCGAGATTTTAATTGCTTTCATAAAATATAAAAATATCATCCCTCACCTTTAGACCTAGTTGACCTACACTTTAATCCTAACGACACTATTCCCCTTGAGAACGATCAATCCCCCGGACCTACCATTTACTACACTACAACGGTCAGGTACACTGCCTGGAGGATTGCAAGCTTCTCAAGATCCCTTGAGAAGTAAAACCTTTTCTGAGGTTGCAAAATCCCACATCAAGTTTTTGGTGCCGCTGTCGAGAATAGTTATTGCTTAGGTTAATTTTTATGTTGATTAGGTCTACTCACTATATTCATATCGAGTGAGATTTTTATTTTCTTTTTCATATGATTTCTTTAGCCTATCTTTTTCTTCGTGTCTTTGTTTGTAATCCATATCATCCGCCATCATGGAAGGTGATAATATCCTCGACCCCATCATTCAACAAAACTACCAAAACCCACCCGAACCACCTAGACCCCGCACCTTAGGAGACTACTCCCGACCTAGCCATCAAGGATATTGTTCGGAATTATATTTGAGTTGATAAAGACAAAACATTGAAAGATGATGGACTTAAGAAGACAAAGAGATATTCTACAAAAAGATGGAGATTACAGGAAATATTTTGTATGTTAGGAAGATTTCTTTTTATTCCTTTGTAACCCTAATATCTCTATTATATAAAGAGATCCAGGGATTGATTATTATGTGTGTCAATATGTAAAACACCAGGAAAGGTGTGTGTGTGTGTGTACCTAGGCGTATAGTCTTTGTTTAGACGCATATGGTTTAGTATGTTAAGGCTCAAGGTCAAACCCTTGATCCATGTTACAAGGTGTGTAACACGTACTACACTTGATCACGTAGTATTGGGGCTTATTGTGTTTGTATGTTAGAGTAGAGATGATTGCAAAGAACCTTAATGATAATAATAATATTCTTTATGTTATTCCGCTGTGCTTATTATTATCATTGTGCTTATTGCTTATCCTAGATCAAGGTCTAAATAACCAGCTGGAGTCCAAAACGGTCCTAGAACTTATAGATGGTGTGTGCATAAGTTATATCAGCTATCGAAACACCATTGAGCTCAACCAAGGAGCCAATAAGTCTCCCTTGCGATCTGACACCATCCGATTGGTGCAAAGCTGATGTTCATTCCATGGACTTCGTTCTTAAGATCCAAACCAACATCTCAAGGATTTCCTTAAAATTGTTGATTCCATAGACCTTGATGTTGCCACTCGAGAGACGACACGATTGCGTCTCTTCCAATTCTCTCTACGTGACCAAGCTAGTCAATGGCATGAGCGTTTACCCGCAGGATCCATCACCTCTTGGGATGATCTCACCTTTCGTTTCCTTACTTAATTTTTTCCACCGAGGATAACTACCAAGTTAAGGAATGACATATTGATGTTCCAACAACATCAAGGTGAAACTCTTTATGCACCATGGACTCGTTTCAAGGACTTGCTCCAAAAAGTCCCTCGTCATGGCATCGATCTTTGGCTCTAAGTCCAAATCTTTTATGACCATGTCAATTATCACACCAAACTTACCATTGATCAATTGGCCAACTGAAAATTACGAGAGAAGGATGCAAGGGAATCATGGGACATCATTGATGAGCTTGCCTTTTTTGGAAGCGAATCACGGGATGACCCCCGTGATTTAACCTCGGTAGTCAAAACCATCTCTTCACCCACAAAAATCTCCCATCTCTCCGAAGAGAAACTTTGTGAACTCGAGGAAAGGGTCGATTACCTAATTGAGAGACAAAGAAAGCCTTCAAGCCCCAATCGTGCAACCGTTAATTCCATCTCAAGTAAGAAGTCAATCCCACTTTCTGAGTCCCCTCTTAGAGAGAATGCCAAATCTTTTCGAAAATAAAACTATCCATCTTCACCTCCTCGCGAACTTAGCCCAGAATTTGAAACCCGGATGATAGAGTACATGTCGGCTCACTTAGAAAGATTGGCACAATTCGAGGAAGCTGTCTATAAACAGAGGGAAGAAATGCAAGAAAAGATGGCTGAGATGATGAATCTTTTAAAGGATTATACTAAAGCTAAGGCTCCAGAAAAGGTGTTGGTACGGAAGGAAGTCGATACTCCTATCACCAAGTTGGTTAATGTTGTTTCCATTGTCCATGAAAACGACAATGCAGAGGGAAAACTAAGTCATGAAGTTAACCTCATCACGATCGATGATAGAACAGAGGAACGAGGTGTAGTCAATGAATCGTGTTCAAATAAAGGAAAGGAGATGTCCCCTAACAAACAACCAATGGAAGAACCACCAAAGTCCCAAACCTTAGAGTATTATTTGAAACACGAAATTAATAAGAAGACTATAGATAATTGGATGAGAAACAATGGATGAGATTATCCATCTAAAGTCTTTAAATGAAAAAGGAGAGAGAAGGAGCATGATACGTTAACCGTAGGTCCATTGTTCAAGAGTATGATACATAAATGAGATACAATGGATGAGATTATCCATCTAAAGTCTTTAAATGACAAAGTAGAGAGAAAGAGTATGATAAGTTAACCGTAGGTCCATTGTGCAAGAGTATTCATAAGCAGAAAGTGAATAAGAAACAAATGGTTTACGGGAATTTCGAAATACCATGCGGCATAGGAGATTGAAAATATTTAGACGTTTTGGCTAACCAAGGGTCAGAAGTAAGCTTACTACCCTTATCCATTTATGCCCAATTGACTAATAAGATACCAACTACCACCCGCATTAGGCTTTCCCTTGCAGATCATTCTTATGTGTACCCTTTAGGAATAGTAGAAGATGTATTAATTAACGTGGCAGGATTTATATACCCCGTTGACTTCATGATCATTAATGATAGGGAAAATGGTTATATACCAATAATCCTAGAGGCACCAATCCTTGCTACAGCACGGGCAACCATCAAATACAAAACAGGGGTAATAGAACTCAAGTCGGGGCAAAGAAAGGTTCATTTTCACATGACCCCATGTAATATGAGAAAGTGCATGATGCGAAAGAAGCTTCCAACCAACTCTAGTGCATCTAACAATCATGTTCGAGAGACGATCCTTGCATGGGAAGCAAGGATTAAGAATTACCAAGAGTTTGGGAATGAAGGAGGTAAAAGTGGAAATAGGGGCTCTGATGAAGCTGAAACTGAGTGCGATCAGCGGGATAAGAATCCTTTCGAGTTTATGGAAGGATATATGGTACTTCTGCATAACTTATGGGTGAAACTACCTCCCGAAAGACTCAAATCTTGGTGGTATGGACCCTTCACAGCAAAAAGTTTATGCGAGAATGGAGCCTTAGTCTTGATTGATCATAAAGGTAAGAAGATGACTGTAAAGCCCAACGATTGAAACATTACCACAAGGGTGATGAGGACTTCATAAAGAGCGGATACATCATCTTAAGGGACGAAGTCACGTAATAGAGTATGACTTTGAGTCTAGCTACAAGACTCGTAAATAAAGAAAAACGCTTCTTGTGAGGCAACCCAAGCTTCTTTTTCATTGATTGTTTGTTTGTTTGTTTATTTTTATTTGGTTCTGTATGTGTGTTTTGTCTTTTTGTTCATTGTTCATGTTTCAAATAAATTGTGAAAATAATTTATTCTGTCTTTAACCTCGTCTTAATTACATGTAAAGATATTTTGCAAAAAGATAAGTTTAGCATACATATTAGTATTTGTTAAGAGTCAAATGCTTGTATCGAGTTACAATATGTTTTGCAAGATTTCAAGTATTAAAACTTAGATTTTTCTGGAAACAAAATATAAAGAATTATGTAAGATCAGTTCTGACGGCGTCAGGGGTTATAGCCTTATGGCGTCAGGTGTTATTTCTGAAGAAAAAAATTTCAGGTTTTGTTTTTCTACTGGAATTGTATAGTTTCGTAAAATCTTTACTTTTTAAACTCCAGGAATCTGCAAACATTTATTTTGCAAGCATTATATCTTTACTTGCTTTCTAGGATTTACTTTTATAAAGAATTTACCGCCGATTTTATGCGAGGTTTCGTGTTTGTTTTCTTTGTTGTTTAACAGGTTATATTGGACAAGAAGATGAATATATTTCATGAGTGAAGCTTTACATGCTCATTTTCTTGGAGGAGTATTTAACCATGTTACCACATTGTCCATACCGAGTAAATCGGGGGAGTATTAGTTTCTTTCCTTTTCATTTATGTTTACTTTTACATTTTTTATTTTGAACATTGGGGAAAATGTTCGCTTTAAGTGTAGGGAGGGTAAATTGAGATACCTTAGAAACTATAACTCCATTTGATTTTTGTTTTGTTTAATAGTAGATGTGTAATAAAACTAAGAGAAATACTTGTTAGTGTAATTTTGGCACCAAATTTAAAATTTTTTGCAACAAATATGAGTGAAACTTTAGTCTTAATAAGCGTCTCATGGATAAGAATTATATGACTAGCACAACGGTTTTATTGTTTGGTTGATTGATTCTTGTTAGGCTTAAGAAAACTGTCTAATCTCCTATACGGTAACAAGCTTGAACGTCTTAAAAAACGTAATCGGATGTGCACTACGGTTTTATTGGTTGTATTTAATGTATGAGTAGATGTTAATGATTCTATGATATGGTAATAAATGTGTCGTCATAAGAAGAAATAGATATTCATAGAGTTGGAGAAGGTTGTGCACACCCCCACGACTGGTATTAAGGAATACAACCATTCAACTAAACAATTGCACTGTGACACTCAACTAGCCAACACGTTTGTCTCACATTAGGTAGTCCATCACATTTACTTTTCTTGTTATTTTTATTTTCTGTTTATTTAGTTTAATTCGTAGTTTTGGGTTAGTGGATTAGCAACTAATTCCGCCCAATCTTCCAATACCTGAGATTTTAATTGCTTTCATAAAATATAAAAATACTAAAAAGAATCATCCCTCACCTTTAGACCTAGTTGACCTACACTTCAATCCTATGGACACTATTCCCTTAGAGAACGATCATTCCCCTGGACCTACCATTTACTACACTACAACGGTTAGGTACACTACTTGGAGGACTGCAAGCTTGTCAAGATCCCTTGAGAAGTAAAACCTTTTGTGAGTTTGCAAAATCCCGCATCAGTACGGTTTGCTACGCCAGAAGGGAGTGTGCTGACATAGTGATTGCAAACTCTCGAGTGTGGTACTCGGGGAGTGGAGTAGGAAAAAGAGTGAGCTTCGTGCCAAACCACTATAAATCTTGGTGTCTCTTTGGTTGTGTTCTTTCCTTACTCTTTTACTTTACTTTATACATTCATAGTTAGTTTGTAGATATCACGTAACTAGCAAATCAGATGTTTTTATAAAAAGAACATAAACAGACCAAAAAGTTTTAAAACGTGATTATAAACGGTGAAACAGTTCAACCCCTTTTCTAGTTTCTACAATTGGTATTAGAGCTATGTCACTCAAGATATTTAAAGTATATTGTACTTTAAAGCTTGAATCGATCTATAGAATCTGAAAGATATCTAGAAGGGAGTTTGTTGAACCTAAGACCTTGATAGATCTTTGAACACTCGTAGATCATTAGTTATGTCAATGTAATCACTAACACACTAAAAGAAAATCTCTGAAACTTGTATTCTTAAGCGGAAACAAACACAAGTATAAACAATCTGAATACTAAGAATACTTGATCCTCTATGGATCTTTTAATAATACTAAAAGTGTTTTCTAAAAAATGTGTGTCAATACATAATCGTGTGTTCCTTTTATACACAAGGAACCCTAAACCGTTTCACAAGAAACGTATCTTCTAAAAACTTTAAAAGATATGCATTATCACTTCCTAAATAAACTCATGCATATCCTTACTATATTACATAATATACGGAATATCTATTTCCGCAGAAACTAATTATGCTGAAACTAGTCTTCAGTAGATACACTGCTTCAGCAGGAACCAGCTCTTCAGCAGTATCCTTCAGCAGTAACCTTCAGCAGAATTCTTATTTAGCAGAATTCCCAACAATCCTCCCCTAATCTTGAATTTGACACAGTTAAGTTCAAGATTCTTGATAGATCTTTAACATGACAGACCAAGAGGATTGAATTCGAACATCAGCAGCAAAGAATCTTCATCAGCAGGATCTCTATGATCAGCACAAATTTGAAAACTCCATTCTTTACAGCAACAAATGACAATTGTACATCAAAACAGATTAGTTTCACACTATTCTCATCACATCCAGGTGTGTGAACTCCTGTGAGAGGTGAATCATTGAAAATAATAGATTTGATGTCTCTTTACCAATAGCCATCACTACTGGAGTAGCCAAATGTTTAAGTTCGAAAACTATGGTACACTGATGACCATAACATTTTTAGCAAATCATCAGTTATAAAGGGATTTGAGTTGTCTTTACCTGTAGCCGTTTGCTCAGGACTAGTCAATTATTTGGTTGATTAAATCACCTTGGTAAATTGAATACCAAATATTATTTTCCACTGCCTTTACCACAAGCCATATACTTGTGGGCTAGGCAATTATTGGGAATCCATAAAGGAAAAATCGATGGTCAATTGACAACCATCCAACTCTCAGCTGTTAAGCATGGGTGAGTTGAGTACCCAATAGTTTTGAGCAAACTATTACAGCTATCAACAGATTTGATATGTCTTTACCAAAGCTGTATGATTGGCTTCAGACAGTCAAAAAATATTAACCAAGTAATGGTCAACAAGTCAAACAGTCTAAACCAATACTCCGTGGAGTGTAGTGTTTCCCCGGATCGTTAAATCCCAACGAGGCGTGAAATCTGAAATAAAATGACTTCGAGATCAGGTGATTTGAACAGGAAAAGGGTTTAAGTGATTGTACTACTGAAATATAAGTATGAATAGCTTTGATAAGCTATATCAACTAATACGTGAAATCAGATAAGTACAAATGGAAAGGAACTGGAAAACGTATACGTTTAATATTTAAACGTAATCAAAAACAACTTTAACTATAGTAGGAGTTTGCAAGCCTTAGGGGCTTAAATGCAAATTAAATAAACTTGAAATATTTATTTTATAATTACTAATTTATTTAAAAATTAAGAAAATCTGAAAATGTATAAAGAAATAAAATGTACGTTTAAATAAACGTAAGCGTACTGAACTAAATGTGAATTCTGTCAAATAAAACTCCCACAAATATGAAAATTATATTTTTGGAATTCTAAACTTATTTAGAAAATTATTAGAAAATTAAAATTATTTTTATAACTATTTAATTAATTATTACTATTTAATAACTATTTTTATTTATTTAATAATTCACTAATAAATAGAAAAATGTAAAATAAGTCTAGAAAAATAAAATTAAAATTTCTAAAAGTCTAAAATATTATAAAACTTATTTTAAAATTAATTTATATTTTTCACACTATTTATCTATTTATTATTATTTAATTATTATTTAACTAATTATATTGATTTAAATTATTAAAAATACTAAAAAGACTTAGATAATTAAGAAATTTTTTATAAATCTAATTAACCATCACAGGAATCCTAAAAAATTATAAAAAGTTTATTTTATGTATTTTTAAACTAATTTACTAATTATTATTCTATTTATTAATTAATTACCAATTAAACTAATTATATTATAAAAAATATAAAATGAACAGTATAAATTCTAGAAAAATTTATAAAAATGTTTTACCTTATATAAAAGCTATAAAAATTATAAAAACTAGGTGGTACTTTATAAAATATAATTATGCTATTTAATTCTTATTTATTAATTAATAATTAATTAAACTGATATTAAATCTAAAAATTACCAAATGACAAAGGAAAATTCTGGAAAATTTTATAAAAATACTTTAATATTAGAGAGATTTATTAAAAATATAAAAATACAGAAGTGCTTATAAATAAGCTAAAAAGAAAATTAAATAGATAATTTCTATTAAATAGAAGCTATCACTATAATTAAGTTTGTCTTTTTCTGTTTTTTTTCTTTTACAAAACTATTAAAATACTTAAAATAAGAAACTTTTGTAAAAACAAATAATATGGAAATAAAAAATAAGCACTGTGAGTGCTTATTACCCTTGATAGTTGACTTTAGTTGATTGAAAATGGAATTAAGCTCAAATGGAATAAGGTGGGGTCCACAAGGGTAAAAGTTGGTTCCTCTGAGTTGTTTGAACAATTATAATCAAGATTCACACAATTTAGCCAAGTGAATAAGCCACAAGACAACAAAAAGCACTTGCTTATTGTTGATTCTGAGACAGAGTTGGGACAGCTTTGGAGGACAAATCCAAGTGGGGTCCACTGGTCCCTACGTCAAACAATTGGTCAATTCTTGAACCCTGTTAGGAGGGGGGTTGGGAAAACCCAAGATTGAAGTGTGGGACCCACTGGGGTGGCCACAAACAATCACCAAAGATGGTTGAGTTGCTGGGGGTCTGAATGCACAGGGCAAGGTTTTGCCCTGCAGGTGTGTTCAAGGGGCAAAAAGGTCCTTAATAAAAATTCAAAAAATTTAAACAATCATGGGAATCAAGAGTTCAATTGGTAGACTCACACTAGAGCAAGTTTCAAGGCCAGATACAACTCCTAAAAATCACAATAAATCCGGCTAGTTTTGGAAAAATCTGAAATCATGCATTTTGACTTTTTGAGATTTTGTAAGTTTTGACCAAAATGACTTTCAATCCCTGATTTTATGACCAAATAAGTTGAATTAAGTTATTTTAAACCTAAATTAAGCTAGACTAATAGATTTTAAAGATGTGGTGATGATTTTGTTAATCAAAAGTCCCACAGTGGACTGTTACACATATGAGAGTAGGATTTTGACTTTTGCTATTGTAGGTGCCAATTTCATTGCTAGTACCACTCTAATATGACTTACAAGAACTACTGGTGTAAACAAAAGAGTATTTAAACAACAAGGACAAGCAATTCTGACCTAAACCAAACACCCCTATTCTAGCTGACTTGTAAGATTTTTAAAGAATCCAACTGATTCAAGCCATGCTCTTGGGTATTCTGAGTTTTCAGTGATGAAACAAGGTGATTTGAGCCTCAAATGACAGTTGTTAACAGTAATAACCCACAGTTCATCAACATGAAATATTTTTGCAATTTAGCTTGAAAATGTTTGTGAACCCTTATCAAATTATGAACTAAGGACTAAACTCTTATCTAATAAGCTATATAAAGCTAGTATTAGCACAAATAACAAACAAATTATACCTAACACAGATTGCACAATACTTTAGTAAAATATAAAATTGAGATTTGAAATTAGCTTACAAGGAATCCAAGAACAGACCAAGAAACTGAGAGCCAAATATACAACCTAACACCCCCCACAGGGTACTAAAACCATGTTTCCCAAGCTTTCCATGCTTCCAAATCACCTCTGAATCCAGAATTCAAACCCAAATTTGCACAGTTGACTAAGTTTGACCATTTTTGTTCTTGTGAATTTTTTAAACTAGATTAAGTTTTGATGTATCTAAAAGCTTTTATAAGCTTCTTTGGAGCTTATGTGAACCTAATTAGTCCAAAATAACAAGTAACACAAACATTTAGCTATTATTGGATTATGATCAAAATTAAGCATAAACTGAGAATGGAACTGAAACTTGAAATTGATTGAGTAATTGTTATTAAGGTACACTGAAAAGTTTGAAGACAAAGCTTAAAAGCTTAAAGTACACTGGAAAACTAATAAAAATTTAATTCAACATACATAAGTAAAATTACACTAGATAGATTTTCCTCTTGCTTCACTCTTGATATTTATTGACCGTTTTGACTTCATCTTGCTACCGGATATTATCCTACTTCAATTATTGACCATTGATGCCTTTAAACTCATCCTAGCCTTTGAAACTGTTTTGGCGCCAAAATGTCAACACGTGGCTAGGGGTAGTTTAACTACAATTAAGGAACTTTGGTGGTACTAGGAGGTGGAGGGGACAAGATTGGATATGTTTAGTGGCCAAGTTGGGGTGTATGATGAAAACATAGGAGGTGGGATGGTTTTTTTAGAAAATTGGTGGGGAAGCATTAAGTGTGGAGTGGGCTAGGGTTGTGAGGTGGAAGGAATGTGAGGGAGAGGTAGGTAATGAGCTGGAGAGGTGATGAGGTAGTGAAATACTACCATGGTTTCTGGTTTCAAGCTGGGGGTGACGGTGGTGAGTAGTGGTGGTGGTTTTGGGGGAGGTCAAACGGGGTCAAACCCCCGTTTTAAATAATAAGGGTGCGTGGGCTGAGCTTGTTTTGGGCCTAGGAAAAGAAGGGTGGGCTTGGTTATAACTTAACAAGGACTAATTTTGTAATTTAGACAAAATTGAGGGGCTGATTTTGCAATTTTCCCAAAGTAGTTATAGGGACCAATATTGTTTAATTATGAATAACCCGAGGACCAAAGATGTAATATTTCCATTTAAAATACCCAGGGACCTTTTCTACCAATTCCTCAAACTCCAGGGACCAAACCTGTAATTTTCTAAAAATTGAAGGGTTGAAGTTGTAATTTCCCAAAAGCTATCATAAGGACCAATTATGCCATTTAAGAATAGTGCAAGGTTTATTTTTCATATTTTTCCATTTTCAAAACCTTAAGGACTATATTTGACATTTTTGAAACTTGAGGGACTAAAGTTGTCATTTTGCAATTTTTAACTTTAAAGGACTATACTTGACAACTTATGAATCCCTAAGGACCTTTGATGATATTTTTCATGTTTTGATTTACCAGGGACTAGTTTTGCCAAATTTTCAAAGTTCAGAGACTGAAACTGTAAATTATGTGAAATGTGTTGTTTTTCATCAGTTTTCAATCCTTTTGCATAAAAACACAATCCAGAGATATTTTATGTATTTTAAGGCATTCCTGTGTGTTTTCAGATGTTTTTGCAGTTTAAATGTAACAGAAATGATGAGTATTTACACAATCATCAATCCCCCATACTAAACTATTGCTAGTCCCTAGCAATCTTTTGAGAAAAATTTAATGGATTTTTACTCTTTACCAAAAGCCATCACTTCTGGAGTAGCCAGATGTAAGAACTGTGGTACACCTGATAACCGTGTGATTTTTAGCAAACAACCAGCTTTCAACGGATTTGTTTTGTCTTTACCAAAAGCCGTTTGCTTCTGGACTAGCCAACTCTTGATGGATAAAGTCATCATCTTGGTGAGCTGATTACCAATTATGGTTTTTCCACTGCCTTTACCACAAGCCATAATCTTGCGGGCTAGCCAACCGCTTTTTAGGATATGGCGAGTTGAGGTACCATACAATTTTTGGCAAATTGCAAGCCATCAACGGTTTTGAGATATCTTTACCAAGAGCCGTTTGCTCCTGGATTAGCCAATCCTTATGTGGGTTAGACATGGCGGACTGATAACCATTTATTGCATTTCTAAGTGTGAAAAAACTTTAAATTTTGATCAAATGAGGGTACTTGATGGAACATGTGTTTGAATTCGTGAGAATCCCCCCCCCCCCCCCCCCCCACACACTTAGAAATGAATATTGCCCTCAATATTCAAAACACCGGGTGTTAAACCGATACTTAGAATGTAAGAAGGAAATATTAATAACCTTTATTTTAGGCTATTTACATTTTTTTTAAAGATATATACATATATACAACATGTGGGGTATCGCCCCCACACTAGGGTGGTAGAAAAGAGAGAAATCAGAAATATGAGTGAAAACCCATATTGCTACTGTTTTTGATTATCGAGTCGCTAGCTTGACTCGACCTCGAATTAAATTGTCCATGAGGAAGCTACTGTTTTCGTTAACCGAGTCGCTAGCTTGACTCGACCCCGAATTTAATTGTCCTTGGGGAAAGTTTGGAGATCCGAGACAACCATGTTTGGTATGTCCTCTCCAAAGTTGTGTTTCACACGATGCCCATTCACTTTAAAACATGGACCGTCATTTTGAGATAACTCAACGGTACCATATGGATAAACCTTAGTGATAGTGAATGGGCCAGTCCAACGGGTTTTTAGTTTACCCGAGAAGATCTTTAATCTAGAATTAAAGAGAAGTACTCGATCACCAACGTTAAAAACGCGGTTCTTTATTTTTGAGTCATGAATTCTCTTTGTTTTTTCTTTATAGATTAAAGAGTTCTCGTAAGCCTGATCACGTAATTCATTTAATTCATTCATTTGAACTTTTCTGTGATCACCCGCAGTTTTGAGGTCAAAGTTGGCATGTTTCAATGCCCAGTAGGCTTTGTGCTCAAGTTCCATCGGTAGATGACATGTTTTTCCGTACACAAGCTTGTAAGGTGTACACCCAATGGGTGTTTTATAAGCTGTACGAAAATCCCATAGTGCGTCATCTAATTTATCCGACCAGGCAGCACGGTTTTCACCAACAGTCCTCTCAAGTATCCTTTTGTTACCACGGTTTGAAACCTCCACTTGCCCACTTGTTTGTGGGTGATACGCGGTAGAAAGACGGTGAGTTACACCATACTTTTGCATGACTTTGTCAAATTTGTCATTGCAGAAATGCGTACCACGATCACTAATGATAGCACGTGGAGTTCCAAAACGGGCAAAAAGAGATTTCAGGAATTTCACTACAACTCGGGTATCATTCGTGGGTAAAGCTTTCGCTTCAACCCACTTTGATAAATAATGAACAGCCACAAGTATGTATTTGTTTCCTCTATATGATGGGAATGGCCCCATAAAGTCAATGCCCCAGATATCAAATATCTCACAGACTTGAATAGCATTTTGTGGCATCTCATTTCTTTGTGAAATGTTCCCATGACGTTGACAAGCATCACAGGTTTTAATGAGATCCTGGGCATCTTTATAAATTGTAGGCCAGAAGAATCTGGAATCAAACACCTTTTTGGCGGTGTAATTGGGATTATGATGTCCCCCAGTGGGTCCAGCATGACAAGCCTTGAGAATTTCAGTGGCTTCCTGTCCATATACACACCGTCGGATGACTTGATCCGCATAGATTTTGAATAAGTAGGGGTCATCCCAGAAGTAATGTTTAACATCCTTAAAGAATTTATTCTTCTGTTGGGTTGACATCCCTTTCACAACAAAGTTACCCGCATGGTAATTTGCGAAGTCGGCAAACCATGGGGTAGTAGAATCTCCACGAAAAGCAACCGCATTGAGTGTTTCGAGAGGAAATGTTTCATTTATTTCCTTTTTCTCATACACATCTTGATGAGGGTTCTCTAATCGGGACAAATGATCAGCAGCCAGGTTCTCAGCTCCTTTTTTATCATGAATAATGATATCAAATTCCTGGAGGAGGAGAACCCAACGGAGCAATCTCGGCTTTGCATCTTGTTTTGCAAATAGATATTTTAGAGCCGAATGATCCGTATACACTACCCATTTAGTCAAGATTAAGTATGTCCGAAATTTCTCAAAAGCATACACCACAGCTAATAATTCTTTTTCCGTAGTGGTGTAATGAGTTTGAGCTTCGTTCATAGTTTTGCTTGCATAGTGGATAGGCTGAAAGTGTTTCGTTTTGCGTTGCCCCAAGACTGCACCGATAGCAAAATCACTTGCATCGCACATAAGCTCAAAGGGTAAATCACAGTCGGGGGCAACAAGAATGGGTGCCTTAGTAAGCTTTTTCTTTAATGTTTCAAAAGCTTCGATGCACTCTGGTGAGAAGATAAAAGGAGCATCCTTCTCGAGGAGATGAGTCATGGGCCGCGAGATTTTAGAAAAATCTTGTATGAATCGACGATAGAAACCGGCATGACCCAAGAAACTCCTAATACCTTTGACGGTAGTAGGGTGAGGCAGTTTTGCAATGACATCAGCCTTAGCTCTGTCAACCTCAATCCCATTCTTGGAAATCTTATGGCCGAGGACAATTCCCTCTTTGACCATAAAGTGACTCTTTTCCCAATTTAGACATAGATTGGTGTCTTCACACCTTTTCAGCATTTTTTCTAAATTGGTGAGACATGTTTGGAATGAATCCCCAATGACCGAGAAGTCATCCATAAAGACCTCCATGGTTTTACCGATCATGTCGGTAAATATGGCCATCATGCACCTCTGGAACGTACCTGGAGCATTACATAAGCCAAAAGGCATACGTTTATAAGCAAAGGTAAAGGTAGTCTTTTCTTGATCCGATGGATCAATGAGGATTTGGAAGTATCCTGAGAAACCATCAAGGAAACAATAGTACTCGTTTCCTGCTAATCTCTCAAGCATCTGGTCCATAAAGGGCAGCGGAAAGTGGTATTTGCGGGTGGCGTCATTTAACTTATGATAGTCAATGCAAACATGCCACCCGGTAACCAGCCGAGTTGGAATCAACTCATTTTCCTCAGTAGTGACAACAGTAATGCCACCCTTTTTTGGAACGCAGTGAATGGGACTAACCCATGGACTGTCAGAGATGGGGTAAATCAATCCTGCATCAAGAAGTTTGAGAACCTCTTGTTTAATCACATCATGGATTTTTGGATTCACCCGTCTTTGATTTTGCACCGCGGGCTTGAAGTCATCCTCCATTAAGATTTTGTGTATACAAAAATCTGGGTTAATACCCTTTATATCGGAGAGTTTCCAAGCAATTGCTTGCTTGTGTGACTTTAAGACCTTTATGAGAGCAATCTTCTCCTCAGCACTTAAACCTTTAGCAATAATGACGGGTAATTTATCATCACCCTCCAAAAATGCGTATTCAAGATGAGGAGGTAAGTCCTTGAGTTCGACCTCAGGAAAATCATCAGTTTTCTCAACATATTTGATTTCCTGATTATGAAGTTGTACGGGAGGGAGTGGAGGAGAATTGTCTTGGTTTAGCAATCTTTCAAGGAGAAGAATATCTCCCTCCAGATCAATCTCAGTGTTATCAATTCCCGATGGAACTGAATCACTTTTGAGAAAAGCTTCGACCTCTTCCAAAAGAAAATCACTTCCCTCAAACGGAGTGAGGGAAGGGGAAGAGTCGGAAATGATAGGTTCAGATGATGGAGTGGAATCCCCACTCACAGAATTATGAGAATAACCAAGAAACTCTTGAGAATACTCCTCTGAAGCAATGTCTATGATATCTATTTGATTAACTGCTTCATAATCATAATTGGAGGAGTACCTCGAGGTTTGATCGAGGTTAAATGTAACAGCTTCATTACCCACACGCAGAGTGATTTCTTGCTCAAATACATCGATAAGAGCACGGCCCGTTCTAAGGAAACCCCTCCCAACAATGAGAGGGACCCTTTGATCAGCATCGAAATCAACCACTACAAAGTCAGCGGGGAGATGGAACTCTCCTACCTTCACAAACACGTCCTCGGCAATGCCGAGAGGACGAGATATCGATCGGTCTGCAAGCTCTAAAGTCATGTAGGTAGGAGTAAGATCAGGAAGAGAAAGTTTCTTCCAAACTGAATATGGCATTAGGTTGATGCTTGCACCAAGATCGGCCAAGGCATATCAATCAACCATTCCCGAAAATACACATGGTATTAGAAATTTTCCAGGATCTCCCAGCTTCTCGGGAAGCTTCTTTAAAAGAATTGCTGAGCAGTTCTCATTCAAGGGAGTCTTTGCCATTTCAAACAGTTTCTCCTTGTTGCTTAACAAGTGTATGATTGTCGATGCAAATTTGGGCATCAGAATAATAGCATCCGCAAAGCTAATGTTAAAATGCAAATCTTGGAAGATTTGAAAGAATTTATCCATCTGGTGACTAGCTTTTTCACGGAGCTTTTGCTCACTCAAGCGTGAGGGGTAAGGAATAGAGGAGGTAGAAGGTTTGGACTTTGGTGTTTCAACTGGGATATCATTGGGTTCAAAAACAACTCTAGGTTTTGGTTTGGGTTTCGGGACAACATAAGGTGGGACGTCTTGGGTACCCCCATTATGAGTAGGAAGTACTTCGTCCTTATTTACCTCGGCTTTATTTTCCACTACCTTGGGAGAAGGAGAAGAAGTAGTAGTGGGAACAGTGGGTCCATCATATGAAACTCCGCTCCTGGTTGTGATCGCCTTTGCATCGCCCCTCGGGTTTGCGATCGTGTTGCTCGGAAGTTTTCCAGAGCCCGAGGGTTGTTCATTTAAACATTTCTTGATTTCAGAAATCTGGCTGACCAACAACCTGTTTGTCTATTCTTGAGTTTTCATAAACTGCTTCAACAACTCATCAGATGATGATTGTGGAGCTGGGAGAATGGCTTGTGTTTGGTTGGGGAAATTTTGGACTCGGTTATTTTGATTATAACCTTGTTGTGGTTGAAAATTTCCCTGATTTGGATTACCATTTCCCTGAAAATGATTTCCCGGGTTGAAATTGTTTCTGTTAAAGTTTCCTTGATTGTGGAAACCTTGATTCTGTTCAAGATGGAAATTCCCTTGGTTTTGATAACTGATTGGCCCGAAACGGTCAGATAATTATTGGTCAACCACTTGTGAATGGTCAACTATAATAGTCAAACAGCTTAGGCCAATGCTTCCGTGGAATACAGTGTTTCCCCGGGTCGTAATGTCCCAACGAGGTGTGCGATGGTTTATTAAAAACGAATTTGTGATTGAGTGAATATGAATAGGAAAGGTATAAGTGTGTGTGTGAGTGATTACACTAGCGTTTTATAAAACAAAATAGCTTAAATAAGCTATATGAACAGTTACGTGAAACCTAGATATCTAAAAACGTTTAATAACTGAAAACGCGTATGTTTAATTTAATTCTACGTAAACGTACGAAACAAAAATGAATTTTAACTAAAGAAGGAATTTTCAAACCTTAGGGGCTTAAATGCAAATTAAATAAACTTAAAATATTTATTTTATAATTACTAATTATTTAATTAATTATTATAATTTAATAACTATTATTAATTATCTAATAATTCACTAATAATTAAGAAAATGTAAAATAAGTATAGAAAATTAAAATTAAAATTTGTAAAAGTCTAAAATATTATAAAACTTATTTTAAAAATAAAATTATATTTTTCTTACTATTTATCTAATTATTATTAATTATTAACTATTTAATTATTAATTAACTATTTATATGATTTAAATTATTATAAATACTAAAAAGACTTAGATAATTATGAAGATTTTTATAAATCTAATTAACCATCACAGTAATCCTAAAAAATTATAAAAACTTTATTTTATATATTTTTAATCTAATTTACTAATTATTATTCTATTTATTAATTAATTATCAATTAAACTAATTATATTATTAAAACTAGTAAATGAACAGTAAAAATTCTAGAAAAATTCCTAAAATTATTTTATGTTATATTAAAGCTAGGAAAAATATAAAATCTGGGTGTTACTTTATAAAAAGTAATTATGCTATTTAAAACTTAATTATTGATTAATTACTAATAAAACTATTTTTAATTCTAATAAATACTAAATGACAAAATAAAAATCTGAGAAAATTATTAAAAATACTTTAATATAAAAGGAAATTAATAAAAATTTAAAAATATAGATTACTTAATAAAAATATAAAAACGAAAATTAAAATTAAATTATATTAAATATAAACTATCACTTATTATTATATTTGTTTTTCTTGAATTTTTCTTTTACAAAACTAATTTATATATAAAAACAACTAACTTTAATAAAAACAACTATTTTATAACTTATTATTAAGCACTGTGGAAGCTTAATCCCTCCACAGTTGACTCTGGTTGACCAAAGAAGCAAATAAGCTAAAACTGACTTGTATGGGACCCACTATGGTAAAATCTAGTTCAGCTAAGTTAATTAAACAAGTATAAGCTAGAAAAAACACATATGGTACACTGAATAAGCCAATAAGCAACAATAAGCTTATGCTTATTGGTTTTCTGAGACAGGTTATGGGACAAAGTTCAAGGGCAAATCCAAGTGGGGTCCACTGGGTACTAGGTCAAACAATTGGCCAATTTTAAGAGCCTGGTAGGAGGGGGGTTCAAAGGAAGAAATTTTGATGTATGGGGCCCACTGTGGTGGCCACAAATCACCACCAAAGTGGTGGTGATGGACTGTGGTGCTGGTGCAGGGGAAGGGGTCTTCCCTGCAAGTGACTTTGGAGGTCTGTGGGACCCACACTAAAAATCTTAAAATTATAACAACTATGGGACACTGAAATTGAGGTGGTAGACTAGGATTAGGAACAAGTTTCAGGTCATCAAAGCAAACACTAAATTCTAAATAAATCCTTGAACTTTTGGAAAAATCAGAGAAATATAAATTTGACTTTTTGATTTGCTATGGAACTTTGAGTTTTATGAACTTTAATCTAGATTTACTTACTGATTATGTAATATTATGCTATTATAAGATGAAATTAAGCTAGATTATCAACTTTTAAGTTAATATGATGAATATTAACCTAAAAATCCTAACAGACAACAAATAACATGGAATTGAAAGCTATATTGACTATCTACTGAAGTGGTACTGGATTTAATGACTTAAATTGACTATTACAACCTATGGTATTATATCTAAGTAATGAACAACAACAAAAACAAACTCCTCAGTGGTGCTAACCACTGATCCAAACACCCTTACTTAAGAACCTGTTAAGAGATTTTCAAAGCAAATGATAGAATTAAGCTTCAAAACTGATTCCAAACACTATTTTATGATTATATAAGAACAATTGAGCATAAATCAATCACACCACAAGCATATAACACAAGTTTGTCAAGTTTGAGTTTTTCACTGTGAGATTTTTGAGTTTTTAGTAATAATGAAATCTGATTAATAAGCAACTTATATTAAGCAATATATTAACTTAACAACAACACATAAACATGAAAACACAGAAATCTAAGCAACTAGAATACTTGAACAGTAATATGAGAATTTGATACAAAGACTTACAAAATAGATTAGGCTGAGAACAATGAAACCATGAACTGAGAATCAACCTAACAGCTTCCCAAAAAGCTACTAAACCAACATCCATTCATAATATACCTTGCTCCATGCTTCATGATCATTCTCCATTTATTTTTGAATTTTTTATTGATTTTCTTGAATTTTTCTTAGTATTTTTCCTTGTTAATTAATACTAATAACTAAGGTTTTTAAAGCTTAATTAAGCTTTGTCAGAGCTTAAATGAACTTTAGAATCCAATAACAACAAATAACAACATTTAACTTTTTGAGATTTTTGAGTAAAAATAAGTATTAACTGAGAATCAAACTAAAATTTGAAATTGATTATGGAAAAAGATGTAAAGTACACTGATACAACTTAATTGATTACTCAAAAGCTTAAAATTACACTAAGAATGTTGAATTACAATATTCGACACTAAGTTACACTAAAACTAATCTAATACACTTCATCTCTGCTTCTCCTCTGCTATATAGATAATTTTTGAGTTTGTGGGACCCACTGGACCATTTCCCACCACATCTGAGCCCTTGAAATTGTTTGATTGATCTTGGCCGTTTGAAACTGCTTTTCGCGCCAAAAGTCGTGGGGTACTGTAGTTTGCGTGGAGATGTTTTCAAGGTGATTAATGATGTTTGGGAGCATGTGTGTGGTGGAGGGATTGCGTGGAGAGGCAGAGGTAGCAAGTTGGGGGGTGAAACCAGTGAGGTGGTGAAGTGGTATGTGAGTCTGTGAGTGTGGGGTGGTTTTGGGGGGAAGAAAGGGTAAAAGGTGGGAGTGGTATTGGTCAAACGGGTTTGACCCCGTTTTAATACAAAGGGGTGGATTGGGCTTTTGCATTTTGGGCTTGGACAAAAAAGGGTAAAGGGTGGGCTGGTATGGTTGTGTTTGTTGGATTGGGTTTAATAATAACAAAAGGGATCCGTTTCGTTTGTATATGCCCAAGGACCATTTTTGTAATTTTCAAAAGATGAAGGGGTTGAGATTGTCAACTTTCCAAAGTTATTTCAAGGGTTTTTCTTGCTAAGTGTGAATAGTACAAGGGTATTTTTTTATATTTTTCACTTTTTAAATATCCGGGGACTATTTTTGCCAAACTTGCAAAGTTGAGGGGCCTTTTTGCAATTTCTCCAAACTTTTCACCCAAGTACCATTCCTGCCATAAAAGATTAGTATAAGGACCAAAATTGATTTTCTCAAAGTTTTTAACATCCCAGGGACCATTTATGTCAATTTCCAAAGTATAGGGACTAAACTTGTAATTTTGTGAAACTTTGCACCAAAGGACTAAATATGTAACTTTATGATTAAAAAGGACCTTTGGTGACTTTTTCATGTTTTTAGAATAACCAGGGACTAGTTTTGACAACTTTTGAAACTTGAGGGACTGAAACTGCCAATTATGCAAACTTTATACGTTTTTCATCTGTTTTTGCTTATTTTGCATTTGAAACATATAAAACACACTTCTAAGATATTTTAAGTATTTTGATGCATATTTGAGTGTTTTTGGATGTTTTGGCAGCTCAGATTGGTATAAAATGATGAGTATTTAGACACTCATCAATAACCTTGGTTCATTCAAGGTTGGTTCTGGTTTCGATTTTGCAAATTTGGGTTTTGGTTAAACCCGGGTGGTCCCATATGTGTGTTAGCACGGTAACTTGGTTCCATTTGAGAACGGTATTGATTACCTCCCTGATTTGTAGTACCGGCTAAGGCATTGGCTTCAAAAGGACTACCATCGGTGGCAGTACAATTGTAGTAAGCATGTGGGCCACCACAAGTGACACAAACTTCCACCTTTTTTACTTCAGCATGTGAAGGGTTTTGTGTGAAAGTGACTTTCTTCTGGTTTGAGAGAACCAAAGCTTGAATAGCGTCCGTGAGTTTATCTATCTTAGCATCGGTCCTAGAAGTACTCACGGGTGATGAAGTAGAAGGACCAGCACTCACTTGGGAGTTATATGGCTTTGTGCGTGTAGTGCGAACCTTGGACTTATTTTCAATGATTTCTAAAGCTTCTTTAGTGGTTTTTCTCAAAAAATTACCTCCCGCGGAGGCATTGAGAGAATCTTGGTCAGATTGACTCACACCATTATAAAAAGTGTCAATTTGCATTAATTCAGTGAAACCATGATGAGGACATCGACGAAGCAATTCTTTGAAACGATTCCATGCGTCACCAAACGATTCATCAAACCTTTGAGTAAATTTGATGATTTCATTTTTAAGACTTGTCGTTCTGGACGGGGGAAAAAATTCGTTTACAAATTTGGTAACTAAATCCTCCCATGATGTTATTGTACGAGGAGGTTGTTTTTTCAGCCAAATCCGGGCTGCCCCCTCAAGAGAAAATGGGAATATAAGAAGTTTGACTGCTTCGGAAGGGACGTTTTTGTATTTGATGGTAGATGTAATCTTGTTAAACCATCGAATATGAGCATGAGGATCATCCCTCTCAAAACCATAAAATTGGCTTGAGGTTACTAGATTTAGTAACCCGGTTTTGAGCTCAAAGTATTCAGCCACAATGGCTGGGACAACAATAGCGTCTCCGTAACCCTCAATGGGTGCTTGGAGAAGCTCATTCATCGGACGGTCTTCCGCTATGATAACTTTGTTTGGGGAAACAGCACGTACCTCAGATACGGCTGTTGGGGCAGAACGTCTACGGCGTCTTCGAGGAATTCTGACAAGCTCACGGAAAGGGCTTGTTGACCTAGAAGAACGAGTGCGCATGCACTAGAGACGACTCTAAGAAATCTTAGAGTGACGGGAAATTAAAAATAGAAAAGAAATATGGATAAAAAGATGATATATAACAAAGTGTGATAATTCAAACTCACAGATGCTTCAAAAAGTCGTAATACGCAGCACACCTCCCCGGCAGCGGCGCCAAATTTTGATTGGCTTCAGACAGTCAGAAAATATTAACCAAGTAATGGTCAACAAGTCAAATAGTCTAAACCAATACTCCGTGGAGTGTAGTGTTTCCCCGGATCGTTAAATCCCAACAAGGCGTGAAATCCGAAATAAAATAACTTCGAGATCAGGTGATTTGAACAGGAAAAGGGTTTAAGTGATTGTACTACTGAAATATAAGTATGAATAGCTTTGATAAGTTATATCAACTAATACGTGAAATCAGATAAGTACAAATGGAAAGGAACTGGAAAACGTATACGTTTAATATTTAAACGTGAACAAAAACAACTTTAACTATAGTAGGAGTTTGCAAGCCTTAGGGGCTTAAATGCATATTAAATAAACTTGAAATATTTATTTTATAATTACTAATTTATTTAAAAATTAAGAAAATCTGAAAATGTATAAAGAAATAAAATGTACGTTTAAATAAACGTAAGCGTACTGAACTAAATGTGAATTCTGTCAAATAAAACTCCCACAAATATGAAAATTATATTTTTGGAATTCTAAACTTATTTAGAAAATTATTAGAAAATTAAAATTATTTTTATAACTATTTAATTAATTATTACTATTTAATAACTATTTTTATTTATTTAATAATTCACTAATAAATAGAAAAATGTAAAACAAGTCTAGAAAAATAAAATTAAAATTTCTAAAAGTCTAAAATATTATAAAACTTATTTTAAAACTAAATTTATATTTTTCACACTATTTATCTCTTTATTATTAATTAATTATTATTTAACTAATTATATTGATTTAAATTATTAAAAATACTAAAAAGACTTAGATAATTAAGAAAATTTTTATAAATCTAATTAACCATCACATGAATCCTAAAACATTATAAAAAGTTTATTTTATGTATTTTTAAACTAATTTACTAATTATTATTCTATTTATTAATTAATTACCAATTAAACTAATTATATTATAAAAAATAGAAAATGAACAGTAAAAATTCTAGAAAAATTTATAAAAATGTTTTACCTTATATAAAAGCTAGAAAAATTATAAAAACTAGGTGGTACTTTATAAAATATAATTATGCTATTTAATTCTTATTTATTAATTAATAATTAATTAAACTGATATTAAATCTAAAAATTACCAAATGACAATGGAAAATTCTGGAAAATTTTATAAAAATACTTTAATATTATAGAGATTTATTAAAAATATAAAAATACAGAAGTGCTTATAAATAAGTTAAAAAGAAAATTAAATGAATAATTTCTATTAAATAGAAGCTATCACTATAATTAAGTTTGTCTTTTTCTGTTTTTTTTCTTTTACAAAACTATTAAAATACTTAAAATAAGAAACTTTTGTAAAAAAAATAATAATATGGAAATCAAAAATAAGCACTGTGAGTGCTTATTACCCTTGACAGTTGACTTTAGTTGACTGAAAATGGAATTAAGCTCAAATGGAATAAGGTGGGGTCCACAAGGGTAAAAGTTGGTTCCTCTGAGTTGTTTGAACAATTATAATCAAGATTCATACAATTTAGCCAAGTGAATAAGCCACAAGACAACAATAAGCACTTGCTTATTGTTGATTCTGAGACAGAGTTGGGACAGCTTTTGAGGACAAATCCAAGTGGGGTCCACTGGTCCCTACGTCAAACAATTGGTCAATTCTTGAACCCTGGTAGGAGGGGGTTGGGAAAACCCAAGATTGAAGTGTGGGACCCACTGGGGTGGCCACAAACAATCACCAAAGATGGTAGAGTTGCTGGGGGTCTGAATGCACAGGGCAAGGTTTTGCCCTGCAGCTGTGTTCAAGGGGCAAAAAGGTCCTTAATAAAAATTCAAAAAATTTAAACAATCATGGGAATCAAGAGTTCAACTGGTAGACTCACACTAGAACAAGTTTCAAGGCCTGATACAACTCCTAAAAATCACAATAAATCCAGCTAGTTTTGGAAAAATCTGAAATCATGCATTTTGACTTTTTGAGATTTTGTGAGTTTTGACCAAAATGACTTTCAATCCCTGATTTTATGACCAAATAAGTTGAATTAAGTTATTTTAAACCTAAATTAAGCTAGACTAATAGATTTTAAAGATGTGGTGATGATTTTGTTAATCAAAAGTCCCACAGTGGACTGTTACACATATGAGAGTAGGATTTTGACTTTTGCTATTGTAGGTGCCAATTTTATTGCTAGTACCACTCTAATATGACTTACAAGAACTACTGGTGTAAACAAAAGAGTATTTAAACAACAAGGACAAGCAATTTTGACCTAAACCAAACACCCCTATTCTAGCTGACTTGTAAGATTTTTAAAGAATCCAACTGATTCAAGCCATGCTCTTGGGTATTCTGAGTTTCAGTGATGAAACAAGGTGATTTGAGCCTCAAATGACAGTTGTTAACAGTAATAACCCACAGTTCATCAACATGAAATATTTTTGCAGTTAAGCTTGAAAATGTTTGTGAACCCTTATCAAATTATGAACTAAGGACTAAACTCTTATCTAATAAGCTATAGAAAGCTAGCATAAGCACAAATAACAAACAAATTACACCTAACACAGATTGCACAATACTTTAGTAAAATAAAAAATTGAGATTTGAAATTAGCTTACAAGGAATCCAAGCACAGACCAAGAAACTGAGAGCCAAATAAACAACCTAACACCCCCCACAGGGTACTAAAACCATGTTTCCCAAGCTTTCCATGCTTCCAAATCACCTCTGAATCCAGAATTCAAACCCAATTTTGCACAGTTGACTAAGTTTGACCATTTTTGTTCTTGTGAATTTTTTAAACTAGATTAAGTTTTGATGTATCTAAAAGCTTTTATAAGCTTCTTTGGAGCTTATGTGAACCTAATTAGTCCAAAATAACAAGTAACACAAACATTTAGCTATTATTGGATTATGATCAAAATTAAGCATAAACTGAGAATGGAACTGAAACTTGAAATTGATTGAGTAATTGTTGTTAAGATACATTGAAAAGTTTGAAGACAAAGCTTAAAAGCTTAAAGTACACTGGAAAACTAATAAAAATTTAATTCAACATACATAAGTAAAATTACACTAGATAGATTTTCCTCTTGCTTCACTCTTGATATTTATTGACCCTTTTGACTTCATCTTGCTTCCAGATATTATTCCACTTCAATTCTTGACCATTGATGCCTTTAAACTCATCCTAGCCTTTGAAACTGTTTTGGCGCCAAAATGTCAACACGTGGCTAGGGGTAGTTTAACTGCAATTAAGGAACTTTGGTGGTACTAGGAGGTGGAGGGGACAAGATTGGATAGGTTTAGTGGCCAAGTTGGGGTGTATGATGAAAACAGAGGAGGTGGGATGGTTATTTTAGAAAATTGGTGGGGAAGCATTAAGTGTGGAGTGGGCTAGGGTTGTGAGGTGGAAGGAATGTCAGGGAGGGGTAGGTAATGAGCTGGAGAGGTGATGAGGTGGTGAAATACCACCATGGTTTCTGGTTTCAAGCTGGGGGTGAGGGTGGTGAGCAGTGGTGGTGGTTTTGGGGGAGGTCAAACGGGGTCAAACCCCCGTTTTAAATAATAAGGGTGCGTGGGCTGAGCTTGTTTTGGGCCTAGGAAAAGAAGGGTGGGCTTGGTTTGTTTTAATGGATTGGATTTGGTTTGTGAGTTTTATAATAAAACGGGTCCGTTTTTATTATAACTTAACAAGGACCAATTTTGTAATTTAGACAAAATTGAGGGGCTGATTTTGCAATTTTCCCAAAGTAGTTATAGGGACCAATATTGTTAATTATGAATAACCCAAGGACCAAAGATGTAATATTTCCATTTAAAATACCCAGGGACCTTTTCTGCCAATCCTCAAACTCCAGGGACCAAACCTGTAATTTTCTGAAAATTGAAGGGTTGAAGTTGTAATTTCCCAAAAGTTATCATAAGGACCAATTATGCCATTTAAGAATAGTGCAAGGTTTATTTTTCATATTTTTCCATTTTCAAAACCTTAAGGACTATATTTGACATTTTTGAAACTTGAGGGACTAAAGTTGTCATTTTGCAATTTTTAACTTTAAAGGACTATACTTGACAACTTATGAATCCCTAAGGACCTTTGATGATATTTTTCATGTTTTGATTTACCAGGGACTAGTTTTGCCAAATTTTCAAAGTTCAGGGACTGAAACTGTAAATTATGTGAAATGTGTTGTTTTTCATCAGTTTTCAATCCTTTTGCATAAAAACACAATCCAGGGATATTTTATGTATTTTAAGGCATTCCTGTGTGTTTTCAGATGTTTTTGCAGTTTAAATGTAACAGAAATGATGAGTATTTACACACTCATCACTGTACCCTTTGGACTAGCCAACTTTTAGATCGAATAGTCAACATCAGGTAAGTTGATAACCAGAGAAGGTATGGAAAGAACCAATACCATAACCTGCATACAACATACACAAGACTATACAAATCTGTTAGTTATTTATTTATTTATTTATTTATTTTTATTAAGAATAAGAAATAAAGAAATATATAACAAAATACCATCAATCAGATGCAGCTTTGGGAATCCTGATCCTGATCTTGAACAATCTAACCAAAGATTCAGCAAACAACCTAGCATTCCCAACTGGATCAGGAGGAATCTCTAACTTCTGTTGAAGCATTTTCTCCATGAGAGGCACTGTCAAAGGATAATTCTTCCGAAGAAACATGATTACCCAAAGTCCAGATGTAGTCTCCAAGACATGAACATAAGGCATAGGATAAAATTTCCAACTCTGTACTTTCCACCTCTGATTATTCTTCCACACCTCATAACCAGCACCATTGGGAGTAGAAGAATCCATAAGCACTTTAAGATCTCCCAATAGATACAATCCTGTACATGTAGGAGTATGAGTAGCATAATACTTTTGGACCAACTCATTGAGAGTGACCAAGTCCTGATGATCCACAAGATGTAGTATTTCTTGTAGGAATGTGAATGAGAGAGAAGTTTTATCAAGTCTATAAATGGTGTTGATCTGACCATTCTTAGATAATTCCCAATGAACCAAAACATCTCTAACACCCTGTGGCCAATCATCAGGGGATCCTTCTTTAATGAAAGAAGCATCAGGAGCATTAACATCTACTATTCTGTGTGCTGAATGTGAAGTCCTCACTCTTGCCATTCTCTTGGCCCTTCTTCCAGGAATGTAAATAGCATCATGTGGTGAAGAAGGTTCCTCGGGAACTACATCCTCAGCAGATATATCTTCTGCAACATTAGTTTCCACTGATGGAATATCCAAGTGATCATCAGGAGAATCCTTAGTAGAAGCAAATGCAGCAGATTCATATTGTTCATCCATTGCTTTCCTGATCTGTTTAGCTCTAGCAGATGCAAGCTCTACTTCTCTCTCTTTAATCTCATGAAATCTTGCCATTTCAGCGTGTTGATCATCATCTAACCTCTTTGCAGCCTCTTCACCCAATCTCTCCTCCTCCATTTGTTTTTTGGTTCTCTTTCTAGAAAGAAGATCTGCTGCTACAACTTTGGCTTTTCCTTTATCAACAGCAGATGAAGCAGCAACAGTTGTCACATCATCAGAAGTATCAGGTAAAGGTACTTGATCAACAACAGGAACATCCATATCCATAGTAGAACCAGCATCAGCAGAAAATGATAGAGACATAGCAGGCACATTAGTAGTAACAGCTTCATCAATTTGGACTTTCTTAGTAGATGGTTCTGCATCAGCTGCAATTATAGTAGGAACAAGCTTAGGAGCACTCATTCCATCCTTTTCACATCTAGACTTGATTCTATTATACTGAAGAACCAATTGTTCATCTGAAAGAGCCCAAACTTGTTTCCTAGTCCAAGCATTATTATATAGTGCACTACTTTGACTTTTCACATAAGTTCTCATAAAATCCCTTTGCTGTGCTTGAGTCATTGGTTTATCCCTTGGCAATTCTTTCATCTGCTTCTTTCTTTCTCTGTTTCATCTTCTCAACTATTCCAGAAACCCAATCCTCTTTATTCACATCCTTTCCAAGAATATCTGCAGCCAAACCAGGAGTAGCAATCACTTGTTCTCCAATATGCTGCCAGTCTGATTCATCAAAATTTGGAATAGCAGCATCCAATTCTCTCTGTCTTTCAATAGGCAAAGTAGAGATATATCTGTTTTGAGCAGATTGAAATTCTTTGTCATATTTAGCTTGTTCTGCCTTTGCCAATTCTGTACTCTTCTTATGATCTTCCCATTCTTTCAAAAGTTTTTCTTATTCAAGTCTTTCCTCTTATGAGATAAGATCATCAGCACATACTTCAGCAACTTCAGCAGAATCATATGAGGAATGACTAACTCTTCCATAGGATCAGCAGGAATATCTTGAACATCTGAATGAAGTAGAGTGTCAGCAGATCATTTAGTATGAATAGTTGCAGTGGTGTCTCCATGAGAAGCTTGCTCAGGAACATATGTATCAGTGGTAGGTAAGTCCATATACTCTTTACCAGCTACAAAGAATGTATCTACTGATGCATGAACCTCATCAGTAGTCTTTTCAGCAGCAATATCACTAGTTGGTTCATTCTTCTGAAGAGTATCACCAGCATCTATCATAAGAATCTCATCACCACTAGACACCTTACAAGATTCAGCAGATTTGTTTGCCAAATACTGTCTTCTACTCCTTCTGCTGAACTGAATTGGCTTCTTAAGTTTTGAAACTTCAGCAACTTTGGGAGAAGAAGCATGAGTCTATCTAGCAACTTCAGCCAAGATTTCAAGTGAATCCAAGTTCCTCTCCTAAGGCACTACATCAGCATCAATCACAACTTTTCTTTTCTTCTGCTGATCAAGTTGTGCTTCCAAATCCTGAACCTTCCTTTTCGACAGTTCAATCTTACCACCAAGAATAGATTTTGTATCTGCAAGCTCCTTTTGAAGATCATCAGTCCTTTTAATATACCTGCAAAGCAAATCATGTACAGAGGTGAGAGTAATAGGGTCCTCTACTCCACCAACAGATTGGTCTGTGGTCAAGGGAGCTTCATTGAACCTATCAGGAGAAACAGACATATGTACAACATTAGGAGAGCCTGCATCATATGGCTCTCTTACAGGACTAGGTGTGGGTAGTCTAGTAATCTCAGGCTCAAGAGGTGTAGGTACTTGGGTACCAAGAGACTGAATTGTCTCTTCAACCTCAGCAACAAGCTCATCAGGAGCAACCCGAGAAGGTGATGGAATAGGACTAGGTGACAGAGGTAAAGGGGAAGGTGGAGGCTGGTCAATAGAAACATGCAATGCTTCAGCAGTTGTAGATGGCTCTCCATCTTGTACCACTGAAGGATTACCATCAGCAGCAACACCAGAAGATGATGGATTACCATCATCAGCAGCATGTTGAGAGGGCATATCACCAGTAGCATCACCCTCACCTGCATCATTATTGCCATGTGACAACATAGCAGCTAATAGAGGGCGATGTACCCCATCATAGTTAGTTTGCATAGAGGCAAATAACTTAGAACCAAGACTCTTAATGGACACATCAATTCTGTCTTCTGTGGTTATGTCTAAAATTATTTGTAGAAACCTAGGGTACATTAAAAACTTATGCTTTTGCTTCTCAATATTTTCTATCATATTGTAACAATTCGCATTTTCAGGTTAACCTCTATTCCCGAATTTTTACTATTCATTTTTTACTATTCACTTCCGAAATTTTTATTTCATATTCTCGTAAGTTAAATTATTTTAATGATAATCCGAGAGTTTGACACTCGTCGGATCACTTCTGCAAAAATCACGAAACCGTGTCTGAGATTTACTTTTAGGTTTAAACATCATTCCAGTATCCCGATATGTCCATAAAACATTATAAACAATAGAAATATGATTTTCTCTCATTTTACGACAATTCCAAAAGTTTTAGAATTTTACGTTTTCCAGTTCAGCGTTTTACGCGAATTACGCGTTTTAGACCCGCGTTTCCAGTTTTAACAGCGTTTAAGTAACCCGATAGAACTTGTCACTCATTAAATATGCTAAGATAGGTTATATTAATAAGTTTTAACATATTTATAAGTTTCATATTTTTAAGATACCCGATTTTAAGTTTCAGGACTTAACAACTTACAGTTAGCGATTAACGGAACCAAAACACACTCCGTAAAAGCAAGATAACATCAAGAATCATATCTAGTCATCCAAGATAAGCTATGCACGAAATTTTTGAGCAAGTCACAAGCCTTGTTGGCTTGTGATGAAGCCTTGATCACTTAGGATGGTTACATGTGTAAAACTTCTCATGTAAGCTTTGATAAAATATCCTAAACTTGCACCTCCTCATGGCACCTTCCTAACACCTTCCTAGCACCTCCTCAAGGCCCTATAATGCCCTCCCATCCTCATTTGGTCGTTCACCACCATAAACAACACATACTCTCTTCATTTGATCTTATACTTCAAGTATTATCTCAAGAATTCAAGCTACAAGTAAACTACATCCAAATCCTTGCAATCTTTGGTGATTCTTCTTGAATTTAAATCCATTCAAGTCACCTAAACCCTCATCACAAATCCTTCAGGAATACAAGAGTAGAAGGATTGCTAAAGTGAAGAGAAGCTTGTCAATCAAAGTCCTATCCTTACTAGTTACTTCCTTTCTTTTAGAAAGCCTAAAGTTGTAAGGAAACCCTAACATACTTTCTTGCTAAATATCATTTTCATGCTATTTATATTTCATTCATACTATATACTGTCTTGTTATTATGTTCATGATGTATAAAATTTGGTAAAACAAGTTATGGTATATATATGGTAACTTATATTAAGTAAACAAGCAAACTAGTGATTTTTATGGAAAACTCTGATCAAAACAGTAAACAAATGATATTAGACAATTACATATTGTAGTAGAGGACTTAACAAGGAAACCATAGCAATTTGAATCACCTAAAACAAGTATACGAGTCAAAAGTTATGACCATTTGAAGTCACCAAAACTTTATGGCAAAACTGCCTAAAAACCTTCTGTATCAGATTTAAACACGCAAAAAGAGGCCCTTCTGGTCCGTTTCATCAGAAAGTTAAAGCTTGAAAGTTGTTCAGAATGATGTTTTCTTCAAAAACTCAAGTGCACGTATCCAGAAAACCAATAATGAATGAGTTATCTTCAATTTCTTAACGGCTATTATTGAATACCTAAAGTTACTATATAGGTGGTTATGGTTAGTTATAACCAAGGGTCTAATGACCTAAAGCCAAGACCACAACCATGGCTAAGGCCAAGGTTGAGTCTCAAGCCCATGGTAACAACAACCAAGGTCACGACAAAGCCATGGCTAAAGACTATATAAACTTACCAAGGCGATAACATGAACTAATGAGTTAATGGTAACATAAACATCCAATTTGGATCTACTCCATCAAAATAACCATGAGACTTCACAAGTAATACTCATACTAAACTCAATAAAATCATTGTAATAACAATCTTCATTTAAAAGTAAACCTTCCTAAGTTTATTCAAGTATTTGGACATGTAACTTTTCGGATCAAACTTATATATTTTTATCAAACACTACAATAGTAGGGAGCTTCATGTGAGGAGTTCATATGGGTAAACCGTCGAGATGAGTTGTGGATTTACGAATTAAAGTGTCCTGGCTCCTCGAACGTTTACTACATGACTTCTGAATTATGTTGGCCCGAACGGTAGTAAGCGATACCCAAACTATACATGTTTCATAAACCATTTTTGTTCAAAGACTTACACTATACTAAGTACTACATCATGGACTAAATGCAAGGCATATATAGGCAATTCTTCATATTCTTTATTACAATCCTAAGTCACAACCACCTATTATAGGTTGCTCGTAGAAACCTTCACGATTCGACCATCATATTCACTACTTGCTACTTAACTTAAGGTGAGTTCATAGCCCCACTTTTCATTACTTAATTGTTTTACAAACCCTTGGGGGGAATACATGCTATTTTAACCGAACACAATGCTTTCAAATTGTATTCTATCTGATTGTTTTATTATCACTAAGTACCATCCTTGCCAAACCAAGATCCCTTTTTATGAACCATTTAATCACTAGTAATAGTGAGCGCGAATATTGTGAATAGGTCTATTGGGATTGACGAATCCCATTTGTATTGACTAAGTTCAAACAAATGCATTAATATTTGAGACCTAGGTATGACGGCAAAATACCTACCGGGATAACTCCGCCGATTGATATTGGTACCCGTTAACGTTTTGGTGTCATAAGCTTAGTGTGATAATAACTTTTCCGGGAATATAACAACATAACCCATCTTTGTTTTCCAACCATTGGTGTGAGCCTATAACTCACACTACCAACATATTGTGTTCAAACATTAAACAAACTCTATGAATATCACTCAACCTTTGTGTTGACCTCTTAAGCATGTATTTCAGGTTCATGATGATCAAGGATGGCACGAAAGGGCACGGATGTTCAAGAGGGCTATAAATTTTATTATCATTCAAAAACTCATCTAATGTAATTTGTAAACATGGAACCATCTGGGACCTCATTTTGTAATATCTGATATTTATATAATTTGAATGATAAATCTTTTAAAATGACTCAGTTAGAGTTCGTTTTCTATTACTGTGACTATTGTGCTGTCGAGTAACACCCAGTTTGAATTCCGCTGCACCATGAATTGGGGGTGTTACAGATTGGTACCAGAGCCATGGTTATAGAGAAACGGGTCTAATTGAGACCTAAACTATAACCACACTTATAAGAAAAAATATTTAATAGCCTTCCGCTCTCCGTGTCTTCCATCCTCCAGACGATTATGGACTTATTAAGCATTTTATATTACACAAACTTAATTGCATATGGATATATGTACCCTTAGCATAATTGAGCATTTCCCCGTAAGCATTTTACACTACACGAACATATATAAGTAGATTGATATATACACACTAGGCATTCTACACTACACGAACATATATAAGTATATTGACATATACACTCGATTTATTTTCAATCATTTTATCTAAACAATGGACTAAACATATCTGCACATGCCTATTCTAGGGCATTTCAACACAACCACATTCTCCCAATCATGTTCCTACTCCAACATTTTATGTCCAAGATATTGTAACTAATTGCAATGGTCTTTCCTATTTCCCGGACATTGTATGATACAATGGTCTAAATCATTTCTAAAATGTTTTGAGTCACACAATGGTCTAACCTACTTCCCAGACATTGTGAATTGCACAATGGTCTAATCTACTTCCGAGACATTGTGATTTGTGCAATGGTCTCTGGAATTATTCCATCACATCATCAATATCATTTCTTATGATATTAAAAACCCATCACAATCTATCGATTTCCAAATAGAAATATGATATTTCTAAAGGATAAACTAATCCATCATCTACAAAAGCTGAAGTTTCTCTACATTCATCAAAGTTCAACAACTTTCTCTACATTCATCAAAGTTTTCTTCTGAAACCTTCATTGTTAAAAGTTCGTGATCCTGGCCAAGTATGGATTGTTTTAGAACTACTTAAAACTTACTTTCCACACATATCTACCCGTACTATCTTCTATGCAGTGGAATGTGATAACATAGGTTACAAGTCTTGTATGGGCGGGACTTGCAACTGAATGGTTTGACATCGCCTTTGTTTAGTGGACATTTTCTCAAAAGCAACGGACATATCACAAGTATACCTAATTTAGGTATTTGAAAATTTTATCGAACCTTGGCTAAATATAGACTAGTCATCTATATTTAACCTAGGGACAATGAAACATAGTCTGACTAACTATGTTCGACTTAAAATTTTCAAATACTGAGAATAGTGGTACTAGGGTTATGTTCAGATTAATTTCCTACTTGAACTCAATAAACCACCAGAATACTTTAAAACGATCTGGAGACACGATAGTGTCTTACCACTCAGCAAGATCTTAACACCTTATTTGTATTATCTAATTTCATTCTTGAAAGTTTTCATTTATAAGATAATCCGAACTACTATCTTGGGATAGTTATCAATTCTTCTCTTCATCCCGTAGAAGTACTATCTTGTTTAGATCCTAAGGATACCATTCCGTCATAAATCTTTAAAATTTCTTAAAATTTTAAAGCAAACTTGACATCTCTACCAATATTAATGTTAAGCATACACTACACACTTTTGTTCATCAACATATCACATCATTATTTTCACAACTGTTGCAACCACAAGCTCATTAACAGATCTTGATGCACTTTTAAAGCTCAAATCATCCTTAGTTACACCACAAGCACCCTCATCAGCTTTACAAGATTGAATATTCATCTTGTACTTTTGGAACACCAGTATCATCTCGTAATGCACTACCTTGTAACTCACCGGCTAATTATGAATGTTGTGTTGGGAATTCTTAAGTAGGATGATTTATAATTATTTGAATGGATTGGGATGCCTTTTCATTTAAATAAAGAAATTGTAAATCACCGAACCATAAGTTTATATTCCCCCTATGATGACGTATAGTCTATATATGGGCCACGAGCCCAAATGATATACATTACTAAGGCCTAAATCCACCACGAGTTGGCTATTGTAACTTGGGCCGCATTAATAATGGGAACAGGCTCACGTAAGCCCAAACCCAAACAAACTATACACGGTATAGATAAGGATCATCTATCTATGGAATAGATATCCTTACCCGGATAAGCACCATGGGTGCGAAACGTAAGGAGCACGAACCCTACAAGGATTCTGCGCCTATATAAGGAATGACATAACTCTCATTCAAGGTACGATTCACAAACCCTAACTCTTTTCGAGAACCCTAAATCGATTACTTACTCTCACGCCGGAGTCTAATCATGGGAGACAATCCCACGATAAGCCTAACGGTGTTGTTTATTTTCTTAGTGCGCAGGTTACAAGTACTAAGAAGCGAATTGGTACGAGAGCAAGAGCCCATAACCAGGAACGCCCAACTTTTGTATCAACACCCTATTTACATTGTTTGGGATGCCTTTCTATGTAAATAAAGAATTATAAACAAGTGGATTCGACCTCTAGGCAGGTTGCTGGAACAACCAGCGCACCTGGTCACCAAGAGGCAGGAACAACCCAACCTCTTCCAGCGGTAGAACTACCTGTAAGGACTACCCAAATCACCCCAGTGGTCCCAAGCGTTGAGGAACTCCAACGCACCCTCTTCACCACTCCTCACCAAACTGTACCCACAGTGAACAACACTGTACCACCAGGCGCGCCTAACCGAGATAGGGTGCCTAATACTGAGGCAGACATTCTTGCAGAAACTGAGGATGCACCCAACCTAACTTTGGGAAATTTTGTTTCCTAAAATTATGAAACCTTAACCGCCCTCATGCAAGAAGAAGCAAGGAGAAGGGCAAGCACGAGCCTACAAGCTCGACTCAATTTTGGTCCTGAACGCGAACTATCACCACTGCGCCACCCACGAGGAAGACGCGCAGAACGTACCACTATCCATGATAGGTTGGGTACGACATCTGATTCACAGTACTCAGAAGACAGCGAGAGGCGCACTAACGTTCACTCTAAACTTGGCAGTCGAGGGATACAAGACCGATTAGGACCTCAGCATTCGCCAAGCCAAGGATCCTCCAAACCTGGGAGTAAGAGGATTCACGACAGATTGGGAAGAAGAAGATCCCCAAGTGAAAGTCCCTCACGCTCTTCTTCTGAAAGAAGTCGGCGCAAGCACCGAAAAAGAGACTACCCTTCCTCCAGTGACTCCTCGGACAACGAGGATAAAGAAACAGGACACTGGAAGTCAAGAGGAAAGCGTCGCGAAGAAGAGAATGAAGATATGTCTCTTCCATGGCGTTGCCAGAAAGTTGACGCGTTTACACGACGCATCAGCGATTACTCAGACCACAAATGCAGGCGCATGCCCACTAATGTAAAAACATATGATGGAACGGGTGATTCGGATGATCATCTAAAAGTTTTCGAATCAGCCGCCACTATCGAAAACTGGCCACAGCCTGTGTGGTGCCACATGTTTAATTCTACGTTAGTAGGGAACGCGCGCACATGGTTTTGCAAACTCCCACGTAGGAGCATTGGTGGGTTCGAGGAATTACGGAAAGCATTCCGTCTCAACTTCACCCAGAGAAAGATGAGTGCATACAAGTCAAAGCATGTCTCGAAATCCTAAAAATTTCAGGGTTCATGAATGGGATTAATAACCCAGAACTTATCCGAAAGCTAAATGACAAAGTTCCCCAAACTTTCGATGAGCTAACAAAGCGCACCAGATCCTTTATACAAGGAGAAGCAACTACTGCGTACAGTAAAAAGGGTTATTCGAACTATAGGCAGCAAGAGCAGCCTAGGAGACAATCCAACGATCAGAATAACAACCGCAGCAGGAATTATCGCAGCGGAAGAGACAATGACAAATATACCCCTCTCACAAAAACTCCGAGGGAAATATTTGTAACAGAAGGCGCAAACTTCCCAATACCACCACCAATGCGCACCGTAGAGGAAAAGCGCATAGGGAATGGATACTGCGAGTACCATGGTCAAAAAGGCCATACAACTAACGAGTGCGTCCAACTAAAACAACTAATTGAAAAGTTAGTAAGAGAAGGCAGAATGGACCACCTCGTAAAAAACATCAAAGAGGGAAAAGATAAACAGCGGAACGGGTCTAAGAAAGAACCCCCCCAAAGAAAAAGCTGACACCATATACATGATACAGTCATGGCAACGCAAGATAAAGCAAAAAGTCAGCCAAAAATTCTCTCCAGAAAAAGAGATATCTTTCCCTACTCTAGCTGCGGACAACGCAGTTGTAGAACCTCTAACTATTGAAATACATACGGGAGGACATGATATCCACCGCATGTACATTGACGGAGGAGCATCCGCAGACATCCTGTATGATCATTGTTTCAAAAAACTGCGACTTGAAATCCAAAGTCAATTGATACCAGCAACAACGTCATTGACTGGATTCACAGGAGAAAAGATATGGCCCATGGGGCAGTTACGCTTGCTGGTGGTCGTAGGAGATGAACAACACTCAACCGCAACATGGATAAATTTCATGGTAATAAAATCTCCCTCACCATACAATGGTATCATTGGGAGACCTGGAATATCATCCATGCGCGCTGTACCATCCACAGCGCACAGAATGCTTAAATTCCCAGTGGAAGGAGGAGTTGTTACCCTCTATAACACAACAGTACCACCTAGAGAATGCAATGCGGTAACAACTGAAGTGGAGACTATTCCAAAACAGCGCACAGAAAATACACCAAACCTAAGAGTCGCTATTCATCCCGACTACCCGGAGCAACAAGTTTCGATTGGTGGATCTTTATCTGACAAAGGTAAAGCAGCCGTATGCGCACTCTTGCAAAAGAACCTGGACATCTTCACATGGGAACCAAAACACATGACAGGAGTGCCACGCTCTATCACAGAACATAAGCTACAAATCCGACAAGGATATCCCCCAATACGACAAAAGAAGCGCGGCCAGGCCCCAGATCGTGCAAAAGCTATTCTGGAAGAAGTACATAAGCTCGTAGACGCAGGCATCATGCGCGAAGTGTACTACCACGACTGGCTCTCTAACCCAGTTATGGTAAAGAAGAGCGATGGCAGTTGGAGAATGTGCGTGGACTTCACGGACCTCAACAAAGCATGTCCACAGGACTGCTACCCACTGCCAGAAATAGACTGGAAGGTAGAATCCCTGTGCGGATACCCTTTCAAATGCTTCTTAGACGCATATAAAGGGTACCATCAAATTCAGATGGCAGTCGAAGACGAAGAAAAAACAGCTTTCCACACCAGTCAAGGAGTGTACTGCTACACAAAAATGCCTTTTGGCTTAAAAAATGCAGGTGCGACATACCAACGACTGGTGGACACAGCTTTCGAGAAACAAGTAGGCCGCAACTTGGAGGTCTACGTTGACGACCTTGTCATCAAAAGCCACACAGAGGATGAATTGGTGCGTGACATCGAGGAAACGTTCAGAACATTGGGACGAATAAACATGAAGTTAAATCCCAAGAAGTGCACCTTTGGCGCAACCGAAGGCATGTTCCTCGGATACTTGATAGAACCTGATGGAATCAAGCCTTGTCCAGAAAAAACACAGGCTGATATTGATCTCCCCTCACCGCGCACACTTAAAGAAGTCCAGTCATTGAATGGAAAGTTAGCAGGGCTAAACCGTTTCTTATCCAAGTCAGCAGACAAATCCATTCCTCTCTTTAAAATGCTCACGAAGTGTACTAAAAAAGGAGATTTTCGCTGGACCGAAGAAGCGGAGGAAGCTTTCCAACAACTTAAACACCATCTGGCATCTCTTCCCAAACTTGTCGCACCGCGACCAGGGGAAGACCTAATCATGTACTTATCGGCAACCCATGGAGCAGTTAGCGCAGTGCTATTGACAGATAGGAACTCCGTCCAGACACCCATATACTTTGTAAGCAAAGCCCTGAAGAAGACAGAGACTAACTACAGCGCTATGGAAAAGCTGGTCTTAGCCCTCGTATTCGCAGCCAAAAGGTTGCGCAGATACTTTCAAGTGCACCCAATAGCTGTAATCATTGATCAGCCAATCAAACAGGTTATCTCTAAACCTGACGCATCAGGACGGTTACAAAAGTGGAGTGTACTGTTAAGTGAATATAACATCTCATACAGATCGCGCTCTGCAATCAAGAGACAAGTATTATCCGATTTCATCGTGGAGAAGCCAGATAGCGACAGCCCAACATCCATAACAAAAACAGATCTACAGGAACCCTGAATTCTGTTCACAGATGGGTCTTCATGTGTCGATGGATCAGGCGCAGGCCTTATTCTCACAAATCCAGAAGGTATAGAATTCACCTATGCGCTGCGCTTTGAATTCACAGCCACAAACAATGAGGCAGAATACGAAGCCCTGCTAGCAGGACTACGTATCATAATCAAAATGGGTGCACGGCTAGTCGCTAACCACGTGCTAGGAGAATATGAAGCCAAGGATGAACACATGATCCAATACCTGGAAAAGACCAAGTCTATAATTAAAACCTTTGACAGGTTCATAATAAAACAGGTGCCCAGAGGGGACAACAGGAAGGCGGATGCGCTCAGTAAAATCGCATCCACAAGCTTCGCACACCTCTCAAAACAGGTATTGGTAGAAACCCTAAAAAACAAGTCAATATTGGAGATGGAGATATCCACAGTGATAGAGGAACAAGATCCTACATGGATGACACCTATCATTGAATTCATCAGTAAGGGAATTTTACCACAAGACCATAAGGACGCTCGAAGAGTGAGGCACACCGTGCAACGATTTGAACTACGAGACAACATACTCTATCGGCGCTCTTTCTTACAACCCTGGCTCAGATGTGTTGGACCTCTTCAAGCAGACTACGTACTCCGAGAAATCCACGCTGGATCATGTAGCATGCACTCAGGCTCGCGATCAGTGGTGGCAAGCACTCTACGGTCAGGGTATTATTGGCCAACCATGCATCGCGACGCACGCGATCTGATAAAGAAATGCAGCAATTGTCAAGTACATAGACCAATCCCGCGCCGAGCACAACAAGAGCTAACACCCATTACCTCACCATGACCATTTTATAAGTGGGGCATTGACATCGCGGGACCCTTTCCAGTTGCAGCAGGAGGAGTAAAGTTCCTCATCGTAGCCATAGACTACTTTACGAAATGGATTGAAGCGAAAGCAGTGGTGAACATCACAGGAAACCAAGTCAAACGCTTTGTCTGGGACAGCATTGTCTGTCGCTTCGGACTACCGGGAGAGATTATATCAGACAATGGAAAACAATTTTGTGATAACCCATTCAAAGATTGGTGCGTGCAATTGAACATCACACAACACTTCGCTTCAGTAAAACACCCACAAACCAATGGCCTAGTTGAGTGCGCAAACCGCAGTCTGGGGGAAGGAATAAAAGCGCGCCTTGACAGACACAAAGGAAGGTGGGTGGACGAGCTCTCGCATGTCCTATGGGCGCATCGTACAACAATCAAAACCAGTACTGGCGACACGCCATTTTCCCTTGTCTACAGAACAGAAGCCGTCATACCAGCTGAAATTGGAATGCCAACTATACGAACAGCAGAGGTCAGCATCACAACAAATGACGAGGAGCGGCGCATAGACTTGGACTTACTGGAAGAAAGACGTGAACGCGCAGCTATACGCGAAGCAAAAGCCAAGGCAAAAATGAAGAAGTATTATGATGCAAAGGTCAAACACACTTCATTCAGGCCAGGAGACTTTGTATACCGCGCCAACGATGCGAGCCACGCAGAAGACACAGGCAAGCTCGGACCAAAATGAGAACGACCTTACGAGGTCACAGACGCACTCGGCAATGATGCATACAGACTGCGCGATATGGAAGGTCACGACCTAGCGCGCACTTGGAACATCTGCAATCTTAAAAGATGTTACTTTTAGCCTACGGCCATTACGCAGACACCTTTGCATCCTAAGAGGTGCCCAATAAGTGTTTGTTTTTCTTTTCTTTCCTAGGAATTGTATTTTTATTTTTTCAAAAAACTTGCAAGTATCAATAAAATGTTATGGTTTCTAGCTAACTCCATAGCGTATTTCACTTTATTGCGTACATACTTATATATGTCAATATTGTTATATTTTTGCCTACATGGCGTGCATGCACCAATTAAAGACCCACGAAGGCATAAAGGATGAGTTAACCTACTAATTCACTCGTTGAGTAAGAGGGTTGCAAACCCATCAACATTGGATCACGTATCCTTGCTAAGCGCCTTACTTTTGAGACGTCGAGGTAAGTTTCACGTGCGCATCCCACGACGGGTGCGCAAATATTAAGTACACCGTAAAAGCTTAGCAAATAACGAGCCAAGACACTTGGTCAAATAATTAAACTTAGCAAACAATGCAAGTATATTTTTTAAAGTCACGCACTTAACAAGCCAAGACACTTGGCCAAATATTTCAACTTAGCAAATAATGCAAGTATATTTCCTAAAATTACGCAGCCAATATGCTTGGACGAATAATTAAACTTAGCAAACAATGCAAGTATATTTCTTAAGTCACGCACTTAATCAACAAAAAGGTATCTTATTCAATATTTTTACATAAAAATTACAAGGAAAGATACACATCATTATTTATATAATACATATACAAAAAGCCTACACGCTATGGCGATGCTCAGGGCTATCCTCCCGAGCAGCAGAACTCCCCGCCTCCTGAAGCTTTCTTAGAATCAAGGCGTCCTTGGGAGATACGGTAGGAACACTCATGGGCACACCATCAGACCTAGGTATGTGAGCAGCACCAACGCCACACAACACTGCTTTGCCCTTAATGCCCCTCTTCTGGGCAGCCCTCTGCGCGTGACGCTCCACAACCTCTTTCAAGGGAATCTCCCTTTTAAGAACAAATGGGTTGAGGATGTCGTGAGGCTGCGCGAACACAGGAATCTGCAGCTGCGACTCATTAGGCTTCAGAAAGTAATCTGATTGCCCTTCTGCATCCTCTCCAAGGTGGCGCTCCAATGTCAACCCCGCCATAAGTACATCTATGGGGTTGTCTTGGTCGCGCTCCAACCTCCCAATATGCGGCATCTCGAGGACCTTTAACCTCGCCATAGCCTGCATTATCTCATCATATGCAGCAGCATTATACCCAGGGACTTCAGCCAAATCCTTGTTCAGCAGCTTGGCCTCGTGGAGATCCTCCATAGCCTGCGACTTCCCTCGCACCATCGCACAGTGCACCACCTTCCCAAAGGCGTCCAACACCTCTTGGGACTCCAGCGTACCCATAGCTGCCAGGCGCAGCCCGTGGCTAATCAACCACCTACATCAACAAAGACAATTTGTGTTAATAAAAAACATGGCAACAAAATTATTATGAAGAAGAAGAGTATAAAAGAAGTACCTGCGCTCAGCGATGGTAGACATCAAATGAGGATATAACTCCTCATCGTACTCGATGCTCAGGCCGCGCAGCTTATCCTCCAGCACCTGGATGATCTTCATCATATCCTCCTTAAACTTGGCAATGTTAGCAAAATGCTCCACCTTCTTCTCCTCCAAGAAGCGCACAGCCCAAGTCAGGTCAGACTTATAATGATGAAGCTCCCTGTGCGTCTTCTTCACCTCAGCCATGGCGGACAACTTCTCATGGGTGATCTTCTCAGTATACACCCGCGAGGACTCCAACTCCACCTGCGCATCCGCCAACTGCGCACGGAGCTTCGCTATCTCCTCATCCTTCTGGGCGAGAGTACTACTCTACCCGACATACTTCTCCCTCAACTGAGCCACCAGCTCAGCCTGGCGCGCAGCAGTTGCAGCCAACTCATCCATCAACTGTTGCGCTTCTCCACCCTCATAAACCTTGGATTTCCCCTCCTTGTTTTTATTCTGCGGAGAGGAATCCACATCCACGAAGACCCCATCATTCTTCGCGGAATCATCCCTACAAGACATGAAGATGACAGTTAGTATATATTGCGACAAGTAATATACAAGGAACATAATATAAACGCAGATACTTACAGAAATGGAGCGGCCTCAGCAGCCTTCTTATTCGCACCAGAAGCGGATGTCTCCTCCGCGGACGACTCCGCATCCCCAATGAGGTAGCGTCGTCTCTTCTTGGGGCCACTGGTCTCAGCCTATCCCTTGCACTTAATATTCTGCGCCACTTCCTCCTTCAGCACCTCCTCGGGCTTTAGGATCTCCACGCTGTCAGACGACTCAGCGCGCGCCTCTCCCTCTTGCGCCACCTCCAGATCTGGTGCCACGCTCTGAACAGGTGTCACTTGGAGCGGCGGTGTATTCTCAGGAACAACCTCAAGCAGCACGGTCAAGCGACCCTCGGTCGCCTCCAGTATTGGCTGCTCACCTTCACTCAGAGGGCGCACGCCTATAGTCACCTGCTTTGGTTTCTCTAGCTTCACAACGGCGAACAGATCCATCTCTGCGCACATAAACAAAACAATAAAAAAGAAAGGATTAGTTGGTAAAGGTGCGCATACAAAAAGACTTACAAAATTTGAAGTAGAAGGGATGAACACCCACCCCGGCCATCCTCACTAATAAAAGTGGGCACCTCGTCCGCAGTGCCGAAATAATTGCGACTCAACCCCATGTACACCAAAAACTCATCCGGATAAGGGTTAATGGATAGGCGGTTGGCATCAAGAATCTGCGCATCAGTCAGCCTATAGGAACCGGGTGCGGGGCGCCCATCCCTTGGCAATGTATCCTGAGTATAAAACTCATAGGGCGATGGAAAGACCACATCATCAACCCAGAAAAAATACTCCCTCCAATTCCTTAGGGAGTCCACCTTATCAGTGTAACACTGAAGCGCCCCCGGGCGCTTCGCAAAAGATACCCACCCATTTGACCACGTCGTGTGGTAAAAGGAGCGGAACAAGGAAATGGTCGGTTCTATCGCAAGTAAACGGCAGTTTACTTCAAAATTCGACACCTCAGCCGCACCTATACGGTGCAGCTGGGAGATGTAGAGGCGATAGTGGTTGAGCAAATCGCTCAGAAAGATAGATATGGGTACGCGGTAATTCGCGTACTCAAAGAATTTAGTGTATAACCCTATTTTCCCTTTGGGGAAATCAGTTATACACGAGTCAACATCTGGAGCCTCTGGACGCACATCCAGAGGCACGAAGTAGTCAGACGTAAACTGAGTAACATCATCAACCGTCATCGCAGAGCGAAAGTCCTCTAACTGGGCAACCATTTTCATTAACTCACAAGTAAAAAAACGCACACAAAAATTACCTACGGAAAGGATTATTTTCTTTGCAAAAGATAACTTTCAAGAAAGTGAGCAATGGTGAGTGTGTGTTTTACTGTGTGTGGTTGTAAAAATGGGGCGGTGACTATTATATAGGGAGGAAGAAAACCCTAGATTATCCCTACGTGGATCCCACTCACAAAAACGTGTGGCTAGAACCGAACCGGTACATGCACTTTTTCCCGATTTACGAGGGCCACGTGGACACAACCCCCAATTTTCGAGGTATCCTTTTTGAGATATTTTTGACTAGGTGCATTGCACTTTCAAATGGGCGGCAATATTTCAATGTTCTCCCGCCACGCTTACCGCTGTTAATATTAGTCTAGCATCCGCGGCTACGAGCCACGCATACTAGACTGGGGGTACATGATGACGTATAGTCTATATATGGGCCACGAGCCCAAATGATATACATTACTAAGGCCCAAATCCACCACGAGTGGGCTATTGTAACTTGGGCCGCATTAATAATGGGAACCGGCTCACGTAAGCCCAAACCCAAACAAACTATACACGGTATAGATAAGGATCATCTATCTATGGAATAGATATCCTTACCCGGATAAGCACCATGGGTGCGAAACGTAAGGAGCACGAACCCTACAAGGATTCTGCGCCTATATAAGGAATGACATAACTCTCATTCAAGGTACGATTCACAAACCCTAACTCTTTACGAGAACCCTAAATCGATTACTTACTCTCACGCCGGAGTCTAATCGTGGGAGACAATCCCACGATAAGCCTAACGGTGTTGTTTATTTTCTTAGTGCGCAGGTTACAAGTACTAAGAAGCGAATTGGTACGAGAGCAAGAGCCCATAACCAGGAACGCCCAACTTTTGTATCAACACCCTATTTACATTGTTTGGGATGCCTTTCTATGTAAATAAAGAATTATAAACAAGTGGGCTTATTTGTATCCGAAATAACATAAGTATGAAGTCAATAAACACTAGGTACAACAACAGAGTACCTACTAGACTATGATTGCAACTACTATCCCGATTTCCATTGATATTCAACTACTATATCAATTACTAATGATATTCGACTACTATATCAATTTCCATTTATTCGATTCCTATGTCAATTGCTATTGTTGTTCAACTACTATATCAATTGCTATTGATACTTGACAATTATATCAATTTCTATTTGATATTCAACTATATCAATTTCTATACAACTACTATATCAATTTCTATTAATATTCGACTGCTATATCAATTTCATTTGATATTCGACTATTATTTAAATCTCTAGTAATATTCAACTATGTTATCAATCTCTATTGACACACCGTATTCTGAGACAAATCAAACTACATCACTAGTAACCACAGACTCTAGTCCTCATAATTAACCACACCTCTTCATCGACACCACTCCAACATATAACACACATAGAACTTCGGGACGAAGTTCCCTTAAGGGGTAGAGACTGTAACAATTCGCATTTTCAGGTTAACCTCTATTCCTGAATTTTTACTATTCACTCCTGAAATTTTTATTTCATATTCTCGTAAGTTAAACTATTTTAATGATAAACCGAGAGTTTGACACTCGTCGGATCACTTCTGCAAAAATCATGAAACCATGTCTGAGATTTACTTTTAGGTTTAAACGTCATTCCAACATCCCGATATGTCCATAAAACATTATAAACAATAGAAATATGATTTTCTCTCATTTTACGACAATTCCAAAAGTTTTGGAATTTTACGTTTTCCAGTTCAGCGTTTTACGCGAATTACGCGTTTTAGACCCGCGTTTCCAGTTTTAACAACGTTTAAGTAACCCGATAGAACTTGTCACTCATTAAATATGCTAAGATAGGTTATATTAATAAGTTTTAACATATTTATAAGTTTCATATTGTTAAGATACCCGATTTTAAGTTTCAGGACTTAACAACTTACGGTTAGCGATTAACGGAACCAAAACACACTCCGTAAAAGCAAGATAACATCAAGAATCATATCTAGTCATCCAAGATAAGCTATGCACGAAATTTTTGAGCAAGTCACAAGCCTTGTTGGCTTGTGATGAAGCCTTGATCACTTAGGATGGTTACATGTGTAAAACTTCTCATGTAAGCTTTGATAAAATATCCTAAACTTGCACCTCCTCATGGCACCTTCCTAACACCTTCCTAGCACCTTCTCAAGGCCCTATAAAGCCCTCCCCTCCTCATTTGGTCATTCACCACCATAAACAACACATACTCTCTTCATTTGATCTTATACTTCAAGTATTATCTCAAGAATTCAAGCTACAAGTAAACTACATCCAAATCCTTGTAATCTTTGGTGATTCTTCTTGAATTTAAATCCATTCAAGTCACCTAAACCCTCATCACAAATCCTTCAAGAATACAAGAGTAGAAGGATTGCTAAAGTGAAGAGAAACTTGTCAATCAAAGTCTTATCCTTACTAGTTACTTCCTTTTTTTTAGAAAGCCTAAAGTTGTAAGGAAACCCTAACATACTTTCTTGCTAAATATCATTTTCATGCTATTTATATTTCATTCATACTATATATTGTCTTGTTATTATGTTCATGATGTATAGAATTTGGTAAAACAAGTTATGGTATATATATATATGGTAACTTATATTAAGTAAACAACCAAACTAGTGATTTTTATGGAAAACTCTGATCAAAACAGTAAATAAATGATATTATACAATTACATATTGTAGTAGATGACTTAACAAGGAAACCATAGCAATTTGAATCACCTAAAACAAGTATACGAGTCAAAAGTTATGACCATTTGAAGTTACCAAAACTTTATGGCAAAACTGCCTAAAAACCTTCTGTATCAGATTTAAACACGCAAAAAGAGGCCCTTCTGGTCCGTTTCATCAGAAAGTTAAAGCTTGAAAGTTGTTCAGAATGATGTTTTCTTCAAAAACTCAGGTGCACGTATCCAGAAAACCAATAATGAATGAGTTATCTTCAATTTCTTAACGGCTATATTGAATACCTAAAGTTACTATATAGGTGGTTATGGTTAGTTATAACCAAAGGGTCTAATGACCTAAAGCCAAGACCACAACCATGGCTAAGGCCAAGGTTGAGTCTCAAGCCCATGGTAACAACGACCAAGGTCACGGCAAAGCCATGGCTAAAGACTATATAAACTTACCAATGCGATAACATGAACTAATGAGTTAATGGTAACATAAACATCCAATTTGGATCTACTCCATCAAAATAACCATGAGACTTCACAAGTAATACTCATACTAAACTCAATAAACTCATTGTAATAACAATCTTCATTTAAAAGTAAACCTTCCTAAGTTTATTCAAGTATTTGGACATGTAACTTTTCGGATCAAACTTATATATTTTTATCAAACACTACAATAGTAGGGAGCTTCATGTGAGGAGTTCATATGGGTAAACCGTTGAGATGAGTTGTGGATTTACGAATTAAAGTGTCCTGGCTCCTCGAACGTTTACTACATGACTTCTGAATTATGTTGGCCCCGAACGGTAGTAAGCGATACCCAAACTATACATGTTTCATAAACCATTTTTGTTCAAAGACTTACATTATACTAAGTACTACATCATGGGCTAAATGCAAGGCATATATAGGCAATTCTTCATATTCTTTATTCCAATCCTAAGTCGCAACATCCTATTATAGGTTGCTCGTAGAAACCTTCGCGATTCGACCATCATATTCACTACTTGCTACTTAACTTAAGGTGAGTTCATAGCCTCACTTTTCATTACTTAATTGTTTTACAAACCCTTGGGGTAATACATGCTATTTTAACCGAACACAATGCTTTCAAATTGTATGCTATCTAATTGTTTTATTATCACTAAGTACCATCCTTGCCAAACCAAGACCCCTTATTATGAACCATTTAATCACTAGTAATAGTGAGCGCGAATATTGTAAATAGGCCTATTGGGATTGACGAATCCCATTTGTATTGACTAAGTTCAAACAAATGCATTAATATTTGAGACCTAGGTATGACGGCAAAATACCTACCGGGATAACTCCACCGATTGATATTGGTACCCGTTAACATTTTGGTGTCATAAGCTTAGTGTGATAATAACTTTTCCGGGCATATAACAACGTAACCCATCTTTGTTTTCCAACCATTGGTGTGAGCCTATAACTCATACTACCAACATATTGTGTTCAAACATTAAACAAACTCTATGAATATCACTCAACCTTTGTGTTGACCTCTTAAGCATGTATTTCAGGTTCATGATGATCAAGGATGGCATGGAAGGGCACGGATGTTCAAGAGGGCTATAAATTTTATTATCATTCAAAAACTCATCTAATGTAATTTGTAAACATGGAACCATCTGGGACCTCATTTTGTAATCTCTGATATTTATATAATTTGAATGATAAATCTTTTAAAACGACTCAGTTAGAGTTCGTTTTCTATTATTGTGACTATTGTGCCGTCGAGTAACACCCAGTTTGAATTCCGCTGCACTATGAATTGGGGGTGTTACAGATTGGTACCAGAGCTATGGTTATAGAGAAACGGGTCTAATTGAGACCTAAACTATAACCACACTTACAAGCAAAAATATTTTATAGCCTTCCGCTCTCCGTGTCTTCCATCCTCCAGACGATTATGGACTTATTAAGCATTTTATATTACACAAACATAATTGCATATGGATATATGTACCCTTAGCATAATTGAGCATTTCCCTGTAAGCATTTTACACTACACGAACATATATAAGTAGATTGATATATACACACTAGGCATTCTACACTACACGAACATATATAAGTATATTAATATATACACTCGATTTATTTTCAATCATTTTATCTAAACAATGGACTAAACATATCTGCACATGCCTATTCTAGGGCATTTCAACACAACCACATTCTCCCAATCATGTTCCTACTCCAACATTTTATGTCCAAGATATTGTAACTAATTGCAATGGTCTTTCCTATTTCCCGGACATTGTATGATACAATGGTCTTAATCATTTCTCAAATGTTTTGAGTCACACAATGGTTTAACCTACTTCCCAGACATTGTGAATTGCACAATGGTCTAATCTACTTCCGAGACATAATGATTTGTGCAATGGTCTCTGGAATTATTCCATCACATCATCAATATCATTTCTTATGATATCAAAAACCCATCACAATCTATCGATTTCCAAATAGAAATATGATATTTCTAAAGGATAAACTAATCCATTATCTACAAAAGCTGAAGTTTCTCTACATTCATCAAAGTTCAACAACTTTCTCTACATTCATCAAAGTTTTCTTCTGAAACCTTCATTGTTAAAAGTTCGTGATCCTGGCCAAGTATGGATTGTTTTAGAACTACTTAAAACTTACTTTCCACACATATCTACCCGTACTATCTTCTATGCAATAGAATGTGAAAACATAGGTTACAAGTCTTGTATGGGCGGGACTTGCAACTAAATGGTTTGACATCGCCTTTGTTTAGTGGACATTTTCTCAAAAGCAACGGACATATCACAAGTATACCTAATTTAGGTATTTGAAAATTTTATCGAACCTTGGCTAAATATAGACTAGTCATCTATATTTAACCTAGGGACAATGAAACATAGTCTGACTAACTATGTTCGACTTAAAATTTTCAAATACTGAGAATAGTGGTACTAGGGTTATGTTCAGATTAATTTCCTACTTGAACTCAATAAACCACCAGAATACTTTAAAACGATCTAGAGACACGATAGTGTCTTACCACTCAGCAAGATCTTAACACCTTATTTTTATTATCTAATTTCATTCTTGAAAGTTTTCATTTATAAGATAATCCGAACTACTATCTTGGGATAGTTATCAATTCTTCTCTTCATCCCGTAGAAGTATTATCCTGTTTAGGTCCTAAGGATACCATTCCGTCATAAACCTTTAAAATTTCTTAAAATTTTAAAGCAAACTTGACATCTCTACCAATATTATTGTTAAGCATACACTACACACTTTTGTTCATCAACATATCACATCATTATTTTCACAACTGTTGCAACCACAAGCTCATTAACAGATCTTGATGCACTTTTAAAGCTAAAATCATCCTTAGTTACACCACAAGCACCCTCATCAGCTTTACAAGATTGAATATTCATCTTGTACTTTTGGAACACCAGTATCATCTCGTAATGCACTACCTTGTAACTCACCGGCTAATTATGAATGTTGTGTTGGGAATTCTTAAGTAGGATGATTTATAATTATTTGAATGGATTGGGATGCCTTTTCATTTAAATAAAGAAATTGTAAATCACTGAACCATAAGTTTATATTCCCCTATTTACATTGTTTGGGATGCCTTTCTACATAAATAAAGAATTATAAACAAGTGGGCTTATTTGTATCCGTAATAACATAAGTATGAAGTCAATAAACACTAGGTACAACAACAGATTACCTACTAGACTATGCTTGCAACTACTATCCCAATTTCCATTGATATTCAACTACTATATCGATTACTAATGATATTCGACTACTATATCAATTTCCATTTATTCGATTCCTATGTCAATTGCTATTGTTGTTCAACTACTATATCAATTGCTATTGATACTTGACAACTATATCAATTTCTATTTGATATTCAACTATATCAATTTCTATACAACTACTATATCAATTTCTATTAATATTCGACTGCTATATCAATTTCCTTTGATATTCGACTATTATTTGAATCTCTAGTAATATTCAACTATGTTATCAATCTCTATTGACACACCGTATTCTGAGACAAATCAAACTACATCACTAGTAACCACAGACTCTAGTCCTCATAATTAACCACACCTCTTCATCGACACCACTCCAACATATAACACATAGAACTTCGGGACGAAGTTCCCTTAAGGGGTAGAGACTGTAACAATTCGCATTTTCAGGTTAACCTCTATTCCCGATTTTTTACAATTCATTTTTACTATTCACTTTTACTATTCATTTTTACTATTCACTTCTGAAATTTTTATTTCATATTCTCGTAAGTTAAACTATTTTAATGATAATCCGAGAGTTTGACACTCGTCGGATCACTTCTGCAAAAATCACGAAACCATGTCTGAGATTTACTTTTAGGTTTAAACGTCATTCCAGCATCCCGATATGTCCATAAAACATTATAAACAATAGAAATATGATTTTCTCTCATTTTACGACAATTCCAAAAGTTTTGGAATTTTACGTTTTCCAGTTCAGCGTTTTACGCGAATTACGCGTTTTAGACCCGCGTTTCTAGTTTTAACAGCGTTTAAGTAACCCGATAGAACTTGTCACTCATTAAATATGCTAAGACAGGTTATATTAATAAGTTTTAACATATTTATAAGTTTCATATTTTTAAGATACCCGATTTTAAGTTTCAGGACTTAACAACTTACGGTTAGCGATTAACGGAACCAAAACACACTCCGTAAAAGCAAGATAACATCAAGAATCATATCTAGTCATCCAAGATAAGCTATGCAAGAAATTTTTGAGCAAGTCACAAGCCTTGTTGGCTTGTGATGAAGCCTTGATCACTTAGGATGGTTACATGTGTAAAACTTCTCATGTAAGCTTTGATAAAATATCCTAAACTTGCACATCCTCATGGCACCTTCCTAACAGCTTCCTAGCACCTCCTCAAGGCCCTATAAATCCCTCCCCTCCTCATTTGGTCGTTCACCACCATAAACAACACATACTCTCTTCATTTGATCTTATACTTCAAGTATTATCTCAAGAATTCAAGCTACAAGTAAACTACATCCAAATCCTTGCAATCTTTGGTGATTCTTCTTGAATTTAAATCCATTCAAGTCACCTAAACCCTCATCACAAATCCTTCAAGAATACAAGAGTAGAAGGATTGCTAAAGTGAAGAGAAGCTTGTTAATCAAAGTCCTATCCTTACTAGTTACTTCCTTTCTTTTAGAAAGCCTAAAGTTGTAAGGAAACCCTAACATACTTTCTTGCTAAATATCATTTTCATGCTATTTATATTTCATTCATACTATATATTGTCTTGTTATTATGTTCATGATGTATAAAATTTGGTAAAACAAGTTATGGTATATATATGGTAACTTATATTAAGTAAACAAGCAAACTAGTGATTTTTATGGAAAAATCTGATCAAAACAGTAAATAAATGATATTAGACAATTACATATTGTAGTAGAGGACTTAACAAGGAAACCATAGCAATTTGAATCACCTAACACAAGTATACGAGTCAAAAGTTATGACCATTTGAAGTTACCAAAACTTTATGGCAAAACTGCCTAAAAACCTTCAGTATCAGATTTAAACACGCAAAAAGAGGCCCTTCTGTTCCGTTTCATCAGAAAGTTAAAGCTTGAAAGTTGTTCAGAATGATGTTTTCTTCAAAAACTCAGGTGCACGTACCCATAAAACCAATAATGAATGAGTTATCTTCAATTTCTTAACGGCTATATTGAATACCTAAAGTTACTATATAGGTGGTTATGGTTAGTTATAACCAAGGGTCTAATGACCTAAAGCCAAGACCACAACCATGGCTAAGGCCAAGGTTGAGTCTCAAGCCCATGGTAACAACGACCAAGGTCACGACAAAGCCATGGCTAAAGACTATATAAACTTACCAAGGCGATAACATGAACTAATGAGTTAATGGTAACATAAACATCCAATTTGGATCTACTCCATCAAAATAACCATGAGACTTCACAAGTAATACTCATACTAAACTCAATAAACTCATTGTAATAACAATCTTCATTTAAAAGTAAACCTTCCTAAGTTTATTCAAGTATTTGGACATGTAACTTTTCGGATCAAACTTATATATTTTTATCAAACACTACAATAGTAGGGAGCTTCATGTGAGGAGTTCATATGGGTAAACCGTCGAGATGAGTTGTGGATTTACGAATTAAAGTGTCCTGGCTCCTCGAACGTTTGCTACATGACTTCTGAATTATGTTGGCCCAAACGGTAGTAAGCGATACCCAAACTATACATGTTTCATAAACCATTTTTGTTCAAAGACTTACACTATACTAAGTACTACATCATGGACTAAATGCAAGGCATATATAGGCAATTCTTCATATTCTTTATTCCAATCCTAAGTCAAAACATCCTATTATAGGTTGCTCGTAGAAACCTTCACGATTCGACCATCATATTCACTACTTGCTACTTAACTTAAGGTGAGTTCATTGCCCCACTTTTCATTACTTAATTGTTTTACAAACCCTTGGGGGGAATACATGCTATTTTAACCGAACACAATGCTTTCAAATTGTATGCTATCTGATTGTTTTATTATCACTAAGTACCATCCTTGCCAAACCAAGATCCCTTATTATGAACCATTTAATCACTAGTAATAGTGAGCGCGAATATTGTGAATAGGCCTATTGGGATTGACGAATCCCATTTGTATTGACTAAGTTCAAACAAATGCATTAATATTTGAGACCTAGGTATGACGGCAAAATACCTACCGGGATAACTCCGCCGATTGATATTGGTACCCGTTAACGTTTTGGTGTCATAAGCTTAGTGTGATAATAACTTTTCCGGGCATATAACAACGTAACCCATCTTTGTTTTCCAACCATTGGTGTGAGCCTATAACTCACACTACCAACATATTGTGTTCAAACATTAAACAAACTCTATGAATATCACTCAACCTTTGTGTTGACCTCTTAAGCATGTATTTCAGGTTCATGATGATCAAGGATGGCACGGAAGGGCACGGATGTTCAAGAGGGCTATAAATTTTATTATCATTCAAAAACTCATCTAATGTAATTTGTAAACATGGAACCATCTAGGACCTCATTTTGTAATCTCTGATATTTATATAATTTGAATGATAAATCTTTTAAAACGACTCAGATAGAGTTCATTTTCTATTATTGTGACTATTGTGCCGTCGAGTAACACCCAGTTTGAATTCCGTTGCACCATGAATTGGGGGTGTTACACATATTATCAAAAATAAACTTTGAGAAATTATAAGTTAACCCTTTAGAAAGACAGACAATACCACAACCCAATTGGGTAGAGAACTGATCCCAGCCACCAGACTTGTTGCTGATACATTGGAGCAGTAAATGCACCAAAAACCTCCACTTGGGACAGAACTGATTCTTAAGCCACTTAGTTGTGTCAGTGCTTTGATAACCAGCTTCCCGCAACCCAGCAAGAATTTCTTCAGTGTTGGAGTGAAAAACTCCATTCTCATCATCCAGCTGAAGCTTTGTCCTTATCAATGATTCAGTCACCACATACTCATTTCCATCAATAGTAGCCACGATCTCTGTGTCAGATCTTTTCCTAGCAGATGCCCAAAATTGCTTCACCATCGATTCATATATCACATTTGGAGAATGTGTTAAAGCGTAATGAATCTTGGAACGCTGTAGAAACTCCACCATTGAATCATACAGTTCATGACCTTTAGTCTTTTTAAGAGAAGCAACCTTGTTATGATCTTTATTGAATTGAAGTGTTGCCATTTGAAGGATTCGTGAGAGACGGTTATGAATTATGCAAATGAATGATGGGTTTAAATTGATTGATGAGGGAATAATTTAGTTTTGGCGAAGATATGCAAAGTAGGTTATAAATGGAAGTTCCCCAATCTTGGTCAAGAATATCGGAACAAATCGTTGAGCATATCTGACGTGTAAAGCGGTTCCATCCAATTTCAAAATTACCCTTCAGCAGAAATGAAATTCAATCTTCTGATGAATGGTCAATCAGTAGAAACCACTCAAGAGTAAAAGTATCTTCGGTAAATATCTTGATTTTTACTGTGCCACCCAACTCGCATTAATTATCATAAAGCCTTGACTTTGCCTATTTAATAACCCCCAAATCACACTTTTACAGATATCAATTACCCCCAATTCTTATCAAAACCCTTATTTCTCAATTAACCCCAATTCTTCACCAAATCATGTCTTCCAAACCAGAAATCATCGACCTAACCTCCTCCACTTCCTCCTTATCATCATCAAGTGATGGGTGGAGTGATTACTTTCCACCTGGTGAACATCCACCAAAGAAACCAGATGTGAAACTCCCAAGTCCCTCATCATCAGAGGATCCAGCCAACGTTTCCTCTGATTTAGATGATTCAGATGCTGAGAGAGAGCTCAAGAGAAGGTGGAATGAGTTGGAGAAAGGTGAACCAAGCAATGCCCCCATTCCTGCTGAGAGACAGTATGTCTCTCCCTTCATCTTTACTTCTGATGAAGACTCTTCAGAGGATGAAGACGAAGATCCATCATTCCTTCCTCCTTCCACACCAGAGAGATCCCAACCAAGGCCAAGGAAGAGTAATCCATCTCTTCCAACATCACAGGATGTGGTGTTGGGTCTTCCTGCTCCAGGATCTGGTGCTTCATGCCATGGACACAGGGGAAAGGGCAAGAAGGCAGAGGTGGTGGGTAAAGGGAAAAGGAAAGTGGAGTAGTTGATGATGGGATGTTGTCAGGGACCAAAGATGTAAAACTAGGTTCTTGAGCATCTTCTTGCCTTGAACCAAAGATATAAAACTAGGTTATTGAGCATCTTCGTCGTCATCATCATCATTCCTCCCTTTCCATTTTCACCTTCAGCTTCTTCATCATATTGGTCATGCATATCCACTAGCCCTTTTGTAATAGATGATAGAAGCTTAGTATTAGTTTGGTAGACTCAGTATAGGAATGGTCTTTGTATTCCACTTTGAAGTTGATTGTAAGCTGTAAATTGTTCTTGAATGAATGAACAACTTTTCTTATTTGTCAATTTTTGAATTTTACTTCAGTAGAAGCAATGAATCTCAGCATATCTGACTCTTCAGTAGAAACAATTCTCAGCAAACATGACCACATTCCCTTTGAAACAGCTCTTGGTGAATTTCAAATAAAGATCAGCAACTTCACATAAGGACATTCTGCAAATCAGACACAAAATAGAAAACAAAACACACACAACTTACAGAAACATTAGTTGGTTAGTGTCAGCAAAACAATAATATACAAAAATATACAAAGTTACAATGACAATCCTCCCCTGAGGCATATGCCTCCCCTCAAACTTTGCAGTCAAGGGTTAAGCATACCAATATGGACCACTAAGTGTTGAAACTTAGGTCCATCAAAAGCTTTAGTTAACAGATCTGCCACATTATCATCTATGTGAATTTTAACCACTTTAATCAAATGTTTTTCATATGCATCCCTGATAAAGTGGTACCTGATTTCAATATGTTTGGTTCTATTATGAAAAACTGAATTTTTAAATATGCAAATGGTACTTTGATTGTCAATAAAAATGGTGGTATTCATGAAATTAAACCCATAATCCAGCAATTGATTCTGAATCCATAGAACATGTCCACAACAATTGGTAGCAGCAACATACTCTGCTTCAGTAGTAGAGGTAGCAACAATGGTCTGTTTCTTGCATTGCCAAGAAATCAATCTTCTTCCAAGAAATTGGCAACCTCTAGTTGTGGATCTCCTATCCATATTGGCACCAGCATAGTCACTATCACTAAATGATTCCAACCTAAAAGGAGACTCTTTTGGGTACCAAAGGCCTAATTTGGTGTAACAATTCGCAATTTCAGGTTAACTTTTATTCCCGAAAATTTCACTATTCACTTTTCACTATTCATCTCAGAAATTTTTATTTCATATTCTCGTAAGTTAAACTATTTTAACGATAATCCGAGAGTTTGACGCTCGTCGGATCATTTCTGCAAAAATCACAAAGCCGTGTCCGAGATTTACTTTTAGGTTTAAACGTCCTTCTAGCATCCCGATATATCCATAAAACATTATAAACAATAGAAATATGATTTTCTCTCATTTTAGGACAATTCCAAAAGTTTCGGAATTTTACGTTTTCCAGTTCAGCGTTTTACGCGAATTACGCGTTTTAGACCCGTGTTTCCAGTTTTTAGCAGGGTTTTAGCACCCGATAGAACCTACCACTCATTTTATATTTTATTATGGAGTATATTGACATGTTTAACAATACTTTCAAAATTCATATTTTTACGATACCCGGTTTTACGTTTCGTGGCTTAATAACTTACGGTTAGCAATTTACGGGTCCAAAACTAGCTACATACTTAGGATATTATCATCCAAAGACCATGACTACGCATCTAGTCACCCTTATCCTTTTAGAACCGACTTAGGGGGGGGGAGTCACCATGTGTGGTTAAATCTTGACTTTAGCCATTAGATCTTACTTAATTACAACTTTGTCTCCAAGTTTAAGCACCTTCCTAGCCACCTTCCTAACCTCCTCATCCTAGCCTATATAAATGATCACATATAACTTAGAAAAACTCATTCTCCTTTCCTTTCTTCATCATAAAAACGTCACATCTATTATACCTAGCACCATGATCCTTTGATCTTCAATATACAAGTTACACTACAAAGTTCAAGGTCTTAGTATTCTCTACCTAGTTCTTAAGTTTGTTTGGTGATTCCATGGTTGAATTAGGAGCTACACAAGGTTACTAGGGCTGAAGTTAAATGGTTTTCACAAGAGTTAGATCAAGGCTAGCAAGGGTTACAAGAGTTATGGTAAAGGGTTTACAAGCATAGGTTTAGTGTCCTAGTTCATACTTGACTTCCTTTCTTTAGAAAGCCAAAAGTTGTAAGCAAACCCTTATACACTTTCTTGCTCAATATCATTTCATGCTTATTATGTTTCTTTCATGCTATATATGGTCTTTGTATTGTGTTCATGATGTTTAAAAATGGATAAAACGAGTATTGGTATACATATGTTAACTTATGACAAGTAAACAAGCAAACTAGTGATTTTATGGAGAACCATGACCACAATAGTATAACTTTGATATTTGACACTTACTTACTGTTAAAGAGGACTTAACAAGGAAAACATAGCAATTTGAATCACCCAAAACGAGTACACGAGTCAAAAGTTATGACCATTTGAAGTTAGCGAAACCAAAACGGCAAAACTGCCTAAATAGCATTCTGATCAAATTTTGATTTTGAAAGTCCCACTTCTGGTCCGATTCATCAAAAAGTTAAAACATGAAAGTTGTCCGGAACGACGTTTTCATTCAGGAACAAAGAAGCTTGAGCCCTGAAAACGCTTTCCGAGTGATAATTTCTTCAAATTCTTAACAGCCCATTTTTAGACCAAAGTTACTATATAATGATTATATTTAGATGAGACCAAGAGGTCTAAAGACCTAAAGCCAAGACCACAACCATGGCTAAAGCCAAGGTTGAGTCTCAAGACCATGGTAACATGACCAAAGTCACGGCAAAGCCACGGCTAAAGACCATATAACTTTTAAAGATCAAAAAGCTTATATATATATATATATATATATATATATATATATATATATATATATATATATATATATATATATATATATATATATATATATATATATATGTTATCAAATACTACAATAGTAGGGAGCCTCATGTGAGGAGTTCATTGAGTAAGCCGTCGAGACGAGTTGTGGATTTACGAGTTAAAGTGTCCTGGCTCCTCGAACGTTTACTCCATGACTTCTGAATTATGTCGGCCCGAACGGTAGTAAGAGATATACATCCTATACATGTTTCATAAACCATTTATATTCAAAGACTTACACTATATACTAAGTACTACATCATGAACATTATGCAAGACATATATAGGCAATTCTTCGTATTCTTAGACATTACTACAAACCTAAGTCGCAACGTTCTATTATAGGCTGCTCTTAGAGACTTTCGCGATTCGACTACCACTTTCATTTCTCATTACATAGACTTAAGGTGAGTCATAGCCCCTACTCTTTCATACTTGTTTTAACTCTTGGGGGGGATACATGCTCAACTACTTGCTTACTTGTACAAATACTCTTAACCATTTATACTTGATTGGCATTATACTTGATTGCGTTATACATACTTGTTACACTATACTTGCTTAATTTAAATACAAGATTCGTATTTACGTACATACATAATACTCTATTCTGTCGGAGAGGTATTGGTAGTACTCATGGGAAGATGCCCCCTACCCTTGTGTCTATACTTGACCTTGGATGTCGTAGTACTATTTGGGGAGTGGCCCCCGCCCTTGTGTCTATTCTTGACCTTGGGTGAATATAATCCGGTGTATTATGTAAACTATCTTTTAGCAGTGGGTTGTGGACACACAGGTTGCAAATCTCTTATGGCGGGACTTGCAACTGAGTGGATTCTCAATGCCTTTGCTCTGTGAACATTCTTTTGAGGCTTTTTCAACTGTTTTAAGACAAACTCTATGAACTCAACAACCATTGTGTTGACACTTTAGCATGTTTATCTCAGGTTAGTAAGGCGATAGCTAGTGCGTGGAACTTAGAGTCAAGCTGCATATTCTGAAGACTTACGCTTTTATCATTTACCATTCAAAACTTTGTATACATTTATGTATCATACTTTGGAATCTCATGTTTGTAACTTTGAATTCATTAATCGAATGGTAACTTTTCAAAACGTCTCATTTAGAGTTCGTTTTCTATAACTTGTACTTTGTATTATGAATTAGCACCCCTATGACACAGTCTTCCGCTGCGATATTTTGGGGGTGTTACATTTGGGTTGGCCTTTGAGGTACTTGAAGATCTTCTTGACAGCATTCAAGTGAGAAGTAAGTGGAGTGACCTGGTGTCTAGAATAAGCACTCACGGCAAATGTAATGTCAGGTCTAGAAGCAGTCAAATACATCAAAGAACCAATCATGGACCTGTACAAATGAACATTCACAGGAAGATCAGGTTCAAGATTGTTCTTTGGTTTGGGTGCTTCATAAGGTGTAGTGGCAGTTCTGACATTTTCCATATCAAATTTCTTCAACATATCTCTTACATACTTATCCTGACTGATAAAGATACCATCAGGTTTCTGCTGAACTTGTAAACCCAAAAAGAAAGTAAGCTCCCCCATGTCACTCATCTGAAATTCACCCTTCTTCAAGTCCTCAAACTCCCTGCACCATTCTTGTTTAGTGGAACCAAATATGATGTCATCCACATAGACTTGCACTAGAATGATATCCCTGGAGTCTTTCTTAAGAAAGAGGGTCTTGTCAATGGCACCTCTTCTGTAACCATGCTTCAGCAAAAATGTAGAAAGCCTAGCATACCAAGCTCTTGGTGCCTGATGTAGTCCATAGAGAGCTTTTACAACCTTGTAAACATAATCAGGATGATCTGGGTCTTCAAAACCCTTGGGTTGAGTCACATAAACCTCCTTTTCAATCTCACCATACAAAAAAGCACCTTTTACATCAATCTGATATACCATAAAACCCATATAAGATGCATAGGCCAAGAAGATCCTGATTGCTTCAACTCTAGCCACTGGTGCAAAGATTTCATCATAGTCTATGCCTTCCTCTTGCCTGAACCCCTGAGCCACTAATCTTGCTTTGTTTTTCACCACAATACCCCTTGCATCTCTTTTATTCTTCAAAATCCATCTTGTCCCAATTGCAAATTTACCTTCAGGGAGAGGTACCAGTATCCAAACCTGCTGATTCTTAAATTGCAGCATCTCTTCTTGCATTGCTTCAAGCCAACTTGAATCAGCAAGTGCTTGAGGAACACTGGTTGGCTCCATTTGAGAAAGGAAGCAAGCAAACAGACAATGTTTAAAGTCTGTATGATTGTCCCTTTGTTGATTGTAGACATAGGAAATGAAAGCAACTTCACCATATTTAGTGTTCTTCACAGTACTTCTAGTTCTAACAGGTGCTTGAGGATCTCCAATAACCTTTGATAGGGGATGAGCAATATTGATCCTCTTTGTTGCTGTGGAGTTGACATTGATGGTGGTGTCAAGGTTGTTCACAGTGGGTCCAAACTCACTGTCATAGGAAGAGGAGTTGAAGATGCCAGCTTTGGGTTGGTGATTACCAAGATCAGAAGGACTTGGAAATTTGGTATATGGTTTCCCAAAGTCTGTTGACACTTCAGTGGAAATGGGAGATTGTGCAGCAGGACTGTCAGCAGATTTAATCACATCAGCAGGAACAGGAGAGCCTTCAGTAGTACTATCAGCAGCATCCTGGTTTCCTCTGACTGCTTGTGTTGATTGTTTGAGTAAAGCTTCAGTCTCTTTTTCATACTTCTCACTCAGTCTCTTAGCTTCCTGAGTGGCTGCATGTTCTTGCTTTTGGAGTCTATGATGAGTGCTCAAACACTCATCATTTTTGGTCAAATCTGAACTGCAAAACATACAAAAACACTCAGAAATGCATCAAAATGCTGAAAATATTTCAAAATTGTGTTTTATATGTTTTAGATGCAAAAAGAGTAAAAACAGATGAAAAACGTACAAAGTTTGCAAAATTGGCAGTTTCAGTCCCCCAACTTTCATAAAATGTCAAAACTAGTCCCTGGTCATTCAAAACATGGAAAATTATCACCAAAGGTCCTTTTAAAATCATAAGTTATCATATTTAGTCCTTTGGTGAAAAATCTCAAAAGTTTTGGAAATTTACAATTTTAGTCCCTAGAGTTTAAAAATTGGCAGATTTGGTCCTTGGTGGGATATTTTTGGAAGAAAAATCATTTTTAGTACTTGGAAACTCAGAAGTTATCACAAATGAGCCTTGGGTGGCAAGTTTAGTGAAATTACATGTTTGGTCCCTAGAGTTTGGCAGTTTGGCAATTTTGGTCCCTAGGCATTTAAAAATGGGAAATTACATCAATGGTCTTTGGGTTTATCAAGTATGGCATCTTTAGTCCTTGTGAGAACTTGGGGAAATTTACAATTACAGCCCCTGGATTTTCAGCTAGTTACATGAATGGTCCTTGTGATTTTGAAGCTTAAAATAAACAAACCAAACTACAAACCAAAATCCAATCCAAATACAACCTGATCCACAAAACCACCCCAACCCCTGATCCATTACAACACCCTGGCCCATCACCACTCTAGGCCCAACCCCCAAAACCCTTTCCCCCGTTTGATATCAAAAGCCAGTCAACCCAGGTCAAACCTTCACCCTCTCTACAGTTCATCCCCCACACGTGAACCCTGCAAAGCCTGCAACCAACCCCCCCATCATCAACCCTACTCCTCACTTTTCCACATTTCCCTCACCTTCCCCCACTATCCAACCCTTACAACCCCCCTCCTCATTTATTACACTAAACCAACCCCCACTTGCAAAAATATAATTTCCCGCCAAAAATCGTTTTTGATGGCTGGGATCAAATCAAAGCCATCCAATGGCCTTTATTGAATGTGGGAAGAAGAATGGACCCCCCTCCAGGGCTATATAATGAAGAAAAAAGCCATCAAGAGGAGTTAGTTAGTTTTTAGTTAATTAGGAGTAGAAATTAGTAGTAAAATAATGTAACCCTTTTAATTGTAATTTTCTCTCAGTAGGTTTAATTTTCAATTGTAATTCAGAATTCTCAAGCCAATTTAAGTTTTATTCAGTTTCAAAGAAATTCAAATTCCTACTCAATTTTTAAATTCTTGCATTTTGTGTTTGTTTACTGTCATTTGTGACTAAATTTGATCCCAGTAGCTATTATAAGATGTTTAAAAACAATTTGAAACCTTGAATCAAGAAAAATTCACAAAAAGAAAAAAAATAAGAAAATACAAGGAAAATAAAATAAAATAAAATAAAATAAAAATAGAAAATGGTGGTTTCCAGTGTTGTTGCAGAAGAGAAGCATGGATGGCATGGGTTAGAACTCCATGGGGAATGTAGGAATGTAGATGTGATTCTGGTATAATCATTGTCCTCGGCTGTGGAAATAACTTGTAAGAGTGTTGTTCAACTTTTTATATAATCTGCCAAATTGAATTCTAGTTGTTGTTTGTTGATCAGAGTTACTCATTCATGCTTGTTTAATGATAGTATAAGTTAATTCAGTGGTTGTTTAGTTTAAATTCTTGTTTTGCTTCATATATCTCAAATCAATCTTATGTTCAGGGGTGTTTGGTTTAAGTTTCTTAGCTGTGACCTTGTTGGTGTGCACTGCTAAACTTGGTTGAAACATGCTTCATTAGATAGATTTAGATCATTCAGGTCATAAAAATTAGTAGTTTATTAGCAAAAAGTCAAAACTTAACCTAAGAGTTGAATCTGTGAACACTGTTGGGATTTGCATTCAGTATAGCCATCACATAGTCTTAAAACTTGTTAGGTTAGCTTACTTCAGTCTCATTATAGGTTAGAATAACATAATCAGTAGCCTAGGGTCAATCTAAGTTCATCAAAGTCAAATTTCAAGTTTTAGCAAAAAGTCAAATTTTGCTTATTGTGCAGAAATCCAATTCTAGGGTGATTTTTCATGATTTTTGTTTTGGGTTTCAAGGTTTCAAATTTATTGAGGTCAAATTACCCCAGCTTAACTTTGGAATCCCACACTTGGCTTATTTTTCTGAATTTTCTTGGTAGCTTAATTTGGTGTCCAAAGTAGGCTGCATGGCAAGGTATTACCCTGCTACATAGACCTTGTCCCAATCACCTATTTTCAATGGTTTATTTCCTGTTCATTAGTGGGTCCCACAATGAGCTTATTGGCTTTTTGAGAAGCCAATAAGCTCATCTTCAGGTTCCAGTGCTTATTTCCAAGTTTCTAGTTTATTTGATAGGGCTGCACCCCCTTTGAAGTTTGTCCCATTTCCACTTAAGTTGATGCACTCAGATTTTATATCAAAATTCCAAACCTTCCCTTGTGTTCACTAGTGGGTCCTACAGCTTAATCCTTAGCTTTTTGAAAAGCCAATAAGCTTATCTTTTCAGACCTAGCTTAACTTTGGGCTTCCAAAGTCTCCTGTGGTCCCCACATGCATGCATAGCTGGTCCATTTGGCCTGTGTGAACCTGTGTTGGTTTGGTTTTGGCTTATTGCTTATCATTACTTATTTTCTTGTGTTTTCTGGTTCAATTGGCTTATTTCAAGCCCTCAGATATCTGTCTTAGCTTAGTAGTTCTTGGTGTGGCTTCTTATAAGCTGTTTCACACCTCACAAGGGCTTGGGTTTTAAATAAAAATGGTGGGCTGGTGTTTGTGTGGTATGGATTTGGATTGGAGTTTAAAAATAATAATAAGGGATCCGTTTGGTTTTATTGTTACACAAGGACCTAAATTGTAATTCATTGAAAGTTTAGGGGCTGATTATGCCACTTTCCCAAAGTTCTCAAAAGGACTAAACCTGCCAAGTATGAATAACCCAGGGATCATAATTTCATTTTTCCAATTCCAGGGGTATTTTCTGCCAATCTTGCAAACTTCAGGGGCTAAATATGTAATTTCACCAAAATTTCCAACCAAGGATCATTCATGCCATAGAATATTAGTATAAGGACCAAAATTGACTTTCTCAAAGTTTTTACATCCTAGGGACCATTTATGTCAATTTCCAAAGTATAGGGACTAAACTTGTGATTTTGAGAAACTTCACACCAAAGGACTAAATATGTAATTTGTGATTAAAAAGGACCTTTGGTGACTTTTTCATATTTTTAGAATAACCAGGGACTAGTTTTGACAACTTTTGAAACTTGAGGGACTGAAACTGCCAATTATGCAAACTTTGTACGTTTTTCATCTGTTTTTGATTATTTTGCATTTGAAACATATAAAACACACTTCTAAGATATTTTAAGTATTTTGATGCATATTTTTGTGTTTTTAGATGTTTTGGCAGTTCAGATTGGTACAAAATGATGAGTATTACACACTCATCAATAAGCCTTAAGCCTAAATCTGTTAAGCTTTTTGTGTTCCATAGTGCTTATTTTTAAGCACTATTCTAAGTCCCTTTATTAAAGTTTCATATTTTAAGTTATAAAATAGTTCTCAAAAAGAAAATCCAGAAAAAGTCAAAAATAAAACAAGTGATAGTTTCTATTTAATGTAATTTAAATTTTTGATTTTCCTTTTTAGATTTTTATTAAGCATTTGGCATTTTTATATTTTTCTTAATTTCCTTTTATATTAAAGTAAGTTTAGTAATTTTCTCAGATTTTTATTTTGTCATTTAGTATTAATTAGATTTCATATTAGTTTTATTAATAATTAATTAATAATTAAGTATTAAATAGCAAAATTAGTTTTTATTAAGTAAACCCTAGTTTTTATATTTTTCCTAGCTTTTATAAGTCATAAAATAATTTTAGGAATTTTCTTATAATTTCTACTGTTCATCTTCTAGTTTTTATAATTTAAATAGTTTAATTAGTCATTAATTAATATTTAGAATAATAATTAGTAAAATAGTGTAAAAATATGTAAAATAAACTTTTTATAATTGTTTAGGATTCCTGTAATGGTTAATTAGATTTGTAAATTTTTCTATAATTTTCTAGATCATTTTAGTATTATTAGTAATTTAAAATTAGTTAATTAGTTAAATTAAGTATAATAAGTAATTAATAATATAAAAATCCACAAAAAGACAAAAAGTCATATTTTTAATTTTAAAACTTATTTTTAGTTATTTTATAATTTTAGAAATTTAATTTTCATTATTCTAGTATTAAATTAACATTATATTGTATTTAAGTTATTTAAATATTAATAATTACTATTAAATAGTATTTAATTAATATTAAATAAGTAATTAGTGTAAAAATTTATTTTTTTTTTCTATAAATTTTCTTTCATCCTTAGTTTTGTAAAAAAGTCATTTTCACCCCCTGGGGGTTTTCAGATTTCAGTTTTTACTTTTTATTTCGTACGTTCGCGTAAATTTAAATTGAACGTACGCGTTTTTAGGTTTTACACGTTTCTGGTTTTTCAAATTTTACAGTCTTGTTATTATAGCTTATTTAAGCTATTTCCTTGTAGATTCCTTAGTTTAACCAATCACAAAACCCTTTCTTGTCCAAATTCACCCGATCACAGATCCGTTTGATAACCATTCACACCTCGTCGGGACATAACAACCCGGGGAAACCCTGTACTTCCACGGAGATTGACTCTTAGGCAGTTTGACCTATGTTGATATAAATAATGCTTAAAAACGTTATTAATATTTCTCAATAAACCTATGTTTTGATAATCACAAAACTCAAATTAAATTAAGTCAAGATTAAGACGTAAACAAGTATTTAGTAACAAATATTTACCTCTACATCTAATATCACTTAAGGTATGCATAAACTAAGCATCTTATGCATTACATGATCAAAGGAAACCTTGTCTTAAGACATAACATTTTATAAAATGATATTAACATTTTATATATATTTGTAAATCATTTTTGGTATTGTTGTATTAAACTAAAAAGATATGATTTCAAATTTCCAACCAAAAAGGGCAAATTTTATCCAGAAAAACTTTTCCAACGTTCAGGAGGGCGGCCCCCTTTATTATACTAGGCGGCCCCCTTAATCATTAAAGGGACCGCCCCCTAATTAAGGGGACCGGCACGCTCCAGAACAGTATTTTCTGGCCCTTTAAATACTGGATCATTCCACATATTTTTCTCACCTTTTTGCACTAAAAACTTTCTGATCCAACCTCCATTTCTATATCAAAAATCCTTTGATCATATAATTCATAAGTCTTTGTTTCCAAGTGATCCAAAGCTTCATCCACTCAAGTGCAAGAAGAAGAACACTCCTCTACATCCATTTAATTGTAGTAGTGTTGTGATTAGCTATTTTCATATTGTCGTAGTGCTAGATATTTGTAAAAGTGTTGTGAGAACTCGTTGATTGTAGAAACTAGGTGTGTTGTAAAGTAGTGTAGTAGTTGTGATTTAGTTGTGCATATAAGAAGGTGTGAAGTTGACAAGAAGAAAAGGTGTGAAGCTTTCTTGAAGAAGTTGTGAAGGTGTGAAGAAGGTGTGAAGTCTTGAAGAAGTTGTGAGAATAGTTCTAGCTACGATTAGAACTCGACATTTAGCTTAGTGTCGTTAACTCGTGTAAGCCAAGGTGTGTAAGGTTTCTCCACCATAAGGAGTTGGTTGACATAGTGAAGAAAACTCTCGAGTGTGGTACTCGGGGAGTGGAGTAAGGCAAGGAAGGTGTCCTTGTAGCCGAACCACTATAAATTCGCGTGTTGTGGTTTGATCTTTCTAACTCTATCTTTTCTTCATTCTATTTCAATACTTTCATTATTAGATTAGACTTGCTTATATTGGTTGTTACTTGAACTCACTTGAGATTGAATCGAAAGTTTTTATAAGCTACAAAATATTTTGGAAATAAATTTAAAAAGGACGTAAAACTATTCAACCCCCCTTCTAGTTTTCCACTACCTAGTTGACCATCCTTTGGTCAATTTAGGTTGACTGTTTGGGGCCAATCAGTCTAGCAAGATCCTCTGCATAGTGTGGTTCATCTTCATGCTCATCAGCAGAATGATTACCTGCAAAATGGTTAGGAGGAAAAGAAGGTACAACAATGGTTTGTTCATCTTTCTCAGAGTCACTCTCTGAGTCATCATCCAAGGTACCTGCAGGGTTAGTAGGAGACTCTTTTGTACCTGCGGATTGGTTAGAAACATGTCTAGTATAACCCAAGTGATCAGTTAAGTAATCCAGGTCAAAATACCAAGTATGACCTTGTCCTTGAACATTAGGCTGGTCTTCTAGGAATCTTAGGTTAAGGGTCTCCTCTATCCTTTTAGCATCTAAGTTTTACACCCTATAGGCCTTGCTATGAGCTGAATAACCCACAATATATCCCTCATCAGCTTTTCCATCAAATTTTCCCAGTGTATCACTAATGTTCAAAATGGTCACTTTACAACCAAAAGGTTTAAGGTAATGAATGTCAGGAACTTTCCCAGTGAGAAGTTCATAAGGTGTCTTGACATGAGGTCTAGTGATGGATACCCTGTTCAAAACATAACAAGCAGTGCTTACTGCTTCAGTCCAGAACATAGTGGGTAACTTAGAGTCTGCAAGTATGGATCTAGCTGCCTCTATTAAGGTCCTATTCTTCCTTTCAGCAACCCCATTTTGTTGTGGGGTCCTTGGAGTGCTGTAGTCCTTTTTTATCCCTTTAGACTTACAAAGTTCTATTAATATTACATTTTTGAACTCTGTCCCATTGTCACACCAAATGCCTTTAACCTTTTTATTTAGCTGGTTTTCAATCAGGGTATTGAATTCTTTTAAAATAGGAGTTGTTTCATCTTTAGTTTTCAAAAAGAATACCCAGCAAAACCTGCTATAATCATCAGTGATAACCAGGAAGAAGTACTTATGATCAATACTTCTGATAGGAGTTGGACCAAATAGATCCATGTGCAGCAACTGAAGAGGTTCTGAGATGGTGCTCACAGCTGTTATGGCTTTGTATGAGGCTCTGTGTTGCTTTCCTTTGTTGCATGCAACACAATTATGTTCATTGGTGAAGACTTTGGAAGGAAGTCCCTGAACCAGACCAAGTTTAGAAAGTTTGTTTATGGTCTTGAAATTCACATGAGCCATCCTCCTATACCATCTTGTAGATTCATCCAGGGAAGCTTTGGGCACCAAACATGTTAGATCACCTTCAGGTTGGACATCATTCAGATTGAATGTGTACAAATTGAAGGTTCTAGGAACTCTTAGCAAAATGGTTGTATCTTCTGGAAGTTTGAAGTCTTTTGCGAGCACAATACATTCATCCTCTGAGAAGAAAACTTTATTCTTTGTGTCACAGATTTGTGATACTGAGAACAGATTGAAGTGCTGAAGTTCCTTCACATAATATACATTCTCAAAATCCAACAGAGGTGTTTTAATTGTGCCTTTCCCAGTGATTTTGCCATCTCCTCCACCAAAAGTCACATTGCCTCCTCCTTCTATAGGTACAAAGTCATGCATCTTATCCTTGTTCCCTGACATACTTCTGGAACAACCACTATCTACTATGCCTACTTCTGGACTCTTCAGGGGATGATCCTAAAACAACAACAGGATAATATACAATAGTTAGTACACATTGGAGGCTCAAGTCATTGCTGACTTAAGCCTGCCTTGTGGATCATAAGAGTTAGGCTATGTAGATGTATTAGATCCACCATTGTTCTTAGGCCTGTATTGAAAATTAGGTCCCTTTTTTGGCAAAGAACAACCTGCTGAGGGCTTCACAGCATTATTCTAGTACCCTCCACCAACATACATAGAGACAAAATATCTAGGCCAATAACCATTATGAAAATAAGAACTAGTGGGTCTCACATATGGTCTAGTACTAGTTCTTCTCCAAGAAGAATATTCGTCAGCAGAATTGTGTTTCTGCTGATGTGGAACAAAAGATGGTATAGCATTAACATTTTTCCACACTTGCCTAGGTTTCCTTTTACTAGCACATACACCCATTCTTTGCTCATGAAAATTACAATCCTTAATCAAATGAAATTTACTTCCACACACAAAGCATTTCTTCTTTTTAGAAGATTTATTCAAAGTGAAAGATGTTCCATAACATGAAAAAGCATTCAAATCACAACCACTAACAGAATTGTTTTTGACAGAATTAAAAACATTGTTTTGCAAAGAATTAAATAACAAGTCTTCAGAAGAAACTGTCTTGGAATCAGCAGTAACTCTAACAGGATTGTGGGGAGTCTTGGGTGATGTCTTGGGTGAGGTCTGACTTTTCACTTGAATCACAACTCGTATATGAAGTAGACCCTTGGTCAGAGGACTTGTCACTGTCAGAACAAGATACAAAGTCAGTAGATTTTGAATCAGGGTCTGGCAAGTCACTTGACTTTTTACCATAAAGATGGTGTGATCCATCAAAGTCAACAGTAATGGAAAAGTCAGTGGGCATGTGTTCTCCTCTAATAGGTCCAACTACAGCATGTTAGTTACCTTCTTTTACATAGTTAGCTAAACCTGCTGGTGTTGATTTACTTAGGTCATTCCTAGCTTCTAAACCAACATATTTTTTAAATCCTAAACCTATTCCAGAGTTAACAGCCTGACTACCATAAAGTACACTAGCTAAGTTATCACCTGATATTAACCATGATTTATGTCTTGCTACTTCTTCATCTAGTTTTTCTTTAAGCACTAGATTTTCTGAAACTACATCAGCTTTCTCTTTCTCAGTACGCCTTAAATCAATCTTAGCACATTCTAAATCACTTTCTAACACTCTTATTTTCTCTTCATATTTAAGTTGATTCTTTTGAAACCATACTTTTTGTCTTTCAAAAGTTTTTAAAGACTTTTTATAAGCCTCAACTTCTACATAGCATTCATTATATTTAGGTTTCAATTCATCATATGCTTCTTTAAGTTCATTATATCTTACACTACAGCCAAAAACACAATTATGTACCTGAGAGATGCCCATTAAGGAAACTTGATCATTCTTATCCTCTGTAGGGCAGTATGCCAGCATATTCACTTGCTCAGAACTAGAAACTTCTTCTACAGCAGGCTCATGAGCAGTCCAGTTGATATGTTCATCCACAGCGACCAAAGCTTTGGAAGTACCAGCTTTAGAGGTTCCAGCTTCCTTCTGATTTTGCTGATAAGTAGTATATCTAACCTCATCACCAGTCTTCCTATCTTTGCATTCCCTTGAGAAGTGACCCACCTGACCACAAGTAAAGCACTTGACCTTCCTTCTGTCAAATCTAGCAGGATCTCTTCCTTTGAAGCCAAACTTCTCCCAGACTTATTCTCAAACCTCTTGATGTTCACTAAGATCATTTCCAACTGCCACTTCAAACTCATCTCTTCCATATCCAAGGGATCCAACTGTTTAAAATCCTCATAAGCTAGACACTGCTGATGTTCATATTCAGCAACAAAAGAGTGAAGAACCTCTTCCATTATATTACTGGATTTTCGTTAAGGAGTTGATTTAGTGTTGATGTGGGGAGTTGATGCTGAGGAATATGGGCTTGAGGCATGATGCACCTGATTGGATGTGGTGCTGACAAAGGCTGAGTGAGTGGATGTACGAATGGGACTTCTAACATCAGGCTCAAGAGATTTAAGTCTATTGTAGAGGTCATCAAAAGAGATCATACCCAATCCACCTTTAGCTTTGAGAGCAATGCTTACTTGCAACCAAGATAGTGGCAAAGATCTTAGGAACTTAGCATTGCAGTCCTCATTATCTGGTCAAGCCTTCATCTGATTTAGTTGACTCAAGATCCTGTGGAACCTGTCATAGCCCTTGTGGATTCCTTCTTCCTTAGATATCTAAAACTCTTGAAACTGTTGTCTCAGCATTGATGTCTTCATCCTCCTTGATTCCTCATTCCCACCAAATCTAGCCTTGATTGCCATCCAAATGTCCTTAGCATCTTCCATGAAGTGAAAGTCACCCATGTGGTCATCTGGTATAGCCTGAAGGAGAATGGTTCTGACTTTCTTCTCCCTTTGAATGGCTAGAACTTCAGCAGTTTTAGGACCCACGATGGTAACCACTCCATCAGCATCTTTGACGTGTTTCTTCAAGCTGTTACCCTTTCGGACAACTTCCCAAAGATTCCAGTCAATGTTTGTGATCCAGTTTTGCATCTTCATAGACCACAATTCATACTCTTCTGCATTCTTAAGGTATGGAAATTTGGCATTGCTGTTAGTCAGAGTGAGTTGGTGGAAAGAAGTGGTGTTGTGGTTCTGAGTTGCATCAGATTCATCATCTGTTCCAGGCATTGTTTTTGGTTGTTTTTGATTGAGAGGGTGTAAGATTGATGTTTCTTAGTATCACAGAGACTCTCCCGAGGCTCTGATACCACTTGTTGAACCTAAGACCTTGATAGATCTTTGAACACTCGTAGATCCTTAGTTATGTCAATGTAATCACTAACACACTAAAAGAAAATCTCTGAAACTTGTATTCTTAAGCGGAAACAAACACAAGTATAAACAATCTAAATACTAAGAATACTTGATCCTCTATGGATCTTTTAATAATACTGAAAGTGTTTTCTAAAAAACGTGTGTCAATACATAATCGTGTGTTCCTTTTGTACACAAGGAACCCTAAACCGTTTCACAAGAAACGTATCTTCTAAAAACTTTAAAAGATATGCATTATCACTTCCTAAATAAACTCATGCATATCCTTACTATATTACATAATATACGGAATATCTATTTTCGCAGACACTAATTATGCTTGATGAGGCGAAAAATGAACCACTTTTAGGGGGTTACTTAAGCCCGGAATTGAATTTATTTGATCAAATATTACCCTAAATCGTTCCTTTTGTGATTTTAGGTACTTTGGGAGTGAAATCTGGAAAAGGAAGCAATTCGGGCGTTTTTGGAGCATAAAAGTGAAGAAAAAGCCAAAGACTTAATTTTCCATGCTGAGAACAGTACCTGACGGCGTCAAGAGGAAAATCATGACGGCGTCAAGAGTAAAAGTGGTGACGATCCAGTACAAACCTGACGGCGTCACAACAAGGGAGTCAAGAGTTAAAATCATGACGGCCTGCATAAGGAGACTACATGACGGCGTCAGACCCAGATCTAGGCAGTCCGAGGAACTATTTGGTGGCGAGATGACGGCGTCAGACATTTGTTCTTGACGACATCACCTTCTAAACTCTATATATAGTTTTCTATTTTTCATTCATTAAAGAGGAACTTGTGTGGAGAAACCCTAGGGCCGAACATTGTACGTATTTTACAGCTTTTTCAAGGGTTTTCAACCCTTGAATCCTTTCATGTGCTATTGAGATAAGTCTTCTCTTAATTCAATCAATATGTCTATGTGTTGGTTGTCTATATCTTGTGCTTGTCTTAATTTCAACATGCTAGGCTAGATCTATCTTGTGTTTGCTTAGATCTAATGAAACCTAGATGTTAATTATGTGTTGATTACTTGTTTATGGTTGTATTGGATGAATGATTTCAATGTTAGGCTTAAGAAAACTGGCAGATCTCCATTGTGTAACATGCTTGAACGTCTTAGGAAACATGAACCGATGTGTACTAGGTTTTATTGGTTGTATTTAATGCATGAGTAAATTCTAATGATCCCATGTTAGGAGCTTCTTAGCCGGATCGACATAGGAGTGAAGTAGGCACTCATAGGATTTGGAAAGTAAGTACACCACCCCATGAATGGTATTAAGGAATACAATCCGTCATCCGCGCAACTATAACAAGTAATTAACGTGTAAAAGATATCTAGGGAGTAGTGAAATCTAAGTAAACACATTTCTCCCATATATTGCTCACAACCTTAGTTTAATTTAGTTTAATTTCATTTCTAGCATTTTATTTTGATTGCATCTTTAGTATTGGGTTAGTTGACTAGCAACTAATTCCGCCCAAATCCTTCAAACCCGAGATTTTAACTTGCTTTCCTAAAAATATAAAAATACAAAAAGAATCATCCCTCATCTCTAGACCTAGTCTTTAGGTTTTCTAATCCTAGCGACACTATTCCTAGCTGAACGATCAATCCCCCGGTACTTGTCATTATACTATACTACATCGATCAGGTACACTGCCTGGTGGGGGTTGTAAGGTTCTCAAGATCCCTTGAGAGGTAAAGCCTGGTGCAATCCCTACGCATCAAGTTTTTGGCGCCGTTGCCGGGGAATAGTTATTGTCTAGGTTAGAATCTCTTTTTATTAGGTCTACTTGCTAGATTCCTTTCTAGTAAGATTTTATTTTTAATTTTTAGGTTCGCTTTAGTCTATCTTATTTCTTTGTGTTTTTGTTCGTAACTCTTCACCACCCGACATCATGGACGATGGGAACATCTTTGAACCCGTCATCCCACCACAACAAAACCCACCACTAGAACCTCTTAGGCCCCGAACCTTAGGAGAGTATTCCCGACCTAGCCACCAAGGCTATCGAAACACTATTGAGCTCACCAGAGCCAATGTGACCCCCTTGCGATCCGACACCATCCGGTTGGTGCAAAGCGGATATGCATTCCATAGACTTCGTTCCGAAGATACAAATCAACATCTCAAGGACTTCCTTAAAATCGTAGATTCCATAGACCTAGATGTTGCAACTAGAGAGACAACCCGATTACGCCTATTCCAATTCTCTCTACGTGATCAAGCTAGTCAATGGCTTGAACGTTTACCCGCAGGATCCATCACCATATGGGATGATCTCACCACTCGTTTCCTTGCTCAATTTTTCCCACCGGGGAGAACTACCAAGCTTAGAAATGACATCTTGATGTTCCAACAACGTCAAGGTGAAACTCTTTATGAAGCATGGACTCGTTTCAAGGACTTACTCCAAAAAATCCCTCATCATGGCATAGATCTTTGGCTCCAAGTCTAAATCTTCTATGACCATATCGATCTCTCCACAAGGCGAGCCATTGACCAATCGGCCGGTGGTAAGCTACGTGATCTAAGTGCGGAACAATCATGGCAACTCATAGAAGATCTTGCTCTCTATGACAACGAAAGTTGGAATGATCCCCGTGATTTGAACAAAACGGTCAAGGCAATATCCTTGCCTTTGAACAACTCTAGCACTCCCGACCGTAGGATCATGGAACTTGAGGACCAAGTCAAGTTTCTCATGAACTCTTACGAAGCTCCTAAGCCTTCAAGCCAAGTTAACAAAATCACTTCTTCAGGCGAATTATGTAGTGGTCCCCATGACACTCGTGATTGTGTGGAACTCCCCGGAACAGCTTTTGCGGCTACGCATCCTCACGTACCGACGAAGCGGGAGATAAGTGGTACACTTTCAAACCCGAGCCAAACCCTTACGGTGATTCATACAACCCCTCTTGGAAAAATCACCCAAACCTTAGGTGGAAACAAAATCAAGCCAATTCTTCCAATCCGCCTAATCATTACCAACCAAACGGTCTACCCTCCAACCGTACTTTCAACAACAATCCTTCTAACAACTATGGTAGTACCAACGATCTTGAAGGATTGATGTCTAAGTTCATGGCATCTCAAGAAACTCGCATAGCTTGGTTTGAAACCGAATTCAACCAACAACAAACGGAGATGACCAACAAGATAGACAACTTGTTGAAAGCCCTCAACAACCAAGCGTTAACCACACCTAGGAAGGACACTAGGAACACCAATAATGGAATCCAAATTAAGGACCCCTCATCATCCAAACATGTCCACTTTGTCAATGTTGTCACCATTAAGCCAATAGATAAGAATATGGAAGAAAGTGACAAAGATGAAGTTGAAATTGAAACCGAGACTAGGGATGAAATTAGGGAAGTTGAGGTTAATAAGGGAGAGGAGTTAGAGGAAGTAGAGACTATAGAAAGGTACTTTGATAAGTTGTCCACCAAGGAAGAACGGGAATATCATAAGGATTTATTCGATGGCCCCGAGACACCATATATCATTGGCACACCCCTTATCAAAATGGGAGACCCCTCTAACATCAACATACCATGCAACATCGGGCATATGCATATATGGAAAGCTTACATCGATCCTAGATCTCCTGTAAACATCATGACTAGGACCTATTACAATTGGGTGATGAAGAAACAACTTGATTATAGGATGATGCCCAATAAGAATTTGATAAGTAATTTTGTAGGAAGAGTGAAGGGATTGCATGTTATTATAGGTAATTTCTCTTATGAGATCGATTTTATGATAGTAGAAGACACTCGTCCGGTGATAGATGATTGCCTAAGCCAAGTAATATTCGGAAAACCATTTGTTGAGGCCACTAGGATGGGTTATGATCCGACTTTAGGGATAGTTAGATTCAAGGAAGAGAATGATGAGATTGCCTACCAAATGCCCTACAAGATACCGCCTCCTTTCTAATATAGAAAAGGAACACAAGCAAGCGGCTTATTATAGGAATGATGAGGATAGACGTAGAGGAGTAGAGTATGTGAAGAATAGGACGTTTGGTTTCTACAAAGAATGCTTGCAATTAGGTCCGGAATACAAAACTGGCTTAGAAGATGACCTAGAGAGTGAAACCAACGATGAGGTCACGTAGTAACCCATGACCTTGAGTCTAGCTACAAGACTCGTAAATAAAGAAAAGCGCTTCTTGGGAGGCAACCCATGATTTTGTGTGATTTTTATTTTTGCTTGTTTGTTATTTGTTTCCGTATGCATGCTTTATTTTTATTGTCGGTAGATCATGTTTCTAAACTAAATAGTGGAAATACTTTATTTTGTTGTTTGGCCTAGTCTTAACTTCATCCAAAGGTATTTTTGCAAAAGATAAGTGTAAGGGGAAACCCCAAATATGTTTTTAAGAAACAAACCGATCATGATCCTCCACAATATTAAATGAACATGTATATTCGTAATTGTTAGAGTCAAATGCTTGTATCGAGTCATAATGAAGTTTTGCAGGATTTTCCAGGAAGTAGAACGAAGTTTTTCCAGAAATTTTCCGGAAACTTAACATAAGAATTTCTGCAGGTCACTTCTGACGGCGTCATGAGTTTACTCTTGACGGCGTCACGTGTAAAAATCTGGAAATTTTACCAGTTTTGTTTTTCTAACGGAGTCTTAAAGTTTTTGTTGAATTATTAGTTTTATAATCTCCAGGAAATCTGCAAACATCATTCCACAAGCATTATATCTTATTTTGTTTTCTAGGATTTAATAGTATATGTAGATTGCCGCCGATTTTATGCGAGGTTGCCTTGTCTGTTTTCTCAGGATTTACAGGTTATGTATGACAAGAAGATGATTTATTATTCTGGAAGGGAAGCTTTGATTGTTCTTTTTTTTGGAGGAATATTTAACCTGGCCACCTTATTATCCATACCGAGCGAATCAGGGGAGTATTTGATTTCATTTGTTTTACTTATTTCACTTTTACATTCTTTACTTGAACATTGGGGACAATGTTCATCCTAAGTGTAAAGGGAGGGTAAAATGATGATACCTTACAGATACACTTTCGCTTGAGTTTGTTTCTTTGATGGTAGATGTGTAATAAAACTATGAGAAATACTTGTTAGTGCAATTTTAGCGCCAAATTTAAATTTTTTTACAACATTTAGGAGTGAAACTTTAGCCATAGCAAGCGTCTCATGGAAAGGAGATTGTATGACTAGCACATAACCATATCATTCAAAAAAATTTTCCACCCAAATATGTGAGGTTCGCCTTTAGATTTGATAGGAAAAGCATTTACTATTAGTGCTTATGAGTGTACCAGTAGCATTTAGATTCTAGAACTTGCGTTAGTGATGCATCCTAAGACTACTAGTGAGACTACATTCGTGTAGTAGGATTTACTACATGATAAGAGGCATTAGGATCACCCTTGTGTTAAACCCGTATCATAATTACTTGACCATTTAAGTCATATTACTTGGCTAGTTAAGTCAACTAATTTTTCTCACACCTTAGCGTTGTACTCATTTTTAGTACACGAAACCCCTAGTACACCCCTCCGAGCCTATCTTTTCGTTTCTAACTTTAAGCATTTTACTTAAAGGAAGAATTTGTTACACCCCACTTAAATGTACACCCAAATCGCCTTAGCCTTCCGTGTATGCACTCATTTTTAGTGCATTATTGTTATTTGTTAAACCTTAAGCTAATTATCTAATTGATTACATGGTTGCTAAGTTGAGTCATATCCTTGTACATATTGTTTTAGGACGATTGGGACTCATGGGTAAAGTACTTATTTTATGGAGTAATGGGGAAGAACATCATATTATTACCCCCGTATGTGCGTTAATCTTAAAAGTACTCCAAGTGTTTTGATTTTCTTAATTCAAGTCATTAGATTAGTTTATTGTAAAGTATGTAAAGATTCAAGTGTAAGGGGAATATTCATCCCCTATGATATATTATTTTGGATGGTAGGGTAAGAGTGTATGCAAAAAAAAAAAAAGAAAAAAAAAAAAAAAAAGAAAAAAAAAAAATCGAAAAAACAAGAAAAAGAAAAGAAAAAAATTGAAAAAGAAAAAGAAGAAAAAACATACGGACTACCATCCCTTTTTATTCTATGTTCATTTTATGTTTTTGTTATTTTTCATTTATTAGCTTAAGTCGAGTCTAGTCTTGGCTTAGCAACGCCATATTGTACATGTAATTAACCAAGATTGTTAACTCGCCACCAGTAAAGACTGCCTATATCCAACAAAACCGTGTATTTCATATCCCTACACCTAACGTTACAACCCTTTGAAAGACCACTTTGATAGTTTATCCTAGGTGCTTACGCCATGTGGTGGAGGTTTGATCCTTTCCCAAGCCTATCGTAATCTATTTTGCTATGACAGGTAGTGAGAGATATTTTCCGTTTCCATATTGTGATATAACTTTATTACACCCGCGAGATGTGAGTATCTAAACACTATTTGTGAGGTGCTTGTATATGACCTCCGTGCTTGTTTTTGGTCTTTAGTGGAACGATTATTTGTTGTAATTACTTTTATATTAGTGTTAAATGACCCCTAACTTGTATTTTGATTAGAATAAAAGCGCATTTGCTTGAGGACAAGCAAATCTCAAGTGTAAGGGTATATGATGAGGCGAAAAATGAACCACGTTTAAGGGGTCATTTAAGTCCGGAATTGAATTTATTTGATCAAATATTACCCTAAATCGTTCCTTTTGTGATTTTAGGTACTTTGAAAGTGAAATCTGGAAAAGGAAGCAATTCGGACGTTTTTGGAGCATAAAAGTGAAGAAAACGCCAAAGACTTAATTTTCCATGCTGAGAACAGTACCTGACGGCGTCAAGAGGAAAATCATGACGGCGTCAAGAGTAAAAGTGGTGACGATCCAGTACAAACCTGACGGCGTCACAACAAGGGCGTCAAGAGTTAAAATCATGACGGCCTGCATAAGGAGACTACATGACGGCGTCAGACCCAGATCTAGGCAGTCCGAGGAACTATTTGGCGGCGAGATGACGGCGTCAGACATTTGTTCTTGACGCCGTCACCTTCTAAACTCTATATATAGTTTTCTATTTTTCATTCATTGAAGAGGAACTTGTGTGGAGAAACCATAGGGCCAAACTTTGTACGTATATTACAGCTTTTTCAAGGGTTTTCAACCCTTGAATCCTTTCATGTGCTATTGAGATAAGTCTTCTCTTAATTCAATCAATATGTCTATGTGTTGGTTGTCTATATCTTGTGCTTGTCTTAATTTCAACATGCTAGGCTAGATCTATCTTGTGTTTGCTTAGATCTAATGAAACCTAGATATTAATTATGTGTTGATTACTTGTTTATGGTTGTATTGGATGAATGATTTCAATGTTAGGCTTAAGAAAACTGGCAGATCTCCATTGTGTAACATGCTTGAACGTCTTAGGAAACATGAACCGATGTGTACTAGGTTTTATTGGTTATATTTAATGCATGAGTAAATTCTAATGATCCCATGTTAGGAGCTTCTTAGCTGGCTCGACATAGGAGTGAAGTAGGCACTCGTTGGATTGGGGAAGTAAGTACGCCACCCCATGAATGGTATTAAGGAATACAATCCATCATCCATGCAACTATTACAAGTAATTAACGTGTAAAAATATCTAGGGAGTAGTGAAATCTAAGTAAACACATTTCTCCCATATATTGCTCACAACCTTGGTTTAATTTAGTTTAATTTCATTTCCAGCATTTTATTTTGATTGCATCTTTAGTATTGGGTTATTGACTAGCAACTAATTCCGCCCAAATCCTTCAAACCCGAGATTTTAACTTGCTTTCCTAAAAATATAAAAATACAAAAAGAATCATCCCTCATCTCTAGACCTAGTCTTTAGGTTTTCTAATCCTAGCGACACTATTCCTAGCTGAACGATCAATCCCCCGGTACTTGTCATTATACTATACTACATCGATCAGGTACACTGCCTGGTGGGGGTTGTAAGCTTCTCAAGATCCCTTGAGAGGTAAAGCCTGGTGTAATCCCTACGCATCAATGCTGAAACTAGTCTTCAGCAGATACACTGCTTCAGCAGGAACCAGCTCTCCATCAGTATCCTTCAGCAGTAACCTTCAAAAGAATTCTTATTTAGCAGAATTCCCAACAGAGTTCTTTTATGAACCACCATTTTTAAAAAATCATAATTTTAGTGAATGGAAAAATAGATTTGAAAGTTATGTGAAATCATTAGATCATGATCTTTGGCATGTCATTTCAATTGGTGATTTTCAACCAATGGAAACGAATTTGGAAAATCAAAGCGAATTTTTCGAAAGAAAGTTTTGTAAGAATATTGAAGCAAAGATTATGATTTATAAAACCTTGCCGAGAGTTGAATACGAAAGAATATTCTTTTGTCAAACGGAAAATGACATATGGAAAAACCTTTTAAACTTTCATCAAGGAATTGATCAAGCCAAATACAATGAAATTAATCTTGAACTACTCTTTAATTGTGAAGATAAGTCCAGATATTTTAGTGTCAATTTCCCTTTAATATGCTCACCATTTGTGTTATTTTATTGGAATATATACTCTTATTTGTTTATATTTCATTTTTAGGTTAATAATGAGAATTGGAACGAAGAGACGCGGATTTGGAAGGTTATTAATGAAAATATACTAGAGTATGCTGATCGGACAAGGGTTACAGCGTAAATCAACTCTATACTTAACCTGTAACAAAGATTTATGTTGACATAAATAATGTCTAAAAACATTGTTAGCATATTAACAATGTCTCTATGTTTTGATAATTACAAAGCATAAACTCATTAATCTAAAACTTATGACGTAAACAAGTTTTTAGTGCTTAATATTTGTCTTTACATCCATATCACTTAAGGTATGAATAAACAAAGGGTTTATTGCATTTCATGATCAAAGGAAATTTTTTTAATCACTAGAATTTTTATAAAATGTATTAAACATTCTATATCTTTTACAAAATTACTTTTGGAATTAAAAGAATATGTTTAATTCATTATAAATATATAATTTCAAGTTTCCAACCAAAAATGGCAAATTTTATCCAGAAAAATATTCCCCACTAAAAGACAAGAAAATCCAACGTTCTGAAGGGGCGGCCGCCTTAATTCCTTAGGCGGCCCCCTTAATCATTAAGGGGACCAGCCATTAATTAAGGGGACCGGCCACGCTCCAGAACAGTAAATTTTTCCCCTATAAATACTGGTTCATCCCACAGAATTTTCTCACCTTTGGCACTGCTAAACTTTCTGTTCTAGATCCACATTTCTATTCTCTTAATCCTTTGATCATAAGTACAAAACTCTTTGTTTCAAAGTGATTCAAACATCATCCTCTCAAGTGCAAGAGAAGAATACTTCTATCCCCCAAGACAAGAAGTATTACAACTTGTTGTGACCTCCACATACAAGTTGTTGGTGCATCATCAAGATTATTTACATTATTCTTTGTGAAGATTGTTGTATATATTTGATTGTAGATAGTTGTGCTAGGTATATTGATTGTGTGATTAGTTAGTTGTTTGGTGTGAAGAAGAAAAGTTAGGAATTATATTATAGTGAAGAAGCTAGGTGTGAAGTTGTTAGTTTTGAAGTAAATTGGTGTGAAGAAGATAGGCGTGAAGTAGTTAGTTGTGAAATAGATTGGTGTGAAGAAGTTGTGTAGAAGTTGTGATTTAGGTGTGAAGAAGTTGTGGTGTGTAAATTGGTGTGTAAGGTTTTCTCTGCCATAAGGGAGCTTGTTGATATAGTGAAGAAAACTCTCGAGTTAGGTGCTCGGGGAGTGGAGTAGGGCAAGGAAGGTGTCCTTGTAGCCGAACCACTATAAATCTCTTGTCTCGCGGTTCGATCTTTCCATCTCTTATTTATTTCATTACTTATCATTGTTATATCTTACTTATTGATAGTTGTTTATATTGTGTAAGACTTGAGATCACATATTATCGAATCTAAATTTTAAAAACTAAGAAAACACTAAAACTATCTTTTATAACAAATTAAAAAGACGTAAAACTATTCAACCCCCCTTCTAGTTTTCCACAATTGGTATCAAGAGCCACGTCTAGCAAGATTTTTAAAATATATTGTATTTTAAAACTTGTAACGATCTATGGAATCTGAAAAATATTTAGAAGGGCAATCTATGCAAAGACCACCACTATTTGAAAGTGATGGATTTTTATATTGGAAAAATAGATTCGAAACGTATGTGAAATCAAAAGATCTTGATCTTTGGCATATTATTACCTTTGGTGATTTTCCTCCTATTCAATATAATGTTGAAACTAAAATGGATGAAATTGTATCTTTTGAAAAACAAAATGATGATTTGAAAAAGAAACTAGCAAAAAATAATGAGGCTAAAATGGTCATTTATAATGCGTTACCACGCAAGGAATATGAAAGAATTTTTATGTGTAAAACCGCCAAAGAAATTTGGGATTCTTTACTAATTACTCACCATGGTAATAGCCAAGTCAAATATAATAAAATAGATCTTCTTGTACAACAATATGAACAATTTACGATTCCGGAAGAGGAATCAATTGACAATGCTTTTGCTAAATTTAACACTATTATCACAAGTTTAAAAGCACTTGATGAGACATTTTCTAGTAAAAATTGTGTTAGGAAATTTCTTAGCGCATTGCATCCGAAATGGTGAGCTAAGGTCACAAGCCCAAGATAAAAACAATTTCTTTTGTTTCCTCTCAGCAATAGAACCTAAGAATATTAATGAGGCTTTAAAAGATGAAAGTTGGGTTATAGCTATGCCAGAAGAATTAAATCAAGATAAGGCAAATGATGTTTGGGAATTAGTCCCAAATCCAAAGAATATGACCATCATAGGAACTAAATGGGTATATAGGAATAAGTTAGATGAGAATGGAATAGTTACTAGGAATAAAGCTAGGTTAGTTGCCCAAGGTTATAATCAACAAGAAGGAATTGATTATGACGAAACTTATGCCCCCGTAGCTAGACTAGAATCGATTAGGATATTACTTGCCTATGCTTGCGCCCTAGATTTTAAGTTATTCCAAATGGACGTGAAAAGTGCATTCCTTAACGGTTTTATCAATGAGGAGGTATATCTGGCACAACCTCCAGGATTCATTGACTTCGCAAAACCTGATTATGTTTATAAGTTAAAGAAAGCTTTGTACGGACTCAAACAAGCTCCCAAAGCTTGGTATGATCGATTAAAAGCTTTTCTTATTAAACAAGATTATTCCATGGAAATGGTAGATAACACTCTTTTCACTAAAAGGAAATACCCAAATCTCATCATTGTCCAAATATATGTTGATGACATTATATTTGGATCGATGAAGGTGAGTCCGTAGATAACACCAAGTATAGAGGAATGATAGGTAGTTTACTATACTTGACGGCAGGTAGACCCGATATCATGTTTAGTGTCTGCCTTTGTGCCCGTTTTTAAGAGGATCCCAAAACCTCTCACCTAGAAGCGGTTAAGCGTATCTTCCGATACATTAAAGGCAATATACACTTAGGATTATGGTATCCTAAGGGATCCGGCATAGAAACCATCGTCTATGCGGATTCGGATCATGTGGGAGACTACGTAGATAGAAAAAGCACTAGCGGTATTTGCACGTTTATGGGATGTTGTCTAACATCTTAGTTTTCGAAGAAGCAAACCGCTCTTGCTATTTCTACAACCGAAGCCGAATATGTAAGCGCTGGAAAGGCATGTCAACAAGCACTATGGATAAAACAAGCTCTCGTAGACTATGGCATTATGTTAGAAAATGTTCCCATTATGTGCGATAACAAAGGTGCGATAGATTTAAGTAAAAATCCGGTGCAACACTCTAGGACTAAACGTATAGAAATACGCCACCATTTTCTTAGGGATAATGTACAAAAAGGAAACATATCTATAGAAAAGGTTGCATCGGAAGATAACATTGCGGATATATTCACAAAACCCCTTAAGCGTGAATTATTCAACCACTTGCGTTTAGGATTAGGAATGATGGAACAAGTTGACTAAATTATATTGAACTAATACAAATTTATACTTGCATAAAATTTACTTTTCATCCACTTCTTTATTTCTGAGTCTAGGAAGCTATTTCGCACAAAATTAAATATTGGGAAAGTTTATTTTCTTTGCATAAACTCTTTTGTAAAACCCAATCAATTTTCTTTAAAAATTATTCTCACATCTAGGAATCACATGAACATCATTTTCCTTGCATTGTTAACTAATGCTAAAAACATTGTCTTCCAAAATCATGCATAAACTCTCACATAAATTGTCAAGGTATATAATCAAATATATATCTTTGACATTCATGATCGAGCAAAAATTGAATCAAGGAGATCTTTTGGATTGTTTCTTAGGATCGTTATTTCTCTTTGCATTTAGGAGTCGAAACAATCACAACTCGACATTTGTTGCATATAGACACACACTAGGAAAAATTCACTAATAATGTTGTCATCTTGCTCCATCACTAGTTTTCCACTTACTAGTTACCTTTGCCTTTGATCTAAGATAGTTGCTCTAGGAAGATTAGGTTCCCTTGCCTTTGTTTGCCTTCTCTTGCTTATTATTAATTGCTTGAATGCTCTTTTACTTAAGTGTTGTTGCATGCATGCTATATTATAGTTAGATTAGATGCTATATTGCCTCAAGGAGTTGAACTTGCTTGAAATCTAATCCAAACACACAACCTTTCTGCAAATTTTCAGCCAAAAACCCAATTCTGGCAATCTGGAAATCACCAGATGGGCGGCCCCCTTAATCATTAAGGGGAACGCCCCCTATTTAAGGGGACCGGCCATCTGATGGTCGGGTTTACAGAATCTTTTCTGGTTTTTAGCCCATTTCAACCTACATTTCCCATTTTTCACCAACACATTTTGTCCTAATCTCCAAACCAAACTTTATCCATCCATAAACACACAAATCTTACACTATAAATACCCCCAATCCTCAAAACTCTTCACTCATCGCTTCATGACTTCTTCAAACAAACCAAAACCAAAAGCCTCAAGGCTTGCAAGAATGACGGAAAAACCCGTTTGGCAAAGAAAAAGCCCTCGTAACAAATCCATCATAACCAATGAAGTTGGAAATCACTCAACACCTCCAACCACTTACTTCCCAAACTTTACACCAAATTCACAAGGACATTCATTTGATCCTCTTTACAAACCATACAACATTGGCCAAACATCTTCCTTCACGTCAAACCACTCATCACATCCTCCAACCATTTGTAATGATCCATACAAGTTTGATCAACCATTCCACTACAATTCCAACTACACAAACCCAATTCATCCATATCAACACAATGACTTTCTCCGCATTGCCACGGAAAAGCAAAAGTTTCGTGATGAAATATCACAAATCCATGATCTTAGTGATCTCAATGCCATGCATCTTGCACAACGCAACAAAGGGCAACCTCCATCATCACCCTACAACAATTGCCTTCCACACTCTCTCAACTTGGATCAAGTTACAAACCACACTCACTATTTCCCTTGTTGCATCTTCCTTCAAAAACAAATCCTATACTTGAGTGAAGATATTTCTTGGATTGAATATCTCCTCACTCGTGCTCATCCCATACCACCCTTAACACGATACAATATCGTAAGATCCACCTCTTCTGCTCCATACCCTTGGTGTTCTCAAATGAGGGGGAGCTTACATCAAGGGGGAGCATTAACCCTTTTGATTTTACAAAAAGGGGGAGAAGAGAATGTTAAACTCTAATAATACTTGTCTAAAATTTATTTTTTAGACCTAATGAGTTTAAGGTTTTGTAATCATCAAAAAGGGGGAGATTGTTGACGTAAACAATGTCTAAAAACATTGTTAGCATATTAACAATGTCTCTATGTTTTGATAATTACAAAGCATAAACTCATTAATCTAAAACTTCTGACGTAAACAAGTTTTTAGTGCTTAATATTTGTCTTTACATCCATATCACTTAAGGTATGAATAAACAAATGGTTTATTGCATTTCATGATCAAAGGAAATTTTTTAATCACTAGAATTTTTATAAAATGTATTAAACATTCTATATCTTTTACAAAATTACTTTTGGAATTAAAAGAATATGTTTAATTCATTATAAATATATAATTTCAAATTTCCAACCAAAAATGGCAAATTTTATCCAGAAAAATATTCCCCACTAAAAGACAAGAAAATCCAACGTTCTGAAGGGGTGGCCCCCTTAATTCCTTAGGCGGCCCCCTTAATCATTAAGGGGACCGGCCATTAATTAAGGGGACCGGCCACGCTTCAGAACAATAAATTTTTCCCCTATAAATACTGGTTCATCCCACAGAATTTTCTCACCTTTTGCACTCCTAAACTTTCTGTTCTAGATCCACATTTCTATTCTCTTAATCCTTTGATCATAAGTACATAACTCATTGTTTCAAAGTGATTCAAACATCATCCTCTCAAGTGCAAGAGAAGAATACTTCTATCCCCCAAGACAATAAGTATTACAACTTGTTGTGACCTCCACATACAAGTTGTTGGTGTATCATCAAGATTATTTACATTATTCTTTATGAAGATTGTTGTGTATATTTGATTGTAGATAGTTGTGCTAGGTTTATTGATTGTGTGATTAGTTAGTTGTTTGGTGTGAAGAAGAAAAGTTAGGAATTAGATTATAGTGAAGAAGCTAGGTGTGAAGTTGTTAGTTGTGAAGTAAATTGGTGTGAAGAAGATAGGCGTGAAGTAGTTAGTTGTGAAATAGATTGGTGTGAAGAAGTTGTGTAGAAGTTGTGATTTAGGTGTGAAGAAGTTGTGGTGTGTAAATTGGTGTGTAAGGTTTTCTCCGCCATAAGGGAGCTTGTTGATATAGTGAAGAAAACTCTCGAATTAGGTGCTCGGGGAGTGGAGTAGGGCAAGGAAGGTGTCCTTGTAGCCGAACCACTATAAATCTCTTGTCTCGCGGTTCAATCTTTTCATCTCTTATTTATTTCATTACTTATCATTGTTATATCTTACTTATTGATATTTGTTTATATTGTGCAAGACTTGAGATCACATATTATCGAATCTAAATTTTAAAAACTAAGAAAACACTAAAACTATCTTTTATAACAAATTAAAAAGACGTAAAACTATTCAACCCCCCTTCTAGTTTTCCACAATTGGTATCAAGAGCCACGTCTAGCAAGATTTTTAAAATATATTGTATTTTAAAACTTGTAACGATCTATGGAATCTGAAAAATATTTAGAAGGGCAATCTATGCAAAAACCACCACTATTTGAAAGTGATGGATTTTTATATTGGAAAAATAGATTCGAAACGTATGTGAAATCAAAAGATCTTGATCTTTGGCATATTATTACCTTTGGTGATTTTCCTCCTATTCAATATAATGTTGAAACTAAAATGGATGAAATTGTATCTTTTGAAAAACAAAATGATGATTTTAAAAAGAAACTAGCAAAAAATAATGAGGCTAAAATGGTCATTTATAATGCGTTACCACGCAAGGAATATGAAAGAATTTTTATGTGTAAAACCGCCAAAGAAATTTGGGATTCTTTACTAATTACTCACCAAGGTAATAGTCAAGTCAAAGATAATAAAATAGATCTTCTTGTACAACAATATGAACAATTTACGATTCCGGAAGAGGAATCAATTGACAATGCTTTTGCTAAATTTAAAACTATTATCACAAGTTTAAAAGCACTTGATGAGACGTTTTCTAGTAAAAATTGTGTTAGGAAATTTCTTAGGGCATTGCATCCGAAATGGCGAGCTAAGGTCACGGCAATTGAGGAATCAAAGAACTTGATGACGTTATCACTAGATGAATTAATTGGCAACTTGAAGGTTCATGAAGAAATTACAAGAAGAGATTCGGAAACGGTGAAAGTCAAGAAAGAACAAACCAAATCTATTGCTCTAAAAGCCAAAAAGGAACCTAGTGATGATGATGATTCAAGTGACGAAAGTGAAGACGAAGAATATGCAATTGCCGTAAGAGAATTCAAGAAATTCTTCAAGAGACGAGGAAGATTTACTAGATCATCACGAGACGAAAGAAAATCATTCCAAAGAAGTAAAAGTGACAACTACGGGAAAAGAAAGTGCTTTAGATGTGGAAGTCCAAATCATCTCATTGGCGAATGTCTAAAGCCGCCGGGTTATGAAAATCAAGGCGCATTTGTTAGTGGAACATGGAGTGATAGTGACAAAGAAGAAGTTGAGAAGCCAAGAGACGAAAAGTGTTTTATGGCAAAAGAAACCGATGAAATATGTTTAGGAATTGACTTGGAGCCTGACGAATGGATCAAAGATAGCGGATGTTCGAGACACATGACAGGGAACCGCAAGCTATTCTCTACATACAAGGCATATAATGGAGGTAAGGTTATTTTCGGTAGTGACTTACGTGGAAAAATCATTGGCAAAGGTACGATTTCTCAAGACTCACTTACTATTGAAAATGTAGAGCATGTAGATAATTTAACATATAACTTGCTTAGTATAGGACAAATATGTGATAATAAATGTAGAGTCACCTTTACCGAAGAGGATAGCGAAATAGTTAAAAATGGAAAAATTATAGGTAGAGGAATTAGGAAAGGTGGCATATACGTTATGAAACTAGGAAACAAGCCTGAGGATAGGATATGCCTAACGACCCTAGATGAAAACTCTACATTGTGGCATAGGAGATTAGGTCATGCTAACATGCAACAAATACAATCTTTGGCCTCTAAGGAATTAGTTAGAAATTTGCCTAATCTAAAATATGACAAGCATTTTTGTGATGCATGTAAAATTGGAAAACAAGCTCATGCTAGTCACAAAGCTAAGAATATAGTATCCACTACTAGGTGCCTAGAATTATTACATATGGATCTTTTCGGTCCATCCGTTGTGCGGAGCTATGGAGGAAACAAATATACCTTAGTAATAGTAGATGACTATTCACGATATACGTGGACTAGGTTTTTAAGTAACAAAACCCAAGCCTTTGAAAAATTCGAAATATTTAGTAAAATGATTCAAAATAAATTAGGATAAACAATAGTTGCCATTAGGACGGACCATGGTAGGGAATTTGATAACGAAGTACAATTCGGAAAATATTGTGATTTAAATGGAATATCTCACAATTTCTCCGCTCCTCGTACTCCTCAATCAAATGGCGTAGTAGAAAGAAAAAATAGGTCACTACAAGAAATGAGTAGAACAATGTTAAATGAACAATCCATACCACAAAAATTTTGGTGTCACGCCGTAGATACATCGACATATATTTTAAATAGGGTATCAATTAGGAGAATTCTAGGAAAAACCCCGTATGAGTTACTAAGAGGTAGAAAACCAAACTTAAGCTACTTTAGGGTATTTGGAAGTAAATGTTATATTCTAAACACTAGGGATTACCTCACTAAGTTTGATCCAAAATCATATGAAGGAATACTTTTAGGATACTCACAAAATAGCAAAGCATATATAATACTTAACAAACACTCCATGAAAGTAGAAGAATCACTAAATGTAACATTTGATGAAACACCACCACCTCCTAAAACATTACCTTTAGAAGATGATGACTTAGTCGAAGATGAAGCTATTGAGGTTAGTAAAACAAAACCCATAGGAAATGATAATGAAGACATTCACTTAGGAAATAACGTAATTGTTAATATTAAACAATCTAGATCACATCCATTAGATAATATAATTGGACATCTTAACCAAAGAACCTTTAGGTCACAAGCCCAAGATAAAAACAATTTCTTTTGTTTCCTCTCAGCAATAGAACCTAAGAATATTAATGAGGCTTTAAAAGATGAAAGTTGGGTTATAGCTATGCAAGAAGAATTAAATCAATTTAAGGCAAATGATGTTTGGGAATTAGTCCCAAATCCAAAGAATATGACCATCATAGGAACTAAATGGGTATATAGGAATAAGTTAGATGAGAATGGAATAAGCTAGGTTAGTTGCCCAAGGTTATAATCAACAAGAAGGAATTGATTATGACGAAACTTATGCCCCCGTAGCTAGACTAGAATCGATTAGGATATTACTTGCCTATGCTTGCGCCCTAGATTTTAAGTTATTCCAAATGGACGTGAAAAGTGCATTCCTTAACGGTTTTATCAATGAGGAGGTATATGTGGCACAACCTCTAGGATTCATTCACTTCGCAAAACCTGATTATGTTTATAAGTTAAAGAAAGCTTTGTATGGACTCAAACAAGCTCCCAAAGCTTGGTATGTGATGCGTGGGGTTTGCACCAGGCTTTACCTCTCAAGGGATCTTGAGAAGCTTACAAACCCCACCAGGCAGTGTACCTGATCGATGTAGTATAGTATAATGACAAGTACCGGGGGATTGATCGTTCAGCTAGGAATAGTGTCGCTAGGATTAGAAAACCTAAAGACTAGGTCTAGAGATGAGGGATGATTCTTTTTGTATTTTTTATTTTTTTAGGAAAGCAAGTTAAAATCTTGGGTTTTAAGGATTTGGGTGGAATTAGTTGCTAGTCAACTAACCCAATACTAAGATGCAATCAAAATAAAATACTAAAAATGAAAATAAACTAAATTAAACTAAGGTTGTGAGCAATATATGGGAGAAATGTGTTTACTTAGATTTCACTACTCCCTAGATATTTTTTATACGTTAATTACTTGTTATAGTTGCATGGATGACGGATTGTATTCCTTAATACCATTCATGGAGTGGCGTACTTACTTCCCCAATCCTATGAGTGCCTACTTCACTCCTATGTCGAGCCGGCTAAGAAGCTCCTAACATGGGATCATTAGAATTTACTCATGCATTAAATACAACCAATAAAACCTAGTACACATCGATTCATGTTTCCTAAGACGTTCAAGCATGTTACACAATGGAGATCTGCCAGTTTTCTTAAGCCTAACATTGAAATCATTCATCCAATACAACCATAAACAAGTAATCAACACATAATTAACATCTAGGTTTCATTAGATCTAAGCAAACACAAGATAGATCTAGCCTAGCTTGTTGAAATTAAGACAAGCACAAGATATAGACAACCAACACATAGACATACTGAATGAATTAAGAGAAGACTTATCTCAATAGCACATTAAAGGATTCAAGGGGTGAAAACCCTTGAATTTACTGTAAAACACGAGCTAGGGTTCACAAAGTTCGGCCCTAGGGTTTCTCCACACTAGTTCCTCTCTAATGAATGAAAATTAGAAAACTATATATAGATTTTAGAAAGTGACGGCGTCAAGAAGAAATGTCTGACGCTGTCATCTCGCCGCCAAATAGTTCCTCGGACTGCCTAGATCTGGGTCTGACGCCGTCATGTGTACACCTTATGCAGGCCGTCATGATTTTAACTCTGGACCCTCTTGTTCTGACGCCTTCAGGTATCTTCTGGGTCATCATGGATTTTACTCTTGACGCCGTCAGGATTTCCTTCTTGACGCCGTCATACACTGTTCTCAGCATGGAAAATTAAGTCTTTGGCGTTTTCTTCACTTTTATGCTCCAAAAACGTCCGAATTGCTTCCTTTTCCAGATTTCACTCCCAAAGTACCTAAAATCACAAAAGGAACGATTTAGGGTAATATTTGATCAAATAAATTCAATTCCGGCTTAAATGACCCCCTAAAAGTGGTTCATTTTTCGCCTCATCATATACCCTTACACTTGAGATTTGCTTGTCCTCAAGCAAATGCGCTTGTATTCTAATCAAAAGACAAGTTAGGGGACATTTAACACTAATATAAAAGTAATTACAACAAATAATCGTTCCACTAAAGACCAAAGACAAGCACGGAGGTCATATACTAGCACCTCACAAATAGTGTTTAGACACTCACATCTCTCGGGTGTAATAAAGTATAAATTACAATATGGAAACGGAAGATATCTCTCACTACCTGTCATAGCAAAATAGATTACCATAGGCTTGGGAAAGGATCAAACCTCCACCACATGGCGTAAGCACCTAGGATAAACTATCAAAGAGGTCTTTTAAAGGGTTGTAACGTTAGGTGTAGGGATATGAAATACACGGTTTTGTTGGATATAGGCAGTCTTTACTGGTGGCGAGTTATCAATCTTGGTTAATTACATGTACAATATGGCGTTGCTAAGCCAAGACTAGACTCGACTTAAGCTAATAAATGAAAAATAACAAAAACATAAAATGAACATAGAATAAAAAGGGATGGTAGTCCGTATGTTTTTTCTCGTTTTTTCTTTTTCTATTTTTTTTTTTTTTTTTTTTTTTTTTTTTTTTTTTTTTTTGCATACACTCTTACCCTACCATCCAAAATAATACATCATAGGGGATGAACATTCCCCTTACACTTGAATTTTTACATACTTTACAATAAACTAAACTAATGACTCGAATTAAGAAAATCAAAACACTTGGAGTACTTTTAAGATTAACGTACATATGGGGGTAATATATCATGTTCTTCCCCATTACTCCATAAAATGAGTACTTTACCCATGAGTCCCAATCGTCCCAAAACAATATGTACAAGGATATGACTCGAGTTAGCAACCATGTAATCAATTAGATAATTAACTTAGGGTTTAACAAATAACAATAGTGCACTAAAAATGAGTGCATACACGGAAGGCTAAGGCGATTTGGGTGTACATTTAAGTGGGGTGTAACAAATTCTTCCTTTAAGTAAAATGCTTAAAGTTAGAAACGAAAAGACAGGCTCGGAGGGGTGTACTAGGGGTTTCGTGTACTAAAAATGAGTACAACGCTAAGGTGCGGGAAAAATCAATTGACTTAACTAGCCAAGTAATATGACTTAAATGGTCAAATAATTATGATACGGGTTTAACACAAGGGTGATCCTAATGCCTCTTATCATTTAGTAAATCCTACTACACGAATGTAGTCTCACTAGCGGTCTCGGGATGCATCACTAACGCAAGTTCTAGAATCTAAATGCTACCGGCACACTCATAAGCACTCTTAAATGTTGTAAAAAAATTTAAATTTGGCGCTAAAATTACACTAACAAGTATTTCTCATAGTTTTATTACACATCTACCATCAAACAAACAAACTCAAGCGAAAGTGTATCTGTAAGGTATCATCATTTTACCCTCCACTTACACTTAAGATGAACATTGTCCCCAATATTCAAGTAAAGAATGTAAAACTGAAATAAGTAAAACGAATGAAATCAAATACTCCCCTGATTCGCTCGGTATGGATAATAAGGTGGCCAGGTTAGATCTTCCTCCAAGAAAATGAACAATCAAAGCTTCCCTTCCAGAATAATAATCATCTTTTTGTCATACATAACCTGTAAATCCTGAGAAAACAGACAAGGCAACCTCGCATAAAATCGGCGGCAATCTACATATACTAATAAATCCTAGAAAATAAGATATAATGCTTGTGGAATGAAGTTTGCAGATTTCCTGGAGATTATAAAACTAATAATTCAACAAAAACTTTAAGATTCCGTTAGAAAAACAAAACCGGTAAAATTTCCAGATTTTTACACGTGACGCCGTCAAGAGTAAACTCATGACGCCGTCAGAAGTGACCTGCAGAAATTCTTATGTTAAGTTTCCGGAAAATTTCTGGAAAAAACTTGGTTCTATTTCCTGAAAAATCCTGCAAAACTTCATTATGACTCGATACAAGCATTTGACTCTAACAAATACGAATATACATGTTCACTTAATATTGTGGAGAATCATGATCGGTTTGTTTCTTAAAAACATATTTGGGGTTTCCCCTTACACTTATCTTTTGCAAAAATACCTTTGGGTTAAGTTAAGACTAGGCAAAACAACAAAATAAAGTATTTCCACTATTTAGTTTAGAAACATGATCTACCAACAATAAAATTAAAGCATGCATACGGAAGCAAATAACAAACAAACAAAATAAAAATCACACAAAATCATGGGTTGCCTCCCAAGAAGCGCTTTTCTTTATTTACAAGTCTTGTAGCTAGACTCAAGGTCATGGGTTACTACATGACCTCATCGTTGGTTTCACCCTCTAGGTCGTCTCCTAAGCCAGTATCGCTTTCATAGTGTAAGTACTTCGGGTCTTCGAACTCAAAGACATCTTCTCGATACTTAGAACCAAGTTTACTAACATCTTTAAAAAACCCACATGATAGATCGGAAGTGTTCTTACATCCTCTCCGCACATCTTCATCACACAAAATAAGTTGGAAACTTAGCCTATCAAGCCCGTCACAATCGATTTCCTTGAGATCATTTCTCTTGTACGGTGTTTGGTATGAAACCCTCCTAATTCCATCAGCGAAGGTCATGAATCCGTTCCGGTCATCAACTATCAAATTAGTGATTTCACAAAAGGGTGCTCCAAAAACGACTTGTGATAACCTCGGGTCGACATAGTCTTCGATGTTATCCACAATCGTAAATTCCATAGTGAATACCATATTTCCTACGAACACCTGGATTTCATGATCTCTACCAACCACATTCTCTCCTTTGTAAATCATTCCCATCTGCAGATATTGTTATAATGGAATAGGGACATAAAATTCTTAGGCAGGAATACGTTAATGTAGACATTATCGAAGTACTTGTGACCGATCATGCAGGGAATTTTTAGATTATTCGAATCACGCCTCCTTATCTTCCCCGATCCTATAGCCCTTGATCCATATAGATTCCCCTCAAGGGAAGGACGGTACTCGTACACCTCCTCATTACCCCTATGAAAAATTACCTTCTTGACACCATTGGTGAACAATGCACTACCATCCTTCTCATCAAGGATTACTCCCGATTCATTGATAAATGGTTTCCCAAGAACAAGGTTGGTTAATGTTTGATTGGTGAAGGGGTCCATGTCATCGACCACGGTGAGGTCAGTATTGTAAACAAGTTCTCCAATCATGATTGATAAATCTTTTATTACCCTTGCATTATTGACTCTTTCGCACACCATGCGTTCTGGGAAGGCTTCGTGGTATAGGGAAAGGGGGATTATGTTGACGGGGAGGCTAGGATCTATATGACTATCAGTTAAGAGTTTTTTCTTTACGGTGCAGGAAATCTTGAAAACTTTAGAGTTGCATTCCTCAGTCCTATCACTACTCCCACTAGTATCATCCTCCATTTTTCTCTCGGGTTCTTCTACAACAGATTTACCCAAGATGGATGGATTTCTCGTACGCACTTCCGATCTCTCTTTCCCTTCATCCGTTCTGCTAGATTCTTGCGTGGCGGACTGCTCGAATGAGTTGGTAGGGCTTTTGGCCAATTCGTGGTCCAACCTTGAGGTTTCATCTTTAGCTGTATGACCAATATTTTCAATTTGTTGTTGGTTCAGGTTAGGTGTAGAAGCAGATATCGTGGTGATGGTATTTACGAAATGGATTGTTCCTAGGGGGTTGACAGGTTCTTTTACATTTGGTGATAGGTGTTTGAATAGCTTACTAGGACTTTTTATTTTCACAGGAGAGGTTGGCGGACTCATGATAGTAACAGATTTGACCTCATCAACGTGAATTGGTTTATTAACAGCGTGCTCTTTGATAGCAGTTAACCGATTACAAATCTTGTTATTCATATCGGCCTGCTGTTGTCTAAATTTAGCCTCGAGCGTAGAGAGCTGCAATTCTTGAGATAGAATGAATTTTTGCAAGGCATCTTCACAACTTTTCCTAGGAGTGCTCTGTGATGGAAAATGCTCGGACCATTTGAGTGGGGGGAGTCATTGAAGGATACGCTCCGCGTTTGGTAACTTCTGAAATTAGGTTTATCCTTCCATGCCTCATAGGCCTCGTCAGAATTTCGAGGGCCTCGACCAACGTGTGACGATGTGAATTCGTTATAAGCACATTTTGGAAGCTCCATGCAGTTATGAGTTTCGTGAGGGCCATTACACAATTTACATGCAGAAGCGATTCTGCTTACTTGGCTTGAAGGCTTTTGAGCTTCGTAAGATTTCATGATAGACTTGACTTTACCTTCAAGTTCCATGATCCTACAGTCGGGAGTGCTAGAGTTGTTCGAAGGCAAAGATATTGCCTTGACCATTTTGTTCAAATCACGGGGATCATTCCAACTTTCGTTGTCATAGAGAACAAGATCTTATATGAGTTCCCATGATTGTTCCGCACTTAGATCACGTAGCTTACCACCGGCCGATTGGTCAATGGCTCGCCTTGTGGAGAGATCGATGTGGTCATAAAAGATTTGGACTTGGAGCCAAAGATCTATGCCATTATGAGGGACTTTTTGGAGTAAGTCCTTGAAACGAGTCCTTTCTTCATAAAGAGTTTCACCTTGACATTGTTGGAACATCAAGATGTCATTTCTAAGCTTAGTAGTTCTCCCCGGTAGGAAAAATTGAGCAAGGAAACGAGTGGTGAGATCATCCCATGTGGTGATGGATCCCGCGGGTAACCGCTCAAGCCATTGACTAGCTTGATCACGTAGAGAGAATTGGAATAGGCGTAATCGGGTTGTCTCTCTAGTTGCAACATCTAGGTCTATGGAATCTAAGATTTTAAGGAAGTCCTTGAGATGTTGATTAGGATCTTCGGAACAAAGTCCATGGAATGCACATCCGCTTTGCACCAACCGGATGGTGTCGGATCGCAAGGGGGTCACATTGGCTCCGGTGAGCTCAATAGTGTTTCGGTAGCCTTGGTGGCTAGGTCGGGAATACTCTCCTAAGGTTCGGGGCCTAAGAGGTTCTAGTGGTGGGTTTTTTTGTGGTGGGATAACTGGTTCAAAGATGTTCCCATCGTCCATGATGTCGGGTGGTGAAGAGTTACGAACAAAAACACAAAGAAATAAGATAGACTAAAGAGAACCTAAAAATAAAAATAAAATCTTACTAGAAAGGAATCTAGCAAGTAGACCTAATAAAAAGAGATTCTAACCTAGACAATAACTATTCCCCGGGCTGCGGCGCTAAAAACTTGATGCGTGGGGTTTGCACCAGGCTTTACCTCTCAAGGGATCTTGAGAAGCTTACAACCCCCACCAGGCAGTGTACTTGATCGATGTAGTATAGTATAATGACAAGTACCGGGGGATTGAGCGTTCAGCTAGGAATAGTGTCGCTAGGATTAGAAAACCTAAAGACTAGGTCTAGAGATGAGGGATGATTCTTTTTGTATTTTTTATTTTTTTAGGAAAGCAAGTTAAAATCTCGGGTTTTAAGGATTTGGGCGGAATTAGTTGCTAGTCAACTAACCCAATACTAAGATGCAATCAAAATAAAATACTAAAAATGAAAATAAACTAAATTAAACTAAGGTTGTGAGCAATATATGGGAGAAATGTGTTTACTTAGATTCCACTACTCCCTAGATATCTTTTACACGTTAATTACTTGTTATAGTTGCGTGGATGACGGATTGTATTCCTTAATACCATTCATGGGGTGGCGTACTTACTTCCCCAATCCTATGAGTGCCTACTTCACTCCTATGTCGAGCCGGCTAAGAAGCTCCTAACATGGGATCATTAGAATTTACTCATGCATTAAATACAACCAATAAAACCTAGTACACATCGGTTCATGTTTCCTAAGACGTTCAAGCATGTTACACAATGGAGATCTGCCAGTTTTCTTAAGCCTAACATTGAAATCATTCATCCAATACAACCATAAACAAGAAATCAACACATAATTAACATCTAGGTTTCATTAGATCTAAGCAAACACAAGATAGATCTAGCCTAGCTTGTTGAAATTAAGACAAGCACAAGATATAGACAACCAACACATAGACATATTGATTGAATTAAGAGAAGACTTATCTCAATAGCACATGAAAGGATTCAAGGGGTGAAAACCCTTGAATTTACTGTAAAACACGAGCTAGGGTTCACAAAGTTCGGCCCTAGGGTTTCTCCACACAAGTTCCTCTCTAATGAATGAAAATTAGAAAACTATATATAGATTTTATAAGGTGACAGCGTCAAGAACAAATGTCTGACGCCGTCATCTCGCCGCCAAATAGTTCCTTGGACTGCCTAGATCTGGGTCTGACGCCGTCATGTGTACACCTTATGCAGGCCGTCATGATTTTAACTCTTGACGCTCTTGTTGTGACGCCTTCAGGTTTCTTCTGGGTCGTCATGGATTTTACTCTTGACGCCGTCAGGATTTCCTTCTTGACGCCGTCATACACTATTCTCAGCATGGAAAACTAAGTCTTTGGCGTTTTCTTCACTTTTATGCTCCAAAAACGTCTGAATTGCTTCCGTTTCCAGATTTCACTCCCAAAGTACCTAAAATCACAAAAGGAACGATTTAGGGTAATATTTGATCAAATAAATTCAATTCCGGGCTTAAATGACCCCCTAAAAGTGGTTCATTTTTCGCCTCATCATATACCCTAACACTTGAGATTTACTTGTCCTCAAGCAAATGCGCTTGTATTCTAATCAAAAGACAAGTTAGGGGTCATTTAACACTAATATAAAAGTAATTACAACAAATAATCGTTCCACTAAAGACCAAAGACAAGCACGGAGGTCATATACTAGCACCTCATAAATAGTGTTTAGACACTCACATCTCTCGGGTGTAATAAAGTATAAATTACAATATGGAAACGGAAGATATCTCTCACTACCTGTCATAGCAAAATAGATTACCATAGGCTTAGGAAAGGATCAAACCTCCACCACATGGCGTAAGCACCTAGGATAAACTATCAAAGAGGTCTTTTAAAGGGTTGTAACGTTAGGTGTAAGGATATGAAATACACGGTTTTGTTGGATATAGGCAGTCTTTACTGGTGGCGAGTTATCAATCTTGGTTAATTACATGTACAATATGGCGTTGCTAAGCCAAGACTAGACTCGACTTAAGCTAATAAATGAAAAATAACAAAAACATAAAATGAACATAGAATAAAAAGGGATGGTAGTCCGTATGTTTTTTCTCTTTTCTTCTTTTTCTAATTTTTTTTTTTTTTTTTTTTTTTGCATACACTCTTACCCTACCATCCAAAATAATACATCATAGGGGATGAACATTCCCAATTTTTACATACTTTACAATAAACTAAACTAATGACTCGAATTAAGAAAATTAAAACACTTGGAGTACTTTTAAGATTAACGTACATATGAGGGTAATATGTCATGTTCTTCCCCATTACTCCATAAAATAAGTACTTTACCCATGAGTCCCAATCGTCCCAAAACAATATGTACAAGGATATGACTCGACTTAGTAACCATGTAATCAATTAGATAATTAACTTAGGGTTTAACAAATAACAATAGTGCACTAAAAATGAGTGCATACACGGAAGGCTAAGGTGATTTGGGTGTACATTTAAGTGGGGTGTAACAAATTCTTCCTTTAAGTAAAATGCTTAAAGTTAGAAACGAAAAGACAGGCTCGGAGGGGTGTACTAGGGGTTTCGTGTACTAAAAATGAATACAACGCTAAGGTGTGGGAAAAATCAATTGACTTAACTAGCCAAGTAATATGACTTAAATGGTCAAATAATTATGATACGGGTTTAACACAAGGGTGATCCTAATGCCTCTTATCATTTAGTAAATCCTACTACACGAATGTAGTCTCACTAGCGGTCTCGGGATGCATCACTAACGCAAGTTCTAGAATCTAAATGCTACCGGCACACTCATAAGCACTCCTAAATGTTGTAAAAAAATTTAAATTTAGCGCTAAAATTACGCTAACAAGTATTTCTCATAGTTTTATTACACATCTACCATCAAACAAACAAACTCAAGCGAAAGTGTATCTGTAAGGTATCATCATTTTACCCTCCCCTTACACTTAAGATGAACATTGTCCCCAATGTTCAAGTAAAGAATGTAAAAGTGAAATAAGTAAAACGAATGAAATCAAATAATCCCCTGATTCGCTCGGTATGGATAATAAGGTGGCCAGGTTAGATCTTCCTCCAAGAAAATGAACAATCAAAGCTTCCCTTCCAGAATAATAATCATCTTCTTGTCATACATAACCTATAAATCTTGAGAAAACAGACAAGGCAACCTCGCATAAAATCGGCGGCAATCTACATATACTAATAAATCCTAGAAAATAAGATATAATGCTTGTGGAATGAAGTTTGCAGATTTCCTGGAGATTATAAAACTAATAATTCAACAAAAACTTTAAGATTCCGTTAGAAAAACAAAACCGGTAAAATTTCCAGATTTTTACACGTGACGACGTCAAGAGTAAACTCATGACGCCGTCAGAAGTGACCTGCAGAAATTCTTATGTTAAGTTTCCGGAAAATTTCTGGAAAAAAACTTGGTTCTATTTCCTGGAAAATCCTGCAAAACTTCATTATGACTCGATACAAGCATTTGACTCTAACAAATACGAATATACATGTTCACTTAATATTGTGGAGAATCATGATCGGTTTGTTTCTTAAAAACATATTTGGGGTTTCCCCTTACACTTATCTTTTGCAAAAATACCTTTGGGTTAAGTTAAGACTAGGCAAAACAACAAAATAAAGTATTTTCACTATTTAGTTTAGAAACATGATCTACCAACAATAAAATTAAAGCATGCATACGGAAGCAAATAACAAACAAACAAAATAAAAATCACAAAAAATCATGGGTTGCCTCCCAAGAAGCGCTTTTCTTTATTTACGAGTCTTGTAGCTAGACTCAAGGTCATGGGTTACTACGTGACCTCATCGTTGGTTTCACCCTCTAGGTCGTCTCCTAAGCCAGTATCGCTTTTATAGTGTAAGTACTTCGGGTCTTCGAACTCAAAGACATCTTCTCGATACTTAGAACCAAGTTTACTAACATCTTTAAAGAACCCACATGATAGATCGGAAGTGTTCTTACATCCTCTCCGCACATCTTCATCACACAAAATAAGTTGGGAACTTAGCCTATCAAGCCCGTGACAATCGATTTCCTTGAGATCATTTCTCTTGTACGGTGTTTGGTATGAAACCCTCCTAATTCCATCAGCGAAGGTCATGAATCCGTTCCGGTCATCAACTATCAAATTAGTGATTTCACAAAAGGGTGCTCCAAAAACGACTTGTGATAACCTTGGGTCGACATAGTCTTCGATGTTATCCACAATCGTAAATTCCATAGTAAATGCCATATTTCCTATGAACACCTGGATTTCATGATCTCTACCAACCACATTCTCTCCTTTGTAAATCATTCCCCATCTGCAGATATAGTTATAATGGAATAGGGACATAAAATTTTTAGGCAGGAATACGTTAATGTAGACATTATCGAAGTACTTGTGACCGATCATGCAGGGAATTTTTAGATTATTCGGATCACGCCTCCCTATCTTCCCTGATCCTATAGCCCTTGATCCATATAGATTCCCCTCAAGGGAAGGACGGTACTCGTACACCTCCTCATTACCCCTACGAAAAATTACCTTCTTGACACCATTGGTGAACAATGCACTACCATCCTTCTCATCAAGGATTACTCTCGATTCATTGATAAATGGTTTCCCAAGAACAAGGTTGGTTAATGTTTGATTGGTGACGGGGTCCATGTCATCGACCACGGTGAGGTCAGTATTGTAAACAAGTTCTCCAATCATGATTGATAAATCTTTTATTACCCTTGCATTATTGACTCTTTCGCACACCATGCGTTCTGGGAAGGCTTCGTGGTATAGGGAAAGGGGGATTATGTTGACGGGGAGGCTAGGATCTATATGACTATCAGTTAAGAGCTTTTTCTTAATGGTGCAGGAAATCTTGAAAACTTTAGAGTTGCATTCCTCAGTCCTATCACTACTCCCACTAGTATCATCCTCCATTTTTCTCTCAGGTTCTTCTACAACAGATTTACCCAAGATGGATGGATTTCTCGTACGCACTTCCGATCTCTCTTTCCCTTCATCCGTTCTTCTAGATTCTTGCGTGGCGGACTACTCGAATGAGTTGGTAGGGCTTTTGGCCAATTCGTGGTCCAACCTTGAGGTTTCATCTTTAGTTGTATGACCAATATTTTCAGTTTGTTGTTGGTTCAGGTTAGGTGTAGAAGCAGATATCATGGTGATGGTATTTACGAAATGGATTGGTCCTAGGGGGTTGACAGGTTCTTTTACATTTGGTGATAGATGTTTGAATAGCTTACTAGGACTTTTTATTTTCACAGGAGAGGTTGGCGGACTCATGATAGTAACAGATTTGACCTCATCAACGTGAATTGGTTTATTAACAGCGTGCTCTTTGATAGCAGTTAACAGATTCCAAATCTTGTTATTCATATCGGCCTACTGTTGTCTAAATTTAGCCTCGAGCGTAGAGAGCTGCAATTCTTGAGATAGAATGAATTTTTGCAAGGCATCTTCACAACTTTGCCTAGGAGTGCTCTGTGATGGAAAATGCTCGGACCATTTGAGTGGGGGGAGTCATTGAAGGATACGCTCCGCGTTTGGTAACTTCTGAAATTAGGTTTATCCTTCCATGCCTCATAGGCCTCGTCAGAATTTCGAGGGCCTCGACCAATGTGTGACGATGTGAATTCGTTATAAGCACGTTTTTGGAAGCTCCATGTAGTTATGAGTTTCGTGAGGGCCATTACACAATTTACATGCAGAAGCGATTCTGCATACTTGGCTTGAAGGCTTTTGAGCTTCGTAAGATTTCATGATAGACTTGACTTGACCTTCAAGTTCCATGATCCTACGGTCGGGAGTGCTAGAGTTGTTCGAAGGCAAAGATATTTCCTTGACCGTTTTGTTCAAATCACGGGGATCATCCCAACTTTCGTTGTCATAGAGAGCAAGATCTTCTATGAGTTCCCATGATTGTTCCACACTTAGATCACGTAGCTTACCACCGGCCGATTGGTCAATGGCTCGCCTTGTGGAGAGATCGATGTGGTCATAAAAGATTTGGACTTGGAGCCAAAGATCTATGCCATGATGAGGGACTTTTTGGTGTTCTAGCCACTCAACCATATATTGCAATCTTAGAAGTCTAAGTGAAGTGTCCATTTGAAGAAAATTACATACAAAATCACAAAGTAAAGATAGACTACGAGAAAGCTACAAAGTAAAAAGAAAAAATCTCACTTGATAAGAATCTAATGAGTAGACCTAATCAAAATCAAATTCAACCTAAACAATCACTATTCCCCGGGCTGCGGCGCCAAAAACTTGATACGTAGGAATCGCACCAGGCTTTACTTCTCAAGGGATCTCGAGAAGCTTACAACCCCCACCAGGCAGTGTACCTGATCGTTGTAGTATAGTATAGTGACAAGTACCGGGGGATTGATCGTTCAGCTAGGAATAGTGTCGTTAGGATTGAAATTGATCTAATTAGGTCTAAAGGTGAAGGATGATTCTTTTTATGTTTTTATATTTTATGAAAAGCAAGTGAAAATCTCGGGTTTTGGAAGAAGGGGCGGAATTAGTTGCTAATCAACTAACCCAAAAAGCTACTAATTAAACTAATGTGCAAGAAAAGTAAACTAGGATTCTACAAGATAAGTGAAGCATGTCTACCCATGATATGTTACTCCTTGCTAGCTATCCAATTCTACCTATTGACTGTAAACCTTATTTTAATTGACGGGTGTATTCCTAATAACTCATGGAGTGGCATACATATCTCTCCAATTCTATGAGCTCTTATCTCCTCCTATGCCATGCCCGGCACAACCATAGGGATTGTAAACAGTGGCTCATGCGTTAAATACTACCTTAATAGCCTAGTATGCCTTGGCTACATGTTTCTTAAGACGTTCAAGCACATTACACGATGGAGATATGCCAGTTTTCTTAAGCCTAACATCGAATTCATTCAATCAAAACAAGAATCAATAGGAAACAAGAATTATAAACTAAACCAACTAGATCTATTGAAGTTGTCACGCCTTAATTGATGGAGATAGATACACACATCAACAAGCCCCTCATTGATGGAGATAGACACAACATCAACAAGAAATCAATGAGATTTAATCAATTATATACAAGTTTCACATAATCACAAGTAGACACAAGGTGAATTAGCAAATCATCATCAAAGAAGAGCAAACAACAATGATAATGGAAAACATAATTAAGATAGAATCATCAAACCAATACATGATGTTTATGGAGTGATTGAAACCCTCTAAGTTGCTGGAAAAACACCCACCTAAACCCAGGAATCGACCTTAGGGTTTAGGGCTTACAAAAAGTAAAGTTATGATGTTATATTTATAGGCATGTTTTCTGTCGGCAAGTCTTGATGCCGTCAGGTCGTTTATCTTGACGCCGTCAAGACCATTTTTTCACCAAATTTTAGATCTCTTCGTCCTCTTAGTTTTATTTTTTGAATCGCTCAAATCCGAGTTCGTATGCAAAAGTTATGGCCAAAACGGTGTCAGCTACCACGAGCGCAAGTTTTGACCAGTTAACACGTGACGGCCTTGGGTGACGCCTTCACGTTTCTTCTGGGCCGTCACCACTTTTACTCTTGACGCCGTCAAGATTTTCCTCTTGACGCCGTCAGGTACTGTTCTCAGCATGGAAAATTAAGTCTTTGGCATTTTCTTCACTTTTATGCTCCAAAAACGTCCGAATTGCTTCCTTTTCCAGATTTCATTCCCAAAGTATCTAAAATCACAAAAGGAACGATTTAGGGTAATATTTGATCAAATAAATTCCAATTCCAGCTTAAATGACCCCCTAAAAACGGATCATTTTTCGCCTCATCATATACCCTTACACTTGAGATTTGCTTGTCCTCAAGCAAATGCGCTTTTATTCTACTCAAAATACAAGTTAGGGTCATTTAACACTAATATAAAAGTAATTACAACAAATAATCGTTCCACTAAAGACCAATAGACAAGCACGGAGGTCAAACACTAGCACCTCACAAATAGTGTTTAGATACTCACATCTTTCGGGTGTAATAAAGTATAAATTACAATATAGAAACGGAAGATATCTCTCACTACCTGTCATAGCAAAATAGATTACCATAGGCTTGGGAAAGGATCAAACCTCCACCACATGGCGTAAGCACCTAGGATAAACTATCAAAGAGGTCTTTTAAAGGGTTGTAACGTTAGGTGTAGGGATATGAAATACACGGTTTTGTTGGATAAAGGAAGTTTTATTGGTGGCGAGTTAACAATCTTGGTTAATTACATGTACAATGTGGCGTTGCTAAGCCAAGACTAGACTCGACTTAAGCTAATAAATGAAAAAGAACAAAAACATAAAATGAACATAGAATGGTAGTCCGTATGTTTTTTCTTTTTTTTTCTTTTCTATTTTTTTTTCTTTTTCTTGGTTTTTCGATTTTTTTTTTTTTTTTTTTTTTTTTTTGCATACACTCTTACCCTACCATCCAAAATAATACATCATAGGGAATGAACATTTCCCTTACACTTGAATCTTTACATACTTTACAATAAACTAATCTAATGACTCGAATTAAGATAATCAAAACACTTGGAGCACTTTTAAGATTAACGTACATATGGGGGTAATAAATGATGTTCTTCCCCATTACTCCATAAAATAAGTACTTTACCCATGAGTCCCAATCGTCCCAAAACAATATGTACAAGGATATGACTCGACTTAGCAACCATGTAATCAATTAGAAAGTTAACTTAGAGTTTAACAAATAACAATAATGCACTAAAAATGAGCGCATACACGGAAGGCTAAGGCGATTTGGGTGTACATTTAAGTGGGGTGTAACAAATTCTTCCTTTAAGTAAAATGCTTAAAGTTAGAAACGAAAAGATAGGCTCGGAGGGGTGTACTAGGGGTTTCGTGTACTAAAAATGAGTACAACGCTAAGGTGTGGGAAAAATTAGTTGACTTAACTAGCCAAGTAATATGACTTAAATGGTCAAGTAATTATGATACGGGTTTAACACAAGGGTGATCCTAATGCCTCTTATCATGTAGTAAATCCTACTACACGAATGTAGTCTCACTAGCGGTCTCGGGATGCATCACTAACGCAAGTTCTAGAATCTAAATGCTACCGGTACACTCATAAGCACTAATAGTAAATGCTTTTCCTATCAAACCTAAAGGCGAACCTCACATATTTGGGTGGAAAATTTTTCTGAATGATACGGTTATGTGCTAGTCTTACAATCTCCTATCCATGAGACGCTTGCTATGGCTAAAGTTTCACTCCTAAATGTTGTAAAAAATTTTAAATTTGGCGCTAAAATTGCACTAACAAGTGTTTCTCATAGTTTTATTACACATCTACCATCAAACAAAACAAACTCAAGCGAAAGTGCATATGTAAGGTATCATCATTTTACCCTCCCCTTACACTTAGGATGAACATTGTCCCCAATGTTCAAGTGAAAAATGTAAAAGCGAAAAAGTAAAAAGAATGAAATCAAATACTCCCCTGATTCGCTCAGTATGGATAATAAGGTGGCCATGTTAAATCTTCCTCCAAGAAAATGAACAATCAAAGCTTCCCTTCTAGAATATAAATCATCTTCTTGTCATACATAACCTGTTAAACCTGAAAAAACAAACACAAAAAACCAAAGCATCAACCCGAACAAAGAGAACTCACAACTAGATGTAATTCCAGACTTAGGAATAAAAACAAAACAATTAAAGATATAATGCTTGTGGAATGAAGTTTGCAGATTTCCTGGAGATTATAAAACTTAATAATTCACAAAAACCATAAGACTCCGTTAGAAAAACAAAACTGGTAAAATTTCCAGATTTTTACACATGACGCCGTCAAGAGTTAACTCGTGACGCCGTCAGAAGTGACCTGCAGAAATTCTTATGTTAAGTTTCCGGAAAATTTCTGGAAAAACTTGGTCCTACTTCCTGGAAAATCCTGCAAAACTTCATTATGACTCGATACAAGCATTTGACTCAAACAATTACTAATACACATGTTCATTTAATATTGTTGTGGTTCATGCTGAATTTCGTTCTTATAAACAAATTTGGATCTCCCTTACACTTATCTTTTGCAAAATACCTTTATATGTAATTAAGACGAAATTAAAAACAAAATAAAGCATTTTCACAATTTACTTTGAAACATGAGCCACAATCAACAAAAATAAAACATGCATACGGAAACAAATAAAATCAAACAAACAAACAAATAAAAACACACAAAACATGGGTTGCCTCCAAAGAAGCGCTTGTTTTTGTTCGAGTCACGAGCCTGACTCTACCCTTATTTAACGGAAATAGGGGAGGTTTTCCCTACACTTTGAATTACGTGCGGGTGAAAGTAGCGATACACACCCTTAGGGTATGAATATGCCACGTGAGGTGAAGGGGGTGAGTGAATGGCTTCCTTCATCCTAAAACTACCCGGATAATATTGGTTGATGGGTGGGTCGGTTCCTCTTTTGTCTCCTAGAAATATATCTAAGGATGGAAAGTTGTGTAAAGATTGAGGTTCCGGTTCATCAACATTAGGAAATTCCCTAGAACTAGGAGTAAGGTTATAACTACAAGTATTCAAACCTGTATCCTCTAGTGGTGCCTGGTCCAAGGGTTCTACCTCCATCGGAATTCCTAAAGTTTCTTCTACTTCCTCCGGGTAAGTCACGGGCGGTGTGTGTGCCTCAAATGACGGTTGAGTATTTTTGTGGGCTTATGTTACTTACCTCATCATTCCATGTGTCACGATCACCTATATCCATGTGCCATCTGATGGTCGGGTTTACAGAATCTTTTCTGCTTTTTAGCCCATTTCAACCTACATTTTCCATTTTTCACCAACACATTTTGTCCTAATCTCCAAACCAAACTTTATCCATCCATAAAACACACAAATATTACACTATAAATACCCCCAATCCTCAAAACTCTTCACTCATCCCTTCATGACTTCTCCAAACAAACCAAAACCAAAAGCCTCAAGGCTTGCAAGAATGACGGAAAAACCCGTTTGGCGAAGAAAAAGCCCTCGTAACAAATCCATCATAACCAATGAAGTTGGAAATCACTCAACACCTCCAACCACTTACTTCCCAAACTTTACACCAAATTCACAAGGACATTCATTTGATCCTCTTTACAAACCATACAACATTGGCCAAACATCTTCCTTCATGCCAAACCACTCATCACATCCTCCAACCATTTGTAATGATCCATACAAGTTTGATCAACCATCCCACTACAATTCCAACTACACAAACCCAATTCATCCATATCAACACAATGACTTTCTCTGCATTGCCACGGAAAACAAAAGTTTCGTGATGAAATATCACAAATCCATGATCTTAGTGATCTCAATGCCATGCATCTTGCACAACGCAACAAAGGGCAACCTCCATCATCACCCTACAATAATTGCCTTCCACACTCTCTCAACTTGGATCAAGTTACAAACCACACTCACTATTGCCCTTGTTGCATCTTCCATCAAAAACAAATCCTATACTTGAGTGAAGATATTTCTTGGATTGAATATCTCCTCACTCGTCCTCATCCCATACCACCCTTAACACGATACAATATCGTAAGATCCACCTCTTCCGCTCCATACCCCACTCCATATCCTTCTCCATCTAACAACTAAGCTTTATGCTTATGTTATCATTCAAGCAAATAAAACAATCAACCATGGGTTGCAAGCAAGTCCAAGTGCTCTTTTAGGCAATATAGGACTATGTCTTTTCTTTTGTTTTATTGTGATCAATATGCCTTAAGCATATTAAATGTTGTAATGCTTTCTATGATGCTTGAATGAATCTATTTTTATTTGCATAATAATTGTTTTGCATGTATATGTGTCTTGTTCTCTTATAATATTTTGTGTAGCCAAGATTTCCATAGCTCATTCCCTTGGTGTTCTCAAATGAGGGGGAGCTTACATCAAGGGGGAGCATTAACCTTTTTGATTTTACAAAAAGGGGGAGAAGAGAATGTTAAACTCTAATAATACTTGTCTAAAAATTATTTTTTAGACCTAATGAGTTTAAGGTTTTGTAATCATCAAAAAGGGGGAGATTGTTGACATAAATAATGTCTAAAAACATTGTTAGCATATTAACAATGTCTCTATGTTTTGACAATTACAAAGCATAAACTCATTAATCTAAAACTTATGACGTAAACAAGTTTTTAGTGCTTAATATTTGTCTTTACATCCATATCACTTAAGGTATGAATAAATAAAGGGTTTATTGCATTTCATGATCAAAGGAAATTTTTTTAATCACTAGAATTTTTATAAAATGTATTAAACATTCTAAATTTTTTTTTCAAAATTACTTTTGGAATTAAAAGAATATGTTTAATTCATTATAAATATATAATTTCAAATTTCCAACCAAAAATGGCAAATTTTATCCAGAAAAATATTACTCACTAAAAGACAAGAAAATCCAACGTTCTGAAGGGGCGGCCCCCTTAATTCCTTAGGCGGCCCCCTTAATCATTAAGGAGACCGGCCATTAATTAAGGGGCCCGGCCACGCTCCAGAACAGTAAATTTTTCCCCTATAAATACTGGTTCATCCCACATAATTTTCTCACCTTTTGCACTCCTAAACTTTCTGTTCTAGATCCACATTTCTATTCTTTTAATCCTTTGATCATAAGTACATAACTCTTTGTTTCAAAGTGATTCAAACATTATCCTCTCAAGTGCAAGAGAAGAATACTTTTATCCCCCAAGACAAGAAGTATTACAACTTGTTGTGACCTCCACATACAAGTTGTTGGTGCATCATCAAGATTATTTACATTATTCTTTGTGAAGATTGTTGTGTATATTTGATTGTAGATAGTTGTGCTAGGTATATTGATTGTGTGATTAGTTAGTTGTTCGGTGTGAAAAAGAAAAGTTAGGAATTAGATTATAGTGAAGAAGCTAGGTGTGAAGTTGTTAGTTGTGAAGTAAATTGGTGTGAAGAAGATAGGCGTGAAGTAGTTAGTTGTGAAATAGATTGGTGTGAAGAAGTTGTGTAGAAGTTGTGATTTAGGTGTGAAGAAGTTGTGGTGTGTAAATTGGTGTGTAAGGTTTTCTCTGCCATAAGGGAGCTTGTTGATATAGTGAAGAAAACTCTCGAGTTAGGTGCTCGGGGAGTGGAGTAGGGCAAGGAAGGTGTCCTTGTAGCCGAACCACTATAAATCTCTTATCTCGCGGTTCGATCTTTCCATCTCTTATTTATTTCATTACTTATCATTGTTATATCTTACTTATTGATAGTTGTTTATATTGTGCAAGACTTGAGATCACATATTATCGAATCTAAATTTTAAAAACTAAGAAAATACTAAAACTATCTTTTATAACAAATTAAAAAGACGTAAAACTATTCAACCCCCCTTCTAGTTTTCCACAATTTATACTAGAAGACTGAAGTCAACGCTGACCAAGAGGTTACGATGTAACCACATCAGAGGTTACGGCATAGACTCGGGTACTAGAATTTTACGTTCGTAACTTAGTTTGAGGTTACGCCGTATATCTGCCTTTAACACTTAGATGAATTTTGTGATCCAAGATAGTTACGACTTAACCATTGTGGAGGTTACGACGTAAAGTGGTGTACGAGAATTCTACGATCGTAACCTATCCGTAGGTTACGTCGTAGTTTCACCAATGAGGATAAGATCGTCCAAGATTCAAAGGTTATGGCGTAACTAACCCTAGAGGTTACGCCGTAACATAGTCGAGGCTATAAATAGAAGCCCTAATTCCACATTTTTACATATCTCTTTCAGACATAACAACCAGAGGACAAATTAGGGATTCAAGGAGGACGTATTTCAGGAGCATACAAGTCATTTCCATGGGAAAATTCACGCTTACGAATCATAAGTTGTAGTATTTCATTTTACATTTTTTCATTCAATTCCATGTCTTCATTTATAATGTTAAACATTGAATTCGTTGCATGCTTTAATATAATTGGCTAAACACCTTTGGTGTTAGCCTTGTTATTAAATTGTTATTGTTATGATGTAGTTTTCTCGTTTCTTTATTGCTTTGTTTGTATACTTTCTTAGATTATTTTGGGACACCTTTGTTTCGGTAGCATGGAAGTTCGGGTAGTATGTAGAAAGCTAGGAGAATTGACCATAGGACCCTAGTGAATTAGGTTGCGAATAGTGATAGGAATTGACTGTCACTATTTGCGGGAGAATTTCACCCAACAATCACCTTCCAAACGGAAATGCTTAAGAAGTTAGGAGGAATCTAAGTTTCGAGAGGTCGGGTTCCATTAAATAAGTCTTGGTTAGTAGAGGTGCTTATTGACTCTTCCATTTCGTAAACCCACGAACTCTTGTAATCATTAGGTTACGGAATAAGATGTTGTGGAAGATAGGGCTAGATGAATTGATCAACTAAGTCTAGTCAAACTAAACTCCCAGATGAAGCGATAGGATACACTAATTTGAAAACGTAGTCATGGCATAACAAGAGTAGTAACTAGGTTAGCACTTCTCTCCCTATTGATATCTCACACTTATTTACTCGCTTTTGTTTATTCATTTTATTTCTTTAGTTTAATTAATCAAACTATAAAACCCCTTTTTAAAATCAGTGACATTAGGACTTAGATTAAATCCACACGCATAGCTCTTGGGACGACCTCGACTTTACCGACAACTACACTATATACGATCAGGTACACTGCCCGTTAGTGCATTTGGTAGACGAGACAATTATAAAAAGTCAATCCTTGTCAGAAATCCTGCATCAAGTTTTTGGCGCCACTGCCGTGGAGCTATTTAGGATTTTGTTTAGGTTTTAAATTTTTGTTTAGTTTTTCACAATCTCACGATTTCTTTTCTAGTTTCAGATACCATGGGTGACATTGACATTGATACTCTTACCCACGATGAATACCTCGCTTTAACGCGAGAGGAATAAGGGCATGATGTTTAATTCGAGATAAAAAAATTAGTTCATAAGGGAGTTGTGGAAAGACCCATTTTCTGGGAGCAAGACGAAAGACGCTCACGAGCATATTGATAATGTCTTGTACATCGTGAGGCTGTTCAACATTCCTGGCGTGTCTCACGATACAATCATGCTCCGGGTATTTCCAATGACACTCACGGGAAGAAAATCATATACCTTCGATTAATCATTAACCGATACAAAGCTAAATATCAAGTCCTAATCGACGTAGAACCAACCTTTCTCTTATTGTTTTTTGAGGCCTAAAATAGTATCCTAACTCACTCTAGTTTGATGTATGATGGCGTTTATGAACTTTGGAATATGATGGTGGAATATTATAGCACAACAAGGTTGCAAATACAAAACTAAAACGATAACGAAAACATAAAAGACTCGAACTTCCTCTTTTGTTCTTCTTTTGATAAAAGAATGGATCACTTAAAACAAAATAATTATTAAAGAAAATGCGTGCGCGAGAATGTTCTGTGATGCTAGAAAGATATTTGCAAGGGGTTATGAAAAATGAAATCAAAAGGCTTGTTTAAATAGGTACATGGGAATCTAGACTAGGCCACAGATCTGTGCATCGATGTACAGCAAAATGTGGTTAGTTTGAATGGTCATTTAATTTAATTTAATTTATTTATTTATTTTTTAAATATTTCTTATCTAGAATACATTGGAAATAGTTGAGACAAAACATGTATGATGCTTGCTTAAAGTGTTAAACACTTCAAGCTTAAAAACAGTTAATGATGGTTTTTATACAAAAACACAAATGATGTTTTTCCTCTTTGGTCTTGGATTGTTGCAAAAATGGTTAATCCATTTTTCCATGCAAGATCAAATTTGAATAACTTTCTCAAGAGGAAGATTTTTGCTAATTGGAAAATGATTTTTTATAAAACATTTCATTAATATGAAAGTAAATAAAAGAGTAAACTGCAAAAAAATATCCCTGAGGTATACTTGATTCGCAATTTATGCCACCAAAAAGTTTTTGTTTGCAAATTAAGACATCATTATTCACTTTGGCTGCAAATTGTGTCCATAGACCGGTTAACGACCTACAAAATGACTAATATATCATCATCTTTTTGTCTATTTGATTTTCTATTGAATTTATATTTAATTTTAATACAAAATTAAGAACACAAAAAACAACAAACTCAGAAGAAATAAAAAAAATAAAATAATAAATCCTTGAGAACACAAACACACAAAATGATTGCTAGTTACAAGTAGGGGTGTAAACGAGCCGAGACAACTCGCGAGCAACTCGAGATCGACTCGAAAAATACTCGATTCGACTCGATTTTAAACGAGCCGAGACAACTCGCGAGCTACTCGACTCGACTCGATTACACATTTACACCCCAATATATATATATATATATATATATATATATATATATATATATATATATATATATATATATATATATATATATATATACATATATATATATATATACATATATATATATATATATATATATATATATATATATATAGGGGTGTAATCGAGCCGAGACAACTCGCGAACAACTCGAGATCGACTCGAAAAATACTCGACTCGACTCGATTTTAAACGAGCCGAGCTCGAGCATGAAAATACTCGGCTCGACTCGGCTCGTTTACCCCTAGTTACAAGCAGTCAATCAATAACACCACTTCAAAACTCAATCAATCAAGACCATCACTCAAAACAATTAAATTACAGTATCAAGAACAAACATACCACAACCTATGACTAATCTGTCCCATCCACTATAAACTCAATCCATCAAACTGTCAACAACAACACATCGAACAAAAAGCCAATCTCTATATCTAACAACAAGACTCGAATCAATAAAAAGTTAAAAACAAAAAGATCTCAAAGTGTTATATTAATGTCAAACGATCTTTAAAAGATCTTACAATAGTATTGCAGTTTAGTCGAAGATTTTGCCGGAGTATTGCATACGATGACAAAGATCCAAGAATATTATACCAGTTAACTATAATGAATCTTTGTGTAAATTTTTAGTCTTTATATAAAGCTAGTACTAGTAGAATTTGTTCCTTGAAACTTGACTTCGTCCTACATTCAAGAACTCTGTTTTGTTACCAACTGTTTGACAATATTTAATGTGAATGCAAATGATAAATATAGAGATCACCAAAGCGTAAGAAATTGTATTCCTGTTATTTCCTTTTGTTTGTTCTAGTTTTCGCTGTTACAACTTTAGTATAGTTTTTTGTATTTGTATCATAAAATGAAATGTTCCTAATATAGATTTCTTGTGACTAATCATCATTCCATATATGATGAACATACCAGACGAGTCTGTCATTTATAAGCAAATTTGACCATCTGTATTTAAGTGCTTCAGATTGATATGTTTCTGATGATTGCGCAACTTTTAGGTAAATTAGCTCTTTGATACGCGATTTTTTTTTTTTTTTTTTTTTTTTTTTTTTTTTTTTGTGTTTGTGTAGATTTTTAAAAATCCCTTTGAATCTTTTGATTAATAAAAATCTGAGTTTTTGTTCTCTTGAAATTCTGTGTTTTGTGTCCCTTGACCAGTCAACGGCATGCAAATCATTTTGTGTGTTTGTGTTCTTGATTGATCGAATTTTGAAGTGGTGTTCTTGATTGATCGAGTGTAACAATCAATCATTTTGCGTGGTTTTGTTCTTGAGAATTTTTATTTTATTTTATTATTTTATTTTTTTCGTTTTATATTAAAATTAAATATAAATTCAATAGAAAATCAAATAGAGAAGAAGACGAAGATGTTTTAGTCATTTTGCAGGTCGTTGCCGGTCAAGGGACACAATTTGCAGTTAAAAGTAAACACTGATGGCATAATTTGCAAAAGAAACTTTTCGGTGGCATAACTTGCGAATCAGGTATACTTCAAGGACATTTTTTGTAGTTTACTCTAAATAAATATATCTGAATGTTTAGTAATTGATGTAAGGTTTAATAAAATGATTCAAAATGCATTGTTAATGATGAAACTTTCTTTGATCATTAAAGAAGTTTTAAGGATTGACATACATACCTTCAGTGATTTTCGCTAAAGAATAACTAGGTATGTTTGGTAAAATTAGCTGTAAGCTGTAAACTGTAAGTTGTAAGCTGTAAGCTGTAAAGCTGTTAACATGAGCTACAAGCTGTATCTTTTTTCAATAAAAGTGTTTGGTAAGTTAGCTGTTAAATGTAAATATAAGATGTAAAAGGACATAAAAGGACATATTTATAATTGTGGGCAAATGTTTTGAGGGTATATCAGTAATTTAAAGTTTTAACAGCTCCATGATGTTTAAAAAGCTTCATGAATCAGCTTTTCATTTAGGAGCTATTTATTTGAAATAAAAGCTTGAAGTTAATATATCCAAACGAAGCTATTTACATTAGAAGAGATTATTTTTTAACAAAAAGCTAATAACTCCCCCAAATGGCCCTACCAAACAGGCTCATAAGGCCTGTTTGGTTTTAATAATTTTTCTGCGTTTTGTAAATGACAAATATAAAAGTGTATCAAGTAAAAGTTTACGTAAATATATTTTAGACAATCAATAACAAACCATGATGCTAGTGACACAAGTCAACCGAATATAACCCGAAACCCGACCTCATAACGCCCCTATATATATGTTGATACAAAAGTTGGGCGTTCCTTGTTTGGACTCCGGTTCCCGTATCAATTTGATCTTATTGCTGAGACCTGCGCACTAAGAAAGCAAACAACATCGTTAGGCTTACCGTGGGATTATCTCCCACGATTATCCTCCTGCGTGAGAGTAAGTAATCAGTTTTAGGGTTTTAGTGAAGAGTTAGGGTTATTAGATGATACCTTAATGAGGGCCGAGATGCCCTTTATATACACACGAAATCCTTGTTGTTTTCGTGTTCCTTACTCTTCGGTGTATCCCTACGTATGCGGTCCATTGATCCTTATCCCATAAATAAGAGATCCTATATCAAGACCATAAATAATAAATTTGAATTTGGGCCTTTGTAAGCCCAAGTCTTGATCATGATAGCCCACGCGTGATGGGCTTAGGTATTAGTAGTGTCCATTGATCGGATTCGTGACCCGAGTACGGACTATACGTCATCATGTCCCCCCAGTCTAGTATGCGCAAGGTGCAACCGCGGATGCTAGACTAACATCTATAGCAAAAATATACCAGGATGCGTAGTGGCTGATTCAAAAAATTTTAGGTGATCATCAGGATCACCCGTCCCATCATAAGTTTTGACATTAGCGGGCATGCGCCTTCTCTTATCTTCTGAAAAATTGCTGATGCGCCGAGTGAATGCGCCAATCTTTTGGTGGCGCCAGGGACGGGACATATCTTCGTCCTCCTCATCGCGATATCTTCTCTTGGACTTCCAGTGTCCTGTTTCTTTGTACTCGTTGTCCGAGGAGTCACTTGAGGACGAGCTTACTCTTTTGCGGCGCTTGCGTCGACTTTCCTCAGAATCCGAGCTTGAAGGGCTTTCGCTTTGGGAGCGCTGTCGCCCAAGTCTATCATGAACCCCTCGACTACCAAGCCTTGGAGGGCTTTCGCTAGGGGAACGCTGTCGCCCAAGTCTATCATGAACCCTTCGACTACCAAGCCTAGTGTGGACATTGGTACGCCATCTATCGTCTTCTTGCTCCTCCAGGTACTGTAAGTCGGCTGCTTCATCATCCACAACTTTCTTGCCGACCCTAGTAAACACTGGGAGTCGACGGCTATCTTTCTCGCGTCTATCCTTTTGGTGACGCGGTGGAGATGCTTCATACTCAGGGCCGAAGTTGAGCCAGGCTTGCAGGCTCTGACTTGACCTCTTTTTCGCTTCTTCTTGCATAAGGGCAGCCAAGGTTTCGTAGTTTTGAGACACTGAATCTCTTGGCGCTAGTTCAGGTGCGACTCCCTCTAGCGCGAGGATGTCTGTTTCCAAATCAGGACCTTTGTCTCGGTTAGGCGCATGTGGCGGCTCAATGGGGTCTGTTTCTGGCACTGTTTGGTGGGGTGGTGAAAGGAGTGTGTTGTAGATCTTCCGCGCTAGTGGTTGTTGTAGTGGCTTGGGTAGTCCCTGTGGGCAGTTCTACTGTCGGAAAGATCATATCTGAGCCTGATCCTTGGTGCCTGGACGCACTGGTTGTTCCAGAGGCCTACTTAGAGGTTGAATCACTTTGCTGCTTCTTCCCCTGTAGGTCACCATATGTTTTCTTCACTTGTGGAGTCCGTTGGTTTACGTTTCCGTGCTTCGTCATTCTAGTTCTTATTGTGTGGTCCCACGGATGGCGCCACTTGTTGATACAAAAGTTGGGCGTTCCTTGTTTGGATTCCGGTTCCCGTATCAATTGGATCTTATTGCTGAGACCTGCGCACTAAAAAAGCAAACAACACCGTTAGGCTTACCGTGGGATTATCTCCTACGATTATCCTCCGGTGTGAGAGTAAGTAATCAGTTTTAGGGTTTTAGTGAAGAGTTAGGGTTATTAGATGATACCTTAATGAGGGCCGAGATGCCCTTTATATACACACGAAATTCTTGTTGGTTTCGTGTTCCTTACTCTTCGGCATATCCCTACGTATGTGGTCCATTGATCCTTATCCCATAAATAAGAGATCCTATATCAAGACAATAAATAATAAATTCGAATTTGAGCATTTGTAAGCCCAAATCTTGATCATGATAGCGCACGCGTGATGGAATTAGGTATTAGTAGTGTCCATTGGTCGGATTCGTGACCCGAGTGCGGACTATACGTCATCAATATATAATCTGACCAGTGGCGGAGCCAGGAAACGTGATCACAGGGGGCATCACGTGAAAGGTTAAATTCATGTCGGAAAATGCCAATTTTTAGCGTAATTTTATATAAATCGTGTCGGTTCAAGTACAATGCAATTAACACTAGTTATAAATATAGGTGTATATAGAATAAAATTCAGTTGGTGATTTCAAGTACTCATTTAGACTTTAAAGTATATATTTATGGGATCACATATGAAAATTTTAGCAAAAATTTAAGAAACCAAGTGTAGTGAAAGCTGATCGCGGTTTTTATAAATAATTTACCCACAAGATGATTTTAACTAATTAACATTAAATTACCTTGTTGTTAACAAAATCTTGCTAAAAAAAATATATACTACGTAATATTCATAACTTGCATGTACTACAAAATTTTTAAAAATTACCACTACTCACAGAAACCAATTCAACTTTTTCTTTCCACTATGTATTCACATGTTGTATACACTAGGTTCAAAAAGAGAGAGAATATATATATATATATATATATATATATATATATATATATATATATATATATATATATATATATATATATATAGGAAAACATAGCTACATTACAATGTAGCCAATTGGCTACATTTCCTTTAAAAAAAGGGTGGGGACAGGGGAAAAATGTGTGTCAGGGACATACCGCAGGGACTGAACTGTACATTATTAAAACTTTTTTCAAAGGAAATGTAGCCAATTGGCTACATTTATAATGTAGCTAATATTTTCCCATATATATATATATATATATATATATATATATATATATATATATATATATATATATATATATATACTCCTTTATAAAACACCAATATCACCAACCTAAAACTCACCATAAATTTTAAGATTCAACACCGAACCCTATTTCCAAACCTAAATTTACACGCACCAAACCAACATACTATCATAAAAAATTCAAAAACCAACAAAAGGACAATAGCCAATGTACAAACAAATACCCACACTCCTACCCATTTACTTTCATTTATCACCATTCAAAACACACACACACTCAGGGGTTGTTTGTTTTTGCAAAAGGGGCAATTACGTATATACCCAATAAAACTTGTATATTTGCATATATACCCAAAACATGCTTAACTTGCATTGTACATCATGCATTGAAAATTTGTATTTTGGGGATATATGCAAGTATTTGAGTTTTAGTGGGTATATATGCAATTTTCCCTTTGCAAAAAACATCTGATTACCTATGATATCTGACCGAATCAGATGTTTTAAGATTTTAGACCATTTGTTTTATTCTTTGTATTTGGATCTTATAATATCTGGAAGCCTCTTATTTTATCAGATCCAAAATCAAGTTTGATTTACCTCTAAAGTCTTGAGTCAAATCTCCATCCCCATTTAACAAATCACTTTACTCTATTACCCCCAGTGATTCTTTTCCCCTCGTCATCTTCTATACATCATTATCCAATCTTCACGTTTTCTCCACTATTTCAAATCAATTATTTGTGCTGTTCATCATTATTTGTAGTTGTTGATGGTTATAATAATTTAAGGTAACAAGTTATGAGATTTTTGTGGATGCCAATAGAATTTAAAGTTAGGAAAGTAGTTGAAATGGCAGGGAACTGGGAAAGCTGAAAATTTAAAAATGAATAGTTTGAATTATTGGGAATCCAGATAAAAGAGGTCTTTGTCAAATACAACAATGACTCAAGAAAGAACTCAAGATGTAACAAACTGTTTAGTATCACACAAGGAATGCAAAATGTAATAAACTACTCCATAATGAACACCAGGACATGTAAAATACATTAAAGTTATCATACTCATTTTTAGAGAAACAAAATAAAATTGAATTAGTAAGCAAAAAAGTTATCATTATCTTAAAATTAGTAAGCAGAGTGGTAATATTTTTAATAAGAAAATAACAAATATGTATATAAAACGTGATGACTCAAAATATTAAGGTATACAAAAATTTTAATAGGATAGATTGGCTATAATTTTTATAGCCAATTGCTTACAATTTTTCATAAAAAATACACAAAAAATGAATTAGAGACTCACGGACTCACAAAAAGAATCAGCATCGAAATTTATAGCACAAAATTGTAGCCAATTAATTACAAAAAATTGTAGCTAATATATTCCTAATTTTTAAATCCAAACTTCTATCTTTATAAACTTCAACGTACTAAAAGCTTATAAAACAATTATAGTGAGTTTTCGTGTGTGGTTAGCAAAACGGACCTTCGCACAATTTTAAAGAACAAGTAAACTTAAATGCATGGTAATAAAGAAAGTGGTGGGACACAAAATTTACTTTCGCCCTCTAATGGAAATTGTATTTAACTATTAAGTACCTCAAATAGACTTGAACAATGGAAAAATGAGACTAGAAACGTTGATAATATGCTTGACGGTAAAAAGATGTAAAGGAACATGCATACGAAAAGATCGACGCAATCATAATTATGATGAAAGTATATACCACTGCTGCTAGGTGCGGGTAAACGGCTAGACACCGCCGCCAATAAGCACGTATACTCGGCTATACACCGCCGCCGATAAGCACGTATACTCGGCTATACACCGCCGCCGCTAGGCGCGGGTACTCGGCTAGTATATATATATATATATATATATATATATATATATATATATATATATATATATATATATATATATATATATATATATATATATATATACCCACTAACCCATCACCACTATCCTCCACTTACTTTCACGGTTCCCTATTCCCTATCTATCTTCTTCCATAATTTCCGATCAAACAAACCAACCGGAAAATCCAATATTTTACATTAAAGCACTCTTTAATTGTTGTCCAGCTGAAGAGATGAGGGCACTCAGATTTTATGAGCAAGGGCACTGGACATTTTTCCCATAAATTTTACCTTTTTTCCTATATATTTTGTGTATCCGCAAGAACTTCATTGGGGGCAGTTCCCCCACTACTCTTAACGTGGCTCTGCCCCTGAATCTGAGCATCACAATTATATTCCATCAAGATCGATATTGTGATTTCATAGCAAGAGAAATTAAAGGGCCCATGCTAGAAGTTGCAAGAATTTTACTTAGTGTTTTGGACAAATAATTTCTTATAGCGTTATAAATTAAACCAAATGTGAGTTTGAAGATGCAAGTAGAAAAATAAAAAATGCTTTGCGAAAGGAGCCGCATTAGTAATAGATAAATGCCACTTGTAAGTTATCACGTCACGCAACTTCATTTATCAAGTAACATCAACATACCTTTTATTCCACATATTTTATTGTAGATCGAGAGAACCATTAATAAACTACACAAGAATGAGTCATGTTTATCTTTTAAAAAATTAAAATATTTTTTCGAGTTTTATATATAACTAGCTGGGTAACCCGCGCGTTGCGGCAGGTGTGTTTTATGTTTTATATTTTATGAGTTGTACGGTTTAATTAATAATTTTGTTATTTAAAGTATGCATATGTTTACTTGGAAGAATAATTTGTTTATGTTTACGGATTTTTTTTTCGTTGCGGTTGAAATTTTTTTTGGTTGTTTGTTTTTCCGGTTTTTTTTTTTTTTTTTTTTTTTTTTTTTTTTTTTTTTTTTATGATTTGGTATTTTAAAAGAAACAAATTTGTATAAGAAATTTTTTGTAAGTGTATTATTTTTTGTATTTTTTTATTTTTATTTTTATTTTTTTTGAATAAACCAATTTTCATAAAGAAATTTATGTAAAAAAAAATTGTACAAAAAAAGAAAAAAAATGTACCGAGTACTGTAGCAACACTGTAGATGTACTGTAGCAAGTTTTGTCTTGTAGCGCCTGCCTTTTATATATATACTAGCGGGGTTGCCCGCGCGTTACGGCGGGTGCTTTTTGTGTTTTGTATTTTGTCGGTTGTACGGTGTAATTAATAATTTTGTTATTTGAAATATGCATATGTTTATTTGGAAGCATAATTTGTTTATGTTTACGTTTTTTTTTTTTTTTTTTGCGTTGCGGTTGAAAATTTTTTTGGTTGTTTGGGTATTTTAAAAGAAACAAATTTGTATAAGAAATTTTTGTAAGTGTATTATTTTTCGTATTTTTTTATTTTTATTTTTTGTTATTAATTTTTTTAAAAAAAACAAATTTTCATACGGAAATTTATGTAAAAAAAAAAAAAAAAAAAAAAAATGCATCGAGTACTGTAAAGATGCGTTAAAAAAAAGTTACTGTAGTTTGTACTGTAGCATGAACAGTGGTCGGTACTGTTTATGTGCTATAGTAAGCTACAGTAAAGCGCCTGCCTTTTATATATATGTATAATTGTATAATATAATGTACTACGTATAATATATACCACGTGTTAGCAGTCAACTGCCTATTAAAAAAACCATACTTTGTTTGATAGTTTATCGTGATCAACAATCGATTAGATGCAAGATGGAGATATTTTGTGATAGAATCCTTGAATTTGTCTATAACCCATGGTAACGTTAAATAAGTATAGCATAAAACTTTAATTCTTATCTGTCAGATACAACTATAGTTAACATAGATCAGACATATCTTCAAACTTTAAATGATTTGGTTCCATGTAACAGTTATATAGCTTTTCATTTCTCATAACTAAGAATCCAAATATAGAATATGCGACATTAATCTGCAAAAATAAATAAACAATATCTTTATTTATAGACAATAACAACTGATCCATATACATGAGACGGAAACAATAATCCAAAGATATAAACTCCAAAACAAATCATGCCTAACAATACTCCCGAAATAAAAGAATAAGTAAATGAATAAAAGAACCATAACACATGGTCCAAAAATGATGAATATAATGACTATAACCATAAACCATAAACCATAATGACCATATCGATCTACCAATCAAAATCACACTTGGTTCTCTGAAATCCACTAGAACCAACCCTACCTCCAGTTGTCAATGGAACCCTTAAATCACATTCAAACTTTGGTTTAAATTTAGGTTTGGCCCACCCAACTTTCAACCTCATTTTGAGCTTCAATTTCAAATCAATATTGTAAACAGCATCTCTATTTTCTTGATCATATCTGGATTTGTCACCATTGCCTAAAACCACAATTTGTTGTCCACTAAAAACCGTTCCGACGTTACGTTCCTTTTTATGTCCCAAATAAAACGTGTCCAAGTACTTGGTATCAAATCTCTTGTCATGGTACTCAGCATTCGCTTCGATTCTATCGTAGTAAATTCCGATACGTTTATTAGGGTTTCTAAACGTCATGTTTACAGCTAGGTTGTATTGAAGAGTGTTGTTGTCGGGTGATAAGGTGAATTGTGTAAGAGTGGCTTCGTTGACATGGAACTTTGGCGCGTTGGGGCGGAATATGAGCCAGAACACGAGGACCGCGATACCTAAGAGTACGAGGATCGTGATAAGGATTTGAAAGATTAGGTTAAAGATACAACCGCAAATACAACTGAAACACCATGAGAAAGGGTTACAGCCGCCACCACCACGGCTAGGGCGATTATAGGCTCTGGTTTTCTTCTCGGGTGGTGGGATCGAAGGACCGTAGTAAGCTCCGTTTAGGTTAGACATGATGGAAAGTAATTTGAGAGTGAGTTATTTGTGATGAATGGAATAGGGTGGATGTATTTATAGAATGGTTTATTTATTAACGCGTTTGTAAAAACACGTACGTTTTCAGCATTAGTTTCCGTGTAACTTCCTAATATTGACTTTGTCAAGATGGTGGTTTTCTGTTTTTTATGCTTATCATTCTCCATTCTCCAAGGGGGCAAGTTAATTGGACCGATAGGAAGGGTTTCCAATCATTGCATGATTCATCAGTTTATACGATATGCATCGCGGGTTATACGGTTAGACCAAATCCCGCTTGATGTGACAATATAGTGAGGGTTTATATAACACAACCCTTCTCCAAGTAAATACTAGCAGGGTACCCGCGCGTTGTAGCGGCTAATATCCTGAAATAAAATTTTTCGATGGAATTAATAAAATGTCACGGGAAGTCATTTCGACACCTAAATTTGCCTCGAAAACAAAATACTAAAAGATTTGGTAAACGACACTTCCCACCCTAACATATATTTACAATCTTAATCCCTAAGGGTGCAATAGGGTTCACATAAGGTCCAAAACATTTTCTTATATAAACCTCATTATACCCTCACTTAGGCTTTGATACCCTTTCTCTCTCAAACCAGTCGCACCCTATTTCTTCTTCTTCTTCTACAGTCGTTTTTCCAGCCAAACAAACACCACTGTCGGCCACTTAAACTCACCGCCACCACCACCACACTCCTTGCAACCTCCCATCATTTTGAAGTACATCACGCGCCTAGAAACACCTCCCAACACCACGATTAACACCACCACAGCTCGAGTTCATCACCAAAACCATCTCTCTTGTTTTCTTGATACCGGCGGTCGAAGGTAGGAAAACCCACCACCCTTTTTGTCGTTCTAGCGATGGTGGGGAATAAGTACATGAAATTTCAAGAGTTTTTGATTAAATAAAGATTAAAACTAATAAATATGAAGCTAAATAATTGTTTGGTATCATTTTCCTTCTTTTTGTTGCTGTCGTAGTTATTGAGTCGCGAAAACAAGGGTTGCCGAGAGCTTGAGCTCACAACCTTGTGTATCGAGTCGAGTTTTATTGAGTCGAGTCTTGGTAACAGGTTTGTATCTAGGTTAAGATGGAGGGTTGTACATTGTGTTTAAATGATTGTAATATTGGGTGTAGGGTGTTTTTAATGCTATTAATGTAGAATGAGGGTTGTACATTGTGTTTAAATGTTTGTAATATTGGGTATAGGGGTGTTTTTAATGCTATTAATGTAGAATGAGGGTTGTATATTGTGTTTAAATAATTGTAATATTGGGTGTAGGAGTATTTTTAATGCTATTAATATAGAATGAGGGTTGTACATTTTGTTTAAATGATAACGGTATTAATGTAGAACGAGGGTTGTATATTGTGTTTAAATAATTATAATATTGTATGTAGGGGTGTTTTAAATGCTATTAATGTATAATGAAGGTTGTACACTGTGTTTAAATGATTGTAATATTGGGTGTAAGAGTGTTTTTAATGCTATGAATGTAGAATAAGGGTTGTACATTGTGTTTAAATGATCGTAATATTGGGTGTAGAGGTGTTTTTAATGCTATTAATGTAGAATTCTAAAAAAAAATGGTCTGAATTTCGATTAATGCTAGTTTTTGTTGTACACAATGCTTTGGTTGTTATAATTATGAAAATTGTTTGCTTTAAAGTGTTGTAAACCATGCATCATTTTTTGTACATCTGAATTTTTTTGAAAAAGAGTCATTCCTCCATTATAAATAGTATAAATATAGATATGGTACTCGGTACTTGTCTACTTCATGTCTTGATCAGCAACTAAGTACATGAATGATAATAAGAGCATAATAAGTACATGAATGATAATAAGATTATGTAGAATTATCTATACTATTTATAATGGAGGAATAAATCTCTTTCAAAAAAAATTCAGATGTACACAAAATGATGCATAGTTTACAACACTTTAAAGCAAGCAATTTTCATAATTACAACAACCAAAGCATTGTGTACAACAAAAACTAGCATGATTCGAAATTCAGACCACTTTCCTTAGAATTCTACATTAATAGCATTAAAAACACCTATACACTCAATATTACAATTATTTAAACACAATGTACAACCCTCATTTTGCATTAATAGTATTAAAAACACCCCAACACCCAATATTACAATCATTTAAAAATAACGTACAACCCTCATTCTACATTAATAGCATTAAAAACACCTCCTACACCCAATATTACAATCATTTAAACACAATGTACAACCCTCTATCTTAACCTAGACATAAACCTGTGACTAAGACTCGACTCAATAAAACTCGACTCGATACACCCAAGCAAATTTAGGTGTCGGAATGACATCCCGTGAGATTTTTATTAATTTCATTGAAAAATTTTATTTCAGAGTACCCGTCGCTGTATGCGCGGATACCTTGCTAGTTTGGGATAATGACTACTAATTAGTTATGTGAATTTCGTTTCTGTAATGTTTTTTTTTTTTTTTTTCTTTTTCTTCCAAAGCAAGCTGGACTAAGACAACCAATTCATCAAGTTTTGTATTTTTCTTGAAGAAGTCAAGATCTCATTTTATGGTTTTATTATATTAGAAATGAGTTCAAATGTTGGCATCAATTTGTTTGTTAGGATGTGTCATTTTCTATGTCAAAATTACAAAAGAAGAAGAGTTTTTTTTTATAAACGATGATGTAAAATGTTGGGTCACCTAATACATACGCATTAACGATCACGCGCTCTATATGTGAAATGATCCTTATCAAATACCACCTATGATTACTGGTAAAAAAAAATATACCACCTATGATTCTTTATCATTTTTTTCATCCACTTACGTGTTTTGGGTCAATCAAATGACAATTTTTAATGTACTAATTAGTTTAGAAATTGGATACTTGTTTTTGCACGCATCCCTTCAACTATATATTTAGGTTATGTTTAGCGCAGAGCTTTTTGGTACGATTAGCGGTGAGCAAAGAGCTTTTTGACTTTTAGTGTTCGTTTGACAAAAAAACAGTTAACTTTGCTATTTTTTTATAAAAAAAAAAAAAAAAAAAAAAAAAAACTCATTTTTCCAATGATTCTTTAAGAAGATGTGAGCAGTGAGCTGCGGCTATAGCTCACAGCTACTGCTCACAACTAATTTTGCTAAACATAACCTTAATCCTCGAGACTCGTATGACAAATATTCTTCATTTGTATAAAAAAATATCATTTTTAATAAATAAAGCTTTTTAAAATCTCATTAAATATATTATTCACTAATCAAAAATCACCTATCAACTAATTTCATTTTGATTGACGGAAACATAAAGTGAGCATTTATTTTAAAAGATCTAAAGACAAAACATAAACATTTATTTTGAGGGGATGTGTTAACCGGACCCTCCTTATCATGGGGGGTCCACCTACTTTAGTCAAAATGTACAAGTTTTAATGCAGACAGTACAGGCGGCGGCAGCACTGTCTTCCACAAACCCTCCCTACATGGGGGGTCCGGTTAACTCATGCCATTTTGAGATTGAAGGAATATATATTTACTACTAGATACAAGTCTCATTCGATGACTATCAAACGAAAAAGGTGAGTTTGATGAAGCTAGTGGAGGTTTAAGATAAAATGGCTATTATACCCTAAATTTATTTTATGGTGGGATGTAATGTGTTTAGTGTTTACATTGTGTTCTCTAGATTGAATTTGGAGAGAAATTGAGAAGAATGAAAGAAATAAAGGGGAGAAAAAAATGTTCCCAAGATTTTTTAAAAAAGAAAAGGAAACAGAAAGGATGAAAAAGGAAGGGTGATTTAATTTATTTTTGTTCCAAAACTGTCTTCTGATTTTAGAGTGATTATGAAGAAAAAAATGTGTTTATTGACCAAATTGCCATTGATATCTCACTTTATCTTTAGGGTTAATACCATAAAATAACAACTTACTTTCTCTAATTTACTGAGATGAAACACTTAATTTTTTATTAACATTTAAGCCAACGAAACTTATTTTCAGTGTCCTAATATCAACAATTTCACCTTTTTGCTTTTCCACGTAATTTTTTTATTTATTTTTAGTTCCTGATATTTCCACCTGTCTAAAATCGTCTGCTTACCTGGCATGTTATTAAGACCCGAAATAATAACCCGATCCAAACCCCCTTATAACCCGTTATCATACCTTTTCCCCAAATCAGAAAACGTAAATCCCCTTTGAGTAAACCCTAATTTCTAATCCAATTCAACAATGTCGTCAATTGAGTGCAATTGTGGGCTTCCTCTAATGTGTCTCACCTCTTGGACCCCTTCAACCCCTGCAAGACGTTTCGTTTGTTGCCCTGACAGATTTGTAAGTTGCTCAAATCTTGATTATTTAACTATTTTATGCTAACATTATAAATTGTTATTTGCAGAAAACAGGGGTAAGGAAGTGTACGACATGGGATTGGTGTGATCCTGAGCTAGACAATGAATGGTACAAACGTCACTTGTATGAGATGTACCGGACTTTGACTCCTTACCAAAGGGTACAAGTGCAAGATGAAGTAACAAGCCAAGAGAAACTTGCTGTTTTGGCTGTTGAAATGGACCAACTTAAGGTTCAAATGAAGAAAAGTCAAAAAAGTTGCTTAATTTGGAAGTCAATTGTTATCTTCATTGTATTGGCTTGGTTTGTGTTTTAATGTAATAGGGTAAGGTTAGTTGACAATTGGTGTATGTTGACAAAAGGATGCTTGTGTTTTGGTTGTAGTAGGTTTGTTGTAGCAGGTTTGTGGTAGTAGATCAGTTGGGGTAGATTAGTACTAAATGGGATCTCTTTGTAATGAAATGAACTGTTTTGGCAAATGGTATTTTGGCATTTCGTATTTTGGCATATGGCTACAAATAGCACAATAACAGGATAAGTGTCACTGCTTTTTGGTTAATTCTAGATGACAAAGGTATTTAAATAAAGCATTGTTATAATGCTATATTACATAAAAGATAGTATAAGGGACTAAAATATTGCAAAGGGATTAAAATAATAAGTGTTATAACTTGTTTTGTGTGAAGAAAAAACCCTCTAGCGATTTTTTCCTTCAAAAAACCCTAATTCGCTTTTCATGAAATCTGCCATAATCTTGTGATTCCTGTATTAATCTTATCCTGTAATTGATTAACACTTGTGTTAATTGGCTCTTGATTTGATTCTTGCTGCGTTTTCACTTATTCTTGTGGATTTACTAATTGTTTTTTAGGGTTCTTTTAAAATCGTTTCAGCCTAAATCCGACTTTAGGGTTCGTTAATCGATCCTTCCTATATCTATTCATCTAAGTCAGTTTTATCCCTTTTCAATCTTCCTTGAATCTATCATATCATTATTAGATTGCTTAATTATGGGAGTTGGTTAGTTTGTACGAGTTTGGCAATAAACCCTAATCTTACGATTAGGGTTTTAATTTTCTGTTTTGAGTTACGCTGCTGGTGATTGTGGTTGTAGGGTGTTTGCATGATGAATAAGGGCTTCTTGAAATCTAGTAGTGCTACGAAGGGGGCTAATACAGGGGGCGACCTAAAGATGTTTCAACTAGTTTGGCCGATCAAACTAGTGATTTACAAACTGTTGAAAATACTATTGATTCTATGACAAGTAGGATTGGATTAACACAACCTGTTAATGTGAATGTTGAAGAATTGATTGATATTGTTGATTTGTCGAAGGTGACTATGAGGAAACATAAGAAGCATAAGGATGTCAATCCTAGTTCAAATCATCCTATACTTGCACCGTATGCTCCTATTATTACTGAGTGGAGTGTTGATGATGGAGATATTGAATTATCTACGATTGTGGACAAGAATAATTAAGTGAAGCCGGTTTCACTTGATCCCTTAGTTAATGATCCGAATGGTCCACATGAGGCTTCTAACAAGTCCCATAGTTCTGATAAGGTTGATATGAATGCACATGGGGCTGTTGGTAATGATAAGGTTGGCGTGGATGCTTTGAAACAACCTCCTACATCATATGCTAGTGCTACCTCTAATGAGCCTAAGCAACAAACATCTAACTTTCGTAGGCTGGAGTGTAGCATGAAAACAAATGGCTTGGATCTTTCTGTCCCTATGAAAGTGGTTGAAGAGGTGAACATGAGGTTTGAGAATACTTTTTATGGGTACTTTCTTGGTCAACGCCTTGCATTTTGTGAAAAACTAGAAGGGGGGGTTGAATAGTTTTACGTCAATTTAGATTTTAAAAACTTTGTTTTATAAAAACTTCGATACAAGGTTTATTGTAAAAATCTACTTAATCTAAATGATCAATTTTACTAGTATATATATATATATATATATATATATATATATATATATATATATATATATATATATATATATATATATTGTATCTTTTTAGGTTATTTATAAAAACTTTATTTTTTGAATGAACCTTTTATTTGAACTTTATGTGAAATCAATTTTAGCACAATATCACAAGCTACAACTAGATGCAAATATATATGAGTATGCGAACAATAAAGATGTAAGTAGGATAATGAACAAGAGATGGAAAGATCAAACCAAGACACGGCGGATTTATAGTGGTTCGGCTACAAGGTCTCCTTCCTTGCCCTACTCCACTCCTCGAGTCTCCTACTCGAGAGTTTTCTTCACTAACACAACGAGCTCCCTTTTGGCGCAGAAACCTTACACAACTTTTGCTTACACCGATTAACGACACTAAGCTAAATGTCGAGTTCTAATAATAGCTAGAACCAATCTCACACCACAACACACATTCTTCACAACTTATACACAATACTACTACTACACTACTTCTCACACCTTCACTACTTCCTCTTCACAACACACCTATTTCTTCACTACTTCTATTCACAACTACTAACCCACCTAGATCTATCAATTAGACACCTTCTACAACTTTACAAAAAATTTACACAACACCTAACAATATACACAACACTTCAATACTTCTAAACAAGATGTTGGAGAAGTATTCTTCTCTTGCACTTTGAGTGGGGATGGATAGTATCACTTGAAAACAAGAACTAATATGTTTTTGATCAAAGGTTTTAAGAAGATGATTTGAGAGAATTAGAACAGAAAGTTTTAGTGCAAAAGGTGAGGTAAAAATTCAGATTTGAACCAGTATTTATAGGCAAAGAAATCTGACACAGGAGCGTATGCCGGCCCCCTTAAAATTAAGGGGGCCGCCCTTTATAATTAAGGGGGCCGCCCATTGAAAACGGCCAGATTTTTTGTCTTTTCTGGGGAAAGTTTATTTGGTGAAAATTTAACTGAATTTGGTTAAAAATTTGAATTCATATATTTATTATGAAATAAACCTTTTCCTTTAATTACCAAAAGTGTTTTTCTTAAATATATAAAATGTTTATACCATTTTATATAATTTGTAATTAGTAAATAAACCTTCCTTTGATCATAAAATGTATTAGGCACTTGTTTATTCATACCTTAAGTGAATTAGTTGGATATAATGATATTTTGTCACTAAATACTTATTTACGTAATGATTTTACGTTTAATTATTTTATATTTTGTGATCGTCAAAACATAGGGATATCGAAAAATATTAATAACGTTTTTACGCATTATTTATATCAACAATCTCCCCCTTTTTGATGATTACAAAATCTAAACTCATTAAATAAAAAATTATTATATATGCAAGTATTTAGTGAGTTTTATATCACTTCTCCCCCTTTTTGTGAATATCAAAAAGGTTGTCCCGAAATAGGATGAGCTCCCCCTTGATGTGTACTCCCCCTCGTTTTAAGGTTACAAAACAAGTCGAGATATGAAATGCTTGCAAAAATATTTAGAACATACAATATATATGCATGCAACAAATATATATATATATATATATATATATATATATATATATATATATATATATATATATATATATATATATATATATATATATATATATATATATATATATATATATATATATATATATAAGGCAAGCAATATAAGCATGGAAGAAAACACTTCATGAAATTGATAAAAATACAAACATCATACATCCAAGATGCATGAACAATACAACTAAAAAACTAAAGCCTTAAGGGCTTACATTCAACCAAAACTCTAATAGAAATGTTTTTCCTAGAGCTTGTCATCAAAATGGTTTAAACAAATTTATTTTCCAACCATGAGTCATGCTTAATTTGGGAGGAGCAATGTTGTAGGTGGAGATGATGGAGTTGATGGAGGTGTGTTTGATGGAGGTGGAGGTGTGGTTGATGTTGGTGGTGGAGGAGTGGATGTTGTTGGTTGAGGTTGAGGAAACAAGCTTTAAATGTATGAAAACATGTAATGTATTTCATCTTTTAAGCCAAAGATTATGGTACTGTTATGGATGCAGCAAAGGCAAGTGTCACCATGGGCTTCAAGTAAGCTCCATAGGATGGGGTTGTAGTTTGGTTGGTTGAGTGGTGACGGTGAAAAATGTGCATCAAGAGGTGTGATGGGTGATAGTGAGAGAGTGATGTCTAAGGATGCATTTTCAATAGGTGGTGGTGGTGGTACTCTTGGTGGAGGTGATAGGTGAGTGTTGATGGATGATGATGATGGTATGGAAGAGGTGGAGGTTCCATGTGTTGATGGTGTTTTGGATGGTACATTTGGAGCACTAGGAGATGAACATTGAGGTGGTGGTGATGGAGTGGTATTGTCTTCGTTAGTGAGATCAATAAAGAGTTGTTTTGATGGGATGATAACAAGTTTTTGTTTCTTGGCTTTGTTGGAGGTGGTGGTTTTTGGTGATGACATGATGAATTGGTTGAGGTTGATGATGATAATGGAGTGTGGATGAAGGTGTAAAGGGTTATATAGCATGAAATCATGTTTAGAAATGGTATTAATTTGAAATTGCATTGTTAGATTCCAAAATTAGTTTAGTTTTTAAGGGAAATGGTAGTTGGGACTAGCAAAAGAAGTCACAAGTTGCAAAAGAAAACAGTGTAAAAACTGTTCCAGATGGCCGGTCCCCTTAATTCATGGCCGGCCCCCTTAAAATTAAAGGGGCCGCCCGTGTTAATTATGGGGGCCGCCCATCTGGTAAATTCCCAGACGACCAAATTTCAAAAATTTTCTAAAAGTGATTTATTTTGGTTTTATGTTTGCAGCAAGCTCTATTGGAACATTTTATTTTGGTTTTGGTCTATTAGAGAAGCATATATATAATCATAAAACTATCCATGCAAACATAGATTAAAAAACAAGAAGAGAAGCATGCATAAACACCAAGCAATCAATATTAATTGAACCTAAGTTACATTTATTGATTATTGAAGAAGATTATGTTAGAAACATAATCACTAGTACAAAGTTAAACATATATGTGTAAACATATATGCTTTTCTAGCAAACTACATGATATAACTAAGTTGCCAACTTGAGGTCTCTTGAACATGCATGGGGTACAAAGGTTTGTGGTGAAAGTATTAGAGGATGGAAACATGGTTATTGGATTTAGTGGTATGATGGTGATGGATGTGGAGCGGAAGGAGTGGATCTAGGTATGTTATACCTAACTAATGGAGGTATTGGATGAGGACGAGTGAGGAGATATTCGATCCACGAAATATCTTCACTTAGGTCAAGGATTTGTTTTTGGAGAAAGTAGCAACAAGGACAATAGTGGGTGTGGTTGATGACTTGATCCAAGTTAAGGGTGTGAGGTAGGCAATTTGAGTAAGGAGAGGATGGAGTTTTGTGTAAGTTGCGTTGTGCAAGATGCATAGCATTAAGATCACTAAGATCACGGATTTGGTTGATTTCTTCACGGAACTTTTGCCTTTCCGTGGTAATGTGGAGTGAATCATTTGGTGGAGGTGGATGAATAGGTGTTGTGTAGTTGGGGGTTGTAATTTGATGATTGACCAAAGTGATATGGATCGTTGTAGTTGGATGGGAATGAGGATGTATGATTTGGGATGAAGTGGGATGATTTTGCCATTGTGGTAAGGTTTGTAGAGTGGTTCAAAGGAGTGTCCTTGAGATTTAGGAGTGTAGTTGGGAAAGTAGGTGTTTGGAGGTGTTGATTGATTACCAAATCCACTTGTTTTGACGGATTTGTTTCGAGGGCTTTGTTTCTTTCTCCATGTGGGTTTTTCAGTCATCCTTGCTAGCTTGGAGGATTTTGATTTTGGTTTGTTGGGAGAGGTCATGATGGAATGGTTGAGCAAGGATAAGTTATGAGGAGAGGTATTTATAGTGTGATGAATATGTGTTTATGGAAGGATAAATAAGTGGAAGGTTTACTAGACAAAAGATGTTTGTGAGTTTAGGGAAGTGAGGAATCAAAATAGGGTGAAATGAGCTAAAAAGTGGAAAGCAAACAGGGAATCTCGTCCATCAGGTGGCCGGCCCTCTTAATTAATGGCCGGCCCCCTTAAAATTAAAGGGGCCGCCCTTGATAATTATGGGGGCCGCCCAGAGCCTGGTTCCCAGATTGCTAGAAATGGTTTTTGACAGAAATTCTTCCAAAAAGAACTTTGTTTGGAGGTTTGGTTTTGGGCAAGTTCATCTCTTTAGGCAACTTAATCAAGTATTATCTTAATGAAGTATGCAAGAGAAGTATGCATGTAGGCAACTAAGCATATAATATATTTTCATGCAAAGGAAATCATGTAAGAGGAAAATTAAGCAAGTTATTTATCCTAAGGTAACTATCTTAATAAAAAGAGGCCAAGGCAATTAGTGAGTGGGAAGCTAGTGATGGAACAAATGTGACAAAATGACTTATGTCTTAGCAAGAATTTGTGTCTAAATTCAATATATGTGAAGATGCGATTGCTTCAACTCCTAATGCAAAAAAAATCTTAAGAAGCAATCCAAAATCTCCCTGATTTTATTTGTTAAACCCACGTTTGTCAAAAATATATATTTGATTATATAATATGACAATTACATGTGTAGTATCAAGCACAAATAATGAGAAAACGTTTTTAGCATTATTCAACAATGTGTTCAAGAAAAAGTTTTTGAAAAGTAGTGTATAATCAAAAAGAAATTTCATTAAGAGGATTTGTACTAAAGGGGTTTTAAAGTGTTTAGTTATGAAAATTCTAAACTTGATTTGAAAGAGCCAAAATGATATTGAAGAAATCGAAGTGAAATACTTAATGATGATTATGACCAAAATTTGATGAAATGTGTTATGAATGACTTACAATATTTGTGGTTAAAATTGTGAATAGTTTAGATAGATTGAGTTTTAAAAAGAATCATGCAATGTAAAGTTCTCAATCTTCAATTTTTGTGTGAAGTGAATACCTAGACTCAAGAATGAGGAAAATAAAATAAAGGAGTTTTATGCAATAATTTATTTATGAAAAATCAATAGAATTTTGTCAATTTGCTGTATCATTCCTAATCCTAAAACTCTAGTGATTAAGTCGTACATGCTGAAAGGGTTTAGTGAATATATCCGCAGTATAAATAATGCAATAAACAAAATTATCACACGAACATGCAATTAACAATCTTGAAAATTTAGGTTATAATAAAAGAGAGAGCGTACCTTGCGTCTTAAAGTGAATTAATTCAATAAGACATATGAGAGAGTGAAAAGAGGAAGCAACGAGTACCAAGAAGATCGTAGAGAGAAGGCAATGTAATAGAGAACCCGTAACGAGATAACATCAAAGCATTGCAATCAAGTTCTTGAAGCATAAACACGTGAAGATTTAAATGCATGTCTCAATAGATCGTCAAGCTTCACGTATATGCAAGTGTGCCAATCCACATGATTAAGATACCTAACATGTAAAACAACTTGGTACCCAAAGTCTTATGGGTCCTAGATGGTTAGTCACAACATCCATTGCATTTGAAATGCATATGGTATAGATGTTGTTAACAAGTACAAGAATTTATTATCAATATGTTTCCATACAATGATAATGTCCTTCTTGTCTCAAGAGATAAACAATTGTTATGATTAGAGTAATTTTCTAAATTTCTCCACTAGGTTTTACAAACTCTATTTGCTTTGATTTATTTTTCAACGTATCATTAGCATTAAATCCTAATCCGGTTTTGTTACCAAAAGCCTTTTGAGTATTAAGTAAATATATTAATGATTTGGAGCTATTTTCAAATTTAGCAAGTATTTTTCCTTTTTCAAAATTTTCTTCGGTAGATGTTGAAGATTCATTTTTGAACGTGATATTTGAGTTTATGTTGCAAAAACTTTTGAAGTTACTTTCTAATTTTGAAAATTCTAATTTGAATTGATCATAGCAAAAATGTTTGGTTCCGGATTGTACCTCATTTGAGGCTTTATATGCTTCACAATCTTCACATGCTATATACCGATCCTCTTCATCTTCCATGTCGCTCCAAGTTTCATTTATAATCTTTCTTCGGATTTGGCTCATGTATAATTCGTCATTAATACCTTCAATGACCATGTTTGAACTAGTAGCACTTGTATTTACATCAACTAAATGTTTGTTTATTAAATTTTCTAGAACAATTAATTCTTGTGCAACATCAAGTTTATCATCTTTGGCTCGACATTTCCATTGGTGAAAGTTTAAAAAACATTTCCAAATATCATTTGCCGTTTTACGAAGGAATACCCTTTCATATTCAGTTCCAGGTAAGGTTTTATAAATCATTAGTTTGGCTTTGGTATTTTTATCAATGTTTGTTTGAGAGTAATTGTATTGTTTTTCAAAATCCGTTTTTGTTTGAATATCACCAATTGAAATGATGTGCCAAAGATCTTGATCTATTGATTTCACATAATTTTCAAATTTATTTTTCCATTCACTAAAATTCTCATTTGAAAAATATGGTGGTTTAAATGTCATTTTTCCTTCTAAATATTTTTCCGATTTCATAGATCTATTACAAGTTTTAAAATACAATTTATTTTAAAAATCTTGTTTAACGTAGCTCTGATGCCAATTGTGAAAAACTAGAAGAGGGGTTGAATAGTTTTACGTCAATTTAGATTTTAAAAACTTTGTTTTATAAAAACTTCGATACAAGGTTTATTGTAAAAATCTACTTAATCTAAATGATCAATTTTACTAGTATATGTGTATATATATATATTGTATCTTTTTAGGTTATTTATAAAAACTTTATTTTGTGAATGAACCTTTTGTTTGAACTTTATGTGAAATCAATTTTAGCACAATATCACAAGCTACAACTAGATGCAAATATATATGAGTATGTAAACAATAAAGATGTAAGTAGGATAATGAACAAGTGATGGAAAGATCAAACCAAGACACAGCGGATTTATAGTGGTTCGGCTACAAGGTCTCCTTCCTTGCCCTACTCCACTCCTCGAGTCTCCTACTCGAGAGTTTTCTTCACTAACACAACGAGCTCCCTTTTGGCGGAGAAACCTTACACAACTTTTGCTTACACCGATTAACGACACTAAGCTAAATGTCGAGTTCTAATAATAGCTAGAACCAATCTTACACCACAACACCCCTTCTTCACAACTTATACACAACACTACTACTACACTACTTCTCACACCTTCACTACTTCCTCTTCACAACACACCTATTTCTTCACTACTTCTATTCACAACTACTAACCCACCTAGATCTATCAATTAGACACCTTCTACAACTTTACGAATAATTTACACAACACCTAACAATATACACAACACTTCAATACTTCTAAACAAGATGTTGGAGTAGTATTCTTCTCTTGAACTTTGAGTGAGGATGGATAGTATCACTTGAAAACAAGAACTAATATGTTTATGATCAAAGGTTTTAAGAAGATGATTTGAGAGAATTAGAATAGAAAGTTTTAGTGCAAAGGGTGAGGTAAAAATTCATATTTGAACCAGTATTTATAGGCAAAGAAATCTGAGACAGGAGCGTATGCCGGCCCCCTTAATTGTGTGCCGGCCCCCTTAAAATTAAGGGGGCCGCCCATTGAAAACGGTCAGATTTTTTGTCTTTTCTGGGGAAAGTTTATTTGGTGAAAATTTAACTAAATTTGTTTAAAAATTTGAATTCATATATTTATTATGAAATAAACATTTTCCTTTAATTACCAAAAGTGTTTTTCTTAAATATATAAAATGTTTATACCATTTTATATAATTTGTAATTAGTAAATAAACCTTCCTTTGATCATAAAATGTATTAGGCACTTGTTTATTCATACCTTAAGTGAATTAGTTGGATATAATGATATTTTGTCACTAAATACTTATTTATGTAATGATTTTACGTTTAATGATTTTATATTTTGTGATCGTCAAAACATAGGGATATCGAAAAATATTAATAACGTTTTTACGCATTATTTATATCAACACATTTCCTGTTGTTAATTACTATGTACGCAATGCGTATGGTAAATTTGGTATACAAAAGGTAATGGTGAATGCTAAGGGGTTCTTCTTCTTTAAGTTTAACTCGAAGAAAGGTGTTGATGAGGTGCTTGAAAATGGTCCTTGGTTGATTAGAAATGTTCCTATTATTCTCAAACCATGGACTTTGAATACTAACCTACTTAAAGAGGATTTGACTAACATCCCGGTGTGGGTTAAATTCCATGATGTGCCTCTTGCTATGTTTTCTGATGATGGTCTCAGTCTTCTTGCCACATTGGTCGGTACACCCAAAAGGTTAGACGCTTATACTAGCCAAATGTGCAAGGAATCATGGGGCCGTAGTAGTTTTGCTAGATGCCTGATTGAAGTGAAGTCGGATGTGGTGCTTAGGGATAGCTTCACTATTGAGATACCTTTACTTGATGGTTCGGGGTTTACTATTGAGAAGATTCGGGTTGAATACAAGTGGAAACCACCGCGTTGTGATAAGTGTAAGATTTTTGGTCATACTCTTATTGATTGTCCTAAAGTTGTGTTACCTCCTGTCCAGCCTACTATGATTATTAATGCTGGTTTCAAGACTGTCAATAGTAAAAAGAAAGGAAAATAAGGAGGTTCTATTATTCCGGGACAAGGAGGGGTTCCTAAACCTGTTGTGGTTAAGCAGTTTCAGTATCGACCAAAAAAGACTCCTCCTGAACCTAAGAAAGTGGATGGCAATAAGAAGAATGCTTATGCTATGGCTAGTTCGAGTGGAATGAATATCTCTACATCTAACCAGTTTGATGCTCTTAATATGGAAGATACGAATGCTTTTGGCATTCCTAATAATGACACCAATAAGGATGTGGATTCTGGTCGTAGAATAGAAGTTAATGAAGATGAGTCTACTACGACAGGACCAGCATCACAAGAACCCTTTGTGAGTGATTTGAAAGAGAAGGATTCGGCTGTAGCTCCTAAAACTAGTGATTCTTGTACTCCGCCCGCCTTTTCTACTAAGAGAGTTAACCCTTTTTCTAAGGTGGGAGAGATTGTGGTTTCTGATTCTGAAGATGAGGTGGTTGCTAACCCGTTTGATGAGTCTGCTAATCTATTCGGTGGTGGTCAATAGTTTGAAGATGATTATGATGGATATGACTACGATGACTATGCGAACCAGGTTCATGATCTTCCAAGGAATTTGGATGCTTTTAATGCCATGTATGGCACTAAGCGTCAAGGTCTTAGGAAGTAATTTTTTTCGTTATGTCATATGTTATCATTTGAGTAGTGGTTTGTTTTCTTGTTTAAGATAATAGGAAGTATCTTGTTATGTAAGCTTTTTGCCTATGTAACGGGATGAGATATAGGAATTCACCTATATCCATTGTACTTAAATGTTTTGGTTTATATATTTACCAGGGTGCAGGATTACCCCCTTTACCCAAAAAAAGGGATTAAAATACTACATAATTGGTTCATTCAAGGTGGTCAAAAGCCACTTAAAGGTTCTTTACAAAAGATACCACAAAACATGTGCCCACATGCTTTTGTGTTCACCATCACTGTCCAAAATTAAACCAACAAATATGTAGCTTAGGTTCCTAAATATTCATTACAGACCATTAGAACATATTTATAATCCTAACATAGTTAAGCTATTCAGAATTAGAAACTCCAAATGCTTTATCAGGAACAAAACCACTTCCATCTCTGTCAAAGTCAAATGGTTTGCTCATCTGCATGTTCTTGATTCTTTCAGATCTGCCTCTATTCTTGTGATAAATCCTTACACCATCCACATATGCTTTCTGGATCCACTTGTTCGTGTTCTTTTTCTTTTTTGGTGTTTCAATTGGTTCTGAAGTGGCTGTATCAACTGCTTTGCCTTTGTCACTAAGGACTTCTGATGTTGCTGATGCAGCTGCATCTTGGACTAGTGGTTGTTCTTGGGTAACAAGTATGACAGACTCTTGAGTTAGATGACAAGGGTTATTTTGAACAACAAGTTTTTGTGGATATGCTGGCTTATAAGGTTCTAACATGTCTGCTACTCCATGCTCAGCATACAACATCTTTTTTTTTCTAAATATTTTTCATATATTTTTTTCTCAGCTATCTCTTGCTCCATCCTTGCCTCTTGTTCCATAAATTCTCTAAATATTTCCTCATCCTGTTCCATTTGTTGTCTCTGTTATACAGTCCAGAACAACCTTTGATATTCAACACTTGAAAATTTCTTCTTGAAATTTGCATATAAATGCCTTGTGCACTTTCTGTGCTCTGCATGTTGCAACCAATCACTCACAGCATCAAGCAAACCCTGATTCAAATGAAACATATTGTTAAGACAATGTAGTTAACATGTAGTAGAGACATAAAACTGTTTTGCAAATAAAGATTACCTTATGAGAATCTGGAATGATTGTAATGCCAATACCATCATTCAAATAAAGATCATCATGTAGTAGAGACATAAACCAACCCTAGTTCTCTGCATTTTCTACCCTTACTACAGCCCATGCAATGGGATACATTTCCTACCACAGTATACCAAAACAGACCTCCGGTCATTTTTCATATACCATAACTGATAACCATTTGCTACACCATAGTTGGCCAAAGCAAATTTCAGTTGTTGGGAGTCCTCAAACCTCATACCTAAGATGGGTTTCATCTCATTCCAAGGTATATAAGGGTTAAAAGTTGGATAAACTACACCTTTCTTAACCTTATAAGCAGGGTCTATTGTGTTCTGATCAGGATCTTCTTGTGGTTCATGTTGTGTTACAGGGACTTGTCTATGAACATAAGTCCTAAATAAACCCTTATCACTAGTAAGCTTATTTAAGAAAGGATCTTTTGTACTAAAATCCTTAATTACTACATCATCAGCCTCATTCTGAAAGTCCACATAATCTACTTCCTCACAGTCATCACTAGAATAGCTATCATCACTATCCTCTACATTTTGTTCCTTATCTTCCATTTCAAGTACGTCTAAAACATCATAATCAACATGTTCTAGATAAAGATCCATCTTATTCCCATTCTCATAACCAGCTTTCAACATTTCAGTAACATCATGATCATTCTTAAGCTCTTTTATACCTAATCTCAAAGGGGTATTCATTTTACAATAATACAACCTATAAAATGCCTATTTGGAAATAACCTCTTCAGTATTTCTACAAGGTTTTCATAGGACATACCTTCGAAAGAAACATCATTTATTTCTTTCAAATCACCTTGTGAATATCTCAAAGGTCCACCATCAAACAAACCATCGTGTCTAACATAAATGGTGAAAACCCCCTTCTTTGATTTCTTCTTCTTTGGTTCGCCTGAAAATTAGGGTTTCAAAATAAATTAGGGTTTTACATATTAACATTATAAATACAAATTTAACCATGTATAATGCATACCTTTTGTCATCTCGCTATTTCTTCAAATCAATTTCATGTAATTGAGATTGTAACGATATGATTAAGAAATTAGGGTTTAGGGAAGAAAAAGAGTGAAGTAGTAAATGACGGGGGAAGTATTATTTGGGGGTTAAATAGGGTTGACTATTTAAGCGGGAAACAAACGTGGCTTTTTTATTTAATGACTCGGATAATAATACATTTAAATAATACACGTGTAAATTAAATTAGCTACACGTGGAAAATAATGCATCTTTTTGTTGACTTCAGAACAATGTTTATAAGTTTCGTTGGCTTAAATGTTAATAAAAAAAATTAGTGTTTCACCTCGGTAAATTAGAGAAAGTAAGTTGTTATTTTATGGTGTTTACCCTTATCTTTAACATTTTCTTATTAACTTTAACATTTTCATGAACACCTCTCATGAAATTGATTATTACGCCCTTGATGGTAGAATTCAGAGTCTTATTAGGGCACGTTTTGTTGGGGGTGTAACACTGTGTGGATTGGATTTCTGGTAAGAATTGTTGGTAGGTTTAAGATGTAGATTCATAATAGTAACTTATGGTAAAGAAAATGATTTAAAGTAAGATAGGTGTTTTTCACTTCATTCCCACTTCTAAAGACCCATATATTCACATATAAGCCACACACTCACAATTTTTAAAATATGTACCTTGTTTTGTGACCACACAATCATTTCATTTTTTTTTAATATTCACATTTGTACTTTTTTTTATTTATCTATTAAATAATAACAATATCTAATGTATTTCTCTCTCATAAAAAAAATCAAATTCAAATCTTAATATAAACCCAACTACAAACTAAACAGGCCTTTAGATCAGTCATTCTTATCTTTTAACGAATCTGTATTCAATTTTTTTAATGGTTGACTTCTGATTAAAAGTACTTTTGGGGGATTTTTGTGGGATTAAGATCCTCTCAAGTTATAGTCAAACATGATTGATCATGTTAATTTTGTTGTGAGAAGAAATAAACAAGTGGGTCCTTTATTTTTGTTAAAAGAAAAAGTTTTATTCATTTTAGTTATTTTTGATTGGTGAACATGATGTATCATGTTTGAACCAACTTGAGAGGATCATAATTAATTTTTTGAGATAAACTTTTTCAATGTTAGTCCTTTTTGTTTCAGGTGATTAAGGCATTATATATATATATATATATATATATATATATATATATATATATATATATATATATATATAATTTAACGTTTAATACGTTGTCGTTTCATTTAAAACGATGTCACTCCAATGCTGGGCTCCCGCTTTTTTTTGGGCTTATTTTGGCTCGTGATCTTTGTGTCAACTTTGGCCCTCCACTACAAATACATATTCGGAATTTTCCAGTTACACTCCAATAGTTTTCCACCGCCTTTATACTTTGATAATCTCAAAGTTTCCAGATTTTTCTCAGGCACACCTTTGAGATCGTCAAAATAGAAGGGCAAGGGTTTTCATTTTGGAGTTATGGCATCGATTATACAAGGTGAACATTTCATGCCTTTGGGTTTAATTGTATTTAATTTTATCGGATTTTATATTTAGGGTTTATGGTAACAATCATGCCCTGAATTGTAATCATCAAAGCTGTAAGAAAAAAATTAGGGGTTATACTTTTTCTCTTTAGATTAGATGGATTCTAGGTTTATTTGTATGATTTATGTATTGTATTTTTAGTTTTCAGGATGTTTATTTCTTCATTAAATGGAAAACTAAGTGAAACTTAAGATTTTGATGGTGTAGGTTATGTGTTACTGTGGCTGATCAGAGTTTGAGAATCACATTAGCCATTGCGGTTTTTCTGCCTTTGTTATGTTTGCGATGGTAAGGGTCTCTTACTGTTATAGTAGAATGATAGGTTGTGATGAAAGTTGGTGGGTATGAATACCATTGCAAGTTGAATACCATTGCATCGTGAGTACCGTTTCAGTTATTCCTCTCAAATGCTTTTTTGTTTCTGCTACTATGGATATTGTTCCTCTCAAATGCTTTTTTGTTTATGCTACTATGGATACTGATATAGTCATTCTTGTTGTCGTTTCAGTTATGGTCAACCAGGATGCAACACATATTTAAGTGCCACATGCCAACAACAGCCGTAGGCGCATGATTGCCCAAGGCCATTCAAGCTCCTATCTGTAACATATATCCAATAACCAACTGACTCTATATCTGTTTAGGATGTTGGATTGTCAGGTATCTTGCTGACGAAGTTTTTGAACACTTAATTGAACCATTTTGCTGAAGTAAGTAATTTAACACTTTCTTTAAGTAGGCACCTCAATTTTTTTAGCGGTAAAGTTAACCAACTCGAAATTGTGAATTTCATGTGTTTGTGTTGTCGATCCACCACTTAGGAATGGACATGCAATGTTGCCTCAACTTATATCAGAAAATTAATCTTATACGAGTCTATATTTTCAATTCCATGTCACGTTAGGTTAAGGAGAAATTTAAGAAGCAGTCGTTAGCTTCTTTCTTTTTACTTACGTAAGTTTTTATATTTGGTTGCTACGAAGCACAGCCGCAGGCGCATGATTGTGGTAAAGTTTGTTATGATGGGTGTTTGTTAAAGCTTATTTTTAGGCTTATGAGCTTAACCTTATTTGATCTTGGCATATATTCCATAAGCCAGGAGTTTTCGCCTTATTTTGAGACTTATAGCTTATATAAGTTTATTACGATATAAGAAGCTTATATAAGCCCATAAATATCAAAATAAGCTAAAGAAGTTGGCCTTATGAAAGATAAGCCGAAATGAAATAAGCTAAAACAAACACCCTGTATAAGCCCATAAGTTCCAATATGAGCCAAAAAATGTCGCTTATAAAACATAAGGCGAAAATATATAAGCCGATAAATAAGATTAAACAAATAAACCCAGGCCAGAAAATATGTGCTTATGAAATATAAGTCGAAGTCACATAAGCTCATCAGCCCATATGTAAGCTTAAACAAACACCCCCTTAGCTATAGACCAATACATATGTAAAATGTATATGATTATTTGTTGTAAGAAATTCGTATTCAGTTTGTGAGTAAAGTGTCCAAACAGTATTTAGAGGAGATTGTAACTAATTTCTAAATATTTATTTGTTTATCAACTAGGAATTGTGGGAGGAGGACTTGGAACATTGTCTAAACATCTAAAAGTTCACAGTCTTGCGAATACGTATGCAACTTACGCTACTAATCTCACAATCATGAACGGTTGCTATTGTGGTAAACTATTATCTTTGCCTTTCATTTTGTATCGCTTTTCTATTTGTTTTGTTATGAAATGTGATTTTTGGCTGACTCAATGGACGAGGAAATATTTTTTTATGAATTTCTTTTCATTACAGGTGCTCGAGAGATTGTGGGATTAAGTAGATATTCGGAGCCTGATGATCTTTTTGACTCTGCAATTGCTGGATTCGGTGCCGGTGATCTTCTAGGCAGATTGCAAGGTTCGTTACTGATCGCCTATTTATCACAAAGTAAAATCCTTAGTTAGTTTATGGTCATATGTAAAGAACACTGTTAACATCCTTTAAGTATTAACCACTGTCATCATTCATAGCCTGTAATGGTTGGAAAAAAACATTGATTCAATGAGGTAGTTCTTTTTTAATCCAAAATCTACTGCACGTGTACTCTGTAATTTCGTGTTTCTTGAATTTTATTACTATTTTTAATTCGTTTATTATTGAGACTGATTCGTACATCCGATTGTTGTTTAGGTGTTGACAAACAACACAAGGTAGAAATTTGAGCCAACTATCACAAAGTGCAAGAGTAGTGAAAACTGGAGTATGGTTTCATTCAAGGGCTCAAGGCTGATGTGGGAAAACTTGACAAGACCAAATATTAGACTTATGTAAGTTTTAAAACAAAAAATCCTTTGGTTGTCTATATTTTATTTATGATAATATTGTAATCATATATCTCATGCAACCACAGGTGAGTTACTGAGGGCATATCATGGCTTACTTGTAACACCCCCAAAATACCGCAGCGGAAGACTGTGTTATAGGGATGCTACTTCAGGGCACAAAGTACAAGATATAGAAAACGAACTCTAATAGAGACGTTTTTAAAAAGTTACCATTTGAATAGATAAAAGTCATAGTTTACAAACCAAAAGATCCCAAATTAATAGTACATAGGTTTTTAAAAGTATCGAATGGTAAAAGATAAAAGCGAAAGTCTTCAAAATGCATGCCCTAAGACTCTCCGCTCCACAAACCTGCTATCGCCTTTCTAACCTGAGATAAACATGCTTAAAAGTGTCAACACAAAGGTTGGTGAGTTCATAGAGTTGTTTAACAAACAAAGTTTATGCATAAGTATGACTGTTTCCCAGCAAAGGCATCGTAAATCCACTCAGTTACAAGTCCCGCCATAAGAGACTTGTAACCTGTGTGTTCACAACCCACTGCTACAATATATAGTATGAGTAAAATATGTATAAGTTTATCACAACAGTTAAGCATTTAGTCGTGAGTCTACACTTCATCTCCGAAGACCTCACGTTTGTATGTACATCTCCATGGTTGTGCCCAGCAACTTAATCTGGGGCCATTGGAAGTCTCAGTTGCTCAAGAATACACCATCACAGTTTAGTATAACACAGTTAAGTATAGCACAATCACGTATGTATGAAATCAAGTATAAAAGAATCAAGTATAAAAGTTTTAAATATTTGTACAAGTATAAACAAGTAGTTGAGCATGTATCTCCCCCAAAGAGTTAAAACAAGTGTAAAGAGTAAAAGTGGGGCTATGACTCACCTTAGCAAAAGCAATATCCGATAGACAAAGTAGTAGTAAGAAATAAGGTCCGGTTACCCTAAGCGCAACCTAGATAATACATATGTCTTAGGTTCAAAACAAGATCAAGCATGCAAGTCATACACTACATTATCACTTGTACATGTTGTTGAAATTTTTATCGTCAAAAATGTAGGTAATCAAAGTGATCTCGTATTTAAGTCATCCACCATTTTAGAAAAACGTAGCTTGTAAATCTCACGACCAAATATTAGTCGTCTTGTAAATATATATTTTGAAAAACTCTAACGCACCTAATAAGTATACACAATGTTCTACCATTTTTATTTACGTCATTTTAGCCAATTTACACTCTAAAATATCCAAAAACTCATTTTAATATTTCCATCAGCTTTTGAGAGAAGAATAAAAAGCTGTCAAAATGTATTGTTTCGTCGCAATTTCTTTGGACTATAACTTTTGCTTCGTAACTCCGTTTTTCAAGTTCTATATATTCCCGCGAAGGTAATCAAGTACACTTTAGGTTTTTCAAGGTCTCGGCTAGCCTAAATGTCATTTAACCTCAGTTTTCCTAGCTCAAAAAAAATCGGGACAGAAACCATTTTTCAGAAAATATAGTTTTAGTCGTCAACCTTGGAAATAGCATATCTTTTTCGTTATAAGTCCGTTTTAACTCGTTCAAGCGGCTATGTTTTCGTTATTAAGTCTATATTCTATATTTCTAGCCTAATGTGGCCACCAAGGTACTGATTTTTCTGTGAAGGGTCGAATAGGACAGATCTAATATAAATAATGTCAAACCATATTTCCTAGTGTTTTATTTATTTTCACCACTTTACAACAACTCCAAATCTAGTCCTAGTTCCTCCATCAACTTCTCAACTAGTATATGGTGATCTAACATAACTTAATCAATATTCAAGATCCATGTACAAGATCATCCAAGTATTTTTTTAAAACTACAAATAACATATAGTTATATATAAAGATTTTATTATTTTCTTGTAAAGATCTTTGTTAACAATTTTTCTTGTAACCAAGTCTTGTTCAAAACACCTTTTCTTGTAAGAGATCAAAGTGGATGTAAAGATTTTCAACATGTACCAAGTGATAACCAAGTATATAAACTAAACAAGCATAAAACTCATGAAAGATCATGAAGTATAAGTAGGGTAAAAATCACTTACAAAGAGGTTAGTGAGGTGAGGTTGGTAAAACACTCGTGTAATCCCCAAGACTAGTATCAAACCCTTGTTAATCTACCTTAGGTACCCTTGAAAGTGCCCAACAACAAACTCTTCCCTTGCTCCTTGGTGGTGTCGAAATATGTATATAGATGGGAGGTGATATGTTTTTCTTTGTAACTAAATATAAGTTACTAGTATGAGTATATGTATATATAGTAAGAGATTTCAAAGTGGTCAAAGTTTGTTGAATTGGCCCTTGTGGTCTTGCCGTATTTTTAGGGGAAAAAGGGGCCAAAAAAGGGTGGCTCTAGCCACCTTAATTAAATACCATGTTTCATGCTTTGTTGTTCCAAGTAAAAAAAAAAATTAATAGTGAGTAATCATGTAGCTAGGGTGGGCGGCACATAGCCTAAAATAGGAAGAAAATAGATGTAATTTTTATTAAATGTATTAGGTAGTAAAAATATGTATTGGGTATTAGTTTGGTAGTTAACGAAAGTTATACGTAATTAAACGTAAGGTGTAAAGAATTTAACTTGAACATCGGAAAATATTTTTGGGACTTTTGTAATAATTTTAGAAGTATAAAAATACCCTAAAAATAATTGTTGAGAAAGTCGTGTATGTCGAGTATTAAATTCGTGAATAAAAATTAACGTTTGTTGAATTTAAAACCGTAAGTGTTTAAAGAATAAAATTTTGTTTCATAGTATAAAATGGTGAAATGAAGAAGGAGCAAGGTACCGGAGCGTTGTGGACTAAAATTAGCCTAAGTCCTAGTGTACTTAGAATTTAGTTAGATATTCGCGTCGATTCAAGTAAAAGGGCTCACGTAAAATGTTTCAAATTAAAAGTCGAGAATTTAAATTCGAGTTTAGAAAATAGTATTGACCTGGGAAATAGCGGGTTGTGACAGTCTCTACCCCTAAAGGGAACTTCGTCCCGAAGTTCAGCTTATTCATTCCACATATGTTCCTAGTGTTCAGCTCATTCCTTCCCAAACTCGTTAGAGTTGCTTACACAAATCAAATCATCTACTACCAATATAACTAGGTTAATGATGCTAGGTCTCAGATTAGTCGAGGTTGGGTATAAGTTCTGTGCCAAGACTTAAGTGCTACTAAAATAATATAGTTGTTCAAGAGAATGTACCCGTGATGCTATCTTGGACATGTTGGGTGATAGGGTTTCCTAGGAAGTAAGCTCTGCCACGCGCGGGTGGAATCTCAACGGCCTCATCTTGTGGCCCTTCAATTGCTGCTGCTAGTTTTGGACGATTTCCTCCTTGGTTAAGATTCCTTTTTAACTTAGGACAGGTGTTCCGAAAGTGATCCGGGCTGTTACACTCATAGCATGTCTTTTGATTGTTCATCACATTGCCCACATTTACCGGCTCTCTACACTGGTTTGCATAATGACCAAACTGTCTGCAATTAGCACAAATACGGCAGGGCACAGTCTTTTGGTGATGAAAATTACATTTTGTACACTTAGGTTGCGAGCCTAAATACTCTTTCTGACCAGAATTAGTCGCCGCAAAGGTCCTTGCTCTTTTGTTGTCAGCTATTGCGCCTATATGCTTGTTCGACTCGCTTGTTCCCTTCCTTTTATCATTGTTCTTCAAGCTTCCATTTCTAACCATCTCATCTGTCAGAGTTCCTGCTCTCAATATTGCACTCTGAATTGTAGAAGGCTCAGTTGCTTTCACAGTCCCGCGAATTTCTGGGACAAGACCATATATGTACCTCTCGATCCTCTTGGACTCAGGGGTAACCAGGTGTGGAACTAGTCTGGCTAATTCATGGAATCGATCTGTATAGGCTGCATGTCCAGCCCCTATCATAGAGTGATGATAAAGTTCATCCTCTAGCTTCTGCATTTCATTGTCCGGGCAGTATTCCTCCTTCAGTAGTGCCTTAAAATCATCCCATGTCATACCTACAGCTGCCTCTCTACCCCTAGCTTGAACCTGCGTATTCCACCATGTCAATGCCTTTCCTGATAGCAAGCATACGGAGTACTTCACCATTTGATGTGGTGCACAGTCACTAATGTCGATCACCGACTCCATCTTTTCAACCCATCTAGTATACCCCAACGCGCCTCCTACACCATCGAACTCAATTGGCTTACACGATGTAAATTCCTTATACGTACATCCAGTCCTAATGTTGTTGTTGCCATTACCATTCTGGCCTAAACCATTGGTGTTGTTAATTCCGCTTTCGTGATTTGCCAAGTTATTCATATGATCGCCAACTTGAGTGACAATAGTGGGGAGAAAGTTTTCAAGTTGTCGAGCGATGATGGCTTCAAAATCAGTATTTCCACTGTTGTTGTTATCATTGTTTTCAACGCCGTGACCACCTCCTCTACCTCCACGTCTACCAGTTCTTCGACCATCGTTACTTGGGTTACTAGTGTCATGAGCAGCTCCTCTACCTCCTCTACCTCCACGTCCACCAGTCCTTCCACCCCTTGGTGTTCCGCCTCCTCGACCAGAGCTACGAGTCACTCTCCTTGGTGCCATGATTTCCTGAGAGGAAGGACATTTAGTGAACGTCAGAGTTGAGGGGAAACCGTTGATTAACCCAAGTCTATACTTAACATCCTCATATATAATACCGTGCCACCAATTTGCTCCTAGGTTGTGCCAACACCGATCTACATATGCATAGTCATATGTCCACGTGTGTCGTGAAGCACTTATAATTATGTTGGCCACCACAATTATAAATGTTTCCTTTCACAGGTGTACATATCACCAGGCACACATATCTCAGTGGTAGGCGTTGCTTAAATGGGAATCTAGGGAATGTCACGCTCAGTACGAAGGAACAAAGGATTCTCCCTTAAGTGCTAAAGTCACTGGGTAGTCTAGTTTCTAACGGTTTCTAAAGAGTATCTTCAAGAGAACTCCCATCCTCGGGCAAATCATCAAATCTCTACAGCTAAGTAATAACCTTCATTTAACTTAGTCTCATGTCTCATCAAACAAGAACTGTCACAAGATTAAGTTAAATGATCAGTTATTACCGAGCTCCATGTTTCTGATAACTTGCCTAGATTTTGGGACTTCCCCATCGGTACCACAAAATACCTAATAGCGTAGGTCTAAGAAAATTATCAGCAAGCGTACGTGTATGAAAAAAAATGCAAGGCGATAGGGAGGAGAGTCTAAATGTATGTAGTTATAGTCTAGACTCTAAAAACAACCTAGTTCTCTATAACCAAGGCTCTGATACCAATCTGTAACACCCCCAAAATACCGCAGCGGAAGACTGTGTTATAGGGATGCTACTTCAGGGCACAAAGTACAAGATATAGAAAACGAACTCTAATAGAGACGTTTTTAAAAAGTTACCATTTGAATAGATAAAAGTCATAGTTTACAAACCAAAAGATCCCAAATTAATAGTACATAGGTTTTTAAAAGTATCGAATGGTAAAAGATAAAAGCGAAAGTCTTCAAAATGCATGCCCTAAGACTCTCCGCTCCACAAACCTGCTATCGCCTTTCTAACCTGAGATAAACATGCTTAAAAGTGTCAACACAAAGGTTGGTGAGTTCATAGAGTTGTTTAACAAACAAAGTTTATGCATAAGTATGACTGTTTCCCAGCAAAGGCATCGTAAATCCACTCAGTTACAAGTCCCGCCATAAGAGACTTGTAACCTGTGTGTTCACAACCCACTGCTACAATATATAGTATGAGTAAAATATGTATAAGTTTATCACAACAGTTAAGCATTTAGTCGTGAGTCTACACTTCATCTCCGAAGACCTCACGTTTGTATGTACATCTCCATGGTTGTGCCCAGCAACTTAATCTGGGGCCATTGGAAGTCTCAGTTGCTCAAGAATACACCATCACAGTTTAGTATAACACAGTTAAGTATAGCACAATCACGTATGTATGAAATCAAGTATAAAAGAATCAAGTATAAAAGTTTTAAATATTTGTACAAGTATAAACAAGTAGTTGAGCATGTATCTCCCCCAAAGAGTTAAAACAAGTGTAAAGAGTAAAAGTGGGGCTATGACTCACCTTAGCAAAAGCAATATCCGATAGACAAAGTAGTAGTAAGAAATAAGGTCCGGTTACCCTAAGCGCAACCTAGATAATACATATGTCTTAGGTTCAAAACAAGATCAAGCATGCAAGTCATACACTACATTATCACTTGTACATGTTGTTGAAATTTTTATCGTCAAAAATGTAGGTAATCAAAGTGATCTCGTATTTAAGTCATCCACCATTTTAGAAAAACGTAGCTTGTAAATCTCACGACCAAATATTAGTCGTCTTGTAAATATATATTTTGAAAAACTCTAACGCACCTAATAAGTATACACAATGTTCTACCATTTTTATTTACGTCATTTTAGCCAATTTACACTCTAAAATATCCAAAAACTCATTTTAATATTTCCATCAGCTTTTGAGAGAAGAATAAAAAGCTGTCAAAATGTATTGTTTCGTCGCAATTTCTTTGGACTATAACTTTTGCTTCGTAACTCCGTTTTTCAAGTTCTATATATTCCCGCGAAGGTAATCAAGTACACTTTAGGTTTTTCAAGGTCTCGGCTAGCCTAAATGTCATTTAACCTCAGTTTTCCTAGCTCAAAAAAAATCGGGACAGAAACCATTTTTCAGAAAATATAGTTTTAGTCGTCAACCTTGGAAATAGCATATCTTTTTCGTTATAAGTCCGTTTTAACTCGTTCAAGCGGCTATGTTTTCGTTATTAAGTCTATATTCTATATTTCTAGCCTAATGTGGCCACCAAGGTACTGATTTTTCTGTGAAGGGTCGAATAGGACAGATCTAATATAAATAATGTCAAACCATATTTCCTAGTGTTTTATTTATTTTCACCACTTTACAACAACTCCAAATCTAGTCCTAGTTCCTCCATCAACTTCTCAACTAGTATATGGTGATCTAACATAACTTAATCAATATTCAAGATCCATGTACAAGATCATCCAAGTATTTTTTTAAAACTACAAATAACATATAGTTATATATAAAGATTTTATTATTTTCTTGTAAAGATCTTTGTTAACAATTTTTCTTGTAACCAAGTCTTGTTCAAAACACCTTTTCTTGTAAGAGATCAAAGTGGATGTAAAGATTTTCAACATGTACCAAGTGATAACCAAGTATATAAACTAAACAAGCATAAAACTCATGAAAGATCATGAAGTATAAGTAGGGTAAAAATCACTTACAAAGAGGTTAGTGAGGTGAGGTTGGTAAAACACTCGTGTAATCCCCAAGACTAGTATCAAACCCTTGTTAATCTACCTTAGGTACCCTTGAAAGTGCCCAACAACAAACTCTTCCCTTGCTCCTTGGTGGTGTCGAAATATGTATATAGATGGGAGGTGATATGTTTTTCTTTGTAACTAAATATAAGTTACTAGTATGAGTATATGTATATATAGTAAGAGATTTCAAAGTGGTCAAAGTTTGTTGAATTGGCCCTTGTGGTCTTGCCGTATTTTTAGGGGAAAAAGGGGCCAAAAAAGGGTGGCTCTAGCCACCTTAATTAAATACCATGTTTCATGCTTTGTTGTTCCAAGTAAAAAAAAAAATTAATAGTGAGTAATCATGTAGCTAGGGTGGGCGGCACATAGCCTAAAATAGGAAGAAAATAGATGTAATTTTTATTAAATGTATTAGGTAGTAAAAATATGTATTGGGTATTAGTTTGGTAGTTAACGAAAGTTATACGTAATTAAACGTAAGGTGTAAAGAATTTAACTTGAACATCGGAAAATATTTTTGGGACTTTTGTAATAATTTTAGAAGTATAAAAATACCCTAAAAATAATTGTTGAGAAAGTCGTGTATGTCGAGTATTAAATTCGTGAATAAAAATTAACGTTTGTTGAATTTAAAACCGTAAGTGTTTAAAGAATAAAATTTTGTTTCATAGTATAAAATGGTGAAATGAAGAAGGAGCAAGGTACCGGAGCGTTGTGGACTAAAATTAGCCTAAGTCCTAGTGTACTTAGAATTTAGTTAGATATTCGCGTCGATTCAAGTAAAAGGGCTCACGTAAAATGTTTCAAATTAAAAGTCGAGAATTTAAATTCGAGTTTAGAAAATAGTATTGACCTGGGAAATAGCGGGTTGTGACATTACTTTACACATCTATCAAGCTCAATGTAAATGATAGTGACTACTACAATGGTATACAAGTTGCTTATACACACAAATAAAAGACATGCGAACTATTTATCTATTTAGGTAATTGACGTGTTGACATCAAAAGTTTTTTGTTGCAGCAGCACCACAGTAACGTCCGAACGTGACTTTGACGAGGCAAGAGTTTTGGATAGAACTAAAGAAAAACATGACGTTGTAGGTCTATGGATAACAACTAAAAACATTGCTACCATTTGCTACACTCAGACATGTACGTTTTTTCTATTATTACCAGACCTATTGATCGTTCTCATTACAATTGCCAATTTTGACCCATTTATGAGTGGGTGGGTTCACTCAGTGTCTTTTTCCAACGGGTCAAACGGGTAACATATATATTTTTTTCCCTAGAATGTAAATGGACCAAGTAGAGCGAAAATTGGTCACACATATTGTCATAATTTTACCATCTATAACATTATTATTATTATTACTATTTTTTTTTTTGCCATTTATTACAAGAAAATTGCATATATGTATGACTGATATTGATACGTCTGTAGGCCACAAGAGCCAATTCCAGTTCTTCTTGAAGATGTCATTCAACATCTGGCTCGGTACCCAGCAGCTACACCATAAGCTTTTTTGATAAGGTAAATATCTTCACTTATAACTTTTACAATTACACATTCTGTGAATCATGGTACGTCAGCCAAACACAACGTGTCTTATTTATGCATGAAGAATTTTCAAAATTTTTAATGAAACTACCTCATCTAGAATAAACGATCTCCAGTGATTAAAAATGAATACACAAGAAAACTCATCTCTTTCTTACATTTTCTTATGGCTTCTCACATTAAAAGAATGATTTGATCTAAAACATCAGAAAATGACCCTTTTTCATCTTATTTTGTGGTTTACTGTAGCCATCTCATGGGTCAGAACTTGGGTTGTTCGAAGTGAAGAAAAGGGAATTGGAGTAGACCAACTTTCTTTAACCAAAGTATAAAGGATAACATCAGTCATGTTCATAGAATGGGAAATAAAGCTGCTAAAGGCCTCAGACTTTGAGACCGCAGATAATGAAAACCATATACAATATGTTCTGAATTATGTGTAAGTTACATGTTTCTTGAATCAGTTTATCTAAATAAATTTTGTAGTGTGTTAATATTATAGATTTACACCGCCCAATTATCAACGACGTGAAACGACGCTCTGCCACAACGCAGCGAACCGTTGCCCAACTCGTTATTATTTATTTTATCATTGTTGGGGTTTTTATCTAGGCTAATTAATTGCATGCTATAGCAAAAATTACTATAACTTGTTGGGCCATCGTATAAAATTGTTGCTTTTGAAAATTACATACTAGCAGGTGAGATTATTTTCGATTAACTAGTTGTATACAAATTTGTGTAGATGTTAAGGGCGCAATTGTAAATTTATATTGGGTGTACAATAAGACATTATAATAATAGTAATTGAAAATAGTAAGACATACATATTTTTATATATAATTGTGCTTAAAAAGTCGTTTGTAGGTATAATAAGACAGACATCTTTTTTTCTTTTTCCAAATTTTTTAACAACAGAACTAAAATTCATTAATAATAAAACATCTTACATAATAATTCAAATAAAATTAAGACATTACAATAACAATTGAAAACTTAAACTAATAATCTAATTTATAGTAATCCTTGATTCCTTTCTTTATGTCCACTATCTTTTAGTGTTGTTGTAAGGTCAAAGTCTTCTCGGTTCGTGAATTAAAGAACAAGATGTCGTTGTCATGTTTCTTTCTTTCAGCTAATTTAAGTGTTCGACATTGTAGTGCAAGCTCCTCTTTTTAACTTCACTGCTTCTCGACGCGCAGCTTCCTGGAGATCCAACTCCCGATTCTTCAACTGAATATAGAAATATTGTTGCTCCTTCTTCTTTACCTAGCTTTCCGACTTCATGCTTTTCCATTTATCGATTACCAAATCAATAATACTTGCTCCTGCAACAGATGAAGAACGAGAGGAGGATGATGCTTTCTTTTTAGCTTTGTCACGACCAACTGGTCGCTCTTCTTGATTCTCTTCCTTAAAACCAACCGCTTCATCGTTCAAATCTAAACAACCGTGCCCTGACCCTGAGGTGGTTTCGGAAGTCTTGGATTTTTTGTTACTCTTTGTTTTCTTAGAAAAAGTAGTTGTCTCAACTCTTTTCAAGCTGGATGATCCTTCAAAACTTGCCAACACGACTCCAATGTAAAGGCATGATCGGACTGGGCTTCGTATTTCGCACATGCTTGTTGGTACACAGTGAGGTCACTTGACCCACTATTGTTCCTCCGTTCGACATTATCGATTATGACACAAAATGCACCAGTTTTAGGACGAACCCTACCTTTCCGTTTTCTAGTGATGGCATCGTACCCTCTCTTTTCACCCATTTCTTTCTCAAAGTAAGCAATATCCTCCCCCCAAAACCCCTTATTCTTCATAGCGTTTCCTCTTAAGCTATTTTCCGACACAAAGCACCAAGCTTTCCACAATGTGACCTATTCGTCTATTGTCCATGGTTTTGACGTATCCTTGTTGTCATTCTTTTTGGCCTTTGAAGCACGTTTTGAAACCTTCTTAGCTTTTACGGGTGACACCTCTTCGACGGGAGAGTCGTCATCACCTGGAGCCGAACCGTGACCCATAGAATAATCTTGACTCGAATAATAATCTTGATTAAAGTGACTCGAACCTTGACCCACTTAAAAATCTGGACTAGGAAATAAGTTATCCATTTCCATCAAGATTAATATTGTTTAGGGGAGAATACACTTGATTTGGTTGGGGATACGACGAAGAAGAATCCATAGTAGGACGATATGGAGGTTGTTATACGGAGGATAGAATGGATGATTTAGATAAAATGGGATATTATTTTATGGTGGTTGTGGTAGTTTTGTTGGATATTGTAAAGTTGCGGGTCGAATGCGAATGGGTGGTAAGATACCGGATAATTGGAATTTCGGATCCAGTGTTAATTGTGGAACACTTTCATTAATTCAGGATCTTTAGGTTTCGGATTTGGGATTTTTCTTATTAGACATTGTAAAAAATTTAATATGAAAAGTGTAAGAGAAAGTAGTTTGATTATGTGTATAAAATGATGAAATGAATGAGGTATTTATAAGGTAACGGTTATTTTATTTTATTATTTTATTATTTTTTTATTTAATCCAAACATGTCACACCCCCAAAATCGGTTCGCAGCGGAAAGGTATCTGGGGTGTGACGTTCATGGTAAAAAGTAACAATTATATCGAACGACCTACATGAGTCGTTTGGAAAATTCTTCGTTTGATTCATTGAAACAATACAGAGTTCACAAAAGATAGGTCCCAATAGCTTTTTTCCAAAAGCAAGTGTAATAAATTTAGTACAATCAAACGAATATATTAAACGCATGAAATCTTCATGAGTGTAGTCGCCAATGACAACCAAATGAAAAAGACTCCATGTGGTGCAATCAAGCAAGCTAAGCACCTGAGAAAGTACATGCTAAAAACTCAACATAATGTTGGTGAGTTCATAGATTTAATTTAATGTAAAGTTAGGTACGGAACACAAGATTTCAGTAAGTATGACAATTATGTCATATAAAAATAAATACAATTGCACTAAGCTCATGACCCCGACACTTAATGTATTGTGTGGAAAACTAGAAGGGGGGGTTGAATAGTTTTACGTCTTTTTCGTTTAATAAGAATTTGTTTTTCAAAGAATTGATGGTAGTTGTAAAAACCTTTGAAGCTAAAGTATATATACAAACTAATTCACATATATTATATATATACACTACTTATTTAAAGTGTTGAATAGAAATTATATTTTTATATATCTCACTTAATTATAAGTTTGTATTAATATAGATATATGTATCTTAGTAATTGTTTATACTTATATTTTACTAAAGTATAATTAATGTCTTAAATGGAACCTAGTTTGATCTTTATGTGAAATCAATATATGCACAACATACAATATTAACAATATATGAAAAGCTAGTAAGTAAGTAAGTAAAGAGTGAGAGATGGAAAGATCAAACCGAGAGACAAAGGATTTATAGTGGTTCGGCTACAAGGACACCTTCCTTGCCCTACTCCACTCCCCGAGCACCGAACTCGAGAGTTTTCTTCACTAAGTCAATAACCTCCCTTATGGCGGAGAAAACCGTACACACCAAAAGCTTACACCAATTAACGACACAAAGCAAGATGTCGAGTTCTAATCGTAGCTAGAACCAATCTCACACCAAATATCACACCACTTCTTCTTCACACCTTTGCACTACTTCAATACTACTTCACACCACAAGTATCTTCACACCTTCAAGGCACTAATATCTTGACACCTTCAAGACACCAATGTCTTCACACCTTTAAGCCACTAATGTCTTGACACCTTCAAGTCACTAATGTCTTCACACCTTTAAGCCACTAATGTCTTGACACCTTCAAGTCACTAATGTCTTCACACCTTTAAGCCACTAATGTCTTGACACCTTCAAGCCACTAATGTCTTCACGCCTTCTTCACTTGGAACCCTCAATATCTGCACAACAAGTTCCTATTGCTACAATCTCCTATCACCAATACTATCTAACCCTTCTTCTCCACTTCAAGTTCCACTTTACACTTACACCAATTCTAGATTCTTCAACTAAATCTAGCTAACTAATACATACACCTTATTCACCATGAATGAAAGATTTACAAGAAAATATAAACAAGCAACTTAGATAGCAAGATGATACTAAGTTGTAATACTTCTAATAGAAGTATTCTTCTCTTTGCACTTTGAATGTTGAGGCTTGAATCACTTTGAAACAAAGATCAAAGTATATAAGATCAAAGGATTATTAGAGAAAGGAAATGGATGTTTAGATCTGAAAGTTTCTGGTGCAAAAAGGTGAGGAAAATGTGCAAAATGATCCAGTATTTAAAGGGCCAGATTTTACTTTTCGGGAGCGTGCCGGTCCCCTTAATTGTAGGCCGGTCCCCTTAATGATTAAGGGGGCCGCCTAGTAGAATTAAGGGGGCCGCCCTCCTGAACGTTTGAAAAGATTCTCTGGATAAAATTTGCCCTTTTTGGTTGGAAATTTGAAATCATATTTTTGTGGTTTAATAAAGCTTTACCAAAAATGATTTACAAATATATATAAAATGTTAAAATCATTTTATAAAATGTTATGTCTTAAGACAAGATTTCCTTTGATCTTATAATGCACTAATCACTTTGTTTATTCATACCTTAAGTGATTAAATGGTGAAAGTGAGTATTTACTACTAAATACTTGTTTACGTCATAACCTTTGGTTTGATGAGTTTACGTTTTGTGATTATCAAAACATAGAGATATCGAAAGATATGAATAACGTTTTTAGTCATTTATTTATATCAACATATTGGTCTGCAATCAAGCATAAATGCTCCAGACAAGTGTTTGCCAGACACTTAAAGGAATCCTCAAATGGTATGCGTTCGTTCACCCAGTTGAAGCAACCCTACCCAAATGGGGGTGTCAACCCAATAGATCTATTCACAACATTTGTGCTTTCAAGAAATTAGCGGTTCATGATTTGGTAGGGGACTTTAGTCGCTATGTGGTAACTTAGGCAATGTAATAGTTTTGTACTCATCTCCGCTTAAAAATAAGCAATGTATTCTCCCGAACTTAGAAATATTGTGAACAAATAAAAATGAGGTTATGAAACTCACCTTAGTGAAATAGTCTAGATAGAATTAAGTCAAATGATTAAAGTATGTGGCACCGACATGTGACCTAGATTAGTATGGCAAATCTTAGCTTTACAGTTTTATCCACGACTCAAGGTATTAAAAATAAGTCTAAGTATTCTCAAGTGTTTGTGTTCATTGTTGCTTGTGTGATAATGGTTATGTTTAAATAAATTTTAAAGTATTTGTAAGTTTTGGCTCTTGGGAAGTGCATAGTATATGAAGGTAGTCATGACAAACAAGTCCCTGGTTTGGATGTAACCGAGTGATAAGCACCAAAAATATTTACAAGTAAAGTGTTTGTGATAATTGTATATCATCGGTAAATAATAAATACTTATGTTAAGTATTTAATATAAGTGTTCACGTGGTACGGTAGGCATTTATTTATATATATATATATATATATATATATATATTAAGTTAGTGGATGATAAATAGAAAATATTTATATTATTTTGTTATAAATAATTTTATATTATTTTAGTTTTCGTATTTTAGTCGAGTTTATAAAAATATACTAAGTATAGAAATTTGACAAAAGTCGGGCATGACCCGTTCGTAAATACTAGTTTTCCCTAATAAATCAAATGTTGCAAAAATACCCTTAACCCAGTCAATATCTATTATACTATAAGATTCAGTCCCTACATTCAATGTGTAGTATTCATGACAACATTTATAGAGTAAAATCGTGTGATTGAGTGCTTAATACTTCGACCTTAGTAATTGTCAGGATGTAAAGAGTTGCACCTGAGTAATTAGCGAGCATGCAAAGGGTTTATGTCGTTTTTATGAACCTGAGTAATTGCAAGCATGCTAAGTTTTTATGTGGTTATATTTAGGAGGCAATTAATATGCAGTTACAATCTTTCTAGAATACAAACAAATGCGATGGATCATTGTTTGATCATTATAAAAGAGATAGGCTCTCATTTATTTTCCATAAACCACACAAAAATCGTTGATATTCCAGCATAACTAAAGCTAAACATAACATGTCAAGCAAGCATTTAGATAGCCTAGCAATGGAGGTTGCCTAGCCAAATAGTGCTCTGTACTTGGACCAACTGGATGTTGGTGCCACTAGCATCATTGTTGTGATGATTTGAAGAGTTTGGGATGTGAAGGCTACTATTGGGCGCTATTTAAGTACCAACTTCATTGTATCTGATGCAAGGGTATCATAGGATTACATTTATCATCACATATATAATAGTTTCACCTATAATTCTAATTTAATACTTTGCAGGGTAATGCTATGCACTGTACAGAAAGAAGTAGCATAGCTCATAACTTTGTGAAGCTAAAATAAGGGGTTGTGTACTCGATCAAAAGCTTTGGTGTGAAGCCAAATAAGGAAGAGTACCACATCAGAAGAGAGACACAAGCAAGGGTTCAAGATATGGAATTCTTGCAAGAAAAATATTAGAGACACAAGCAAATACATATAGCATAATAACAACTAATAGTAAGCATGGCAATGAAGAATTTAAAACACATATAAAAGTATTCATTAATTCAAGATGATTATGTCAACCACATAATCATTGTTACAAAAGCCATGATGATAGAATTCTAATACAAAGTAGAATATCCTATTGTGCCAACAAGAAGTGTCACCAAACTTTCTTGAATCCCAAAATGGTTGAAGAGATTTATTTGAAAATGAAAAACATAACCATGTAAAATGCTTAATGGTTTAGTGGAGGTAATCATTTGGTTGCATGGATGTTGTTGGGTTTGGAGATGTGGAGCTTGTAGGTGGTGAAATTGAAGATGGGTTTGTTGATTGAGGGTTTTGATGTTGTTCAAGTGATGGTGTTTGTTGAGATCTAGTAAGAAGATACTCAATCCAAGTAAAGTGCTCATTCAATGCAATGGTTTGTTGTTGAAGGAAGATGCAACAAGGGCAATTGTTAACATGCTTCTCAATTTGGTTTTTGTTATGTGGTGATGATGGTGAGCTTGATTGTGGTGGATCCAAATTGCGTTGAGCAAGATGTAATGCTAAAAGAGCACTAAGCTCATGTGCCTCTTTTAGCTCCTCAACGAACTTCAAGTGTTCGGAGGAAGGTGATGGTGGTGGAGCTTGATAGTTGTCTTGGGTGAAAGTTTGAACATGCAATATGGGAGAAGCATGTGAGGTTGTAGGATGTGGTGGAGGTACTCTTGGTGGTGGAGACATGATTGAGCTTGGGTAATCATGAAAGCATGATATGGGTGGAAGAGGTTCTTCAAGAGATGATGGTATTTTTGTTGAATGAGCAACAAGTGAGGTGTTGATTGAGAGGTTGGGATTGTTGTTTTGGGATTGAGCATGTTCATCAAATGAAGAAGCATTAATGAGAGCATGAGTGGATGATAGGTTGTGAGATGAATTAATGTTGTGGGTTTGAGGTTTAGTAGTTGGTTGACTTGGAACAACATCACTTGAGTTATGACAAGAATCAAGTTTTCTCCTCCAAATGGGTTTGACGGAGATCCTTGCTGTTCTTGAAATCTTAGGTTTTTGGTTGTTGGGAGATGACATTTTTGGGTGTGATGGCATTAATGATGGGGAGAGGGTATTTATAGTGTATGAGAAATGTGGTTTAGGAAGGTAAATTTTAAGGGATAGTATGGGACAAAATATGTTTGTGAATTTTGGGAAGTATAGGCTGAAATGGGTCAAAAAGTGATAAAGAAAACAGTATCCCCGACCATCAGATGGCCGGTCCCCTTAATTAGGGGCCGGTCCCCTTAAACATTAAGGGGGCCGCCTTATATAATTAAGGGGGCCGCCCATCTGGTGATTCCCAGAATGCCAGAAATGGATTTTTGGCAGAAAATTTTCAAAAAGGTTGTGTTTTTGGATTTGGATTCAAGTAAGTTTAACTTTTTGAGGCAATATAGGGCATACTATTCATGAATGTAAAGAGTGATATAGAGTTAATAGAAATAAACACCAAATTTCTAATAATCATGCAATCTATTAATTTATCAATTAAGATGTGCAACTAAGGAGGCAATAAGGCAAATTAGTTAAATGTATAACTATATGAAAATGATAATATGTAGACTAGTGCAAACATATTGATGAAAGTTAACAATTAACAAGTAGAAGAATACAAATGTTATGTAGTCTAGTACAAACAATTTGCATCAATTCTTTAGAAGCAATATAGGATAAACTAATCATGTATCTAGAGAATGTAATAAAGATGAGTTAAGTAGGCAAATAATTTCCAATTTTCATGCAATCTACTTATTGGTCAATTAAGTTTCACAACTAAGGAAGCAATAAGACATGCTAATCATAATAAATTGGCTAGTTTGAACAAAATAGTGAGTGCCTACAAGAAACAAATTGGAAGTAATGATTGTATGGACTTTAAGATTTGTTACAAACAAGATCCATATGGGCAAACCATGATTCTCAAGAAATGATTTGATTAAATTATGAATGTCATTTTTACATAAATGCAAGACATATATGAGATAATCAAAGAATGTTTTAGGCAAAATGTTTTTAGTTTTATTCAACAATGTTTGAAAGTAAGTTTTCATTTAGATGTGAGAGTGTTGAATGGGATATAACCTAACATCTATAGTTCCTATGTTTTCGCATGCTTATCTAACTTAATGCCATAAATCTGGAAATGAAAGAATTTAATGAGAAGAAAAGTTCATAAAAGTGAACTAGCGTTAGGTATATATAGGAAGTGCAATTTAATCAAGTTGGAGAATGAGTATGAGACTATTACTAGTGGTGCTCAATTCAGGCTAAACACGACCGTTTTTACGGGTTACACACACCCAACTTCTCACATAGAAGCAATTCAACTGTTAGGTTAAATTGAATTTCTAGTCAATTGATTCTCCAGTAGTCATTCTCTTTTTAGAAGAAATTGAGTTCCTAAATTTACCTATCGAAGATTACCAAATATGAAGTTTTCTTGATTCACTAATACTTGGCTTAATGTTTTGAAGTACATTCAAGTTTGTATCCCAATAAAACAAATTTTGTTTTGTTTCAAAAAGAAAAATGTTTCTATCTTGATAAAGATCAAAATAATGTTATGATAGCTTATGATTAAGCATGTTGTTTGAAGAAGCATAAAATAGATATTTGAAAGATTTTAATTCAAAGAGAGAAGTTTTTAAATATGATGTTTTGATTTTGACAATCAAGAAATTTCAAGAGAAAGATATACTTCAAGAGAATCGATTAGGCCCATTGTCACACATAATCATCTCTAATGGCAACTAAAGATGTGAAAGAGATATGGTAGATATTAAACATCTAAATGCAATGAGATAGGAAATGACAAAGAAAATCATCAATGAATACAATATAGACATATGTATATATATGTATGCATAGAAGGTACATTGTAGTATAGAGTTACTAGCAAGTCTTAATTATCTATTAATCCAATTAGTTAAGAACATATAGATTAAAGTAGTCATAACAACAAGAGAGTTAATTGTCCTAATATCATGTATGCATATATTGGTATTTATGATCTAAAGGCATAACAACTTATGGATTAAAATCATATTAGTATACTAATCATGACATACTATGATATATTGTGACATTAACAAGGTTTTGAAAAGAAAACTTACCTCAGGTCCAGCTTTCCTTTAAGAGTGGGCAAAAGAGCAATAGAAGACGTCTTAACATTTTGCCCAAAGTATGTAGAAGTAGCAAAGACGAATCCCAACGCAATAAGGATCAAGAATGGTAAAACAAGAGTCCTCCAAGAGTGAGATGTAAACCGCCAAGATCATAGATGACCGCAACCAATATGTAATCAACACGTGTGTAGACTACAAGTGACAAAGATCTTGGTACCTAGATTCTCATGGGTCCGAGTTGATTAGTGGAGAGCATCCAATGCATTTAAATGCACATGATGAGGATGTCATCAAGAAGTACAAGAATTCATCATTTGTTTGTTTTAACAAACAAACAATAGCTTTCTTGACTAGAGAAATAATCAGTGGATATAAGTAATAAAAGTTATAAATTTTTCCACTAGGTTTAACAAATTTTATTTGTTTTGAAGTATTCGTTAAGTAATCATCTTCAGTAAATCCTAAGCCGGTTTTATCATAAAATGACTTTTGAATGTTAAGTAGATATTTTAAAGATTTAGAACTATTTTCAAATTTAGCCAATATTTTTGCTTTTTCTTTTTCCATTTTAATTTCATGTTTGTAGTCTTGACAATTTTTACATTCAAGATCAATTTCAATATTACTTTCAAGTCTAGACATTTTGTCTTCTAAAATTATTTCTTTTTCAAAGTTATTTTCAACGGATGTTGAAGATTCATTCTTAAAAATAATTTTTGATTCAATGTTGCAAAAGTGTTTGAAATTGTTTTCTAATTTTGAAAATTCTAATATAAATTGATCATAGCAAAAATGTTTGGTTTTGGATTGTACCTTATTTGTAGTTGTACAATCTTCACATGCTAAGCGGTGATCAATTCTATTGTTCATGTCACCCCATGTTTTGTTTGTGGTGTTGCTTGGATCTTGAAGCATGTAATCCTTGCCGTCACCACTTGTATTCTCATTAGTTAGAGAATTCATGTAAGCCATATTTTCGTCATCTTCATTTTCCTTGTTGCACCATGGTTTATTGACATACTTTCTTCGGGTTAGACACATGTGTTATTCTTTATTTGTACCTTCAATAACCATATTTGAACTAGTAGTACATGTATTTATTTCAACTAAATATTTATCTATTAAATTTTCTAGAGTAACTATTTTATATGCAATATCAAGTTTATCATCTTTGGTTTTATATTTCTCTTGGTGAAATTTTAAAAGGCATTTCCAAATATCATTTGTCGTTTTATAAGGAAGTAATCTTTCATATTCAACTCTTGGTAGAGTTTTGAAAATAAGTAATTTGGCTTTAGTGTTTTTATCAAATTTGGTTTGAAGGTTATTATATTGATTTTGAAAATCCATTTTGGTTGGTTTAAGAACACCAATTGAAATGATATGCCAAAGATCAAGATCTATTGATTTCACATAATTTTTAAATTTGTTTTTCCATTCAAGAAAATGATCATTTTCAAATAATGGTGGTTGTTGCATAAATTCCCCTTCTAAATATTTTTCAAATTCCATAGATCGTTACAAGTTTTAAAATACAGTCTATTTTAAAAATCTTGCTAGACGTGGCTCTGATACCAATTGTGGAAAACTAGAAGGGGGGGGGGGGGTTGAATAGTTTTACGTCTTTTTCGTTTAATAAGAATTTGTTTTTCAAAGAATTGATGGTAGTTGTAAAAACCTTTGAAGCTAAAGTATATATACAAACTAATTCACATATATTATATATATACACTACTTATTTAAAGTGTTGAATAGAAATTATATTTTCATATATCTCACTTAATTATAAGTTTGTATTAATATAGATATATGTATCTTAGTAATTGTTTATACTTATATTTTACTAAAGTATAATTAATGTCTTAAATGGAACCTAGTTTGATCTTTATGTGAAATCAATATATGCACAACATACAATATTAACAATATATGAAAAGCTAGTAAGTAAGTAAGTAAAGAGTGAGAGATGGAAAGATCAAACCGAGAGACAAAGGATTTATAGTGGTTCGGCTACAAGGACACCTTCCTTGCCCTACTCCACTCCCCGAGCACCGAACTCGAGAGTTTTCTTCACTAAGTCAATAACCTCCCTTATGGCGGAGAAAACCGTACACACTAAAAGCTTACACCAATTAACGACACAAAGCAAGATGTCGAGTTCTAATCGTAGCTAGAACCAATCTCACACCAAATATCACACCACTTCTTCTTCACACCTTTGCACTACTTCAATACTACTTCACACCACAAGTATCTTCACACCTTCAAGGCACTAATGTCTTGACACCTTCAAGACACCAATGTCTTCACACCTTTAAGCCACTAATGTCTTGACACCTTCAAGTCACTAATGTCTTCACACCTTTAAGCCACTAATGTCTTGACACCTTCAAGTCACTAATGTCTTCACACCTTTAAGCCACTAATGTCTTGACACCTTCAAGCCACTAATGTCTTCACGCCTTCTTCACTTGGAACCCTCAATATCTTCACAACAAGTTCCTATTGCTACAATCTCCTATCACCAATACTATCTAACCCTTCTTCTCCACTTCAAGTTCCACTTTACACTTACACCAATTCTAGATTCTTCAACTAAATCTAGCTAACTAATACATACACCTTATTCACCAATGAATGAAAGATTTACAAGAAAATATAAACAAGCAACTTAGATAGCAAGATGATACTAAGTTGTAATACTTCTAATAGAAGTATTCTTCTCTTTGCACTTTGAATGTTGAGGCTTGAATCACTTTGAAACAAAGATCAAAGTATATAAGATCAAAGGATTATTAGAGAAAGGAAATGGATGTTTAGATCTGAAAGTTTCTGGTGCAAAAAGGTGAGGAAAATGTGCAAAATGATCCAGTATTTAAAGGGCCAGATTTTACTGTCCGGGAGCGTGCCGGTCCCCTTAATTGTAGGCCGGTCCCCTTAATGATTAAGGGGGCCGCCTAGTAAAATTAAGGGGGCCGCCCTCCTGAACGTTTGAAAAGATTCTCTGGATAAAATTTGCCCTTTTTGGTTGGAAATTTGAAATCATATTTTTGTGGTTTAATAAAGCTTTACCAAAAATGATTTACAAATATATATAAAATGTTAAAAATCATTTTATAAAATGTTATGTCTTAAGACAAGATTTCCTTTGATCTTATAATGCACTAATCACTTTGTTTATTCATACCTTAAGTGATTAAATGGTGAAAGTGAGTATTTACTACTAAATACTTGTTTACGTCATAACCTTTGGTTTGATGAGTTTACGTTTTGTGATTATCAAAACATAGAGATATCGAAAGATATGAATAACGTTTTTAGTCATTTATTTATATCAACATATTGGTCTGCAATCAAGCATAAATGCTCCAGACAAGTGTTTGCCAGACAGACACTTAAAGGAATCCTCAAATGGTATGCGTTCGTTCACCCAGTTGAAGCAACCCTACCCGAACGGGGGTGTCAACCCAATAGATCTATTCACAACATTTGTGCTTTCAAGAAATTAGCGGTTCATGATTTGGTAGGGGACTTTAGTCGCTATGTGGTAACTTAGGCAATGTAATAGTTTTGTACTCATCTCCGCTTAAAAATAAGCAATGTATTCTCCCGAACTTAGAAATATTGTGAACAAATAAAAATGAGGTTATGAAACTCACCTTAGTGAAATAGTCTGGATAGAATTAAGTCAAATGATTAAAGTATGTGGCACCGACATGTGACCTAGATTAGTATGGCAAATCTTAGCTTTACAGTTTTATCCACGACTCAAGGTATTAAAAATAAGTCTAAGTATTCTCAAGTGTTTGTGTTCATTGTTGCTTGTGTGATAATGGTTATGTTTAAATAAATTTTAAAGTATTTGTAAGTTTTGGCTCTTGGGAAGTGCATAGTATATGAAGGTAGTCATGACAAACAAGTCCCTGGTTTGGATGTAACCGAGTGATAAGCACCAAAAATATTTACAAGTAAAGTGTTTGTGATAATTGTATATCATCGGTAAATAATAAATACTTATGTTAAGTATTTAATATAAGTGTTCACGTGGTACGGTAGGCATTTATATATATATATATATATATATTAAGTTAGTGGATGATAAATAGAAAATATTTATATTATTTTGTTATACATAATTTTATATTATTTTAGTTTTCGTATTTTAGTCGAGTTTATAAAAATATACTAAGTATAGAAATTTGACAAAAGTCGGGCATGACCCGTTCGTAAATACTAGTTTTCCCTAATAAATCAAATGTTGCAAAAATACCCTTAACCCAGTCAATATCTATTATACTATAAGATTCAGTCCCTACATTCAATGTGTAGTATTCATGACAGCATTTATAGAGTAAAATCGTGTGATTGAGTGCTTAATACTTCGACCTTAGTAATTGTCAGGATGTAAAGAGTTGCACCTGAGTAATTAGTGAGCATGCAAAGGGTTTATGTCATTTTTATGAACCTGAGTAATTGCAAGCATGCTAAGTTTTTATGTGGTTATATTTAGGAGGCAATTAATATGCAGTTACAATCTTTCTAGAATACAAACAAATGCGATGGATCATTGTTTGATCATTATAAAAGAGATAGGCTCTCATTTATTTTCCATAAACCACACAAAAATTGTTGATATTCCAGCATAACTAAAGCTAAACATAACATGTCAAGCAAGCATTTAGATAGCCTAGCAATGGAGGTTGCCTAGCCAAACAGTGCTCTGTACCTGGACCAACTGGATGTTGGTGCCACTAGCATCATTGTTGTGAAGATTTGAAGAGTTTGGGATGTGAAGGCTACTATTGGGCTCTATTTAAGTACCAACTTCATTGTATCTGATGCAAGGGTATCATAGGATTACATTTATCATCACATATATAATAGTTTCACCTATAATTCTAATTTAATACTTTGCAGGGTAATGCTATGCACTGTACAGAAAGAAGTAGCATAGCTCACAACTTTGTGAAGCTAAAATAAGGGGTTGTGTACTCGATCAAAAGCTTTGGTGTGAAGCCAAATAAGGAAGAGTACCACATCAGAAGAGAGGATGCATTCATGCTTGAATTTGACGGGTCCAAGACAACCCAAAAAGCTTCGGTGAAGTTTGATGGTTTTGACCGCTATCCATTTGAGCTGGAAGAGATTAAGGACACATAGACGAAACTTGAACATTCGGGGGGGGGGGGGGGGGGATCGGAGATTTGTTTGTAACCTCAACTAAATTACCCCTAAAACCTATAATATTTACACTAGGTGCCGTAAATTTTGGGAGGACCGGGACCCTCCCCTGCGCCTACATAGTTCCATCCCTGTAAGGACATTGAACCTACAAACGGCAAGTATTTGATTGGTAAAAATTTCTAAAAAATGAGGTTACAAACAACTGATACTTGGTTTGCAATGTTTTTGTATATACACTATTCTATGTCAATTTTGCAATCTCATAATTCTAATCAGTAATTGCATTTCTAGCCGATGTTGCAGGGTACGTCATGAATGTAGGGGGAACAATCCAGCAGAAATATGGCTCGAGGACGTTGGATTTCTATCTTGCTAATAAGAGGTTATTAGGGTGCATATACCTGAAATATTAATTACTATTTATCAGCATCTATTTCAAACATGAGCAATATCCTACTTTTTGGTGTTATTTGTAAAAGAGAGGGCAGTCAATTAGAGTGACTCTATGGGGAGGACTAGATGATGTTTTGATAGAAAAAAAAAACAAAAAAATATCGGCCTATGTCCAATTGTTGTGACTTCTTTTAATTGCAAGCATTATACTAGTAAGACTCTATGGATTATAAATTTTATAAACAGTTTAGATTGTTACCAGATTGGGTAATGCATGTTAATACCTTGCAGATAAGCTTTATCTCTCAAGCGGTTCCTCCACCTTGATTTTTGATGATCCTGCTATTCCATCAAGTAAAAACTTGGGTAGAAGTTTCCCAAGACAAAGATATTTAAAATTACCGTTCTGGTGACTTCTTGTGGATCCAAATTCTTGACATGTTCAACAGTCAGTCTAACCGTGAGAATCGTATAAAAAATATGCTCACGGGTAAATAGATAAGGGTTAACGGTGATTGTCAAAAATTCAACGCTATTTACAAACATTTGCAGCGTAGAGCGAATAAATGACATTGATCATATCGAGAATGCAAAGACCAATTTTCAACAGCGCTTTGCTGTGAGAAACTTCATATATGTTCACGTGTGGGACATTTTGAAAAAGTACCCAAAATGGGATGCGGATGTCCCAATTGATATTTCATGTCTCTAGGATATATTCGGCCCTAAAAAGCGACATCGTCCCGACGGCGCATACAATCTCAAGCTTCACAGAAAGCCAAATCCACGGATACGTCGAGCGCCGGGGGGAGTCAAACGAGTACTTTTTGAGGGCATTTAACATAGACTTATTCACACAAAACCGAAGTTGAAATGGTCGCGCACGAGGCGAGGAGGTAGAAAGAATTAGGGTACCCGAAGATGAAAGAGTTTCTCATGTTTGATCCCGACCAGACCACACCGGCCAAAGCCGCTATCATTCACAGGAAACAAGAAATCATGAAGAAACATCAGCACGACGGATCAGATGCTTAAGTATCGTATTATTAATATGTGTCGTATGTTTTTTTTTTCTTGTTTTCTTTTCGTATCGGTATTTTAAGTTTCGTATGTTTTAAATATGTTGTATTGCATTTTTAATTTTAATGAAGTGAATTCTATGTTATTTGATAAATTGAATAAAAAAATAAAATAAGAATTAGTGTGACTCAAATAAATAAGTTGTGGTTATTGTGATAGAGGATTGTAAAAGAGGGTTTGTTATGGTGATGCGACACCCCGTGAAACTCAAATGAGGAGTTTTTGTTACTCACCATACCTATTGCTCTTAAAATAATCTTTATTATTGTGGTAAAGACTCGGAAAGAATTAATGACGGATAGAGGAAAATAAAAAAGTAAAAATTTATGATGAATGAATTAATCGATAGATAACAGAAATTGGTGACAATAAGTAGTTCCGATACTTTTAGTAGTGAAAAAAATTAAAATTTATGTTGAATGAATTAATCGATACAATTAGATTGGGAGAAACAACTTCACATTTTCTTGAGCAAATTACATTTTTACCCAAAAATAAACTGAAAACCACAATCAATCAGAACAACATAAATATGTTGAATAGTAAAAAACCTGTAGGTTAAACTTTATTAATTATCAACTATTTATCTAGTACATATGACAAATGATAATAAAACTTATTGGACCCAAAGCCCACAACTGGGCTTGAGCCTATGAATTTATTGTCAAACTTTTTCTTGCAGTTCGTGCGGCGAAATCACAAAAGATCGGATTGAAGTATAGAACTTAAAATATTAAACTAACATTAATTTGTTGATAAGGACATTCACAAGAACCGTTGAAGGTCTTTGGACGGCAGCAACAAGATCTTTAACCGCCTCTAAAATTTTATTTTACTTTTCAGTTCTTTTGATAGGAAAGAAATAAAATAAAATAAAAAAATAAAAAACTGTGAGACAAACAATTTTTTCTTCCTTTTTTTTAAAGCAAGATCTTAGAGTACGTTTGATAGGGTGAAATTTAGAGAAATGAAATGAAGTGCAGAAATCAAATCACAGAAATGAATTCTCACAGAAATTCAATATAAATTCTAGTGTTTGGTAACACATGAGAGTTGACTAAAGAAATTATTATTATTATTATTATTATTATTATTATTAGAACCATAAAAATTTACATGAAGTTGGATGAGAGTCTAGATACAAGCTGTGCTCCCACTCCTTTCTGAATACAACAGATTATTCTATGAAAAATAAAAACACAACTCTTAGCATTATTTGAGTGGCTAATGGCAATAGACTTAATACGTGAAAAATGTATCTAAAGCATCCGCATCAAATTCCCCGAACGTAGAAAAAGCAAATGGTATGAACTTATATCCAAAGGGGCTATTTGGATCATTGGAAGAGCGTATTATATAGGCTTATGGCTTATTAAAATGTTGAAAAGCCAATGCAACCTGAGTTTTTAGCTTATATAAGCCATAAGCTCGATATTATTATTATTATTATTATTATTATTATTATTATTATTGAAGAATTTATTTCCATCACTTTGTGAATGGAAATCAACTCTCTACTTTTTGCAAATGATACATTTTCAAAGAGTTCTAATTCTCTACTTTATTTTTTTATAAGTATACCAAATATTGGAAATAATTTCATTTACATTTCTCTCATCTCAATTCCTTCAACCAAACTTGCACTTAAATAAAAAGTTAAGAAATCAAAGGTGGGCAACGTTAAGAAGCGTTAAGTTGCAATATAAAAAAGTGATTGTAAAAAGAGAGATTTTTATCAAAACAAATATTAAAACATAAATAAAAAACCTTTATGTTAAGCATTACCTTGGATGGTTTTGAAAGATAAAAAAATGAACGTACGAAAAGGATAGCGAACAATAGCAAAAAGATAAAGCATAAAAACCGGTATTTTTTTAGGGCGGTAATGATTGTGTCTAGGGTTTGAATAATTATAAGAAAACTGACTGGTGTATGGTTAGGGTTTGACGGGTGACATTTCATAGAGGCGGAGGTTCATGGCGGCCAACTAGGACTCATCCGGATGAGACCTGCTCATGATACAATGTTTACTAATAGAAAACCCGTAAGTTAAATTTTATTAATTACCAACTATTTATAGAGTACATGTGATGTGACAAACGATAATAAAACTTAATGGACCCAAAGCCTACAACCAGACTAGAGCCTACTAATTTATTGTCAAACAAAAGCTTCGCTGTTAAAAAAACAAACAAGCATATAAGCGGGGGGGGGGGGGGGGGGGGGGAACACCCCGGTTACTGGTAGGAGTTAAATCGGAGATAAGGCCCCAAATTAGCCCAGGCCCACTTATGTTATAAGGACCAATTGGACTGTCACATTCCTAATGGGATACAGTATTTACTTAATTTTCGCGAGAACTAAATCGAATCCGAAATGGTTGAATGATCTCCTAGAAATGGCCCATTCCGGGCCGAATGTTGCGAAGGGGATTTGTTAGTTCGGATTTTTTTGTTGATTTTATCAGTTATCTTTGTATGGTCTGATTATCTTTTTTCGTTTTCTTTTTGGGCAAAGCTCATTTATAACTTGATTTTCTGTTCGAGTTTCATTCTACTATGAACATATTGTATGTTCAAAAAAGTGGTTATTCAGATGACAAGTACATTAATTGTTAGAAATCATTATTTCATATTTTCATGTACCTTTTGCTAAATCTTTTGCCTATGTCTTCCTCACGTGAAGAAACAAAGTACTAACAAAAAGAACACAACCTACAACAGTAAATGGCATAAAGCAATTGAACAAAGCCTACCCACTATGATGCGCGATGTATAAAAGTAAATAAAGTTTGAGAAAGTTGATTCTCTTGAGAAAGTATCAACGCATAGTTGTGAAAGCTTTGCCGAAGACAATTTGAGATCAAAATTACAATATTAGGTTCCAGGCATTTCAGTGTCACGTGTAACTGTGTAAGTGTGTAGCGATATCCACCTATCGTTCATATACCATAACGACACATGCACACACTCCCACACGTTCATACATTGCAAGCCAAAAATAATATAACAAAGGGTATTTCTAACTTATGGCTCATGGGCATAGGATAAGAAGCTTTAATTGCTATCAGATTCTTCTTGAAAGACTAACTTGTCCTAGTTTGAGCCTGCGTCACTTTCTAATAAAAAAATGTCCTTAAATCGTATCTTCTAACTTGTTTCTCCATTTTAGTTTTTCGAGAAAAATCTGATAGCAGTTAATGCTTCTTATCCTATGCCCTGAGGTAGAAGTCAAGAAAACTAAATTGAATCTGATAACAATTAACTCTTTATTCACTAGAAATCACAAGGTTCCAGCTTAAGAAAACTAAATTGGTTTTCATATTTGGGATGAAACAAAATACTTTGGTAAATTTCTGATTGGATTTCTAATTGTTATTCATATCAAAATAAACATGATATCTCATTTACGGATGATGTGAAAGAGTCAAAGCATATGCAAATTATTTAGGCATGTATGTGTCACCAGTCACAGTAACGTATAAAGGGACAGCTTATGGTCCTGCATTTATTGCTCAACATTAGAGTAGTTATTTCATGGTATAACGTTCTTAGATCTAAATACAATTAGCAACGTAGTTAATCAAACATTTGGACTAGACAAAAACAGTGTTTTAAAAGTTGCATTATTAAGCGGTACCACGTGATAAAATATAGGCTTGTACCCTGATTAAGGACTGATGCCACTAGATTCACATGTTATATGTATATGTGGTGATAAAACTGATATAGACAAGCACCACAAGAGAAGACATGTGGGTTAGGTGAGGTGGCTTTGTAAACAAGAAATGAAATGAAATGCGAGGATAAGAAATGATTGATTGACGATAATTTTAATGTCGCTTTCTCTTCAAGCAAACAAATTATTATGTAATTTCACGAATTATCTACCACTTGCATTCATATCAACGCCACCACCACTCCATCTAACATATGTACACCACTTTTCATTTTCATCATTATGATTACAATCAAATATCATTGATTCTTTGACAATTAACTAACTCAGAACGACAATGGACAGTTTCTATAAAGCCTAATTACAATGAAGATGATTTGATAAGTATTGTATACACTTGTTTCATTTTTTATGTGATACGAATAAGTGTAGCAGTGTTAAGGGGTTCAAAACATTTCTATGATCTTGGTCTCGATGATAAATTAATGTCTCTAAAATGATAACAATTAGTTTACAACACATTTTTTAACTCCGAAAAAGATCCGCGTGGTGGAATTAATTTTATAAACCGAAAAGCTGGTAATATGACATGACATAACAACTATATAAATCTTTGTGAAGTTTCGCCTTTATAAAATTGTCAAATTATCAACAACGATATAGTTACAAAGAGTTGACATTAGATTATATGAATTCTTTCGTTGGTAGGGCAACAACATAGATAATGTCACTAGATTATATGCATTACTTTCGTTGTACGGAGAAAATGTCACTAGATAATGTCACTAGTCACTAGAGTGAGGTATAACATACCTTCATTGTATATAAATAATTTAAAGCTTTACATGTTACTGATATTTTACAAGGTACATGATCGTGCAATGATTCGCACCTTCTTGATCAGAGCCCGCAGGCGTGCAAGCTACATACTTCAAAAAGCTTCTGAGTGACCTGAAATAAGAAAGATAACATGATTGGGTTAAATGGAACGCAAAGGTGGACCCTGTGAACCGGCTCCAACGTGAGAATAAGTATCTGCATATTTAGGAGAAAAGTATAGTGAGAAAGAGAGAGTAGAGAGGGAGTGAATAACATACCTTCAACAGATGAAATAGGTCGGCTATTTATAGGCAAACTCTAGGAATGATCCAGATTTGCCACATTTCCCGATCATATTGGCCGAGAGTGAGCATATTCTCTTTAGCCAATAGGAGGGCTACAAGAATAGGCTCCGAAATCGTGCTCATGTGCGGGTGTCTATATAGATCGTGAATAAAGGACGAGCGTTACCAGTTCGGGGCCCACACAATATTATTTTTGTCATTTAGTGTTGGAGCCTTGGTCTCCTCGGAGGCTATGCTACTCAGAACGTGGGGCTCCGTGGGTTAGACTCTTGTGTATTGGCGGATTCCCTTACGGTAGCCCATGGGACTTTATGCTAATGACCACTCCCGAGTGCCACATGTACAGTATCGGAGGCAGGGCTTCGAGCCGTGAAATGGGGTACACCATCAAGCCTCTAGTCTGATGTGTTACTCTTTAATTTGGAGAGTAAGGCATCGGACTTCTATTGTTTACACAACATTATTTTGGGATGTTTCTAACTCGTCTCTATAATTACTATATGAATGTCCATCCATACCGTCAAAGTCTTCAATACTTACTTTACAACCAAGTCATGGAACCTTTAACTGAGTCACATGTATTATCCTTTCTCATACCCGAAAGGTCATTTGACGAAGGGAGAAGTTCTCGAGCATGAAGCATCGGTGTAAAATGAGGACAATGGAAAAAGGCGACGTTAAGCTGGTCAATAGAAGTAGAAGAAGAACAAGATGTTTTCTATGCTTAAGTATTAGAATTAATATTATGCAGTATTCATTGTGATTGACTATGTGAATATGTTTCTTATCAATGTATTTGCATGCTATATCATGAATAATTTCTTGAATGTGTTTGAAATCCTTATTGATTTAGTAGTTTTATATCATTCTGGAGAAATCTAAGTTGTTGGATAGCATGTTAGTTACAGGTTGCAGAAATGGAAAAACTGGGTGAAAAATAGAAACCTACTAGTGACGGTCCCATAAATATGGCGACGGTCCCCAATATATAAAGGACCGTCCCCCTATTTAAGGGACCGTTCCTGTATGATCACGGATATTTGCACTGTTTCTTCTTTTCTGCAATCTTGACCTATTTCATGTTTTTCACCACCCTTTCAAGGTTTAGCTAAATAGAAAATTCCTAATGCATGCTTTGTGATACTGGATTTTAGACCAAGTTTTACTATTTACAACTACTCATCTACCTAAGATCTACTTATGCACTAACGGGCAGTGTACCAGGTCGTGTGTAATGTAGTAATAGGTAAAACCTAGGTCGTCCCAAAAGCTATGAATGCGGATTGATGAGACGAAAAGTGTACCGCTTTTAGGGGGTCATTTAAGCCAAAAATCCAGATTATTTGATCAAATATTGCCCTATTTTGTTCCTTTTGTCATTTTAGGAACTTTGGAGAAGAAATCTGGAAAAGGAAGCATTTTAAACGTTTTTGGAACGAAAAGTGAAGAAAACGGCAAAGTCTCCAAATCAAGCTGGAAACAGTGCTTGACGGCGTCACGTATCACATGTGACAGCGTCACGTTATGGCAAAGAGGTGGATAAAAAGGTATAACGAGATACGCCAGAATGTTTTTGGAATTTAACACGTGACGGCGTCACCAAGGCCGTCACGTGTAATTTGCTCTTGACGGCCATGAGAAGATTAATACATGACGGCATCAAATCTGGATCTAGGCAATACGAGGAATTCTTTGGCGGCGAGTTGACGGCGTCAGAATTTACACGTGACGCCATTAGCCCCTAAAATCTATATATAGTTTTCTAATTTTCATGTATTGGGAGGAGAATTTTAGAGAGACTTTTGGGAGAACTTGTGGGGAAACCCTAGGTCGAATTTTACAGGGTTTTTCACCCTTTTATCATCCATGTTCTAATAAAGATAAGTCTTCCCATAATCATTCATTATGTCTATGTGTTGTTTGATTATATCTTATGCTTGTCTTTACTTTAACATGCTAGGCTAGGTTTTCTTTGTGTTTGCTTAGATGTAATGAAACCTAGCTAATGATTATTGGTAGGTTGTTTGTTATTAATTGTAATGGATGAATGATTTCGATGTTAGGCTTAAGAAAACTGGCAGACTTCCATTTGGTAACATGCTTGAACGTCTTAAGAAACATGATCGGATGTGTACTACGATTAATTGGTTGTATTTAATGCATAAGTAACTACTAAGGAGGCCATGTTAGGAGTTAGTAGTCGGCTTGACATAGGAAGAGGTAGAAGCTTATAGAGTTAGGGAAGATCGTACACGGCCCTACGAATGGTATTAAGGAATATAACCCGTCATCCACGCAATTGTAACAAACTAATCAACTAGTAAAAGATAGCTAGGGAGTAGTGAAATCTAAGTAAACACGTTTCTCTCAATATTGTTTTTCTCCACATTTACTTTCTCGTCTTGTTATTTTATTGAATTAGTAGATATTTGGGTTAGTTGACTAGCAACTAATTCCGCCCACTCTTCCAAAACCCGAGATTTTTACTTGTTTTCTAAAAAACTATAAAAATACAAAAAGAATCATCCCTCACCTCTAGACCTAGTTTAATTAAGTTTTGATCCTAATGACACTATTCCCCGAGAGAACGATCAATCCCCCGGTACTTGCCACTACACTATACTACATCGGTCAGGTAAACTGCCTGGTAGGGATTGCAAGCTTCTCAAGATCCCTTGAGAAGTAAAACCTTTTGCAAGGTTACAAAACCACGCATCAAGTTTTTGGCGCCGCTGCCGGGGAATAGTTATTGTTTAGGTTGAAATTTCTTTTTATTAGTGTGGAAAACTAGAAGGGGGGTTGAATAGTTTTACGTCTTTTTACTTCGTTATAAAATTAGTTTTAGAGTTTTGCTTAGCTTTTAAAAACTTAGATTCGATAATATGTGATCTCAAGTCTTGTACAATATAAACAATTAATACTACACAATATATTACAATGATAAGTAATGAAATAAGTAAGAGATGGAAAGATCGAACCGCGAGACAAGAGATTTATAGTGGTTCGGCTACAAGGACACCTTCCTTGCCCTACTCCACTCCCCGAGCACCTAACTCGAGAGTTTTCTTCACTATATCAACAAGCTCCCTTAAGGCGGAGAAAACCGTACACACCAATATACACACCAATTTACACACCACTTTTCACACCACAACTTCGTCACACCTAAGTCACAACTTCTACACAATTTCTTCAAATCAATCTACTTCACAACTAACTACTCCACACCTATCTTCTTCACACCAATCTAGTACCTATCTTTTCTTCTTCACACCAAGATACTAATTAATCACACAATCTATATCTCACACAACTATCTACAATCAAATATTCACAACAATCTTCACAAAGAATAATGTAAATTATCTTTGATGATGTACCAACAACTTGGATGTGGAGATCACAACAAGTTGTAATACTTCTTGTCTTGAGGGATAGAAGTATTCTTCTCTTGCACTTGAGAGGATGAAGGTTGGATCACTTTGAAACAAAGAATTATACACTTATGATCAAAGGATAAAAGAATGGAGATTTGGATCTAGATCAGAAAGTTTAGTAGTGCAAAAGGTGAGGAAAAAATCCAGGTTTAAGGTGATATTTATAGGCAACAGATTCTGACAGAGGAGCGTGGCCGGTCCCCTTAAATCAAGGCCGGTCCCCTTAATTTTAAGGGACCGCCCCTTATAATTAAGGGGGCCGCCCAGCTGAAACGGCCAGAATCTTTGTCTTTTAGTGGGGAAAGTTTATTTGGTGAAAAACTAACTGATTTTGGTTAAAAATTTGAATTCATATATTTAGTATGAATAAAACATTTTTCTTTATTACCAAAAGTGTTTTTCAAAAATATATAATATGTTTATATAATTAAATAAACTTTGTGTTAGTTAATTAAATACCCCTTTGATCATAAATTGCACTAAACACTTTGTTTATTCATACCTTAAGTGATTTGGATGTAAAGAGAAATATTAATCACTAAATACTTGTTTATGTCACAAGTTTTAGTTCTATGAGTTTATATTTTGTGATAATTAAAACATAGAGATATTGATAACATGTTAATAATATTTTTAGGCATTATTTATGTCAACAATCTCCCCCTTTTTGATTATTACAAAACCTTAAACTCAATATATCTAAAACTTATTTTTAGACAAGTATAATAGAGTTTACCTTTCTCTTCTCCCCCTTTTTGTAAAATTAAAAAGGTTAGGCCGAGTAAGCTTCGTGAGGGAAGTTTAAACGTGTAGAATGCTCCCCTTGATGTATGCTCCCCCTCATTTGAGAGCACCAAGGGAACGAGCTATGGAGAGCTTTGCTACAAAAATATTTGAAGAGAGCAAGATACACATATATGCAAGGCAACAATTATGCAACTAAACATAGATTCATTCAAGCATTATAGAAATGATAAGCATTACAACATTCAATATGCTTGAAGCATACTGATAAAAATAACACAAAAGAAAAGACATAGTCCTATATTGCCTAGAAAGAGCACTTGGACTTGCTTGCAACTCATGGTTGATTGTTTTATTTGTTTGAAGGGAAACATAAGCATAAAGCTTAGATGTTTGATTGAAAGGGATATGGAGTGGAGTGTAGAGCGGACGAAGTGGATCTCACGATGTTGTATCGTGTTAAGGGTGGTATTGGATGATTACGAGTGAGAAGATATTCAATCCAAGAAATATCTTCACTCAAGTAGAGGATTTGTTTTTGAAGGAATATGCAACAAGGGCAAAAGTGAGTGTGGTTTGTAACTTGATCAAAGTTGAGAGAGTAGGGGAGGCAATTTGCATAGGGTGATGATGGAGGTTGCCCTTTGTTGCGTTGTGCAAGATGCATAGCAAGGAGATCACTAAGATCATGGATTTGGTTTATTTCATCACGGAACTTTTGTTTTTCCGTGGCAATGTGGAGGGGATCATAGGTTTGGTATGGATGAGTTTGGTTTGTGTAGTTGGAATTGTAGTTTGATGGTTGATCAAACTTGTATGGATCATTATAAGTGGTTGGAGGTTGAGAGGTGTAGTTTGGCTTCAAGGAAGATGTTTGGCCAATGTTGTATGGTTTGTAAAGAGGATCAAATGAATGACCTTGTTGGTTGGATGCAAAGTTTGGGAAGTAAGAAGTTGGGGGTGTGGAATGACTTCCAACTTCATTTATGACGATGGATTTGTTTCGAGGGCTTTTTCTTCGCCAAACGGGTTTTTCCGTCATCCTTGCTTGCCTTGAGGCTTTTGATTTTGGTTTGTTTGGAGAGTTCATGATGGGATGAATGGAGAGTTTTGAGGATTGGGGATATTTATAGTGTAAGATTTGTGTGTTTAAGGATGGATAAGGTTTGTTTGGTGGATTAGGACAAAATGTGTTGGTGAAAAATGGGAAATGTAGGATGAAATGGGCTAAAAAGCAGAAAAGATTCTGTAAACCCGACCATCAGATGGCCGGTCCCCTTAATTAGGGGGCGGTCCCCTTAATGATTAAGGGGGCCGCCTTACAAAATTAAGGGGGCCGCCCATCTGGTGATTTCCAGGTTGCTAGAATTGAGTTTTGGTAGAAAATTTGCAGAAAGGTTATGTGTTTGGATTATAATTCAAGCAAGTTCAATTCTCTTAGGCAATATAGAGTCTAATCTAATCAAGAAATAGCATGCATGCAAAAACACACAAACACAAGAGCAAATAATCAACATATAATAAGCAAGAGGAGGGAAATAAAGGCAAGCACAATTAAGCTTCCTAAGGCATCTATCTTAGATTAAAGGCAAGGATAAATAGTGAGTGAACAACTAATGATGGATCAAGATGACACCATTATTAGTGAATTTGTCCTAGTGAGTGTCTATATGCAACAAATGTGGAGTTGTGATTGTTTCGACTCCTAGAAGCAAAAAGAAATAACGATCCTAAGAAACAATCCAAATAATCTCCTTGATTCAATTTTTGCTCGATCATGAATGTCAAAGACATATATTAGATTATATACCTTGACAATTTATGTGAGAATTTATGCATGATTTTGAAATACAATTTTTTTTAGAATTAGTCAACAATGCAAGGAAAATGATCTTCATGGGGTTCCTAGATTGTGAGAATAATTTTTAGAGAATATTGATTGAGTTTTACAAAAAGGTTTATGCAAAGAAAATAAATTTTCTCAATCTTTAGTTTTGTGCGAAATAGATTCCTAGACTCAGAAAAGGTGAAATGGAAGAAAAATGAATTTCATGCAAGTATAAATTTGAAATAATTCAATATAATTTAGTCAACTTGTTCCATCATTCCTAATCCTAAACGCAAGTGGTTGAATAATTCACGCTTAAGGGGTTTTGTGAATATATCCGCAATGTTGTCTTCCGATGCAACCTTTTCTATAGATATATTTCCTTTTTGTACATTATCCCTAAGAAAATGATGACGTATTTCTATGTGTTTAGTCCTAGAGTGTTGCACCGGATTTTTACTTAAATCTATCGCACCTTTGTTATCGCACATAATGGGGACATTTTCTAACCTAATGCCATAGTCTATGAGAGCTTGTTTCATCCATAGTGCTTGTTGACATGCCTTTCTGGCGCTTACATATTCGGCTTCGGTGGTAGAAATAGCAAGAGCGGTTTGCTTCTTCGAAAACCAAGACGTTAGACAACATCCCATAAACGTGCAAATACCGCTAGTGCTCTTTCTATCTACGTAGTCTCCCGCATGATCCGAATCCGCATAGACAATGGTTTCTATGCCGGATTCCTTAGGATACCATAATCCTAAGTGTATAGTGCCTTTAACGTATCGGAAGATACGCTTAACCGCTTCTAGGTGAGAGGTTTTGGGATCCTCTTGAAAACGGGCACAAAGGCAGTCACTAAACATGATGTCGGGTCTACTTGCCGTCAAGTATAGTAAACTACCTATCATTCCTCTATACTTGGTGTTATCTACGGACTCACCTTCATCATCCTTTGTGAGCTTTACCTCCGTAGACATGGGAGTTTTCATGGGTTTTGAGTCTTCTAGGCCAAACTTCTTAAGCATTTCCTTAATGTACTTAGATTGGTCAAAAAATATTCCATCTTCTAATTGTTTTATTTGTAATCCTAGGAAGAAGTTAAGTTCACCCATCATACTCATCTCAAACTCATCATGCATGATTTTGGCAAATTCATCACACATGTCTTGACAAGTCGATCCAAATATAATGTCATCAACATATATTTGGACAATGATGAGATTTGGGTCTTTCCTTTTTGTGAAAAGAGTGTTATCTACCATTCCCATGGAATAATCATGTTTAATAAGAAAAGCTTTTAATCGATCATACCAAGCTTTGGGAGCTTGTTTGAGTCCATACAAAGCTTTCTTTAACTTATAAACATAATCAGGTTTTGCGAAGTCAATGAATCCTGGAGGTTGTGCCACATATACCTCCTCATTGATAAAACCGTTAAGGAATGCACTTTTCACATCCATTTGGAACAACTTAAAATCTAGGGCGCAAGCATAGACAAGTAATATCCTAATCGATTCTAGTCTAGCTACGGGGGCATAAGTTTCATCATAATCAATTCCTTCTTGTTGATTATAACCTTGGGCAACTAACCTAGCTTTATTCCTAGTAACTATTCCATTCTCGTCTAACGTATTCATATATACCCATTTGGTTCCTATGATGGTCATATCCTTTGGATTTGGGACTAATTCCCAAACATCATTCGCCTTAAATTGATTTAATTCTTCTTGCATAGCTATAACCCAACTTTCATCCTTTAAAGCTTCGCTAATATTCTTAGGTTCTATTGCTGAGAGGAAACAAAAGAAATTGTTTTTATCTTGGGCTTGTGACCTAAGGGTTCTTTGGTTAAGATGTCCTATTATATTATCTAATGGATGTGATCTAGATTCTTTAATATTAATAGTTTCGTTATTTTCTAAGTGGATGTCTTCATTATCATTTCCTATGGGTTTTGTTTTACTAACCTCAATAGCTTCATCTTCGACTAAATCATCATCTTCTAAAGGTAATGTTTTAGGAGGTGGTGGTGTTTCATCAAATGTTACATTTAGTGATTCCTCAACTTTCATGGAGTGTTTGTTAAGTATTATATATGCTTTGCTATTTTGTGAGTATCCTAAAAATATTCCTTCATATGATTTTGGATCAAACTTAGTGAGATAGTCCTTAGTGTTTAAAATATAGCATTTACTTCCAAATACCTTAAAGTAGCTTAAGTTTGGTTTTCTACCTCTTAATAACTCATAAGGAGTTTTTCCTAGAATTCTTCTAATTGATACCCTATTTAAAATATAAGTTGATGTATCTACGGCGTGACACCAAAATTTTTGTGGGATGGATTGTTCATTTAACATAGTTCTACTCATTTCTTGTAGTGACCTATTTTTTCTTTCTACTACGCCATTTGATTGAGGAGTACGAGGAGCAGAGAAATTGTGAGATATTCTATTTAACTCGCAATATTTTCCGAATTGTACTTCGTTATCAAATTCCCTACCATGGTCCGTCCTAATGGCAACTATTGAGCATCCTAATTTATTTTGAATCATTTTACTAAATATTTTGAATTTTTCAAAGGCTTGGGTCTTGTCACTTAAAAACCTAGTCCACGTGTATCGTGAGTAGTCATCTACTCTCACTAAGGTATATTTGTTTCCTACATAACTCCACACAGCGGATGGACAAAAAAGATCCATATGTAATAATTCTAGGCATCTAGTAGTGGATACTATATTCTTGGCTTTGTGATTAGCATGAGCTTGTTTTCCAATCTTACATGCATCACAAAAATTTCTAACTAATTCCTTAGAGGCCAAAGATTGTATTTGTTGCATGTTAGCATGTCCTAATTTCCTATGCCATAGTGTAGAGTTTTCATCTAGGGTCGTTAGGCATATCCTATCCTCAGGTTTGTTTCCTAGTTTCATAACATATATGCCACCCTTTCTAATTCCTCTACCTATAATTTTTCCATTCTTAACTATTTCGCTATCATCTTCGGTAAATGTGACTCTACATTTATTATCACATATTTGTCCTACACTAAGCAAGTTATATGTTAATTTATCTACATGCTCTACATTTTCAATAGTAAGTGAGTCTTGAGAGATCGTACCTTTGCCAATGATTTTTCCACGTAAGTCACTACCGAAAATAACGTTACCTCCATTGTATGCCTTGTATGTAGAGAATAGATTGCGATTCCCCGTCATGTGCCTCGAACATCCGCTATCTTTGATCCATTCGTCAGGTTCCAAGTCAATTCCTAAACATATTTCATCGGTTTCTTTTGCCATAAAACACTTTTCGTCTTTTGGCTTTTCAACTTCTTCTTTGTCACTATCACTCCATGTTCCACTAACAAAAGCACCTTGACTTTCATAACCCGGTGGCTTTAGACATTCGCCAATGAGATGATTTGGACTTCCACATCTAAAGCACTTTCTTTTCCCGTAGTTGTCACTTCTATTCCTTTGAAATGCTTTTCTTTCGTCTCGTGATGATCTAGTGAATCTTCCTCGTCTCTTGAAGAACTTCTTGAATTCTCTTACAGCCATTGCATATTCTTCGTCTTCACTTTCGTCACTTGAATCATTATCATCACTAGGTTCCTTTTTGACTTTTAGAGCAATGGATTTGGTTTGTTCTTTCTTGACTTTGACCATTTCTGAATCTCTTCTTATGATTTCTTCATGAACCTTCGAGTTGCCAATTAGTTCATCTAGTGATAACGTCATCAAGTTCTTTGATTCTTCGATTGCCGTGACCTTAGCTCGCCATTTCGGATGCAATGCCCTAAGAAATTTCCTAACACAATTTTTACTAGAAAATGTCTCATCAAGTGCTTTTAAACTTGTGATGATAGTGTTAAACTTAGCAAAAGCATTATCAATTGATTCCTCTTCCGGAATCGTAAATTGTTCATATTGTTGTACAAGAAGATCTATTTTATTATCTTTGACTTGGCTATTACCTTGGTGAGTAATTAGTAAAGAATCCCAAATTTCTTTGGCGGTTTTACACATAAAAATTCTTTCATATTCTTTGCGTGGTAACGCATTATAAATTACCATTTTAGCCTCATTATTTTTTGCTAATTTCTTTTTCAAATCATCATTTTGTTCTTCAAAAGATACAATTTCATTCATTTTAGTTTCAACATTATATTGAATAGGAGGAAAATCACCAAAGGTAATAATATGCCAAAGATCAAGATCTTTTGATTTCACATACGTTTCGAATCTATTTTTCCAATATAAAAATCCATCACTTTCAAATAGTGGTGGTCTTTGCATAGATTGCCCTTCTAAATATTTTTCAGATTCCATAGATCGTTACAAGTTTTAAAATACAATATATTTTAAAAATCTTGCTAGACGTAGCTCTTGATACGGATTGTGGAAAACTAGAAGGGGGGGGGGGGGGGGTTGAATAGTTTTACGTCTTTTTACTTCGTTATAAAATTAGTTTTAGAGTTTTGCTTAGCTTTTAAAAACTTAGATTCGATAATATGTGATCTCAAGTCTTGTACAATATAAATAATTAATACTACACAATATATTACAATGATAAGTAATGAAATAAGTAAGAGATGGAAAGATCGAACTGCGAGACAAGAGATTTATAGTGGTTCGGCTACAGGGACACCTTCCTTGCCCTACTCCACTCCCCGAGCACCTAACTCGAGAGTTTTCTTCACTATATCAACAAGCTCCCTTATGGCGGAGAAAACCGTACACACCAATATACACACCAATTTACACACCACTTTTCACACCACAACTTCGTCACACCTAAGTCACAACTTCTTCAAATCAATATACTTCACAACTAACTACTCCACACCTATCTTCTTCACACCAATCTAGTACCTAGCTTTTCTTCTTCACACCAAGCTACTAATTAATCACACAATCTATATCTAACACAACTATCTACAATCAAATATTCACAACAATCTTCACAAAGAATAATGTAAATTATCTTGATGATGTACCAACAACTTGGATGTGGAGATCACAACAAGTTGTAATACTTCTTGTCTTGAGGGATAGAAGTATTCTTCTCTTGCACTTGAGAGGATGAAGGTTGGATCACTTTGAAACAAAGAATTATACACTTATGATCAAAGGATAAAAGAATGGAGATTTGGATCTAGATCAGAAAGTTTAGTAGTGCAAAAGGTGAGGAAAAAATCCAGGTTTAAGGTGGTATTTATAGGCAACAGATTCTGACAGAGGAGCGTGGCCGGTCCCCTTAAATCAAGGCCGGTCCCCTTAATTTTAAGGGGACCGCCCCTTATAATTAAGGGGGCAGCCCAGCTGAAACGGCCAGAATCTTTGTCTTTTAGTGGGAAAAGTTTATTTGGTGAAAAACTAACTGATTTTGGTTAAAAATTTGACTTCATATATTTAGTATGAATAAAACATTTTTCTTTATTACCAAAAGTGTTTTTCAAAAATATATAATATGTTTATATAATTAAATAAACTTTGTGTTAGTTAATTAAATACCCATTTGATCATAAATTGCACTAAACACTTTGTTTATTCATACCTTAAGTGATTTGGATGTAAAGAGAAATATTAATCACTAAATACTTGTTTATGTCACAAGTTTTAGTTCTATGAGTTTATATTTTGTGATAATTAAAACATAGAGATATTGATAACATGTTAATAATATTTTTAGGCATTATTTATGTCAACAATTAGGTCTACTTGCTAGATTCCTTTCTTGTAAGATTTTTTATTTTTGTATGTTTTCTTTAGTCTATCTTATTTCTTCGTTCCTTTGTTCGTAACCGTTACCATCCGCCATCATGGAAGGTGGTAATCTCTTTGATCCCATCAACCCACCACAACAAAACCACCCACAAAACCCACCAATACCAAATCAACCTCCTAGACCCCGCACTTTAGGAGAGTACTCCCGTCCTAGCCACCAAGGCTATCGAAACACCATTGAGCTCACTCAAGGAGCCAATGTGTCTCCCTTGCGATCCGACACCATCCGGATGGTGCAAAGCGGATGTGCATTCCGTGGACTTCGTTCCGAAGATCCTAATCAACATCTCAAGGATTTCCTCAAAATCGTAGATTCCATAGATCTTGATGTTGAAACTTGAGAGACGACCCGATTGCGTCTCTTCCAATTCTCTCTACGTGACCAAGCTAGTAAATGGCTTGAGCGTTTACCCGCGGGATCCATCACTTCTTGGGATGATCTCACCACTCGTTTCCTTGCTCAATTTTTCCCACCGGGGAGAACCACCAAGCTAAGAAATGACATCTTGATGTTCCAACAACGTCAAGGTGAAACTCTCTATGAAGCATGGACTTGTTTCAAGGACTTACTCCAAAAAGTCCCTCATCATGGCATAGATCTTTGGCTCCAAGTCCAAATCTTCTATGACCACATCAATCTCTCCACGAGGCAAACCATTGACCAAGCAGCCGGTGGCAAGCTACGTGATCTAAGTGCGGAAGAATCATGGGAACTCATAGAAGATCTTGCTCTCTATGACAACGAAAGTTGAAATGATCCCCGTGATTTGAACAAAACGGTCAAGGCATATCCTTGCCTTCGAACAATTCAAGCACTCCCGACTGTAGGATCATGGAACTTGAAGACCAAGTCAAGTTTCACATGAAATCCTACGAAGCTCCTAAACCTTCAAGCCATGTGAACAAAATAACTTCTTCATGCGAATTACGTAGTGGTCCCCACGACACTCGTGATTGCATGGAACTCCCTGAACAAGCTTTTGCGGATTACGCATCCTCACGTACCAACGGAGTGGGAGACAAGTGGTACACTTTCAAACCCGAGCCAAACCCTTACGGTGATTCATATAACCCCTCTTGGAGAAATCACCCAAACTTTAGGTGGAAACAAGGCCAAAACGCACCCCAAAACAATTCTTCCAATCCACCTAATCGCTACCAATCAAACGGTCCACTCCCTAACCGTACTTTCAACAACAATCCTTCCAACAACTATGGTAGTACTAATAATCTTGTAGGGTTGATGTCTAAATTTATGGCATCTCAAGAAGCTCTCGTATAGCTAAGTTTGAATCTGAATTTAATCAACAACAAACAGAGATGACCAACAAAATTGACAACTTGTTGAAAGCTCTTAACAACCAAGTATTGACCATGCCAAATAAGGACACTAGGAACACTAATAGCGGAACCCAAGTTAAGGATCCCTCATCATCCAAGCATGTCCACTTTGTTAATGTTGTCACTATTAAGCCAATCGATAAGGATAGGGAAGAAGGTGATGTAGATAAGGTTGGAATTGATAGTGAATCCAAGAAGGAGGATAATAAAGGGAATGATGAAGAAGTAGAAAATGTAGAGGAATACTTTGATAGGTTATCAACTAAGGAAGAACGCGTATACCATAGGGATCTATTCGATGACCCCGAGACACCATACGTCCTAGGTTCACCAATCGTCAAGGCAGGTGATCCTTCTAATATTAATAGACCATGCAACATTGGGCATGTGCATGTGTGGAAAGCCTACATCGATCTTAAATCTCCTATAAACCTTATGACTAGGCTCCACTATAATTGGATAATGAAGAAGCAACTTGGACCTAGGATATTTCTTGACACTGGTTGGATGAGTAACTTTGTAGGAAGATTAAAGGGATTGCATGTGCTTGTAGGAAATTTCACATATGTTACCGACTTTGTGATTGTAGAAGATATTCGTCCGGTTATAGATAGTTGCCTAACTCAAGTTGTGTTTGAAAAGCCATTCATTGAAACCTCAAAAATGAGTTATGACACATCTTTAGGGATAGTTAGATTCAAGGACGAAACCAATGAAGTAGCCTACCAAATTCCATATAAGATAGATCAATACCGACTTCTATCTGATCTTGAGAAAGAGCACAAGCAAGCGGTTTTGTTGATCCCAGTTGAGCAAACGATCTTATAGAAGTTGACTTGAATAAACACTTTAAGCTATAACGCGGAATATTAAAGCTTAACTTAAGAAGAACAGTTTTAATCACTATCAACACTTCAATATATTTATCATACGAGCACTCAACAATGATAGGGTTTTACAACCTTGAAGTGAAACGAGAATAAAGTAATACGTACCTACTCTAACCCTAGGCACCTCCTTTTATAGGCCAAGGAATCCTATTAGGTTTACAATAACTTTCTACACAAGATAAGATCTGCCTAAACGTATAAGATATACACACAATCTATTCTATAATTATCCATTCGTGTATACAAGTTTATCTCTTTATCAGCAGATTCTTTAGCAGCAGTTTCTCTTAGCAGCAGTTTGATAATACTAGCAGCAGATTCATTATCCTTAGCAGCAGATTCTCATCAGCAGCAGTTTGACACTTAGTTAAATTCTAAGCAGTAGAATCTCAAAACCCCTACAATCCTCCCCTAAACTTAATATTTACTTCTAAATGATTAAGTTTCTTCAAAGCTTGATTAAACACCAGGAGGATGCTTCCAAACACACTACTTCTTCTTAGATGACTGTTGACTAAGAATCTTCTCATATTTTGATAACAAGTTGAAATCTTGATCATCAGTATCATAAGCCTTTTGTAGCTTAAGCTGCTTAGCACCATTCACCATTTGATAAATAATCTTAAAGCAAGATGCCAAAGAATAATCTTTCTCAATCAGCATATATTAAGTGTCTGACCCAACTTCTAAAACATACACCCCAAAACTTTGAAAGAGCATCCATTTTCTGACTTTAAACCCTCTAATCTCTGTCCACTCTGAGTCTTCCATAGAAGGATCAAACATAAATTTCAAAGCTCTCCAGATAATATAATCAGCCATAGCTTCCTGATCATGATAAGTCACCACACCAAACTTTGTAGCACCATACTTTTCTTTGAACAACCTCCATAGAGTACAAACATCCTCTCTGTTGAAGTCTAAGAAATCTAAATGTCTTCCCATCAGATCTTTTGACATCATGAAATGTTCCAACAGTGTTTAGATATCCAGTAGTTACTTGAATGATTGGATATTTGATTCCCATTGGTTCAACATCAACTACCTCAGGTTCTTCCCTCTTAGCCACCATAGTTAGAACTTGCATTTGTTGTTTTAGATGCTCAGGAGGAATATGTTCAAAATCTTCCACATACTCATTATTATCTTCAGATTCAGAGTTTTTCTGCATTGCTATATTCTGCTTTTTCCTAGCAAAAGTTTTCTTCCTTATACTTTTTCTTTTTGTACCTCTGCTAGAAGAAGTCATTACCTTTTCATTAGCCTCTGCCACAGTAAGCTTTGCTTTACTAGCTTTCTCAGGTACCAACTTTTTATTCATTTGAGCAAAATGTTCTTGATCTTCTCCATAACCTATAGGATAGAAGGTATCCATTTCCATTTTATCCTGTTGATACAAATTAAACACCTCTTGATCTGTCTTGGGTTTCAATTGTACCAGTTTCCAACCCTTCATATTCTTAAGGTATCTCTCTTGCTGTCTTCTCTATTGAAGTGGAGTTGGTCCCCTGAGAACTTTCTTCTTCCTTCTTACAGCAGCAACTTCTTTCTTTTTCCTTGCTGTGAATTCTTTCATCCAAGCTTTAACACCAAATTCTGGAACTTCTTGTTTTTCAATTTTAACTAACTTGGAGAATTCAATATCAGCATCCATCCTTATTTTCTCATCAACCCATTCCTCATACCTCTTCAAATCCTGAGCTTCCTTATCAGCCCTTTCTTTTTGTTGCTACAATAGTTGTTGCTCAGCAATGTCAATTTGCTCCTGTTCTTTCCTTGTAAAAGCTGCATCATGCTCAATTTGTAACTCTTTAGGCCAATAAAAAAAAGGAATCTGGGAGTAATCTATTTCATCATCATCAGAATCTAACACAGGTTCTTCAGTAACCTTGCCCTTCCCTTTATCAGTAGCAACAAATGATGAAATTGAACTTGTATGTCTTTTTGAAGTAGCAGGTTCTCTGATTACTACTCCCTTTACAGGTAATCTTGGTAATGGAGATGTTATAGTGGATGTTGGTTGTTGTGGTTGTGATTGACTTGGTTGTGTTGTTTGTTGTGTAGTTGGTTGAGATAGTGATTTGGGAAGAACATCTGTTGTCTTCTTACTCAACAATACCATAGCCTCAGCAGCAGCTTTGTCACTAGATCCAACAGTAGAACCTTGTGCATAAGCAGAATTGAGTTACTCACTAGCAGCAGGATCAGCAACATTTTCATGAGCAGCAGAATCCTGAGCAGTAGAATTTTGTGCAGCAGCAGAGTCATTTGTCTTGTCAGTAGTAGCAGCAGTATCCATATCCTTAGCCACAGAATCACCCAAACTTTTCAAAGCTTCACCCATCAACCCTGTAGCCTTTACTAATTGCTCAGGTCCTAAAATCTTGAGTTTCTCCACCACATTCTCTTGAACAAAAACCATTTCTTCCATTACAGCTTCATTCCCCTGCTTGTTTGTAACCACAAAACCATCCATATCTTGAGGACTTTCCACCTCCATATCATCATTCCTTGTATCCTCCCCTGAAACCTTACCAGTATCCATATCTTGAGCATCATCAATTCTCACCAAATTTACCTCCCCTAAACCCTCTGCCTCATTCTGTTCTTCATTCCTCCCCTGTTTGGAAGCATCCTCTTCCAAAGTGACAGAATGCTCAGGAGAACTAACCACTTGAGATGTGCCCACTTTGTTCAATCTTTTGAAGGAGGTTGAAGATCTTGATTTCCTTAAAGTCTTTATCTTTATCTTTAATTTTCTGATCTTTTTCGCTTGTTCATCATAAATAGTTTGAAGACCAAGAATCTTATCCTCTAAAGTTTCACACTTAAGCTCCAGGTTGGTACAAGTAGCCATCAATTTCTTTAAAAGTTTCATACTAGTCTCATCACTTCGACCTGTGTGACCTGGTCCGAGAGGTGAATCATTGACATTGTCATTTTGTACAGTATCATCCATCAATTCTGTCACACCCCCAATTTACCTGACTTGCAGCGGAATGGAATGCCTGAGGGTGTAACTGTCATAGCATCACAACAAGGATATATTGAACGACCTAAAGTGTCGTTTGGAAAAATACATCGTTTGATCATTAAAACATTCAGAGTTTACAAAACTTAGGTCCCAAAAGATGTTACCAATTTAGATAAAACAAATTCAACAAGATCAAACGTATCATAAGTGCAGAAAATATAGTGAGACGCGTCGACTCCGCGACTCCATGAAGGTCCAAATGTATGCAACATGAGCTACCTTAATAACCTGAGAAATACATTGCGAAAACGGTCAACATAAAGTTGGTGAATAATCATAGGTTTGTAAGTTAAATCGTATGTACATAAGCCACAAGTATAAATTAAACCGACAAAATGTCAAAAATGCTACATTGGCTCTTAAGCTCATGACCCCGAAGCTAGACTTTGTAATGGCCCCACCAGAGTGTTTACCAGACACTCAAATTGTTAAGACATGAAATGCATTCGTCCCGTTGGAGCAACCCAAACACGAATGGAGGCGTCACCCTCAATAGATCTATCCACTCACTCTCGCTTGGCAATATAATTAACGGTCCATGATAATAAAGGGGACTTAACTTGGTAGTAAGGCAACTTAAGCAATGTATGGAATTTAATACTTGGGCATGTACAAAAATAATTGATGCAATGTATTCTCCCCCGTGGGATTTGAAATCAAATAAGTAATTGAAAACGGGGCTATGAAAACTCACCTTAGCAAAAGCAATATCCGATAGACAAAGTAGTAGTTAGAAATAAGGTCCGGGTACTCTAATCGCGACCTAAATAAGGCATATGTCTTAGGTTCGAAAACAAGGTCAAGCATGCAAGTCATATACTACATTATCACTTGTACATGTTGTTGGAATTTTTATTGTCAAAAACGTAGGTAATCAAAGTAATCTCGTATTTAAGTCATTCACCATTTTAGAAAACGTAGCTTGTAAATCTCACGACCAAATATTAGTCGTCTTGAAAATATATATTTTGAAAAACTCTAACGCACCTAATAAGTATACACAATGTTCTACCATTTTTATTTACGTCATTTTAGGCAAATTATACTCTAAAATGTCCAAAAGTCAATTTTAAATATTCCATCAGCTTTTGTTGGTTGAACCAAAGCTGTCAAAAAATTATATGTTTCGTCGCAACTTTTCTAGGTCATAACTTTTGCGTCGTAGTTCCGTTTTTCAAGTTATATATATTCCCGCGAAGGTATTCAAGTATACTTTAGGTTTTTCAAGGTCTCGGCTAGTCTAGATATCATTTAATCTCAGTTTTCCTAGCTTGAAAAATCGGGACAGAATCATAATTTCAGAAAATATAGTTTTAGTCGTCAATCTTGAAAATAGCATATCTTTTTCGTTATAAGTCCGTTTTAACTCGTTCAAGCGGCTATGTTTTCGTTATTAAGTCTATTTTCTATATTTCTAGCCTAATATGGTCACCAAGGTACTGATTTTTCTGTGAAGGGTCGAATAGGACAGATTCATCCTAAATAATGTCAAACTATATTTCCTAGTGTTTTATTTATTTTCACCACTTACAACAACTCCAAATCTAGTCCTAATTCCTCCATCAACTTCTCAACTAGTATATGGTGATCTAAACATAAACTTAACAATATTCAAGATCCATGTACAAGATCATCCAAGTATTAAAACTTCAAATTTACAAACATGTATATATATAAAGTTGTCATTATTTTACTTGTAAAGATTTTTACTAACAATTTTTCTTGTAATAAAATCTTGTTCAAAACATATTTTCTTGCTAAGAGATCAAAGTGGATGTAAAGATTTTTCAACATGTACCAAGTGATAACCAAGTATATATACTAGACAAGCATAAAAATCATGAAAAATCATTAAGTATAAGTAGTGTAAAATCACTTACAAAGAGGTTAGTGAGATGAGATTAGTAAGAACACTTGTGTATCCGCAAAGATTAGTATCAACCCTTGTTAATCTTGCCCTAAATATTCTTGTAAATGACCAACAAACTCCTTTATTCCCTTGCTCCTTAGGTGTGGCGTTTTATGTGTATGTAGATGGGAGGTGATAGTTTTCTTTGTAACTAATAAGAGGTGCAAGTTTATGTATGTATATATATGGCAAATGTGGTCAAAAAGGTGTCAAAATTTTATAGTCTTTGGTCTTGGTCTTGCCGAATTTTAAGGAAGAAAAAGAGGGACAAATTGTTGTCTTAGCCTCCTATATTTATGAGCATGTTTCAAGGGTTTATGTCTTAAGAAAAAAAAAATGTTGAGTAATGATGGAACTAGGGGGGGGGGGGGGCGGCACATAGCCTAAAATAGGAAGAAAAATTGATGTAATTTTTATAAAATGTATATATTAAATGTATTGGGTAGTAAAAATATGTATTGGGTATTAGTTTGGTAGTTAACGGAAGTTATACGTAATTAAACGTAAGGTGTAAAGAATTTAACTTGGACATCAGAAAATATTTGTGGGACTTTTGTAATAATTTTAGAAGTATAAAAATACCCTAAAAATAATTGTTGAGAAAGTCGGGTATGTCGAGTGTTACATTCTTGAATAAAAATTAACGTTATGTTGAATTTAAAAACCGTAAGTATTTAAAGAATAGAAATTTGTTTTGTTGTATAAAATTGTGAATTGGGGAAGGAGCAAGGTACCGGAGCATTGTGGACTACAATTAGTCTAAGTCCTAGAGTACTTAGAATTTAGTTAGAAATTCGCGTCGATTCAAGTAAAAGGGCTCACGTAAAATGTTTCAAATTAAAAGTCAAGAATTTAAATTCGAGTTTAGAAATTAGTATTGACCTGGGAAATAGCGGGTTGTGACATTCTACCCCCCTAAAAGGGAATCTCGTCCGCGAGATTCAGTCAGCGTTGGTCATTGGAGTGGTATTGGTGAAGAGGTGGGGGTATTTCTGACGAATCTGGTCTTCTCGTTCCCAAGTGAACTCGGGACCTCGTTGAGAATTCCAGCGAACCTTGACGATAGGAATTCAACTTTGCTTCAACCGTTTGACCTCACGGTCCATGATTTCTATTGGTTCTCCTACCAGGTTTAGGTTTGTCATTGGGTTGGATTCCTTCCAACGGAATTATCTGTGACTAATCTGAAAGTCATTTCTTGGGATTTGAATTTGTGAAACATGTCCGTGTAATTCTGCTACTTTCCAATAAGGCTCAATTCCGACGGCCACTAGGCCTACTATGTCTGAAATATTACATGGTCCAGTGTATATCGGGTTTAACTTCCCAAATTTTTCTGAATGGTATCATGCCTTTCCTAGGCAGAACTTTCAACATGATCCTGCCATCAACTTGAAATTCTAAGGGTTTACAACTTATCGACTTGTAACTGATTCTTGATTTGCAGGAAATTCCTGGTTATTTCATGAGTGCTTACAGGAATAGTGAGTTTGGCTTTTTCCGCGTTCGTTCCGTCAATAGATGAATCAACGCTTCTTGAGGTTTACAATGTGATATGGGCAACATATGTTGCTGAACTCTGCCAGAATTCAAATTTGTATGTCAGCTGGTCGATTCTAAATTGAATCTTAAATGGTCCAATATACTAGAGGTTCAATCTCTCGTGTTACCAAAATTGTATCATGCCTTTCCAAGGCAAGGCTTTAAACTTAGTTCGTTCTCCCACTTGAATCTAGATGGTTTGCTGTTCAGGGATACCTAATCCGCATGATGTGTGTCAAAAGCTAACCCTAGTTCTACCAGTTTCTTGTTGCTTGCAACTGGTTCTTGACTTGTGAAATTTCCTTTGTTGTTCCATAGTTTAGTTCTAGACCGGTGAATTTAACTTTCCGGTTTCAATCTGTAAATTGGTAATTGGTACTTCGACCATAAAGTGCATCAAATGGTGTAATCCCTACGCTCGTGCGATAACTATCGTTGGAAACGAATTTGATTTATGGTAGTTGGTTAGTCCAACCATTTCTAGGGTCAATCACTTATGCTCTGAGCATAACCTTCTTATGTTTGGATCGTTCTCTCGTTCTGACCATCGGTCTGAGGATGATAGGCCATGTTTACATCTAAATGGAGTTTCGAAGGAAATCTTAAAATGATTGCTAGGAGTCTGAGGTGATTCGATTACCTTTATCAGGAACAATTAAAATGGGTACAATAAATCTTGTGACTAATTCCGCAACGTTCTGTCTTTCGAACTCGGCGTTATCTGAAGGGGATAGAATATGGGAGAAATATTGGATTCCTTGTGTTTCGTTCTAACGGATGCTAAGACATGTGTTTTTCTTGTATCGAGTAATCCTACTTGTAACTGACATGGAAAGTCTCTCCTAAGGAAGTCAATGGAAAGTCCAACTTAATGGCTAAGTGGGTGATAGGTGGGGTAAGTATCCAGGGAGAGTTTGTCAGAAAGAGACGTTTATAAAAGAGTTTAATTGTTTAAAACGCTTTTAAATGAAGATTGTTATTAGCAATACTTTAAAAGATAACTATTTCCTTCATGGCATAATCCTTCCTGAATTATACATAGGTGATCAGGCTATGTATAGTTGAGGACAAAATGATGCAATGCTTGAGTTAGTCAAAATAGCATTATTTTTCTCAAAAGTTTTAGATGGTGTTCAACGTTTTGTTTTGAAAAATGGTATTCTAGTCATTTCCTTTCAAGTAACATGAAAATTGTTTCGCAAAATAATATTAAACACTTGGTGTAATGACAGAAAATCAATTTATAGGGTGGTAATAAAATAGCTTCTTTTAATAATTCCGTAAAACAATTTCCCCATATGGAAATAGAATAGCTTGAAATAAATTTCGTTGAATGGTTTATTGGATACATGGGTAAATCTTTGGAATGGTAATAGTCTACTAATCTGTCAAAAACGAAATCGGCCTAACCTCTAATAAGACAGTGACATAATGTTGCGAAACGATTGAAAATTGCACAATTGCAATAGAAAATGGAATAAACGAAGGTTACGATTATCACATAGATAACAAAAGATAGTCATTACATTAGGTAGGAAAGTGCTTAACATAACTAGGTTACACCAAAGTACTTATGGAAAGTACCAAAAGAAAAGTACAACCCTAGAGGGCTCAGACTATGGTGTATATAATTAAAACATAAACTTCTTCTTCAAATTATGATTTCCCAACTCCGGACTTTCACTCCTGAAGTGTCCCACTACTCCACACTCACGGCAAATTACCGTGAGTTTTTGATGCTTTGCGAGGGTGGGAGCCTTGCAGTCCTTGGCTTCATGTCCGAGCTTTTGGCAGTTTTTACATTGAGAGGGGCAAGATCCTTTGTGATGAAACTGACACTTGTTGCACTCGGGTAATTTACCCACATACCTTTTCTTTTGGCTTGACCCAGCAGCACAGGTCTCCACCACTTGTTGTATCTTAAATGGTTGTTGAGAAGCATTAGCATCCAGATTACCGACCCACTTTCTTTTGTTGCTACCATTGCCTCCTAAGATCTTGGTGTGAGCTATGCGTTCCTTTACTTCGATCGCCATTCTGATAGCTGTAGGCATGGTATCGGGTTCCAATGAGATGACCCACATACGAATTTCAGGAGAAAGTCCTCCGATGTACCTTTCAAGTTTCTTGTTTTCCGGTTCATCCATTGCAGAGCCTAGCTAAATCATAAAAATGAGCAGTATACTTGACAACATCATCTCCTACCATGGTAAGGTTTAGTGTTTCCTGTTCAATTGCTTGTAATTCGCTTTTCACACAAAATTTTAAACTCATCATCCTTTTTAGTTTCTCCCAAGAGTGTGAGTAAGCAGCATCCACTCCTACTACCTGAACATATTTACTCCACCATTTCTGGGCATGATCCTGAAAAGTGCAAGTGGCGAACTTAACCTTGTCTTCCTTGCAGCAGTCGCCACATTGAAATATTGTTTCTATTTCTTTAAACCATTTGAGAAATTCCTTTGTGTCTATAGTTCCGCTAAAGGAGGGGGGATTGCAACCCATAAATTCCACATGAGTAAGTTCCTTGGTGAGGGCAGTGGTTATGTTTCTGGCGGTGAATTGTCCAATAGCGGCTTGCATCATGCTTGAAGTGATTTGCTTAATCTATTTTCATCAAATTATAAGAGACCATGAGAATCTATAAGTAATAAAACCATCATATTCATAACTCATGAATATAACACATGAAATTTTTGGTCTACATGGACCGATATCATAGAGAGCACCACCATTCCCTATAGTAGTGTCAATACTTGGTGATTCCGTTTGTACAACAGTCAAAATACTACAAGTTTCTTTGAACTATGCCACACCTCTCATGGCTAGGGTAATACTAAAAGCTAGCAAAGATATAAGTCTACTCTAGAGACTTCCTGATGTCCCTCTGAGTGAAACCAGGTTTGTGGCATTATAAGGTCGAGATAGTCCTGAAGTGGGGTCTGGAGTTGTGCATCGATCAAGTCCTAGTTAGTGTAGATTCTAAGCCATTCCTGAGGAATCTGCGGATGTTCCAGTGGAGTCCGTGGTCTTGTTATTTCCCGCAAGGTGTTATCTAATTCATGGCAAGTGGAACTGTAAAAGGGAAATGACAATGGTGGTATTCAAAAGGATAAGAATAACATTGATGACGATGAGATCCTAGTGATGAGTTAGGAGACGATGGTGATAATAGTGAATGGAATACTACCCTATTCTGCGCTATCTCGCGATATCTAAGAGGTAAAGCTGAAGTACACACTACGGAACGACCAATAGTGTAATAAGTAGTTGACGGTGGTGGTAGTGCCTGAGTAGTAAGCGCCCTACTAGTGAAGGAAAGAAAACATACTATCTTTCTTGAAATAAGCATCCTAATAGGTCCATTAAAATTAAGTTTGAATATCCTACCAAACGGCATTCTATGTATGGGCTGGATGTTAGGAAAACCTCGTTCCTATAACAATTCAATGGTGCTAATGGCGGCGTAAGTGTAACTGTCGGTACAATGGTAGTGGATGATGACAAGGCATCTTCAATGTCGAACTCTGACGAAAGGATAATAGGGACGTTATCTGAAGACATGTCACTTGTGAACCAGGTCAACATAATCATATATATATGTGGGTATGGGTATAAATAACTCGCACAATGTGTGCATGAAACAACATGTATAATGAATATGCACCTATGATGAAATGATGAGATGCTATGATGATGTGGTTATAGTCTAGGGTCCATGATACATCCTAGTTCTCTATAATCTTAGCTCTGATACCAATCTGTCACACCCCCAATTTACCTGACTTGCAGCGGAATGGAATGCCTGAGGGTGTAACTGTCATAGCATCACAACAAGGATATATTGAACGACCTAAAGTGTCATTTGGAAAAATACATCGTTTGATCATTAAAACATTCAGAGTTTACAAAACTTAGGTCCCAAAAGATGTTACCAATTTAGATAAAACAAATTCAACAAGATCAAACGTATCATAAGTGCAGAAAATATGGTGAGACGCGTCGACTCCGCGACTCCATGAAGGTCCAAATGTATGCAACATGAGCTACCTTAATAACCTGAGAAATACATTGCGAAAACGGTCAACATAAAGTTGGTGAATAATCATAGGTTTGTAAGTTAAATCGTATGTACATAAGCCACAAGTATAAAGTAAACCGACAAAATGTCAAAAATGCTACATTGGCTCTTAAGCTCATGATCCCGAAGCTAGACTTTGTAATGGCCCCACCAGAGTGTTTACCAGACACTCAAATTGTTAAGACATGAAATGCATTCGTCCCGTTGGAGCAACCCAAACACGAATGGAGGCGTCACCCTCAATAGATCTATCCACTCACTCTCGCTTGGCAACATAATTAACGGTCCATGATAATAAAGGGGACTTAACTTGGTAGTAAGGCAACTTAAGCAATGTATGGAATTTAATACTTGGGCATGTACAAAAATAATTGATGCAATGTATTCTCCCCCGTGGGATTTGAAATCAAATAAGTAATTGAAAACAGGGCTATGAAAACTCACCTTAGCAAAAGCAATATCCGATAGACAAAGTAGTAGTTAGAAATAAGGTCCGGGGTACTCTAATCGCGACCTAAATAAGGCATATGTCTTAGGTTCGAAAACAAGGTCAAGCATGCAAGTCATATACTACATTATCACTTGTACGTGTTGTTGGAATTTTTATTGTCAAAAACGTAGGTAATCAAAGTAATCTCGTATTTAAGTCATCCACCATTTTAGAAAACGTAGTTTGTAAATCTCACGACCAAATATTAGTCGTCTTGAAAATATATATTTTGAAAAACTCAAACGCACCTAATAAGTATACACAATGTTCTACCATTTTTATTTACGTCATTTTAGCCAAATTATACTCTAAAATGTTCAAAAGTCAATTTTAAATATTCCATCAGCTTTTGTTGGTTGAACCAAAGCTGTCAAAAAATTATATGTTTCGTCGCAACTTTCCTAGGCCATAACTTTTGCGTCGTAGTTCCGTTTTTCAAGTTCTATATATTCCCGCGAAGGTATTCAAGTATACTTTAGGTTTTTCAAGGTCTCGGCTAGTCTAGATATCATTTAATCTCAGTTTTCCTAGCTTGAAAAATCGGGACAGAATCATAATTTCAGAAAATATAGTTTTAGTCGTCAATCTTGAAAATAGCATATCTTTTTCGTTATAAGTCCGTTTTAACTCGTTCAAGCGGCTATGTTTTCGTTATTAAGTCTATTTTCTATATTTCTAACCTAATATGGTCACCAAGGTACTGATTTTTCTGTGAAGGGTCGAATAGGACAGATTCATCCTAAATAATGTCAAACTATATTTCCTAGTGTTTTATTTATTTTCACCACTTACAACAACTCCAAATCTAGTCCTAATTCCTCCATCAACTTCTCAACTAGTATATGGTGATCTAAACATAAACTTAACAATATTCAAGATCCATGTACAAGATCATCCAAGTATTAAAACTTCAAATTTACAAACATGTACATATATAAAGTTGTCATTATTTTACTTGTAAAGATTTTTACCAACAATTTTTCTTGTAATAAAATCTTGTTCAAAACATATTTTCTTGCTAAGAGATCAAAGTGGATGTAAAGATTTTTCAACATGTACCAAGTGATAACCAAGTATATATACTAGACAAGCATAAAAATCATGAAAAATCATTAAGTATAAGTAGTGTAAAATCACTTACAAAGAGGTTAGTGAGATGAGATTAGTAAGAACACTTGTGTAACCCCAAAGATTAGTATCAACCCTTGTTAATCTTGCCCTAAGTATTCTTGTAAATGACCAACAAACTCCTTTCTTCCCTTGCTCCTTAGGTGTGGCGTTTTATGTGTATGTAGATGGGAGGTGATAGTTTTCTTTGTAACTAATAAGAGGTGCAAGTTTATGTATGTATATATATGGCAAATGTGGTCAAAAAGGTGTCAAAATTTTCTAGTCTTTGGTCTTGGTCTTGCCGAATTTTAAGGAAGAAAAAGAGGGACAAATTGTTGTCTTAGCCTCCTATATTTATGAGCATGTTTCAAGGGTTTATGTCTCAAGAAAAAAATAATAATAATGTTGAGTAATGATGGAACTAGGGGGGGGGGGGGGGGGGCGGCACATAGCCTAAAATAGGAAGAAAAATTGATGTAATTTTTATAAAATGTATATATTAAATGTATTGGGTAGTAAAAATATGTATTGGGTATTAGTTTGGTAGTTAACGGAAGTTATACGTAATTAAACGTAAGGTGTAAAGAATTTAACTTGGACATCAGAAAATATTTGTGGGACTTTTGTAATAATTTTAGAAGTATAAAAATACCCTAAAAATAATTGTTGAGAAAGTCGGGTATGTCGAGTGTTACATTCTTGAATAAAAATTAACGTTATGTTGAATTTAAAAACCGTAAGTATTTAAAGAATAGAAATTTGTTTTGTTGTATAAAATTGTGAATTGGGGAAGGAGCAAGGTACCGGAGCATTGTGGACTACAATTAGTCTAAGTCCTAGAGTACTTAGAATTTAGTTAGAAATTCGCGTCGATTCAAGTAAAAGGGCTCACGTAAAATGTTTCAAATTAAAAGTCAAGAATTTAAATTCGAGTTTAGAAATTAGTATTGACCTGGGAAATAGCGGGTTGTGACAAATTCATTAGTCATTGATCTGTCCTCATCACTTCGACCCGTGTAACCTGGTCCGAGAGGTGAATCTTGGGACTTTAACCTAGTATCAAACCTAGTTTGATCATCTGAGCCCCTTGTATTTGCCATGTGGCTAGGGTTACCATCATTGGATTTAGATTCATCAAAACCCTCCTCACTAGATGTTGCCTTGGTTTGGGTCTTACTTATGTTATCACTGTCCTGCTCTGCTGCTAAGCTAGTAGCAGTAGTGATAGCCCTTGCCAATATGTCCCCTTCATCACCTAGGACAGCCTCATCTGGTACATCCATCCTAACACTAGCCTGAGGTTGCTTAGTGTTCTTGTTGGTTTTCCTACGGGTGTAGAGTATTCTTGGTTGAGTGACAGATGTAGTAAAATTGGGTGTGTGATGGGAATCAGTGGGAGTTCCTGATCCTTCACCCTGAGTATTTTGCACAAGTTGCACCATATAAGGTGTAAGAGATGTAAGTGTGCCTGAAAATCCTTTTCCATTTTTAAGTAAGAAAGTAAACATTTTAGGAACCAACTTAGGAGATTCATAAGTGGCTTTATGTGTTCTTACTTTTGAAATTTGGTTTTCCACAAAGAGTTGTATAAATCTTGGATAAAGTAAGTAAGAACCAGACTCTTTGATACTTTTTGCAATCCCTTCCAAAATCATGTTTGAAAAATTGGATGGGTCTCCTTTGCTCAGGCATATCATAGCAGATGCTATGGTAGCACTAAACTCATTCCACCCAGAAGTTTTTGAACTCAAACAATGAAGAAGATTATGAACCAAAAATTTATATTGAGAACAGAGAAGCCCTTTTTGAAATTTTAAACCAGAATGTTGGCCCTCATATCCCAAATCTTTTAAACCTTCAAAAATGGCAGAGTTAGCAAGACACTTAGCCTCTGTTTCATCATCAAAGAGAAGAATTTCTCTTATAAAAGATTCAGTGACAAGTACTTGTTGACCATCTACCATGGCTTTTATATGTTTTTCCCCATTCCTTGTTTTAACTTTTGCAGTAAGCCAAAACTATTTGATGTAGGAAATATATATAGTAGGATTCACAGTTAATGCATACCTAAGAGAAGTAGCATTCAAGAACTTAACCATATCTGTGAAACCTTCAGGAACCATCTTCTCATCCAATAAGGCAGCATTATTGTGACATTCTGCCCAGGTGCACGCTGATTCCATGAATTAGGGTTTGGAGAATTGGGGATTTTTGACTTTGAGAATAATGGAGTGTTATGGTTTGAGAAAACGTCAATTTGGAGCGCGTAAAAACCAATTTTGAGATTCAATTAGGTTTTAAACATGTTTGAAGAAGTTACAAAACCACCCTCACACTTTCAACCATAGCAGCAGAACCCTTTATATCAGCAGAATGATTTTGCCAGCAGCAAAGTTGACTAGCCTTAAGATATTCTTGGTCAAAAAGTCAAAAATCTTCGTCATTAATGCCCGGTATCACTCATTGATCAATATAAAAAGGGATCTTATCATTCCCTAATTTATCAAGCACAAACTCTAATATCTTCCAAAATCATCAATCAATCAAATCAAATCACAATCAAAATGAAATCCATTCCAGAAATCATCAACTTCTGATTCTTCTTCTGATGAATCTTTTGATGCCACACCACTCCCTCCATACGTTCCACCATTCCGTCCTCCCTAGGACGGATGCAGAACCAAAGAACAGGCACGAAAGAGGAAACATGACCTCCATGTATTCAAGGATCTTTTGATCTTAATCAGACTCCAAGCACTTCAAGGGGAAAAGGTGTGATGTCCCCTAAGTATTCAGCTTCATCAGAATCATCAGAGGATCCCAATCTTTGGATCACAATCCAACCACCTCCAAGAGAACTTATTTCACCATTCCTCTTCACATCATCAGATGAGGATGAACCAGAAAGCAATCCTCCTCAAATCCTGAGAGACCTCAAGCATCAAGACCAAGGCCACCAACCAGAACAAGAAGGTTAAACCCTCCTCTGCCAAAGTCAAGAGAAGTGGTTATTGGTCTTCCCTGCCCTAGACGTTGATGTAGTCTTTGGTAGTTGTCTTTTGATGTAGTCTGTTTATGTACTCTTTTGATGGAATTAGTCTCTTGTGGTTGTGTAAAACTTTTGTAATCTTTTGGCATCACTTGGAATAAATGAAATTGTTATGTTCTTGTTTCTTTAGACACTTGTAAAAACAGCAACAATCATCAATTGGAACTTATCCTGCAAAATGTTAGTCCAAAACCACAAAACACATAAACACATGTTGCATATGTACTAGTTATACTCAGCAGTAGAATAGCATGTAGCAGCAGAGTGAAGTCTAACTAGCACAATACTTCATAAGAAGCAACATAAACAACTTAAACAACAGCACAGTTACTTTACAAAAGCATAAGGAGATAATTTTTTTTAAAGATTGATCATACCAATGTTTACAATTAAAAATTGAAACCTCCCCACATCAAAATGTTTTGTGAGTAGATCAGCAACATTGTTATAAGTATGAATCTTGAAAATTTGAATCAACTTCTTTTCATAGCAATCCCTTATAAAGTGATGTCTTATCTCAATATGTTTTGTTTTCGAATGAAAAACAGTGTTTTTAATGATGTAAAGTGTGCTGTTGTTATCAATATGAATCTTGGTGTTCATGAAATTATACCCATAATCCAGTAGTTGATTTTACATCCAAAGCACTTGACCACAACAACTTGAAGCAACCACATACTTAGCTTCAGCTGTAGAATTTGCCACCACTGTTTGTTTCTTGCATTGCCATGACACCAATCTGTTTCCAAGAAATAGACAACCTCATGTTGTAGACTTTCTATCCAAGTAAGCTCCAACATATATGCTACCAAATCAAAAGGTGAATCCTTAGGATACCAGAGACCCAATTTAGGTTGATGCCTCAGATACCTAAAAATTCTCTTCACTGCATTGAGATGTGATTCTTTGGGATATACTTGGAATCTTGCATAGGCACATACAACAAACATAATATCAGGCCTTGAAGCTGTAAGATACATCAATGAGCCAATCATTGATCTGTACAAGTGAACATCCACTTCTTTGCCATTCTCATCTTTCAGCAATGGTTTATTAGATTCCATGGTTGTCTTTGCAGGCTTAGCATCTTCAAATCCAAACTTTTTCAAAATATCATTGACATACTTATCCTGACTAATAAATATGCCATCATCCTTTTATATAACTTGCAGACCCAAGAAGAAGGTGAGTTCCTCCATTGAACTGATAGCAAACTTATCTTTCATAAGCTTCTCAAACTCAACACACATAGCTTTGTTTGTAGAACCAAAGATGATGTCATCAACATAAATTTGTACCAACAAAATATCATCCTTGTTTCTTTTGAGAAACAAAGTCTTGTCAATCTTCCCTCTACTAAACCCAGATTCTAACAAATATGTAGACAAAGTATCATACCAAGCTCTAGGAGCTTGATGTAAACCATACATTGCTCTATTCACCTTGTAAACTTTGTCAGGATGGTCAGGGTCTTCAAAACCAGGTGGTTGAGACACATAAACTTCTTCTGTGATTGTCCCATATAGAAAAGCACTTTTGACATCCATTTGATACACCACAAAGTCTTTATATGAAGCATAAGCCAGAAATAATCTAATGGCCTCTATCCTTGCCACATGTGCAAATACTTCATCATAGTCAATGCCTTCTTGTTGATTGTATCCTTGTGCTACTAATCTTGCGTTATTTCTGATAACTATGCCTCTTTCATCTCTTTTGCATCTAAAAACCCATTTAGTTCCAATCACCCTTTGCCCATTTAGTAAATCAACCAAGGTCCATACTTCTTGTAGTTTGAATTTCAGAAGCTCATCTTGCATTGCTTCCACCCAGCTTGGCTCTTGTAAGGCTTTATAAGTATTTTTGGGTTCTATTTGAGATAGAAAACAGGCAAACAAGAAATTTTGCAGATCTTTGTGACTGTTTCTTTGATGAAGAGATCTTGCAAAGAAACTTTGATGTTGTAGATCTTTCTGCTCTTTAGTCATTCTTCTTGTTGAACAGATGATGTTGGATCACTGAGAATTTGATCTTTGGGATGAGTCTTATGAACTCTTGTGGTAGTTGTAGGACTAGCAGGAACATTGAGTTCCATGTTACTAATGTTAGCATCTGCTCCAAACAATTTACCATCAAGAGCTTCATCATCTGTATCATAGTAAATGTTCTCTAGAGGAGGCATGTTTGGATCATCAGGATAGGTTGGATTAGCAAAAGACCTACCCTGAATGTCCAAAGATGGAAACTTTGGTGAAAAAGTAGAGTCAATAGGCTTGGCAGCATAATTGATTGAAGCAGTAGTTGTTTCTTTTGGCCTAGCAGTAGAGTCTACTAAGTCAGCGGTAAAGTCTTTTGGTGTAGTAGTAGTCTGCTTTGGCCTTGTTGTAGAGACATCTTCAACAACTTTAGGTGCTTCATTGGTTACCTTTTCAGCATCAACAAGTATCTCAATGCCTTCTTCTGTTTCCTTAGGTTTCTCATGAGTAATAACATCTTCTTGTGAACTTTGAACCTTCTGGAAGGTAGTAAAGTTGGACCAATCTTCAATTTCTAAACCAAAACAAATTCTTCTTGAGTTTTGTTAGTGTCTACACTTGCAATAACTGGCTCATAATTCATAGTCTTGGTAAGAATATCAATATTAAACAACCATTGTGGTCCTTTCCCTTCAGCATTAGATGTGTTCTCACTAAACTTCATGTGCAAATTCTCCTCTACATGTTTGGTTCTCTTGTTGTAAACCCTGAAAGCTTTACTGTTTACAGAGTAACCAACAAAATATCCTTCATCTGCTTTCTCTTCAAACTTGCCTAACTGATCCTTAGTGTTCAAGATAGTAACAGGACCTCCAAATAGTTTAAGGAAATCAATCATTGGTTTCTTTCCATGAAATAACTCATTTGGAGTCTTGTTGTGAGGCTTAACTACCTTGCTTCTGTTTTGCACAAAACATGCACTGTTTACAGCTTCAGCCCAAAAAGGTATAGGTAATTTAGAATCAGATAACATTGTTCTTGCAGCCTCAATCAGTGTCCTGTTTCTTCTTTCTGCAACACCATTCTGTTGTGGAGTTCTTGCAACACTATACTGTCTTAGAATACCCTTGCCCACACATAATTGATTCATCACACTATTCTTGAACTTAGTTCCATTGTCACATCTGATTATCTTCACCTTATGGTTATTCAGATTTTCAACTCTAGTTATGAATGCCTTGAGAATCTCTGGAGTTTCATCTTTAGTAGCTAGAAAGAACACCCAAGTAAACCTACTAAAGTCATCTATGACAACTAGGCAATATGACTTCTTGTTCAAACTATTCACAAAAACAGGCCCAAATAAATCCATGTGAAGTAAATGTAAGGGCTTGGTAATTGTGTTCACTGTCGTGGACTTGAATGAAACTCTGTGCTGTTTACCCTTTTGACATGCAACACAAGTTTCACAATTTTCAAACATCTTTGTAGGCATCCCTTTCACAAGATTTCCTTTCACTAACTTGTTCATGGTCTTGAAATTCAGATGTCCAAGTCTTCTATGCCATAATTTGGACTCATCAAGAGTGGCCTTTGCAATTAGACAAGTCAAAGCTCTTTTGGGAACAATGTTCTTAATATGGTCACTGTATATATTTTCAGTTCTAGGGAGTTTCAATAGCACAAATTTATCATCTGGCAACTGAAAATCAGGAGAAAGGATCATACATTCATTGTCTGTAAAAAGAACAAAGTTATTTTTGTCACACATTTGTGAGACACTAAAGAGGTTAAACTTAAGCCCTTTCAAAAGAAACACCTTCTCAAAGTCCAAATTCCCTGTTTTTAGTGTACCTCTGCCAATTATCTTTCCACCATTTGGATCATTCCCAAAACCAACATAACCACCTTCAAAAGCCTCAAATTCTTCAAGTTGAGACTCATTACCTGTCATGTGTCCAGAGCATCCACTATCAACTATAACAATATCTTTTAGCTCATCCTGTAGATTGCCCTGCACATGAAAATAAAGAAATTAGTTTCTCTTGGGGACCTAAGCCATTACTGATTTGGATCTGCCTTGTGCATCAACATAGTCAAATATCTTTAAGTCTATTGATGCACTATTGTTTTTGGAAACATTATTTGAAACGGTTGATTAAGGTTTCCAAGTCCAGCAAGCTAAGGCCTTAACAGCATAAAAATGATTTCCAACACTGTATTTGTTAAAACTTTTGACCCAGAAGTAGAAAGTTTTGTACTAGCAGCAGAGTGCTTACTAGCAGCAGAGCCAGCAATAGAACCAGTTGTGGTTTTAAAAGCACTATTTGATTTAGCAACAAAAATAGATCTAGTTGCACCAGATCTTAACAGCACAGCCCTTGGAATCATATTTCTATTTGGATGAGGGTGACTATTTTTTGAAACATATTTATGATTCAACCTTGAGTATTGATTCCAAACTGGCTTTTGGTGGTTTTTACAACTATTTATCAAATGCTCAAAGCTACCACATTTATAACAAGCCTTCTTCTTTAATTGAACCTCATTACCTAACTTATTTGAAACTAGGTTATTAAAGTTTCTCTGATTACCCCTAGGCTTATTATAAAACCTATTCATCTGTTCTCTAGGTATCTCATTATATTCTACCATTTTCCTAGAGATGTTCTTACCCAACACAGGTCTCACAAACTTAACCTGTTCAACTTTAGGTTCAATTTTTACAGGAATTTCTCCCTTTTTCACACTTTGTTTTAGTTCAACCTGTTCCACATCACTATCTGAATTCCAGTCTTCAATAATAGGAGTATCAGGAAATTTTCTAACTTCAACCTTAGGTATTTCTATGACACTAGTACTAGGTTCACCTACAGGTTTTTCCATGTCTAACTCACTTATAAAAGACAGTTCTTTTCCTGGTGGAGCATAGGCACTCTTAACTGGAGGAGCAACTTCATTATAGCCTATTCCACTTCCTTTTCTCATTAAAGTACTCTCAATTGATTTATTAACCAAATCAGAAGCATATTGTTGTTTATTTACTCTTACTATATGTTTATCTTTATCAGCAAGAGCTGCATCCCTATCTTTTTCTGCTTCTTCTAACTTATTCTTCAGCAATTCAATCTCACTGTTTTTCTTATAGATCTCAACATCCTGTTGGTTAATTCTATCCACATATTCTAGCTCACACTGTTTAAGATATTCTAGTCTTCTTTCCACATTTTGAATACCTATTTTGTAACCTAAGTTATCAAGTTTTAGGTGTTCAACTTCTTTTATAAGGCTTTCATTCCTAGACTTAAGTTCTTCTACAGTGTCAGCACATGATTTAAAAGAACACACAGATAGATCAGAATCATTAGATACCTCAGAGTCAGATCCAGAAGATGATGATGCATAGGCCATAAGTGCAAAGTTATGCACTTTAGACTTGACTTGCGTCACCGGAGAGTAATTGGGTTCTTCCTCAGCCATGTCACTTCAATCATAATCCCCCAACCCATCATAAGACACCAATGCAGTTGTGGTATTCTTTGATTCTTCAGAGGTCTTTTTTGGAGTTTCAGCATTCTTCTTTGGAGCCCTACATTCTCTGGCAAAGTGGCCTCTCCTGTTGCAATTGTAGCACTCCATCTTTGACTTATGAAAACCCAGATTTTCTTTAGCCCTGTACTTGACTTCTCTTCCTGTCCTCTTCAAGAATTTTCTTGCTCTTAAGGTCAACATAGCCATCTGCCATTTAAGATCAATTTCTTTAAGATCATCAAGATCAATATGATCCATATCTTGATTTAGAACCTGTGACCTTGTGTTGGTTGTCAGATCAGCTAAGAATGCACACATGGTAGCATCACTAATGGAATTATTATCAGTAGAACCAGCAGCAGATCCATCAGATGTAGCAGTAGATACCCCATAAGCAGTAGAGTGGGATTCTTGAGATCCTTTAGACTTTGAGGACACAAATGCAAGATTTTGAGTTGCAGAAGATTAAGTAGTTGAAGAAGTCAGCTTAGGTTCATACACCTTCAAATTGTTGTAGAGGCTTTCTAACTTCATAGTTTCAAAATCAGGGTTATTCCTCCAAACAACTGTATGCATGCTCCATTCAGGTGCTAGACTTCTGAGAAACTTAAGGTTTACATCTTCTTGAGGAACAACATAACCAACAAGCTTTAAGTGACTAACAAGTTGATTAAGCCTGTTGTATGTACCATCAAGCTTTTCTCCACTTGTAGCAGAAAAGTTCTCAAACTGATGCTTCAACATATTGTTCCTTGACTTCTTAGTAGCATCATTACCTCCAAATCTGAATTCCACAGCATCCATCAAAGCTTTTGCAGTCTCACAGCCATCAAAGTCCAATTGAAATTCATTCGGTATCCCCATCAAGAGAATACTATGTGCCTTGATCTCCATTTTTCTCACTAAGTTTTCTTCTGCAGATTTGATAGGTATCTCTTTCCAATCAGGACCTTTTTGTGGTAGAGAGTCACCATTCACAATCACATTCCACATGTTGAAGTCAATCATGCGAATGTACTGTCTAATCCTCATCTTCCATAGCTCATACTCTCCAGGCTTGAGCATGGGAACCTTTGAAGCAGTTACCATGTGTGTGTTGTCACCCATCTTCAGCAATTGATTTGGAACAGTTAACTTGTAAGGAACAATTATTCTTGATTACAACTTCTAGATCACAAGCTCTGATACTACTTGTTGATCCCAGTTGAGCAAACGATCTTATAGAATTTGACTTGAATAAACACTTTAAGCTCTGATACTACTGGTTGGATGAGTAACTTTGTAGGAAGATTAAAGGGATTGCATGTGCTTGTAGGAAATTTCACATATGTTACCGACTTTGTGATTGTAGAAGATATTCGTCCGGTTATAGATAGTTGCCTAACTCAAGTTGTGTTTGAAAATCCATTCATTGAAACCTCAAAAATGAGTTATGACACATCTTTAGGGATAGTTAGATTCAAGGACAAAACCGATGAAGTAGCCTACCAAATTCCATATAAGATAGATCAATACCGACTTTTATCTGATCTTGAGAAAGAGCACAAGCAAGCGGTTTTGTTGATCCCAGTTGAGCAAACGATCTTATAGAAGTTGACTTGAATAAACACTTTAAGCTATAACGCGGAATATTAAAGCTTAACTTAAGAAGTACAGTTTTAATCACTATCAACACTTCAATATATTTATCATACGAGCACTCAACAATGCTAGGGTTTTACAACCTTGAAGTGAAACGAGAATAAAGTAATACGTACCTACTCTAACCCTAGGCACCTCCTTTTATAGGCCAAGGAGTCCTATTAGGTTTACAATAACTTTCTACACAAGATAAGATCTTCCTAAACGTATAAGATATATACACAATCTATTCTATAATTATCCATTCGTGTATACAAGTTTATCTCTTTAGCAGTAGATTCTTCAGCAGCAGTTTCTCTTAGCAGCAGTTTGATAATACTACCAGCATATTCATTATACTTAGCAGCAGATTCTCATCAGTAGTAGTTTGACACTTAGTTAAATTCTAAGTAGTAGAATCTCAAAACCCAACAATCACATGTTAGAAACTATGAACACCACAATAAAGATAGTTTCTAGGACCGTTTTGGACTCCTGGTTGTTTAGACCATGATCTAGGATTAATCAATAAGCATAGAATAACAATGATAAACATATATAGAATGCACAACGGAATATCAAACATATCATTGTTATTAGTAACAAGACTTCGTCATCATCTCTACTCTACTACAATCTCCAACACAGCCCCAATCCTAGACGATCAACTCTAGGACATGTTATCTAAACACAAAACAAGGAATCAATGATCCTTAAGGCTAAAACTACCCTAGGTGTTTTCCCATAAAACACCTATACACACGCTTTTCCTGGACTTTACATTGTGACACACGAATGAATAAAACCTGTACCCTATGTCTCTTTATGTAATAGAGACATTAGGGTTTACAAAATACTACAAAGGACTATAATGCAAAAACTTCTTTGTAAAGCAAGTCATTGTCTTTTACAGTTCCTTCATTCTTCACTTTGTCTTCTTTAGTCCTTCATCTTTCACATGTTTTGTCTTATCAACTCAAGTATAATTCCCAACAGGTTTACTATAGGAATGATGAGGATAGACGTAGAGGAGTAGACCATGTAATGAGAAAAATACTAGGCTTCTACCACTGGTACAAAAAGTTGTATTGGTCACGCTAGAAATGTGTGACGATATGCATATAGTCACACACGTTTTTCTCGTTTTGTGTCACCAAAGGTCCCGCCACCGTAGGTGGCATATGGTCACATTGTTGAGTTCGTGGCCTTTTCCATCTAAAAAGAGTGACCAAAACCCCGAATATGTGTGACAAATTAGGCACAAGTTTTGTTGGATTAGTCATAATCAATGGCCATAAACACTTTATAGTCACACGAATGTTTTTTGAGAGTAACTATTGTTCGTCCTTTGGCCATACAAATATATAATATATGTTACATTTGAGATGATTTATTCTATTAAATGTGTATTTTGTGTGACTATTTCCTGTCCTGTGGCCACATGAATATTTAATAAATGTGACGTTTGTGATGATTTAGTCACACAATGGGTGTTGTTTTTTTGGAGTTAGTCACATACAATTAAGGAAACAGTGGCCAAAAGTGTTAATAAGTGTCACCATATGCTGTTTAAAGTGAAGAAATGTTTATTTTGTGTGACTATTGATCATCCAATGGCCACGTGAATTTTATGTTTGTGTGGCCTTTTGTAATATTTAGTCACACAATGCATGTTTGTTTTGGGTATTTAGTCACATAAAATTAAGCAAACAGTGGCCAAAAGTGTTAATAAGTGTGACCATATGCTGTTTAAAGTGAAGAAATGTGTATTTTGTGTGACTATTGATCATCCAATGGTCACGTGAATTTTATGTTTGTGTGGCCTTTTGTTATATTTAGTCACACAATGCATGTTTGTTTTGGGTATATAGTCACATACAATTAAGCAAACAGTGGCCAAAAGTGATAATAAACGTGACCATATGTTGTTTAAAATGAAGAAATGTGTATTTTGTGTGACTATTGATCATCCAATGGCCACATGAATTTTATGTTTGTGTGGCCTTTTGTAATATTTAATCACACAACGAATAAAGCAAATAGTGACCAAAACAGTTAATAAGTGTGACTATATACATCTTTTAGTCACATTTAAGAAATAAATATACATCAAAACAAATTCAAATATATTTCAAAACAAATTCAAATACAATAAAATTGTAAATATAAAATTCGTATATAACTCTATACCCTAGGACCTCCTTTTATACACCAAGGAGTCCTAGTCGGCTTACAATACTTGCCTAAGTATCTATTATCTTTTTCATAAACAACTAATACATATCATACAAGCAATACTAACTATATGAAACAACAATACTAACTTATAACTAACAGTTGTAACTAATACACTAGCAGCATTAACTTCGAGTAGTCTTAACTTTATACTAGTAGTACTAACAGCAGTACTAATCTCATCATCTGGATATTCTCCGTCTCTGTTTTAAGTAGAAAAGACAAAAGTTAGAAGCACATACAAATATAGTAATATACAATACCCATTTTAGAGATTAGAAAAAATTTACCAACAGCCAACGGAAAAAGCGGTCTGATGTGTCATCTGTATTCAAATACCCATTTTGCTGTAGTTGTAGAACAAAACGAGCAGAAAGTTTAGTGTTATTAATCTATATGACTTTAACCGGGATCGCAAACAGTCACAGTGATATGGTTAGAAGTTACAGTATTAATAAGCGTGACTATATGCTGTTTAAAATGAAGAAATGTGTATTTTGTGTGACTATTGATCATCCAATGGCCACATGAATTTTATGTTTGTGTGGCCTTTTGTAATATTTAGTCACACAACGAATAAAGCAAATAGTTACCAAAACTGTTAATAAGTGTGACTATATACATCTTTTAGTTACATTTAAGAAATAAATATATATCAAAACAAATTCAAATATATTTCAAAACAAATTCAAATACAATAAAATTGTAAATATAAAATTCGTATATAACTCTATACCCTAGGACCTCCTTTTATACACCAAGGAGTCCTAGTCGGCTTACAATACTTGCCTAAGTATCTATAATCTTTTTCATAAAAAACTAATACATATCATACAAGCAATACTAACTATATAAAACAACAATACTAACTTATAACTAACAGTTGTAACTAATACACTAGCAGCATTAACTTCGAGCAATCTTAACTTTGTACTAGCAGTACTAACAACAGTACTAATCTCATCATCTGGATATTCTCCGTCTCTGTTTTAAGTAGAAAAGACAAAAGTTAGAAGCACATACAAATATAGTAATATACAATACCCATTTTAGAGATTAGAAAAAAATTTACCAACAGCCGACGGAAAAGGCGATCTGATGTGTCATCTGTATTCAAATACCCATTTTGCTGCAGTTGTAGAACAAAACGAGCAGACAGTTTAGTGTTATTAATCTATATGACTTTAACCAGGATCGCAAACAGTCACAATGATATAGTTAGAAGTTACAGTATTACGAAATGCAAAAAAACATGCACCAGTCCAGAATAGCACCTAAAACCTACAATGGTACAAATGGTTAGTAAACCAACTTGGTATACCTTATATTGGAATTCTTTTTTCTGCTTCAGAAGATTCAAATGCATTGCCCTGATCCCAGCTGGCAGCAGGATGGTTAGCTACCTGTTCCATTAAACAAGTTAGGACCCCAGAATGCTGACTTGAAGAAGGGGCTTTCTTAGAAGAATTCCCACTTACACTGAGTTATAACCATAAATTGAGTTTGAAAGTATTATAAATATAGAGCCTAAGAAAAACGCCATTAGTTTTACCTGTGAATAATAATCGTCTATTTGTTCCTCTATCTGGTAACGTAACTCATCCTATAAACAGATGTTATGAACTGTAAGAAACCAAGGCACTAATAACGCTGCATAATATAAGATCTGCCAACCATGAAACAATAAAAATATACATGGGTTGGCTTTGGTGACTGAGATGGAGCATACCCACGCCTCAATTTAATTCCAGTCCCTCGAAAATGAACTGTGCCAGAAAATCCAGATGAGGGAATTTTTAGCCAGGCATCCTATGTATCATCCTCACCCGTGAAATAGCATGTATCCCCTGCAAGAAACAAGTAACGTGCTTAATGCTAACCTAAAAGACGATAAAATTAGATGTCCCAAATATAAGTTTAGCATCAAAAACCAACATACCGGGGCAGAGCCTTGCATATCAACTCGGGCAACAAATAATCCAGATGGTTGAAATGTTCTGCAGTGCCAAACTTGGAACGAATAAATGTCATACACATTACCAAACAAGCAAATCACTAACATTTGGTACAAATGAAACAGTTTCACAAAAAGCAACCATATTTGAGTTAATTTCCTATATAACAGATGCTATGTTAATCTTTTAATAGATCACTTACGCGACTGCGATAAGCAAACTCCAACTGTTCAGCAACATCCTCCCGAAGTTGAAACCAATCAAGACTCCCTTTATGAGCAAAATAGTGGCCTCTTAGAACACGTCGATTGTCTCCATTCTAATAAACAGGAAAACTATGTCGTCTTAATAAGTCTACCTACAACGATTACCACCACACGAATTTATAATCAAAAACATGTTTTAGGCTAGTTTTAATCCATGAAAATCAATATAAATTGTTTTATATTCGATTACACATTGAAGAAAGTATAAATTAAATATGTGTTTGAGCATATCCATTATCAGAGTAGGATAGGTGAGATGAGGGTGATGGTGGCTCGACTGTGTTGGTGGTGGATGTGGTGGTTATCTTGAACCAAACAACCGAAGCATACAAACTCTCCCATACAGTTCCCTTGTCTTGATGACGGTGATGGCGTGGAAGAGCGATGGTTGGTGGAACGATGGCGAGATAAGGAGGTGAACTGTGGTAGTGGTGTGAGTCGGTTCTAGAGAGAAGGAGAATAGATGAATAGATAGAAGATAGATCTGACTAGTGTAAGTGTTAGTGTTTTGACTTTGGGGAAAAAGGGGCGGGATCTTTAGCGGGAGATTGAAATTTTTGGGGAAAAATTATGGGCGGATCTTGAGCGCCTGATTAAAATTTTGGAGATTGAAAGCCTATCAAATGAGCTCGAAATGTTTAATGAGTTGAGCTCAATCTTATATAAGTTTGACTCGAGTTATTGTTGAGTTCTTGAGCTTGTAAGTAATAAAAAATATGTTTTTTTATAATTATACTAAGTGTAAATATTTATTTATGAATGTATCAAGCTTTTCGAGCTGAAGTCGAACCGAATTCAATTCTTAGGTTTTATTATATTTCAATTTTAATTTGTGTCAGAAAACACATCTTTACAGATAAATCGAGCTTTTCGAGTCAAGCTCAAGCCGAGTTCAAACTTTCTCGATCCCGGATAACATGATCTGGAGGTCCCTGGATACTTGCTTCTTAGGGTCTGTGACAAACGGTATACACCTATCAAGCCAGTGCAACCCATGCATGACCAGTATGATAATGGCTAATTCACATGGGTCATGGGTCATGTGCATTAGGTAATTATCACTGGTCACATTCATTAATATGGGTATTTGACATCATATGGGTCATATGCATTGGGTTATAGTTGCTTAGAGTGTCATGTTACGACACATCCATGATTGTTGACAATTGGTAATTAACATGGGTCATGGGTAACGTGCATTGGGTTATAGTGGCTTTTAGTGTAATGGAAACCATGCATGACCGGTGATAATGGCTAATTCACATGGGTCATGGGTCATGTGCATTTGGTAATTATCACTGGTCACATTCATTAATATGGGTATTTGACATCATATGGGTCATATGCATTGGGTTATAGTTGCTTAGGGTGTCATGTTACGACACATCCATGACTGTTGACAATTGGTAATTCAGATGGGTCATGAGTAACGTGCATTGGGTTATAGTGGCTTTTAGTATAATGGAAACCATGCATGACCGGTGATAATGGCTAATTCACATGGGTCATGGGTTATGTGCATTAGGTAATTATCACTGGTCAGTGGTCACATTCATTAATATGGGTATTTGACATCATATGGGTTATATGCATTGGGTTATAGTTGCTTAGAGTGTCATGTTACGACACATCCATGACTGTTGACAATTGGTAATTAACATGGGTCATGGGTAACGTGCATTGGGTTATAGTGGCTTTTAGTGTAATGGAAACCATGCGTGACTGGTGATAATGGCTAATTCACATGGGTCATGGGTCATGTGCATTAGCTAATTATCACTGGTCACATTCATTAATATGGGTATTTGACATCTGTGGAAAACTAGAAGGGGGGGGGGGGTTGAATAGTTTTACGTCAATTTGTATTTTAAAAACTTTGACAAAAACTTCGATTCTTATTTATGTGAATTTCAACACTTGTACAACACAAACAATTTAATCTAACTAACTAAACAATTATAACGTAAATATGAAAGTAAAGAAAAGATAGAGATAGAGGGATCAAACCACAACACACGGTATTTATAGTGGTTCGGCTACGAAGCACCTCTTCGCCCTACTCCACTCCTCGAGTCACCTACTCGAGAGTTTTTCTTCACTATGTCAACAAACTCCCTTTTGGCGGAGAAACCTTAAACAACTTTCGCTTACGCCAATTAACGACACTAAGCTAGATGTCGAGTCCTAATAGTAGCGAGAACCAATCTCACACCACTACACACCTTCTTCACAACATATACACACCACTACTACTTCACAACTACACATTACTTCTACTACACACCACAACTTCTTCAATACTAGATTTACAAACCCACCTAGATCTACCAATTACAATCACTACACAACTTTACAATAAATACAAGCTACACAACTAATCTTCAATACTTCTTGATTTAAAATGAAAGGAGTATTCTTCTCTTGCACTTTGAATAATGAGGGATTAGATCACTTGAAACAAAAACTAATACGTTTATGATCAAAGGATTTAGAAAGGTGTTTTGAGAGAATTAGAACAGAAAGTTTTAGTGAAAAAGGTGAAGAAAAAATTCAGATTTGAACCAGTATTTATAGGCAAAGAATTCTGACAGAGGAGCGTATGCCGGCCCCCTTAATTGTGTGTCGGCCCCCTTAAAATTAAGGGGCCGCCCCTTATAATTAAGGGGGCTGCCCACTGTAATGGCCTGAATTTTTTGTCCTTTCTAGGGAAAGTATATTTGGTGAAAATTTAACCGAATTTGGTTAAAAATTTGAATTCATTTAATTATTATGAAATAAGCATTTTCCTTTAATTACCAAAAATGTTTTTCTTAAATATATAAAATGTTTATACCATTTTATATAATTTGTAATTTGTAAATAAACCTTACTTTGATCATAAAATGTATTAGGCACTTGTTTATTCATACCTTAAGTGAATTAGTTGGATAGAATGATATTTTGTCACTAAATACTTATTTACTTAATGATTTTACGTTTAATGATTTTACATTTTGTGATCGTCAAAACATAGGGATATCGAGAAATATTAATAACGTTTTTACGCATTATTTATATCAACAATCTCCCCCTTTTTGATGATTACAAAATCTTAACTCATTAAATCAAAAATTATTATATATGCAAGTATTTAGTGAGTTTATATCACTTCTCCCCCTTTTTGTGAACATCAAAAAGGTTTATCCCGACGTCGGATGAGCTCCCCCTTAATGTGTACTCCCCCTCGTTTTAAGGTTACAAGACAATTCGAGATATGGAAAGCTTGCAAAAATATTTAGAACATACAATATATATGCATGCAACAAATATATATATAAATAAAAAAGGCAATATAAGCATGGAAGAAAACACTTCAATAAATTGATGAAAATACAAACAACATGCATCCAAGATGCATGAACAATATAACTAATAAACTAAAGCCATAAGGGCTTACAAGCAACCAAAACTCTAATAGAAATGTTTTTCCTAGAGCTTGTCATCAAAATGGTTTAAATAATTTTATTTTCCAACCATGAGCCATTCTTATTGTGGAAAACTAGAAGGGGGGTTGAATAGTTTTACGTCTTTTTAATTCGTTATAAAATTAGTTTTAGTGTTTACTTAGCTTTTAAAAACTTAGATTCGATAATATGTGATCTCAAGTCTTGTACGATATAAACAATTAACACTACACAATATATTACAATGATAAGTAATGAAATAAGTAAGAGATGGAAAGATCGAACCGCGAGACAAGAGATTTTTAGTGGTTCGGCTACAAGGACACCTTCCTTGCCCTACTCCACTCCCCGAGCACCTAACTCGAGAGTTTTCTTCACTATATCAACAAGCTCCCTTATGGCGGAGAAAACCGTACACACCAATTTACACACCACTTTTCACACCACAACTTCGTCACACCTAAGTCACAACTTCTACACAACTTCTTCAAATCTATCTACTTCACAACTAACTACTCCATACCTATCTTCTTCACACCAATCTAGTTCCTAGCTTTTCTTCTTCACACCAAGCTACTAACTAATCACACAATCTATATCTAACACAACTATCTACAATCAAATATTCACAACAATCTTCACAAAGAATAATGTAAATGATCTTTGATGATGCACCAACAACTTGGATGTGGAGATCACAACAAGTTGTAATACTTCTTGTCTTGAGGGATAGAAGTATTCTTCTCTTGAACTTAAGAGGATGAAGGTTGGATCACTTTGAAACAAAGAATTATACACTTATGATCAAAGGATAAGAGAATAGAGATTTGGATCTAGATCAGAAAGTTTAGAAGTGCAAAAGGTGAGGAAAATGTGTGAACTGATCCAGTATTTATAGGGGAGAAAAACACTGTTCTGGATTGTGGCCGGTCCCCTTAATTAGTGGCCAGTCCCCTTAATGATTAAGGGGGCCGCCTAAGGAATTAAAGGGGCCGCCCCTTCAGAACGTTGGTTTTTCTTGTCTTTTAGTGGGAAATATTTTTCTGGATAGAATTTGCCATTTTTGGTTGGAAATTTGAAATCATATATTTATAATGAATTAAACATATTCTTTTAATTCCAAAAGTAATTTTGTAAAAGATATAAGATGTTTAATACATTTTATAAAAATTCTAGTGATTAGAAAAATTTCCTTTGATCATGAAATGTAATAAACCCTTTGTTTATTCATACCTTAAGTGATATGGAAGCAAAGACAAATATTAAGCACTAAAAACTTGTTTACGTCATAAGTTTTAGGTTAATGAGTTTATGCTTTGTAATTATCAAAACATAGAGACATTGTTAATATGCTAACAATGTTTTAAGACCTTATTTATGTCAACACTTATTTTGGGAGGAGCAATGTTGTAGGTGGAGATGATGGAGTTGATGGAGGTGTGTTTGATGTTGATGGAGGTGGAGGTGTGGTTGATGTTGGTGGTGGAGGTGTGGATGTTGTTGGTTGAGGTTGAGGGAACAAGCTTTCAAGGTATGAAAACATGTAGTGGATTTCATCTCTTAAGCCAAAGATGATGGTGCGATTATGGATGCAACAAAGGCAAGTGTCACCATGAGCTTCAAGCAAGCTCCATGGGATGGGATTGAAGTTTGGTGGATTGAGTGGTGATGGTGAAACTTGTGCATCAAGAGGTGTGATGGGTGATAATGAAAGACTGATGTCTAAGGTTGCATTTTCAAGAGGTGGTGGTGGTCGAATTCTTGGTGGAGGTGATAGGTGAGTGTTGATGTAGTCATTGATGGATGATGATAATGGTATGGAAGAGGTGGAGGTTCCATGAGTTGATGGTGTTTTGGAAGGTGCATTGGGAGCACTAGGAGATGAGCATTGAGAAGGTGGTGATGGAGGGGTATTATCATCATTTGTGAGATCAATGAAAAGTTGTTTTGGTGGTATGATAACAAGCTTTTGTTTCTTGGCTTTGTTGGAGGTGGTTTTTGCAGATGACATGATGAATTGGTTGAGGTTGATGAATATGATGATGATGGAGTGTGTATGAAAGGTGTATAAGGGTTATATAGCATGGAATCGTGTTTAGAAGTGGAATTTTAGTTTTTAAGGGAAATGGTAGCTGGGACTATCAAAAGGAGTCACAGGTTGCAAAAGAAAACAGTGTAAAAACTGTTCCAGGTGGCCGGTCCTCTTAATTCATGGCCGGCCCCCTTAAAATTAAAGGGGCCGCCCTTGTTAATTAAGGGGGCCGCCCATCTGGTAAAATCCCAGACGACCAAATTTCAATTTTTTTTTTAAAAATGGTTTATTTTGGTTTTGTGTTTGCAGCAAGCTCTATTGGAACATTTTATTTTAGTTTTGGTCTATTAGAGAGGCATATATAATCATACACTAATCATGCAAACATAGGTCAAAAGCAAATATAAAAACATGCATACATGTAGAGCAATTAATAATAATAAGTGAACAATAATACAGTTCAAATGTATCTAAAAACATAGCAACAAATATTAATTTCCGAATATATATCGGAAATATAGCACACAAGAAACAATTATTCAATAAAAGCAACACACTAATAGTTCAACAAACATGATCATCCAAAGCAAATAATAAGACCCCCATCACTTCTTCTTCTTGAATAATCCTCCAATCGTCTTAGCAATGGACTTGAAGCCACCTCGCATCTCCTCACGTATCCTTCGGTTTTGATTGAGCAAATCGGTTTGTCGCTCAAATAGTATTTGGTTAGTTTGAGAGGAAGGATATGGCACTTGGTAATCTTCTTCTTCAAGTTCTTCCAAGTCTTTAAGAAACGTATCAGGAGAGGGAGCACGATGAATAAATTCATCCTCTTCGTCATCCTCTCGACGAGATGATGAGCCATGGAAACTATGACGACGAGATTTACCCTTATCACTACGAGGTTTACGGGTTTGTTTAAGAACGAGAGGATGTAAGGTCGGATAGATGGACTCATAGATACTACCATCAAGATCGGGATAGTGTTCGATAACATGATGATATAGACGAGTGAGGAACATTCCATACGGAAGATTGGCTTTAGGAGTAGCTCTTGCACGTTCAATGCGCTTGATAAAGAAATAAACCAAATTGTAATGTTGTTCGGCAACCATACAATACAACATATGAGCGAGGCTAGCCGGGAGATGGTCACGGTGGCCTCCGGTACTAAACGCATTCTCACGAATGAGTTCTTCCCAATGCTTCATGTCGGGGCTTAGTTCTTTGAGTAGAATTTGGTTTTCGGAAATATCGACATTTTTGGATTTGATTTTTCGAGTGGTAGTTTCACGAGTTAAACCAAGCATTTGACGAATTTCGAGTGGAGAAGGGATTTTGGAGAAATAAGGACCAAACGTTGGACGAGAATATTGAAGAGAACCAAGAGCCCATTCGTTTGAGAAAACGGATTGACCGATGAAGGGAATTTGGAGGATTTGACCAAATTGTGCAAGCGTTAGAGTAATGAATTCATGTTGGATCATGAATGATATGAAAATAGAGCCAAAATCATTGGTTTGGACCTTGACTTGGCTATAGAAGTCGAGAATAAAGCGAGGAATAATGGGTTCATTTATTTTGAAGAGACATTCAAAACGGATATTTGTGAACATACGATCGATGAAATCGGATTGATAGTAAGTAGGATGTACGAAACGACCTTCATGAATATTTCTATCTTCAATTTGACGATAGAAATGAGCAATGGAAGGAGAGGTGGTGGGAAGTTGGGGGACTTTGGGAATATAGTTTTTGGTTAAAGAAATATCTTCGGTAATAACTTTGGGCATTTTCACCTAAACACAATAATAACAAAATAAAATTAAAATAAAGTTGACGTTAAAATATGATGCTTATATTTTTATGACATATGTGGAACGTAAACGTACTTCGACTCTAAAGACCTTTAACTTAAGAAGTAGTTTACCATGTTCCTTATTTTTATTTTTAACTTGTGTTAGATATATTTTACGATGTTTATCAAGTGGTTATGAGATAATCCAAACGCCCCTTTAAACATCTTAATATATCATGAAAATTTGCTAGATGTACATTTGATTGTATAACTAGCTATTTCTAACAAGTTTCTTATGCAAATGATTTGTTTCGAAAAGAATGGTTTATATTTTGACTCAAAAATACTATTTTTCTAGTTAAACCAAACGCTTCCTTATCTAGAAAAATTACTACCAAAATGTCAATATATATATATATATATATATATATATATATATATATATATATATATATATATATATATATATATATATATATCTTGACAACTCTAAAATGCTAGTTTTATACTCATATTAATGATGATGTATTGTAGAGGTTAGATTGAATAATTTTCGACACTATTTGGACATGATCCAAATACCCTCTTATTAAAAAAAAATATATATTTTTACTTCACTGAAAAATTTGTTTTTGTGATTAATAAGTTATAAAACCATAATGTGATATGTTTTAACAAGTTCTTGTAGCATTATTCAACAATGTATATAAACAAAATTTGAAAATGAGTGTATGAACTTTTTCAAAAATTTTCGACAAGAGGGTTTGTAATTATTAGTTTCTAGTGTTAATTATACATTCTAATCCTAAGGGAAGCATTTAGTTATGGAAATCATAGACTCAATTTGAAAGAAAAGATGAAATTGAAGAAATTGAAATAAAATGCTTAATCATGATTATGGCCAAATTAGATGAAATTAAAAGAAATGTGTTATGAAAAACTTACAATACTTGTTGCTAATCGTGTTATAAGTATTTGCCCTTTGTTAATTGACCTTGATATCAAGATTTGAGAATGGATTTTGGATGGTTTTGGGGTTTAAAGTTCGCACGAAGAGAATTACTTGACATTTTTATTTGACATTTCGTCAATTAAAATTTTCTTGATAATTTTGGATAAAATTAATCAAGCCGTCAAGTCGACGATGAGAGATGTGGAAGGTATTAATGTGTATATATATATATATATATATATATATATATATATATATATATATATATATATATATATATATATATATATATATAATATGGGTTTATAGGACGAGAAAAAGAGAGGGAGATAGATGCAAATGATGAGGGGAGTTTGTTTCATCCATAGATTTTTCGACTCATTTCTCTACATCAACATGAGTATATTTGAACATTAAAGTTCAAGAAGGCCAAAGGAGGGGAAAAGAAAAGGTTCGTAAACGAATAATTTTTAGTTCTAGAAAATCAACTAATGAGTTTTCTAGGTTATGAGAGCATATAATATGTATAATAATAATATGTATACGTATATATATATATATATATATATATATATATATATATATATATATATATATATATATATATATATATGTATGTATGTATGTATGTATGTATGTATGTATGTATGTATGTATGTATGTATGTATGTATGTATATGCTATATGATAATAAGTATATGTATATATATATAAGAAAAATAGCTAAGAGTAATTACAAAACAAGCTATAATAACAATAAACTAGATACTAGACTAAGCATGCAATCTTGATATGTAAATTTAAAAGAGATGTGTACCTTTTTGTCTTCAACAAGCAAATCTTCAAAGTCTTCAAGAGATTGCATGATTATGTGGAAGCGGATAGAAAACCAAGCTTGCCAAGGTATGACGAATTCATCTTGTTGGTCCCCATTGTCTCATTTGACCAAAGTTGTTTGGTCCAAAGACGTTATGCACTTGACTTGGGTGCATGTATGGTGGAATCATTCCCCAAGGATTGAAGTTCCACATTTGATGATTATTGTGAAAGTTTCATCTATTTTGGTTTATTCTAGTTTGATGAGTTTTAGACCTAGGATGAGGACTACTTGGTTTTCTAGGTGGTGGAGTTTTAGACCTTATTTTTGGCTTAAGGGGTTCTACTTCGGGTTTCAAAGATGATTTACAAAAGCTTTTAATTTCTTCATCACTTGAAATAGGTACTAATCTATCTTTGAAAAGTATATACTTTGGTTTTAACTCTATAGGTTTTAGTTCACTAGTTTCACCTTCAAACTTTACATTTTTAGATTTACTAGTTGATGCCTCCGTTGAGTCGTATCCTAAACCGGTTTTATCTTTGGCAATTCTTTGAGAGCTAATTATTTTACTAAGTGATTGACTACCATTTTCAAATTTCTCAAATCTAATAGTTTCTTCCTTAAGTTGTTTATTCTCATTTTTAACAACTAGACATTCTTTGCATTCTATAATACTTTCTTTTCCTTTTTCTAGATTTTGTAGTTTCATTTTTAATTCAAGTATTTCATCATTTAATTTATTGTTAGTATGTTTTAGTAGTTTATTTTTAGCTATGACTTTTTTGTCCTAGTTTGCATAATCTACTATATTCGCTATCTAAATCTTTTTCATCTAACAATAAGTTATCGTCACTATAGTATTCGGTTTCGGAACGTACCTCATCGGAAGACCTTTCTATGAGACATTTTTCTTCTTTTGTTGTGTCTTTTTCATCATTGTCACTATCACTCCATGCTCCTCCTACAAAGGCCTTGTGATTTTGACTTCTTGACAATTTCGGACATTCTCCAATAAAAAGGTTTGGATCTCCACACTTGAAGCACTTTCTTTCATTCTTGCTAATTTTGTCGTCCTTGTTTCTTTGGAATGTTTTTATTTCATCAAACGGTTGTATAACATATCTTCCTCGTCTTTTGAAGAATTTCTTGAAGTCTCTTACGGCCATGGCATACTCTTCATCTTCACTTTCGGAGTGTTGGGATTCTTGATTTGATGTGACAAAATAAATATAAGAATGAAACATGAAGGGCTAAAGTGACAAAGAGAGAAAGCTTCAAAGATATCAAGATACAGGAAATAATTTATTCTGTAGAAAAGATTTTATATTATTCGGTATTATCTCTTTGTGTAAACCCTAGCATTCTCTAGTATATAAAGAGACATAGGGTACGTAGTTTAATATGTCTTTCACAATGTAGTCGACTAAAGGGGTGTGTGTGTGTTCTAGGGCGTGTAAACTATAAACGCCTAGAACTAGTTAGAGTTAGTTCGTATCCTCTAAGGTCTGAGGTGTCTTAGATCCTTGTTACATTTAGGTAACACGTTATTATTCTGATCAAATAATAATTGGAGGTGATGATGGTGAAAAACTTTTGTGTCAATAACATATTGTTTTAATTATTCTGCTGCATATTGTCATTGTTATTGTTGAACCATAGTGCTCAAAACGGTCCAAGGAGTCTAACAAACTCCACACGGAGGTTGAGCATTATTCGTCACTAGAGTCCCTTTTTGCTTTCAATGCAATTGACTTGGTTTGCTCCCTTTTTCCTTTGACCATTTCAGAGTCTTTCTTTATTATCACCTCATACACTTTCAAGTTTCCAATTAGCTAGTCAAGTTGTAGAGTTGATAGATTCTTTGACTCCTCAATAGCCGTCACTTTAGCACGCCACTTCGGATGGAGAGCCCTAAGAAATTTCCTCACAAAATTCTTTCTAGAAAAATTCTCATCAAGTGCTTTTAAACTTGTGATTATAGTGTTAAATCTAGCAAAAGCATTATCAATTGATTCCTCTTCCGGAATCGTAAATTGTTCATATTGTTGTACAAGAAGATCTATTTTATTATCTTTGACTTGACTATTACCTTGGTGAGTGATTAGCAAAGAGTTCCAAATATCTTTTGTGGTTTTACACATAAAAATTCTTTCATATTCTTTGCGTGGTAACTCATTATAAATAATCATTTTAGCCTCATTGTTTTTAGCAAGTTTCTTTTTCAAATTATCGTTTTGTTTTTCAAAAGGTACAATTTCATCCCTTTTGGTTTCGGGATTATTTTGTATAGGAAGAAAATCACCATCAGTAATAACGTGCCAAAGATCTAGATCTTTTGATTTCACATAAGTTTCGAATCGATTTTTCCAATAAAGAAAACCATCATTTTCAAATAGTGGTGGTCTTTGCATAGATTGACCTTCTAAATATTTTTCAGATTCCATAGATCGTTTCAAGTTTTAAAATACGGTTTATTTTAAAAAATCTTGTTTAACGTAGCTCTGATGCCAATTGTGGAAAACTAGAAGGGGGGGGGGGGGGTTGAATAGTTTTACGTCAATTTGTATTTTAAAAACTTTGTTTTACAAAAACTTCGATTCTTATTTATGTGAATTTCAACACTTGTACAACACAAACAATTTAATCTAACTAACTAAACAATTATAACGTAAATATGAAAGTAAAGAAAAGATAGAGATAGAGAGATCAAACGACAACACCCGGTATTTATATTGGTTCGGCTACGAAGCACTTCTTCGCCATACTCCACTCCTCGAGTCACCTACTCGAGAGTTTTTCTTCACTATGCCAACAAACTCCCTTCCGACGGAGAAACCTTACACAACTTTCGCTTACACCAATTAACGACACTAAGCTAGATGTCGAGTCCTAATAGTAGCTAGAACCAATCTCACACCACTACACACCTTCTTCACAACTTATACACACCACTACTACTTCACAACTACACACTACTTCTACTACACACCACAACTTCTTCAATACTAGATTTACAAACCCACATAGATCTACCAATTACAATCACTACACAACTTTACAATAAATACAAGCTACACAACTAATCTTCAATACTTCTTGATTTGAAATGAAAGGAGTATTCTTCTCTTGCACTTTGAATAATGAGGGATTAGATCACTTGAAACAAAAACTAATATGTTTATGATCAAAGGATTTAGAAATGTGTTTTAAGAGAATTGGAACAGAAAGTTTTAGTGCAAAAGGTGAAGAAAAAATTCAGATTTGAACCAGTATTTATAGGCAAAGAATTCTGACAGAGGAGCGTATGCCAACCCCCTTAATTGTGTGCCGGCCCCCTTAAAATTAAGGGGGTCGCCAACTGTAACGGCCTGAATTTTTTGTCCTTTCTGGGGAAAGTTTATTTGGTGAAAATTTAACTGAATTTGGCTAAAATTTGGAATTCATTTAATTATTATGAAATAAATATTTTCCTTTAATTACCAAAACTGTTTTTCTTAAATATATAAAATGTTTATACCATTTTATATAATTTGTAATTTGTAAATAAACCTTCCTTTGATCATAAAATGTATTAGGCACTTGTTTATTCATACCTTAAGTGAATTAGTTGAATATAATGATATTTTGTCACTAAATACTTATTTACGTAATGATTTTACGTTTAATGATTTTACATTTTGTGATCGTCAAAACATAGGGATATCGAGAAATATTAATAACGTTTTTACGCATTATTTATATCAACAACATCATATGGGTCATATGCATTGGGTTATATTTGCTTAGAGTGTCATGTTACGACACATCCATGATTGTTGACAATTGGTAATTAACATGGGTCACGGGTAACGTGCATTGGGTTATAGTGGCTTTTAGTGTAATGGAAACCATGCATGAACGGTGATAATGGCTAATTCACATGGGTCATGGGTCATGTGTGTTAGGTTATCACTGGTCACATATTTGACATCGTAGGGGTCATATGCATTGGGTTATAGTTGCTTAGAGTATCGTGTTATGACAAACCGCTCAATCCGAAACCGAAAAAAACCCGAAACCGAAGAAACTGAAACCGAAAAAAACCAAAACCGGAAAAACCGCTTATCACGATTCGGTTTTGGTTTTTACTTTTAGATATCCGTGGTTAACCGAACCGAACCATATACAGTATAAATGTAGCTTTAATATATACTTATTAATTTTAAAACTTTTATTACTTTTTATACTTTTAGTTTTTATACTTTTAATACTTTTAATAATTTTTAAACTTATAATATATACAAAGAGTATCAAACACACTTCACTTATCAGTTTTAAAACTTTTACTACTTTTTATACTTTTAGTTTTTATACTTTTAATAATTTAAGTATGTAGATTGCATTTGTTTAGTACATAGTAATAATATATTTTTTTTTTGTTTGTTTAAAAAGGTTTAGTACATAGTTTTTAATGTAAGTATATACATTTAATTTGTTTAGTACATAGTATATACACTTACTTTTTTTTAATCTAAAGTATATACATTGAATCTTGTGCAATTAAGTATTTTGCCGTTTGAGTGGTGGATGAACAAATATAAATGCTTATAGTTAGGGTCAAGAGTTACACAGTATCTTCGTTTTCTTTCAAACTCTCAACCTAACCATCCCTATTAAAATGGCATTGCCACCTACACCATATGTTGTTGCTTCCACTCCTAAATTTCAACAATTAAAGCAAATCGCTTAGTCTGATGATCTTGACGATGTCTTCCTCCTGCTCTTCAGCAAACAATACACTGAAATTGATGGCTTAATTATGTTGCTAGGGCAAAAACGTGATCACCTAGATAATGAGATTAGGCACCTTGAAATGCTAATTGAAGAAGGGGAATGTTTTTGCCCTTTTCACGATGAAGGTGCTGATGGGTTGAGGTATATGAAGGAGACTTTGGCAACAAATACGAAAATTCTTGCCGGTCTAATTGGGTTTATGGATTTGGCACGTGAAGGGAGGGAAGAGAAGCAGCATCATCTGGCCTGGTTTGAGAAAGTCTAGGCTATTGTTGTGGTATCTTTTGGTCATCCCCTGTTTTTAGTTTCAATTGGTAGGGTATTTTAGTAATGGTTATGCTTTAAGTATGGTTAATATGTAATATGCTGCTAGCCTAGGCAATTTTTTTTATAGCCATTAGGCAATTTTTGTATCGGCAATGGAACCTTTCTGCAACGCTAGATAGATTTGTCCTGATAATTGAGACGTCTTCAATGTGATAATGATATAGTGTGTATTGTTCATGACAGGCCACACTCCTTCATTATCGTATTCAAGATGAGTGATGTTACTTAGACTCTATTCTTTACTCAACATTTGTATCATATTGACCTTTTATCCCATTTTAAACTACACGAGTCCTAAAATTAGTACATGTGTGCCGATTTGTACTAGGTGCCCACATTACTTGGTGGATGAATGGTTTAACTTTATAAATGAGTCTGGAATTTCAATATACCTTTCCCTTCTAAGTTCCCATACAGTTCCTTTTGTTTTTTCAAAAATCTAGCAATGCGCCTGGCGCAGGCCTTTGCTCAAAGGGAGTTGAAACGACAAAAGGAGCTGTAGTGGGAACTTAGAAGGGTTATGTATGTTGGTTTATTGCATTCCATTGTTTTTTATGATCTAAAACCAACCATCCACCAAGTAATGTGGCCATTGGAGTTCCAAGAACAAAGGTTGTTTCAAACACACCCTGAAATGCAACATTGACTGTTTTTTTCCACATCAGTTGACTGTTTTGGCCTTGGTCTTTGCACACCTGCATTTTTGGCCTTGGTACTGCAAATACTGTTTTTTTTCTCATGTTTGCACATATGAAAAAGTAATGTCATGACTTCACAATTTCATGCCTACAAGAAGGGTAACAAACACTATTTTTTTTTCTTCACTGTCAATTGACTACTTTTTGCAGTTTTGAAACTCTAACCAAGCATACCTTTTTCTCTATAAAAACCAAACACACCAAGCAAGCTCCCACAACCCCATTCTACCTACTGAAACAATGAGTTCCAAGAACAAAGGTTGTTTCAAACACACCCTGAATTGCAACATTATCTTTTATTTCATTTACACTGTATTTTTTTTTTTATTTTAATATCTTTTTTCTTTTTTTGCAGAAATCATTAACATTGACAGCAGTGACTCAAGTGACTCAAGTTCATTTCACATATCAAGCAGTTATGAAGATCCTCCAAATCCATGGGCAGACTACTTTCGAAAGGGATATTCTGGATGAGAGGGTTTAGGTGCTAGGCCTGCCCAATGCTAAGATTTGTGAAGACAAGGGTATAAAACCATGGGAACCAAAAATGCCCAAAGTTTGTTCAAAAGGGAAGGGTAACAAGAAAATGTATTAGTTTAGGAAGTACTTTATTTGAATAAACCTGTGTTAACCTGAATAAACATGTTGTAATCCTTTTGTACTACTTTATTTGACTTTATGAAGTCAATTTTATAATGTGTTTGTTATACCTCAATTTTATTTGACTTTATGTAATCCTTTTGCTTGTTCCCTTGTTGTACCATAATGCTTCTCACCTTATTCTTGATTTCTTTCTCAACAAAATCTAAATTCTTATTTCATCTATCAACCAAGTAACATCAAAAAAAGGTGTTGGATCTCTTTATTAATCAGGTCATAACAGTGTTGAAGTAAGTTTGCCAATTCAGGGAGTAAACATTGTCACAAACACAAATTTTACACAACTAATAACTAGATTAATACCATTATGTTTATTCTTACTATATTTTCTAACATTTGAACCACTTACAATGCTTATTACCATTTAAAGTTTAAAAATAAAATTATAGAATGTTTAGGAGCATTTAATGTGTAAAATTAAAATGATTACAATTAGGCACGAGTAATTAGTGCATTTCACATGCTAATGTGACGTTAAACTTGGTAAATTGCAATAATCTTTAATGTTTAGACTTTCAAAATCCCCTACTAGCTAAGACTACCATAGGCATTTTGATGTTAATGTATCCCTTTTTAAGGCCACTTAGTATTCAACAAACACTTTTTAAACAATTAATCTTATAAGAAAATGGCTGGAAACAAGAAAAGAACAAGGTCCGTTTCATTCAAGAAGATGCGCTCAAATTAAGTAAACTTTTGTACACGTAAAAATTCAAACCACATTACATGATGCAACTTCTATAAATTAATAATGTCTAATGCTTATTTGATTTCAGGAAACCACGTTTTGAAGGAGAAAGTTCAAAAGGTATTTATGTCATATATGTTCAATAAAAAACAGTTCAAACTAATGTAACCATGTATAAGGATTAATTTGATATACATATTTGATTCTCTTAATGTATAGTATTGATCGATAAATCTTTATTTTATGCAGGTAAGGAAGAGAAGGTGTTTAACATTAACGAGTGGTATGAGTCGTGGAGTTCTGGAAGAAAGGAGGCAGCACGCAAAGCAAGTTTGTGTCAAATTGCCAAAGATGAGGCGGAATACAAGCGATCAAAGCCGCGGGTTGGTTTAGTGGAAGAGGATGCGGCTGATGTTGGATTTTTGAGTGACGAAGAGGACGCCATTGACTACGATAATGTACATTTGGCTTTTGATCCGGTGAAATCTCAGAAATTTAATTGTTAATTAACTTTTTATGTATGAACAATTTTTAATTTACTTTTAATTTTTTATGGAATTGTTTTATTTGGTTTATTATTATATGAATTTTAACTTTATTGCTTCATTAAACCAAAAAAAGATGAAAAAATTATGCTAGTCTAGAATTATGCCTAGCAACATTCATTTAGGCCTAGCAGCATTAAGTCCTGAGTTACTAGCATTCACCCAAATTCCATTCCAAACAGCTTTTTCTTTGACTTTGCTGCAAAATGTTAGTCTAGAAACAAAGAAAACACAAGCCATAACATATGCACAATGATCAAAACATCTAATTATACTTAGCAGTTCTAAGTTTAACTAGCAGCATTGTAATGGGCCAAATGAAGAGTCATGATCGACTAATAGTCTGAACTCAATTCATGCAGTTAATATCAAATTAGACTCAAACTAGAGAGACTATAAAATCCATATCTAACCCCTCAAAATTACATAAGTTATCAGAAATGTGTGACCATCTGTATCGAATTGTGACTACACTTAAATAATGTGTGACAAAATATGACTCTGTGATTTAGACACCTAAATAAATACTTCATGTGACCATATATAACATCTTGAATTTAGTCACACAAACACTCAATGTGACTAATATCAAGGTTAATGATAATTGAGTTCACATTTTGCTATAAATAATAGTCACATAAATATCACAATGTGACTATTTTAAATGTATTGGTCACATATAATACCCTTATAATGTGGCAATAAACATAATTTAGATACACATTTGTGATATGGTATGACTATTGTAAAGCCTATAGTCATATGATCGTGCTAGAACTAAATGTGGCTATACACATTAGGTTGTGGCAAGCAAACACACACTAAACTTTAGACACACATATTAACTTACGTGACCATATGTATCGAATTTTCGTTATACTTAATCATGTTTCTATGGTTTTGTGTGACCATATATGACATTTGGTCACACTCTTCAAGTGTGTGACCTATATTTGTCACTTTTAAATGCATATCATGACTAACGCTTCAAACTTACTTTTCAGTTGTCACACATTTCATATTCATATGTGGCTAAATATTCAGCAAAGAATAGCAGTCACGTTTAAATAATGTGTGATAAACTTGACTATATAATTTAGCCACATACGCAATTATTTCATGTGACGATATATCTATTTTGATCACACTCTTCAATTGTGTGACATATATTTGTCACATATGTATATTTGTAGTGTGACTAATGTTTAAAGCTGATTTGTATCTGTCACACGTTCCAAATTAAAAGTGACTAAATGATCGAAAAATATTTACCAGTTACCCTCTAGTCACATAAATACACAAATGTGTGACAATAGAATTCCGAAATGGTCACACAAGTCGGATCAAGTGTGGCTGTTTATTTTATTCTGGTACATTTAGTCATGTAAAAATGTTACCGTGTGACCATTCAAAATTGACCATGTGTGACGAAAGGACATTTTTGTACTAGTGTACAAAGAATGCTTGCAACTAGGTCCGGAATACAAAACTAAGATTGCGGATGACCTAGAAACCGTGACTAATGACGAGGTCACGTAATGGCCCATGACCTTGAGTCTAGCTACAAGACTCGTTAATAAAGAAAAGCGCTTATTGGGAGGCAACCCAAGCTTTATTTGTTTGTTTGTTTATTCGTTTTATTGGCTTCCGCATGTATATTTTATTTTTATTGTTTGTGGTTCATGTTTCAAAAATTGTGAAAATGCTTTACCTTGTTGTTTAACTTCGTCTTAACTTCATATAAAGGTATGTCGCAAAAGATAAGTGTAAGGGAAATCTAAATTTGTTTTAAGAACGAGATTGGACATGAATCACAACAATTTTAAACCAATATGCATATTAGTATTTGTTTGAGTCAAATGGTTATATCGAGTCATAGTGATGTTTTGCAAGATTTCTAGGAATTAAGGCATGAATTTTTCCATAAATTTTCCAGAAACTTAACATAAGATTTCTATCAGAGCACTCTGACGGCGTCAGGATTATAACTTGACAGCGACAGGTGTAAAATTCTGAAAAATTTTGCGAGTTTTGTTTTTCTGCCGAAGTCTTAAAGTTTTTGTTAATTCTTTAGTATTATAAACTCCAGGAAATCTGCAAACATTCATTCCACAAGCATTATATCCTTTTAATTAATAGAAAGCAACATTAAGATATATATGCTATTTTTTCTAAGATTTTGATATATATATATATTGCCGCCGATTTTACACGAGGTTTGCCATGATTGTTTTCTCAAGTTTAACAGGTTATATTAAACAAGAAGATGATTTATATTTCTGGAGGGAAGCTTTCAACGTTCATTTTCTTGGATGAGGATCTAACCATGTTATCACATTATCCACACCGAAAGAATCAGGGGAATATTTGTTTCATTCTTTTAACTTCATTACTTTTACATCCTTTTTATTGAACATTGGGGACAATGTTCAGCCTAAGTGTAAGGGGAGGGTAAATGATGATATCTTATAGAATGCAATTGCACTTGAGTTTGTTTGTTCAATAGTAGGTGTGTAATAAAACTAAGAGAAATACTTTTTAGGGCAATTTTAGTGCCAAATTTAATTTTTTTTACAACATTTAGGAGTGAAACTTTAGCCTTAATGAGCGTCTCATGGATAGGAGTTGTATGACTAGCACAAAAAACCGTACCACTCAAAATTTTCCACCCCAAATATGTGAGGTTCTCCCCTAGATTTGTTAGGAAAAGATGCTTATGAGTGTACTGGTAGTACTTAGATTCTAGAACTTGCGTTAGTGATGCATCCCGAGACCGCTAGTGAGACTACATTCGTGTTGTAGGATTTACTACATGATAAGAGGCATTAGGATCACCCTTGTGTTAAAGCCGTATCATAATTACTTGACCAATGAAGTCATAATTACTTGACTAGTAAAGTCAATTAATTTTTCCCACACCTTTGCGTTGTACTCATTTTTAGTACACGATACCCCTAGTATACCCCTCCGAGCCTATCTTTTTCATTTCTAACTTTAAACATTTTACTTAAAGGAAGAATTTGTTTACAATCCATCCCTAATGTGCAACCAAATCACCTTAGCCTTCCTTGTATGCACTCATCTTTTGTGCATTATTGTTATATGTTTAAACCCTTAGTTAATTGTCTAATTGATTACATGGTTGCTAAGTCGAGTCATATCTTGTACATATTATTTTGGGACGATTGGGACTCATGGGTAAAGTACTATTGTTATGGAGTATTGGGGAAGATGTCTATTACCCCCATATGTGCTCTAATATTTAAAAAGTACTCTAAGTGTTTTGATTATCTTAATTCGAGTCATTATAATAGTTAATTGTAAAGTATGTAAAAGTTCAAGTGTAAGGGGAATGCAAATCCCTACGATGTATTATTTTGGATGGTAGGGCACGAGTGTATTAAAAAAATCGAAAAATCAAGAAAAAGAAAAAAAATAGAAAAAGAGAGAGAGGAAAAAAACATACGGACTACCACCCCATTTCCTTTTATGTTTATTTTAAGTTTTTGTTAGTTTTTGATTAGCTTAAGTCGAGTCGATTCTTGGCTTAGCAACGCCGCATTGTACATGTAATTGACCAAGATGATTAACTCGCCACCAGTAAAGATTGCCTTTATCCAACAAAACCGTATTTATCATATCCCTACACCTCACGTTATAACCCTTTAAAAGACCTCTTTGATAGTTTAACCTAGGTTCTTACGCCAAGTGGTGGAGGTTTGATCCTTTCCCAAGCCTATGGTAATCTATTTGCTATGACAGGTAGTGAGAGATATTTTCCATTTTCATATTGTGATATATACTTTTATTACACCCGAGAGATGTGAGTATCTAAACACTATTTGTGAGGTGCTAGTGTATAATTTCCGTGCTTGTTTTGGTTGAAGTGGAACGATTATTTGTTGTAATTACTTTTATATTAGTGTTAAATAACCCCTAGCTTGTATTTTGATTAGAATAAAAGCGCATTTGCTTGAGGACAAGCAAATCTCAAGTGTAAGGGTATGTGATGAGACGAAAAGTGTACCACTTTTAGGGGGTCATTTAAGCCCAAAGTCGAGATTATTTGATCAAATATTGCTCTAAATTGTTCCTTTTGTCATTTTTGGTACTTTGGAGAAGAAATCTAGAAAAGGAAGCATTTTGGACGTTTTTGGAGCGAAAAGTGAAGAAAATGGCAAAGTCTCCAAATCAAGCTGGAAACAGTGCTTGACGGCGTCACGTATCACATGCGACGGCGTCACGTTATGGCAAAGTGGTGGATAAAAAGGTATAACGTGACGCGCAAGAATGTTTTTGGAATTTAACACGTGATGGCGTCACCACGTGTAATTTGCTCTTGACGGCCATGAGAAGATTAATACATGACGGCGTCAAATCTGGATCTAGGCAATACGAGGAATTCTTTGGCGGCGAGTTTTCGGTGTCAGAATTTACATGTGACGCCGTCAGACCCTAAAATCTATATATAGTTTTCTAATTTTCATGTATTTGGAGGAGAATTTTAGGGAGACTTTTGAGAGAACTTGTGGGGAAACCCTAGGTCGAATTTTACAGAGTTTTTCATCCTTTTATCATCCATGTTCTAATAAAGATAAGTCTTCCAATAATCATTCAATATGTCTATGTTTGATTCTATCTTATGCTTGTCTTTACTTTAACATGCTAGGCTAGGTTTTCTTTGAGTTTGCTTAGATGTAATGAAACCTAGCTATTGATTATTAGTAGGTTGTTTGTTATTAATTGTAATTGATGAATGATTTCGATGTTAGGCTTAAGAAAACTGGCAGACTACCATTTGGTAACATGCTTGAACATCTTAAGAAACATGATCGGATGTGTACTATGATTAATTGGTTGTATTTAATGCGTAAGTAACTACTAAGGAGGCCATGTTCGAAGCTAGTAGTCGATTCGACATAGGAAGAGGTAGAAGCTTATAGAGTTAGGGAAGATCGTACACGGCCTTACGAATGGTATTAAGGAATATAACCCGTCATCCACGCAATTGTAACAAACTAATCAACTAGTAAAAGATAGCTAGGGAGTAGTGAAATCTAAGTAAACATGTTTCTCTCATTATTGTTTTTCTCCACATTTACTTTCTCGTCTTGTTATTTTATTGAATTAGTAGATATTTGGGTTAGTTGACTAGCAACTAATTCCGCCCACTCTTCCAAAACCCGAGATTTTTACTTGCTTTCTAAAAAAAATAAAAATACAAAAAGAATCATCCCTCACCTCTAGACCTAGTTTAATTAAGTTTTGATCCTAACGACACTATTCCCCGAGAGAACGATCAATCCCCCGGTACTTGCCACTACACTGTACTACATCGGTCAGGTACACTGCCTGGTGGGGATTGCAAGCTTCTCAAGATCCCTTGAGAAGTAAAACCTTTTGCAAGGTTGCAAAACCACGCATCACGGATCTAATCTATGTTCTAATGTCACCGATTTTAAAAGGGGGTTTTTAATTGATTAATGATTAAACTAATGAAATAAAATGCAAGCAAAAGTAAATAAATGAGATAATAAGTAGGGAGAAATGTGCTAGCCTAATTACTAATCTTGTTATGCCATAATTAAGTTTTCCTATTAATGTTTTCTATCGCTTCATGTGGGGGTAAATGTCACTAGACTCGAGTAAATTTGGCTAGCCTATGTTCCACAGATTCCTATTCTGTAACCTTAAGATTGCTAGAGTTTTCGGGTTAACCTATGTAGAGTCATTAAGTATCGGCTACAATCTAGACTTATTCTAAGGAAACTCGGCCTATCGGAACTTAGGTTTCCTCTTAACTTCTTAAGCATCTCCATTTGGTAGGTGATCCTATGGTCAATTCGCACACAAGATAGTGGTAGTCCTATGGTCAATTCTTACCACTACTCACAACATGTTCGTCTAGTGTCCTATGGTCAATTCTTCTAGCTTCCTAGATACTACCAAACATTAACACTATAGAAACAAAGGTGTCCATGAATAAGCAAAGAAAATAAGCGCATAAAGCGATACGAAAACGAGAAAACTAAATCATAGCAATAAAAATTTCATAACTAGGCTAACACCAAAGGTGTTTAGCCAATCATATTAAATAATGCAGGAAATTCAATGTTTAAGATCATAATAAAAGATATTGAATTAAATACAAATGTTTGATATGAAATACTAAAACTTATGTGGTAGATGACGTGAATTCTCTCTTGAAAATGCTCTGTATGCTGCTGAATATCGTCCCTCTGGAAGCCCGTTTACGTCCCTTGGTGTTGTGTGTTGAGAAGTTATGTGAAAATGAAGAATTAGGGCTTGTATTTATAGCCTCGTCAAAGTTACGGCGTAACCTTGTGAGTTGGTTACGCCATAACCATCGTATCTCAGAAGATCTTATCTATAGTAAAATACTTACGACGTAACTTTAAGAATGGGTTACGACCGTAAAACTCTCGTAGTGAATTTCATCACTTTTATACTGTAACCTTGCAATTAGGTTACGACATAAGTATCTTGTCCATAAAAATTTCTTCTATGTCTGGAAATATATATGCCGTAACTATGTTGTGGAGTTACGCCGTAACCTTGAACTGCGTTAACTTTGGTCTTCTAGTGTAAATCCTAGTTACGGCGTAAGTAGAGCATGGAATCACACCGTAACTCTTGTTTGGCCAACATACTCTTGTATATGTATATTAATAACCTTCCAAATCTGCGTCTCTTTGTTCATATGCTCATTAATGACCTAAAAATGATAAATTAAGAAATTAGAGTATATTTTCAAGTAAAACAATACAAATGATGAGCATATTAGGGGGAAATTGACACTAAAATGCCAGGATTATTTGATGTTATCACCTTGCCTAAACTATAAGCATCCTTGATTATTTAAACTCTCATCTTCTTCTTCTTCATCATCACCTATCTTCTCCACTTCATCTCCTTTATCCTCTACAATGGGTTCCTCTTCAACCACATTGACACTCTCCAATAAAAGGCCTAAAATCATTATCATACCACCAAAAACCACCTTCATTGATCTCACTCAAGAAGACATCACTCCATCACCAAAAGCTAAGCCTACTTCTCCTCTTGCTCCTAGTGCACAAATCAAAACACCCTCAACCAAATGAACCTCATCATCTTTCTCAAGGCTAAACTCCTCTCTATTCTCATCATTCATTAGAAACCTATCACCTTTGCTCACTCACTCCAACTCACCACTCTTGACCTCATCATTTTCTTTGTCACCAAATGGATCTTTGGACTACACTCCTTCTACTCCACCACCCTCTCTAATTATGGTCTATCGCATTCCTTACAACTTTGTTAGCCATCACACCATGAACTGTGTATGTTGCTTCCACAACTTCAATCTCATCTCATCCCTTAGAGAAGAGCTTCATCACATGTTTACCCATGTTGAATACCTTCTCACTCAACCCAATGTGCAATGAACTCCACTTGCTACCATGCCACCAAATCCTCCACCTTCCTCTCCACCACCTTCCTCTCCACCACCTTCTTCTCCACCTTCTAACTAAACATCTCTATATCTTTAGTTGAAAATAATAAATGATTATCTTTTGGGCCAATCATGTTCTAGAAACCTAGTTTGTTGTTCTAGAAATAGCTTGTAGATGGTAGTATGTAATGTATGAATTTATGTATGTTATGTATGCTTCTTTTTGAATGTATGATTTCTTAGTATGTTCACTGAAATCTATGCTTTTATGTTGTGATACTCGTCATGGTTGTTTTTATAATATGCAACAATAACCAACTTTAAAATGGCAAACCCAAAATCACAATAATATGTCCAATAAAGGCCACACTGGCGACGGTCCCTTATATAAGGATGGTCCCCATTATATATGGGACCGTATGAGTATATACAGGACCGTCCCCAGTCTTACTGAACTATCTGCTTTCTCTTATCTGAATTATCTGTTTCCTACCTGATCTATCTGATTTCACCTTCATTTCTTCTAATTCAGCCTCTATTTCTATTCTAATCTCTCTTATTTCACTTCCCTTCTAATTTTCTTATAAATATATGTATGTACACATGTACTCTAACTTGTTTTTGTTGCATGACACTATAGCACGATTCCCCGGTGCCCTCAACTGGGGGGGGGGGGGGGAGCACTAATCTAGGGGAAGCATTAGCACCATCGACTTCTTTCCTCTCTTCGCATCGACGAAGCCTTTTTGATTCTACAAAAAGGGGTAGAAGTAAACGAAAACTCATTAAAAACTCCCTAAAATATAATTTTACCTAAATTGAGTTTATATTTTGTAATCATCAAAAATGAGGAGATTGTTAATACAAGTAATGTAAAAAATGTCATTTCCATTAATCGCTCTCTATACGTTTTGATAATCGCAAAATATAAAAACACATTACGTAAAACTATGCTTAATAAGTTTTTAATCGAGAAAACTCATTTCGACAATGTTTCGACTACAACATCACTTAAGGTATGAACAAACACTATACTAATTTTTTAGTTAAGTGATCAAAGAAGACATTTTTCTTAAAACTTCACATTTTTATGTGACAACATTTTTACAAAAGTATTTTTGTAATCTCAAAAGAAATATTTTAATAATAAATTAAATTTGAATTTCCAATTCTCCAACAGCTAGTTTTCCTGCCCAAATTAGATAAAATTTTCACCACACCAGGACAAAAATAGGAGCGTGTTAAGGTGACGGTCCCTTAAATAGGTGACGTTCCCTTATACATATATGGGACCGTCCCCGCTCCTCCTGGTGCTTATAAATACTTCACTATTCCCTACAGAAAAATGAACTCTCTTGGCATAAAAACATTGTGTTCTTTCTTCCTTCTTCTTTGATCACTATAACGTATTGATGTGTGTTTATAAGTGATCCTGTCATCCTCTACCTCTAAGTGCAAGAGAAGAACGCTCGTATTCATCATAAACGGGGTGTTATAGATTAGTAATCATACATACATGTAACTTGTGTTATGATTCTCCTCTTCTTCCAAACCCTTCTCATTTGTCAATATTGTATATTAGCATATTCGACTTGTGTGTGAGTCAATAAATTAGGTATCCTATTGTAGACTTGGAAAAAGTGTATGTCCGTGAAGTGGTGTATGTAAAGTAGGACTTGGTGTGAGTTTGTGTATCGATGTGTGAAAACTAGGACTTTGTGTGAGTCTGTGCTTAGGTGTGTTGGACTTGGTGTGTGTCCGTGTATCGCTGTGAAGATAGGACTAGGTGAACGTCCGTGAAGTGTGAAGACTTGGATTATGTTTAAATCCAAGTGGACAAGGTGTACATCCGTGTAGATTGGTCCTAGCAAGGATTAGGACTCGACATTCTGCTTAGTGTCGTAAATCGATGTAAGCGTTGGTATAAGGTTTGCTCCACCTGAAGGGAGTTTGTTAACATAGTGATTGTGAACTCTCGAGTGTGATACTCGAGGAGTAGAGTAAGGCGAAGAGTGAGGGTCATGCGGAACCACTATAATTCTCCGTGTCTCCGTTTGGTTGTTCTCTTCCTTTATCTCTTGTTTATACTTTGTTTACTTTAAGTGTTATTATTATGTTCATATACATTCAATAGATATCACATAACTTCGAATTAAACATTAAATGATTTTCAAAAAGAACAAAAAGGAAATAAAATTCTCAAAAATGTAATAATAAACGGTGAAACTATTCAACCCCCCCCCCCTTCAAGTTTCTACAAGAGAGATTCACATGAACCTAATCCACTATTGTGAATTGTGTTGAGAGTCTTTCTCTCTATACTATTTCTATTAGAATCGAGTCTTTAGGCTAGGTTAGGTTATCTCAAACAAACACTTATTATCATTTGAAGTCTTGTCCGGGTTGTGGATAAGTGAGAGTGTAATCAAGTCTTGTATCTTGTGATCAAGCCTAGACTGGGAAGGTTTAGTTGGGGTTTGATACTTCTAGGAGAAGTTCTTTGTGGTCTCAGTGGTTAACTCAAATAACGAGATTCTTGTGGGTGGTTTCCGATGGCTGGATACCATTAGAGTAGCTCTTCTTAGTGAGCATTGATCTTAGTATATATCGGTATAGTGAAGTTGTAATAGTTTGTAATTCCCTCTAAGGATTATACTTAGTGAATAGTATCAGTGTCGTGGATTCGCAATTTTACGTACGGATGGTATAAACCCCCATCCCAAACCATTATATATCTTGGTGTCTATATCTCTCTCTTTGTTTTCTCTATATTATGGTTGTGATTGTTGTTGTGCATATCCACATGTTGACTCTTTGAGACCAGGAGTTGTTAAACTTCAATTTAATTGAAAACACCATATTCAACCCTCCATCGTTCTATAGAACTTTAAAAAATTTGTTACGTTTCCCAAAAGCGGATATACACTATCCTGGAGTGAGCCCTTTAGCCTATGTGAGCATTCCCCTTCTTTATATTGTCCTTTCTATACATTTTCCCTGGAGCGTGAATGTGTAAACTTATCAATGCATTGCAAGAATATCCCTTATAAAAGAAGGACAATGTTGTAAACTAACCAAAACAACCTAACTATTTAGTTTTGTTTATCATTAGCTGCGTATATACAAATATAAGTGGAAAATGTACATATCAGCCACTTAAAAAGCAAGTTTGTTCCATCGCAGTTTTGGGTTTTATCATATATGAATAAAATCGTGAATATAGTACAAGTAACATATTTTATTGAGCATGGTTACAACCACAAAATATCCAAAAGAAAAATCCACAAAAATAAGTTCTTATGTTTGATTGGCTTAAACAAAGAGAAGAAAATATAGCAAAATACACAATTCAAAACATGACAACTTATTATTATTATTATTATTATTATTATTATTATTATTATTATTATTATTATTATTTAATGTTTTTTTGGTTGTAACAGTACTCTATTTTATGTATATGTAAAATAAGTCTTTGTATGCTACTTCTTTTTGTGCTATTCTTTTTTGTTGTGAGTATTATAAAACAAATTAAAAATAAATGATATTTACTTTTACCTTTAGCTTTTATACATGTATTTCTTCTCATTTCACATGATTTTATGAATAGGATGATAAACATGCACATTAAACAGAAAGATATAGCATTGCTCTGAATATAATAAAATTTAGAGTAAAATACACTGTTCGTCCCTACACTTGTCCAAAAACCTAACAATAGGACATACCTTGGCCTTTCGGTTATCCGGAGTCCATTTTTTCAATTATATATATATATATATATATATATATATATATATCAATGAGGTCACTTGATCAATTTTATTTTGGTCAACACCCATTTTACTTTATGGCAAGAGGGCGCGATAGACATTTCCACTTTTGTTAATTATTTTGATGGTAAAACCTTACGGATAAACGGTGTATTTACTCTAAAAGTTAACACCATCATCTCATTCACCTCATCACTACCACCACCAACACCACCATCATCTCATTCACCTCCACCGCTATCATTACCATGTCACCATCATCTTGTTACCACAACTCATCACAAAAAAACAAAACTCATTCTCAAATCCCATCCATCCACTCCAAACACAAAACACACATTACCAACATCAACACAAACCCTACTTTTTACTCAAGTTTCAAAACTCATCAGCACTCCCACTTGAGAAACCTATTTTTGTGAGCAGTAACATATAAACCAAAATTTGAAATACCCATTCTGTAATATCACAAACAAGCAACTTTCATTGCATAATGTCACAATCAACCTTCACTATAATGTCACAAAAATTGAAAACAACAAAAATTGTAATTAAAAACAAGTAACTTTCATTTCATAATGTCACAATCACATTATTTCTTTATAATTACTATGAGGTATTTAAAAGGTTATAGCTAGGCCAACTAAATGCAAGATATCCTACAACTAAATACATAAGGAACTTTCATAACCACATTACAATTCAGAATAGCAGACAATAAAGTTTAATGTAACTTTCATAAACACGTCACTCTATAAAACAAGCAACATTCATTAATTATTGACAAAAAGGAGATAAAATGTTATATTTACATGACACACATCATAAATGAGTTCCATTACGCCCTATTGGTACCTTGATAACTTCATGATCTTAAGTTTACAAAGGTAATTATGTAATTAATTGACGATGTCCTTCAAGAAGATTAGTTGGAAGGGAACGTTCCTCTTCAGCAAGGATCCATCTTCCTTGTCATTGTCAAGTTGAATTTTTGGCCATAGAAGTAAAACTATATAGTACAGATTCCCCTCGAAAATATATTTCACATTCCCCTCAAAAATAAAATGTGCAATACCCCTTCCTACCATTAAATAAATAAATAAATAAAAACTCTTGTTGATGACAAGTTAATATCCATCTGCCCTGTCATTACAAGTAAGTTACAAAATCTAGATTGAGCTAGTATTAGTTCAAAAAGTAGTCGATAACATCTGCAAGACTGAACAACACCAAGAACATAAAATTTAGGAACATCGTTATTCAGAGGTCAACTAATTTTTTGGGGGTTTACTAAGACTTGCTAAAAGCCGATAACCTCAATTTTTAGCTTTATGAGCTAATTAGACAAACACAAAAAGAGCGAACAGTTAAAATTCCCATAATAATCTACTCCCTCTGTCCCTAAATAAATGTTCATTATTGACTTTTAAAGTCTTTTCTTTTCAACTTTTGCTTTAAATTATTCTATTTGTGTTATATAATACTTAAAATTATACTAATAAAAATAAATTTAAAATTCAATCCATTCATATCTTTTGCATAAAGTATTACATAACGCAAATAAAATAATTTACGGTTTAAAAAAGAAATACTTTAAAAGTGACACTTATTTAAGGACGAATGGAGTATTTGGATAAGCAGTATGCAAATTCATACGCAATCTCAAACACCTCCTAAGCAACACTAACTAAACAACATATATCATTAAATGCCAAAAAGAGTATTGGATTAAATTTGACCACATTCAATAAACAAAAATTATATACCTTCAGCGTGAATTAGTAGTAACACGACGAATATGATCAACACACGAATCACAAGGTAATATGATAAGAACCTCGTCATATGTAAGAATTATATACACTTGTGGTCACAGTATTTATAAATTATTAGCTTGCGTGTTTAACTATGTTTAAGTTTCTATGGTTGCGACTACCGTTTTAAAATTTGTGAGTTCGTTAGTATAAAAATCAAAAAGGGTCGTTTGTGTTTTTGGGTTAATTAGTTTGTTTGAGAGGATGGTGGATGGTTGTAATGGTGGTGGGTGGTGGTGGATGGTTGTAATAGTGGTAATGGATGGTTGTAATGATTGGTAGTGGTCAGTGAAGATGAAGAAGAAGGATGGTGGAAGAAGATAATAACTTTATGGTGGGTTGTGGTGGATGGCAGTAGAGGTGACTGTGATGATGGTGGTGTTGGTGGAGTTGTACTTAAAGAAAATGAGAGTAGGAAGAAGATGAGGGTAAAATAGTCATTTAACAAAAATAACGGGATTTGACAATAGATAACGAGACATTGACCGAGGGAAAACGGGTCAAGGGACCTCATTGATATAAAAACCATGAAGAATGGACTCCAGGCGATGCAAAAGCCAGGGTATGTCTAATTGTGATATTTTTGGACAAATATAGGGACGAACGATGTATTTTACTCTAAAATTTTGTTGCACCGAATCTATTTAGCTTAAACTATTATGTGCTATTTTTGGTATAAACCATCTTATTCACATGTCCAAAAAATTGTTTTTTGGTTTAAACTATCTTATTCAAGTGTCCATATAAGTTGTTAGTCATGTACTCCCTCCGTTCCAGAATTATAGTCCATGTTTTCTTTTTGAGACGTCCTAATTTAATTATCCGGTACTAAATATAGGTAGAAGTTTGATCGAGTTGACCATATTATCCTTGCTTGAAATTATTATTATAAACTTAAAAAAAGACATTAATTAATTACTTAAGGGTAAACCTGTCATTTTGACAAAAGTAAGAGAGAGAAAACAATAATAATTATCTTTTGTGTTTTTTGTTAGAAGACAATAATTTTGGGATGGAGAAAGTAATAAGTAAGATTAACAGAGAAAAATAGAAACTATATATAATACTTAAAGATTCAGTACAATAATTTAACGTGCAAAACACAAAGTACGATACAAACATGCTAAGCTTCACAAACTCTCTCAATTTAGTGTACACAATCGGTAATTCGAGTTACTGACTGCATAAATAACAATTGAATTCTAAGTATTAACCACATAAACTATATTTATTGTTTAACTCTTTCAAGTTCTTCTTCGAAGTATAAATAGCACAACCCATGTCACAACAAACCAAACCAAATCACCAAAACATACGGCTCCATCAACTAACAACGACAAATAACCTGACGCTAAAACTGATCGCATACTCCATCTCATTTTCAAACAATCAAAACCTGTTGATATAAATAATGTTTAAAAACGTTATTAATATTTCTCAATAACTCTATGTTTTGATAATCACAAAATGTAAACTAAATTAAATCAAGATTATGACGTAAACAAGTATTTAGTAGCAAATATTTACTTCTACAACTTATATCACTTAAGGTATGCATAAACTAAGCAACTTATGCATTACATGATCAAAGGAAATTTTTCTAATCACTAGAACTCTTATAAAATGTCTTAAACATTTTATATCTTTTACAAAATTACTTTTGAATTAAAAGAATATGTTTAAATCATTATTAATATATGATTTCAAATTTCTAACCAAAAATGGAAAATTTTATTCAGAAAAACCTTCCCCACAAGAGGACAAAATACTCCAACGTATTTTGCCCCCCTTTAAATACTGATTCATTTCACAAATTTTCCTCACCTGTTTGCACTCAAAACCTTCTGATCTAATCTCCATTTCCATCTCAATAATCCTTTGATCATATAATTCATAAGTCTTTGTTTCTAAGTGATCCAAAGCTTCATCCACTCAAGTGCAAAAAGAAGAACACTCCTTTACATTCATTAAATTGTAGTAGTGTTGTGATTAGCTAGTTTCATCTTGTAGTAGTGCTAGATACTTGTAAAGTATTGTGTGAATTTGTTGATTGTAGGGTGTGTTGTAAAGTAGTGTAGTTGTTATGACTTAGTTGTGCATAGAAGAAGGTGTGAAGTAGACAAGAAGAAAAGGTGTGAAGCTATCTTGAAGAAGTTGTGAAGGTGTGAAGAAGAAGTGAAGTCTTGAAGAAGTTGTGAGATTGGTTCTAGCTACGATTAGAACTCGACATTTAGCTTAGTGACATTAATAGGTGTAAGCTAAGGTGTGTAAGGTTTCTCCGCCATAAGGAGTTTGTTGACATAGTGAAGAAAACTCTCGAGTGTGGTACTCAGGGAGTGGAGTAGGGCAAAGAAGGTGTCCTTGTAGCCGAACCACTATAAATTCGCGTGTTGTGGTTTGATCTTTCTAACTCTATATTTTCTTCATTCTATTTCAATACTTTCATTATTAGATTAGCCTTGCTTGCATTTGTTGATACTTGAATTCACGTAAGATCGAATCGAAAGTTTTTATAAGTTACAAAAGATTTTGAAAATAATTTTAAAAAGGACGTAAAACTATTCAACCCCCCCCCCCCCTTCTAGTTTTCCACAATTGGTACCAGAGCCACGTCTAACAAGATTTTTTAAAATATATTGTATTTTAAAACTTGAAACGATCTATGGAATCTGAAAAATATTTAGAAGGGCAATCTATGCAAAGACCACCACTATTTGAAAGTGATAGATTTTTATATTAGAAAAATCGATTTGAAACTTATGTGAAATCAAAAGATCTAGATCTTTGGCATGTTATTACTAATGGTGATTTCTTACCTATTCAAAATAACCCCGAAACAAAGAAAGATGAAATCGTACCTTTTGAAAAACAAAATGATGATTTAAAAAGAAAACTTGCTAAAAATAATGAAGTAAAAATGGTTATTTATAATGCGCTGCCACGTAAAGAGTACGAAAGGATCTTTATGTGTGAAACCGCAAAAGAAATTTGGAACTCTTTACTAATAACTAACCAAGGTAATAGTCAAGTCAAAGATAATAAGATAGATCTACTTGTTCAACAATATGAGCAATCCACGATTCCGGAAGAGGAATCAATTGATAATGATTTTGCTAGATTTAACACTATCATCACAAGTTTAAAAGCACTTGATGAGAATTTTTCTAGTAAGAATTTTGTTAGGAAGTTTCTTAGGGCTCTTCACCCGAAATGGCGAGCTAAAGTGACGACTATTGAAGAATCAAAGAATTTATCAACGGTACAACTTGATGAATTAATTAGAAACTTGAAAGTCCACGAAGTTATTATAAAGAAGGACTCCGAAATGGTCAAAGGAAAACGAGAGCAAAGCAAGTCAATCGCACTGAAAGCTAGAAAGGAATCCAATAACGAAGATATCTCATCTTTCGAAAGTGATGACGAAGAATATGCCATGGCCGTAAGAGATTTCAAGAAATTCTTTAAAAGGCGAGGAAGATTCGTAAGGCAACCACATGATGAAAGGAAAGCATTTCAAAAGAGTAAGGATGACAAGATTAACAAGAATGAAAGGAAATGTTTCAAGTGTGGTGATCCAAATCATCTCATTGGAAAATGTCCAATGATGACAAGAGATCAAAATCAAAGAGCATTTGTTGGAGGAGCTTGGAGTGATACCGATGAATATGAGCAAGAAACAACAATGGAAGAAAAGTGTCTCATGGCAAAGACATCAAGTGAGGTACGTTCCGAAACCGAATACTTTAGTGATGAAAATTTATCACTAGATGAAAAAGATTTAGATAGTGAATATAATAGATTATGCAAACTAGGACAATAAGTAATAGCTAAAAACAAATCACTAAAATGCATAAACAACCAATTGGAAAATGAAGAACTAGAACTAAAAATTAAAATACATCAACTTGAAAAATGTAAGGAAATTTTTGAAGAATGTAAATCATGTCAAGAGCTTAAAGGTGAAAACAAAATACCCAGGGAAGAAATTCGCAAACTTGATAAATTTGAAAATAGTAGTCACTCACTTAGTAAAATAATAAGTATTCAAAGAGTATCCGGAGATAAAACCTGTTTAGGATTTAACTCAACCGAAGCTTCAACAAGCGAAATTAAAAATGTTAAATTTGAAAGTGAACTTAATGAACTAAAACCTCTAAAATCTAATCCTAAGTATATACTTATTAATGATATAAAAATACCTCTTGCCAACAATGAAGAAGTAAAAGCTTTTTATAAACCGTCTTTAAAAACCGAAGTAGGAGCTTCTAAACCTAAGACAAGATCTAAAACTCCACCACCTAGAAAACCAAATAACTTTCATCCTAGGTCTAAAACACCTCAACCAAGAAGAAACCAAAATAGGCAAAACTACAATAACACTAGTAATCAAATGTGGAATTATCAACAAAGGTACAATCCTTGGGGGATACTACCACCTTTCATGCATCCTAGCCAAATGTTAAACATGTTTGGACCAAAGAGGCAATGGGGACCGAATAGCTAGATCAACATTCCTTGTGGCTATCTTGAAGTTTTTCTCACCGTAGACTTTTACAAAGTCTGTCTGTCATCTTGAAGATTTTTGTTGAAGACCGCCGGGTACGTCATTCTTTCATAACTCATTCCCATACTTAGGTAAATACGCTTTGTTTGGTTACGTTGTTTGCATAGATATAGTTTTATTTTTTTTCTCTATTTGATCATATATATATATATATATATATATATATATATATATATATATATATATATATATATATATACATTCTTGCACATAACCTAGATACGTCATTAGTTGACTTTCTAGAACTCCAGGAAATTGTTCGTTATCGAACCCTTTCCTTCCCCCTCTTGTTACTTTTGAACTTTTACATTCAACACGAAAATCTCTTGAGTCCACTTTTAGAAGACTCATGATGATGAAGGGATATGAGTCAAGTGGATCAATATAAAGGAAGAACGCGTTCGCACGTGAATTTTATGGATGAAACAAACTCCTTTCGTTGACCAAATTCTATCTTCGTCATCATTTCTTAAACTCCACCTATTAACCCACCATTCACTCACATTTACACAGTATCTATACTTATATCAAACTCTTCATTAACTTACTTTGATCATTCTATCCAAAATTGTCAAAGGTACATTTTAATTTAATTATCGAAACGATAATTAAAAATTGTTAAGTACTTCATCATCGTGCCAATAAATTCTTACGTATTTTTGATATATTATAAATCTAATGATATACGTATAAATATGTTTGTTCCAGAAACTAAAACCGTGAAAATTCAAAATTCAAAGGGCGGCCCCCTTAAAGATTAAGGGGACCGACTTGTTATCGGGGGCGGTCCCCTTAATGTTTAAGGGGGTCGGCCATCTGATACTTCCAAACTCGTTTTCCATCTTAAATTCTTTCCCAAACACTCCACTTGTTCATAATTTCCTCCCTCACCACTGCTGTGAACGAACCAAAACCACTAAAATCCTTCACCAAATCAACAATCCGGGGTCGTTTCGCAAGGGGCAAACGTTAACCTAACATATAACAACATCTTTTGTAAGTTTTTCAACATACATTTCATCTCATTTCATTCAATTTTGTGTCTAATCAATAATTAGGTATTTTATTAAAATTTATTTCAATCCAAATTTTAGTGAAATTAATTTTAGAAAGTGCATAACCAAATGCTTTCCATAGGATTAGAATGTAGAATTGCAAGCCTATCTAAGCTTAACACATCATATTATCGAAATCCTTAATCGCCCATATACCCTCACTAAAATTGGTTTTCTAAAAATCACATTGTGGATATAATTCTCAAAAACAAGTTAAAACTTACTACATTGTATTGACTTAATGTTTTAAACAATCAAAATATACTTTTTAAATCATTTCAATAAGTTCATAAAAACAACTTGGTCGTTTGGTTCATGAACGAAGTAGACTTAAATAAGTCTGTTTAAACCATTAAAACTGTTTTGGTAAATTTATTAACACATCACTAGTTCATTAACATCATCAAGATATATAATTGATATATATATATTGATGTTCTAGTCGATATTCATTTAATTAAGTGAGCGTTTGGTTTAACTAAGAAAAGACAATTTGAAAACCAAAATTCACATCTTCACTTTCTTAACAAGTTTTATTTTAGCCAAACTCGTAAGAGATAGCAAGATATATAATCTAATATATATCTAGCCAAATTTCTAAATAAATTAAAATGTCAAAAATATTGTTCGGATAGTATTGATATTATATCAAACTAATTCCACAACTATATTTTGACATTTAAATATAAAGCGAGTTAAAAATTAAAATAAAGGAACATTGTGAAACTACTTCCTAGGCTTATTTTCTTTTAGGTCGAAGTAGGTGTTCGTTCCACATGTACCGCATATAACATGTATTAATCATTTTTATATTAATTTTATTTTTTGTTTTCTTTGTTGTTATATTGTTTAGGTGGAAATGCCTAAGACCACGGTTGGTGATGTTTCTAAAACCAAACAATACATTCCTAATGTCTCCTCTACCCCCGGCATGTCTCCCGCCGTTGCATGTTACTATCGTCCCATTGAAAATAGAAACATTCACGAGGGTAGAATTGTCGATCCATCCTATTATGAATCCGATCAAATCGAACGGATGTTCACCAATGTCCGTCTTGATTGTCTTTACCAAATCAACGAACCAATCATTCCTCGTTTTGTCCTCGACTTCTATAGCCAAGTGACGGTGCAAACCGATCCCTATGGCCATCTTCTCATTTCTTTTATGATCCAACATCAATTCATCACTCTTATTCTTGCTCAATTTGGACAAATCCTTAGAATCCCATACAACGGCCAACCCGTATACTCCAATGAATGGGATCTTTCCTTACTTGAACACAATCGTCCTTAGGATGGTCCATACTATTATGAGATTCCAAGTCCCGAAGACATTCGTCAAATGCTTGAACTAGAACGTGGTACGACTAGTCGCATAATCAAGTCGAAGAATGTCGATATTCATGAAAATCAAACTCTTCTCAAAGAGTTAAGCCCCGGCATGAAAAATTGGGAAGAACTCATTCGCGAGAATGCGTTTGGTACCGGCGGTCACCGTGATCATCTCATGGCTAGCATCGCCCACATGTTGTATTGTGTAGTTGCTGAAGAAAACTACAATCTGGCTTATCTCTTTGTCAATCGTATCATGACTGCAAAAAACACTCCTAATGCCAATCTGCCTTATGGTATGTTCCTCACTCGACTTTATCGTCATGTCATGGAACACTACCAAGATCTTCGAAGTGATATCTACGTGCATATTCATCCCACTCTGAACCAACTCACTCTTGTCCGTACTCGTCGTTCTCGAAGTGACAAAGGAAAATCTCATGGTCCTTTGTTTTCTATGCCTCGTGGTTCAACATCTCATCGAGGTAATGATGATGATGAGGAGGAAAACACCTCGCGTGCTAGTACCCCATCTCCCACCACCTATGTTGATGATCTCCCTAATCTTGATTACACTCATTATCAAATTACTCTTCCTCATGAGCATACCGATGAACTACTCTTCACTCGTCAAACGTCCATCATTAACCAACAACAACAAATGCATGTAGAAATTCGAGGAGGATTCAAGTCCGTGGGAAAAATGTTCAGGAAGATGATGGGGAAGAAGAAGAAGTAGAGATGTTGTTTTGTTGCTACTTTGTTATATTATTGCTCTATTAGACATTTGTATGGTTTATTATTTGTCCGATTTGTTCGGAAATACTTGTGTTCTTTCATGTTTATTTGATGAATGATGCTTAGGTTTTAACTATTATCATGCTAGGATCTTGATCATAATTTAATGCTAGTATTATGCTTCTTTTAAAATTGGATTATAATATATTTGTTTGCATGCATGATTTGTTTATACATACTTATATTTCATCATTCCTAGAGTATATGCTTCAAATAGAGCTTGCTGGAAACACAAACTTGAAAAATCACCCATTTCTGCAAATTTTTGGTTTCTGGTCGTCTGGGAAAACACCAGATGGGCGGCCCCCTTAATTTTCCTAGGCAGTCCCCTTAATTATTAAGGGGGCCGGCCTACAATTAAGGGGACCGGCCATCTGGAACTGGGTTTACTGTTTTCTTTTGCATCTTGTGACCTCTTTCTCTAGTATCAGCTACCATTTCTTATTTTAACCCAACTGATTTCAGAATCTCATTAAACCATTTCAAAAACTTACCTAAATCAACCATTTTCATATTATAAATTCCCTCCAAACTTACAATATTCATCTCATTATTCATCATCTCTTTCAACCCAAACCATCATGTCTTCACCTAGCACCTCCATCTCTAAGGTTTCAAAGAAACAAAAGATTGTTATCATCCCTCCAAAACAACTCTTCATTGACTTAACAAATGAAGACAACACAACCCCCTCACCTCCACCTAAATGCTCATCTCCAAGTGTACCCAATGCACCATCCAAAACACCTTCCACTCATGGAACTTCCTCATCCTCCATACCTTCAACTTCATCAATCAATGACAACATCAACTCACACTTGTCACCACCACAAGTATCATCACCACATCCTACACAAGAACTTTTTCCACCCAACTTATCATCTCACTCTCACCAATAAAACCACTTTATGCTCATGTCTCATCTCCACCAATTACACCACAAATCTTTGCCAATTCCGTACCTTGGAGCTTACTTGAAGCTCATGGAGATACTTACCTTTGTTGCATCCACAACCGAACCATAATATTTGGTCTTAGAGATGAAATTCAATTTATGTTTTCATATATTGAACACTTGCTTACCAACCCACCACCACCACCAACTCCACCATCCTCACCCATTATTCCACCACCACAATCTTCACCCATTTCTCCACCATCACCATCATGCTCTCCAAATTAAGCATATCAGATGCTTAATAAATAAAGACTTTACCAACTTTTTACTTGCAAGCTCTATGAAGCCCATGTACTCTTTACATGATGGAATATTATTTTAGTTGTTAGTTTATGTAGTAGCTATCATATTTGTAATCTTTCTTGATGCTACTTGTATTGTTGTGTCTTGACACAACTTTTGCTTTAATATGAATGCTTCTTTTCAATCATGCTTATTTATATTCTTGTCATCTTATATATATTTTCATGTATATACTAGTGCTTCTAATATTTTTGTCTTGCAAGCATTCCATAGCTCGTCTCCTTGGTGCCCCCAAACGAGGGAGAGTACACATCAAGGGGGAGTTTTCATCCCGTCAATATTTCACGGTTGAAATTTGTCGGCATAACCTTCTTGATTCTACAAAAAGGGGGAGAAGTAAATATAAACTCACTAAAATACTTGTTGAAAAACTATTTTTTGAGTTATTAAGTTTAAGTTTTGTAATCATCAAAAAGGGGGAGATTGTTGATATAAATAATGTTTAAAACGTTATTAATATTTCTCAATAACTCTATGTTTTGATAATCACAAAAGGTAAACTAAATTAAATCAAGATTATGACGTAAACAAGTATTTAGTAGCAAATATTTACTTCTACAACTTATATCACTTAAGGTATGCATAAACTAAGCAACTTATGCATTACATGATCAAAGGAAATTTTTCTAATCACTAGAACTCTTATAAAATGTCTTAAACATTTTATATCTTTTACAAAATTATTTTTGGAATTAAAAGAATATGTTTAAATCATTATTAATATATGATTTCAAATTTCTAACCAAAAATGGAAAATTTTATCCAGAAAAACCTTCCCCACAAGAGGACAAAATACTCCAACGTTCTGGAGGGGGCGGCCCCCCTTAATCATTAAGGGGACCGACCCCTAATTAAGGGGACCGGCCACGCTCCAGAACAGGATTTTGCTCCCCTTTAATTACTGATTCATTTCACGAATTTTCCTCACCTTTTTGCACCCAAAACCTTCTGATCTAATCTCCATTTCCATCTCAACAATCCTTTGATCATATAATTCATAAGTCTTTGTTTCTAAGTGATCCAAAGCTTCATCCACTCAAGTGCAAAAAGAAGAACACTCCTCTACATCCATTAAATTGTAGTAGTGTTGTGATTAGCTAGTTTCGTATTGTAGTAGTGCTAGATACTTGTAAAGTGTTGTGTGAATTTTTTGATTGTAGATACTAGGTGTGTTGTAAAGTAGTGTAGTTGTTGTGACTTAGTTGTGCATAGAAGAAGGTGTGAAGTAGATAAGAAGAAAAGGTGTGAAGCTATCTTGAAGAAGTTGTGAAGGTGTGAAGAAGAAGTGAAGTCTTGAAGAAGTTGTGAGATTGGTTCTAGCTATGATCAGAACTCGACATTTAGCTTAGTGTCGTTAATAGGTGTAAGCTAAGGTGTGTAAGGTTTCTCCGCCATAAGGAGTTTGTTGACATAGTGAAGAAAACTCTCTAGTGTGGTACTCCAGGAGTGGAGTAGGGCAAGGAAGGTGTCCTTGTAGCCGAACCACTATAAATTCGCATGTTGTGGTTTGATCTTTCTAACTCTATCTTTTCTTCATTCTATTTCAATACTTTCATTATTAGATTAACCTTTCTTGTATTTGTTGATACTTGAATTCACGTAAGATCGAATCGAAAGTTTTTATAAGTTACAAAAGATTTTGAAAATAATTTTAAAAAGGACGTAAAACTATTCAACCCCCCCCCCCATCTAGTTTTCCATAAAACCGACACGAAACACAAACAAGAAAAACAAATGACCTCAGGCTGTTACCATCATCGATCTATGAGAAGCTTTGCATCATTTTTTTTGTTCGAAATATATAAAGAAAGAACAAAACAATCATGTTTCATTCACTTTTTATTTCAGTTTATAAAAAATGTAGAACCTACCTTAGACCCTCCAAATGATCTTGAAGCCAAAGATTCGAACCAAGCTAAAATTGTAGACAAGATTTAGGGTAGGGCTGTGTGTTGTTGAAGGAGAGTGATTTGAAGTGGGTTTGTGATTCTGATAACAACAAGAAACCGAAGGGGGTTAGAGGTTCGTGTTTATGTAGTAAAAGAGAAATCATTTGGTTTGTTGTTCGGATTGAAGCAAATGAGATGATAACAGTTGTAGAAGTGATTTGGTTTGTTGTTCGGATTCGGGTTATCAGTTATGTGATATTTGGGCACAATTCCTCATATATCCACTATATCCGAATATAGGCTAAAAAATAATTTTGGGCTGGTGTGTTAATCTTGACTGGTCTTCTCTGTTTCCTACCTACTATAGTTATATATTAACGAGATGGGCGACGGGCTGCCGCGTTGCGGCTGGCGTTGTGTCACGGCGTTGATAATTGGACGGTATTTATAAACATTCATGCAACAAAAATTAAATCCATTCAAACTATATATTAACAAACGACATTAAGGAACCAACTGAATAACCAATTATTATTAGTTGTAGCAGAAAATTCTGAACAGACATTTATAATAGCCTAGCATCGAGCCTGAGTTTATTCTATTTGGCTTTTAAATTGCTTAATCGGCACCTGAAGCATACAGTTGCAACAAATGCATTGGCACGCGCATTCCTGATTTCTGCAAAAGGGATTATTGAAGGTGAATTTTTTCTTGGAAATATAGCATGGAGATGCTGGCTGCTGCGTATGATAGTTAAAGAAATATATACTTGCCTTTGAAAATCATAGCACCAGAAAAAATATCTCAGGCGAATGCAAGCATGAATACTTTCTGATTGGCTAAACATTCTTAGCAAAGGTTAAGGCACCAGTTGCAGGCTGAGATATAGGCATACAGTCTCCATGACGGCTATTAGAGGAAGAAAAATTTGTTCCAAGGTTCCTATAGATACAAAGATCAACAAAACGAAAAGAATGTTGACTCAAGATTTTATAATCTTATATATGGATTGGTTAGCACTTAGCAGGTTTGCAAATCCTCAAATTGGAAGATTTAAAGCCAACAAATAACACACGGGTACCAGAGACAAACCTTGAAAAGATCAAAAACCTTTTCACAAATATACTTTCGTTGAATGCTTGCAACGTCATGTTAAAGTTTATCCAGATGGACACATAGGGTGGTTTTCCTGTAAGCCTTCTTTGCGGCAACAGCTGTGATAATTTCAGTTAACAGAACTGGATGGTAAGTCGTGATGTCAAATGTGTATAATTTTAAGGAATATGTAAAATAGAATTTACCTTATTCCTCGTGTCACATTCATAAGCTTCTACGACACTCTTTTTGCAGTTAATTTCTTCCATAATACATCGATCCTCCAAAGACGTTTCAAACTTTTTCCATTGCCTTTTGCACATCTTCATGAAGCGTTGCCCCATAAATCAAAGTCTGAAACAGGTAAATTGGATTTTGTGGCTTTCTTCTTTGTAACTGACGATTGCACAACAAAATAACAAATATGTGTTATTGTATGCAACCGAAACTCGACTCCAAATGTTCATGAAAAAGCAATATATATATATATATATATATATATATATATATATATATATATATATATATATATATATAGAGAGAGAGAGAGAGAGAGAGAGAGAGAGAGTGAGGATCACGTGCGGATACAATGTTTTAGTGCGGATGTGCGGATGGATCTGGACCGCCCATTCCAGATCTGATCTTGACTTTTTTTTAAAAAGTCAAGATCTGACGCTAATATCACGGTACCAATTGATCATGAAAACGATTTTTTTTGATTTTTTTTCCTTCTCAGCGATCCTTACTCTAGTTGTGTTCTTTTATTTTTTTTATTTTTTCAGATTTTTCTGAGCACTTTTTTCTTTTTTGATTATGAGTGCTAATGTGATATTAACGATATTATGAGTGGTACCGTGATATTAACAATATTATGAGCCTGATTTTGACTTTTTTTATTACGATAGTAAAAAAGTTTATGTGATATCAGAATCTGATTTTGACTTTTTTTATTACGATAGTAAAAAAGTTTATGTGATATCAGAATCTGATCCTGATCTTGACTTTTTTTATTACGATAGTAAAAAAGTTACGGCGATATTAACTTTGATATTAAGAAAGCATGATAGTTACGGCGATATTAACAATTTTTATTAAGAAAAAGTTTTTACAATATTAAAAAAGTTATTGTGATATTAAATTTTTTATTAAAAAAAAGTTTTCAGAATCTGATTTTGACTTTTTTACAAAAGTCAATATCTGATTGTCAAGATCAGATCTTGACTTTTGTAAAAAAGTCAAAATCAGATTCTGATATCACAATACCTTTAACGATGAAAACGATTTTTTTTTTGAAATTTTTTTCAGCGATTCTTAATTATTTGTTGTCCTCTTTATTTTTTTAATTTTTTCAGATTTTTTTGAATTTTTTTCAGAAAAAAAGCTAATACGATAGTAATGATCTTAAAAAAAGACGGGATATTTACGATATTGCCACTCCGCCTTTTTCAGATGGTTGACTAGATGAAGGGCTGAGATTAGTCCGTACCATCCGCACTAAAAGACAAAAACGTACCTGATCCTCACCCTATATATATATATATATATATATATATATATATATATATATATATATATATATATATATATATATATATATATATATATACCTGAATATATATAGGTATAAGATTATGAAAAACAAAAAGTAGGGCTAAGGTAATATGACACTTAAAAATGCTTATTCAAAATAAAACAGCCGTAATTACCACGCATTGTAAGATAAATGGCTTGTAGGTGTGTTGCATATGGCATTCACTTAATCTTATTGTTCAAACACTGCTGCAGGCCCCCGTACCAGAACCTAAAATAATTGTACACTTCAAGATTAATATAACTCAATTTAGCACCGTTAGACTTAAGTCATACACTGTCGACACAACAGACCTTGGCTTCTATTTTGCTTTACACAACGAAAACAACATAAATAGAAAAACTTCAATTATTTACAACATATATGCGAAAACAGATGTAATCCAACGGATACCGCAACCCCACAGCATTCACTGCGCATTAAACCTATGTTAAACGGTTAAACCATAAACATACACATTGCAAATATATATAGCCTATTCTAAACACCATAGGTACAAACAGTTAGCATTGTATTATGTCGTATTTTTGAACAAACTAACCTGCAGTTTGCTATGTCATTAATTTCAGCACTCCTATTTGTATCGGCTGCTGCAAAAGCATCCATTTCTATGCCAACAACCTACCAAAGTATTGCACACCCAAATTCAAGTTCACTTTTTGAAACCTCTGAGCAAAAACATTGACAAAAACAATGTGAACACGTTACCATCGAAACACGGTGGTGACTTGTTCCAGTTCCAAAACATAAATGAAAAAGCGTAGTATTAGGTCCAAGGCCAGCCTAATTTCCAGGAAGAGAGTACAATTTTTTCTGTTGCAAGAGTATTTGCCTGCACGAAGAAAAAGTTCATTAATTCAGCTACCGCAAAATAGCTTGATGTGGATTCTGAATCCATATTGATACCAAAAGCAATAATGTGAATAAAAAAAATTAAACAACTGTTAGGCTAGTAGGCCAATTTCACTCCCACTACTAATTAGATAATTAGTATTAGTATAGTATCTATCATAATGCGAATGGAACTCCTGTAGCTGTGAAAAATGACCTGTGTACATTGAAAGTAATATCAAATAACCTTAAATAAATAATTATATTAGGCGTGACTTTGAACAACAGCTACTCACATATATAAAAATAAACATTTGGATAAACAAAATCAAATAACCTGATATTTGAATTAGTAGCTATTCAACTTGTTACTAATGATACAAAACCAAACAAACTTTAAAAAGTTGCAAATTGAGCCTCTTATCATAGAAAATAAAATAAAATATTAATTTATAAATCTAACCTGCCTCAATAAGAACATCCGAGCAGCATCATTTTACCTCCATTTCTACTTGAGTTCCATTTTTCGGTGGAGCATATTCTTATTCAACAATGGTGACTCCAGGCCCATTTTGAGAGGCCTTTATTGAGTATATTAAACATATTCGAACCACACATATTTGTGTCAACTAAAAGGGACTAAGTCAACAACAATAATAACAATAAAAATCCAAAAAAAATTATGCCTTAGTTTGACAAAACATACCTTTAATTATGCAGCTACCGATTTACTTCGTTTAACACTAATTAGGGTTTTGTAACCTCTGTAAAAATTCCTCCGATTGTTGATTTGTGGTGGTTTATGTGGATCGTACGACAAATAGAAGATTTTCACCGTCCCTTTGTTGAGTATGCGGTGTGATCTAGAAGGCACATGGAGAAGATGAATGAAGATGAACTCGAGGATTCTAGAAATTTGTGGAAAATCAAAGACGGCGTTCTAGGTTTATCGCATCTTTGTGATAATGGATCGGGTCCTCACAAACAACACCTGGGCCATTGCACACGTAACAGGTCAAAAACAAAAAGAATAGCCCAAAGCGATAACACGACGTCATTTTAAACGACAATTAATATATATACTCATTTTCGATATGTACTTATTCGTTTAGTTTTATATTTACTTCTACCTGATACGATTCCTTTCATTCTCTTTCCTAAAAGAAATATTGGAAAGTGAAAAAAATCAAAATACAAGATAAGAAGAAAGGAAGATACGAGTGTTGATACAATGATGCATTCACTTTTTATTGTATGTCTATGGGTTTTGCTAAACAATGCCCAGTGGGCAATGTTTAATATGAATATAAAAGAAAATTTAGACATTATTAAATAAAAAATCGCATATATTTAAGTTAATTTTTATGTTCATTTATTGTGTATTAAATGCATAATTACTTTAAACGTGAAAAGAACAGATTATTTAATGAAGCTTAAACATTTTCCGGTGAGCAAAACCCCTTATACTAAAATATCAATAGTATAATTATATTATAAGTTTTTTATTTAACTTCTTATCATATGATGTATTTGCATTTGATATATCTAAATTTTGGCTTAATATCGTGGCTTGGACAAGTGTTTGGTATATTATTGGATTAACCTCGAGAACCGCGAAACACTTTTATCATTATTGGATTAATAGTGTGGCTTGGACAAGTGTTTGGTATATTACATGCACTAGACTGGCATTAATCCGCCGCGTTGCGAGTGGGCCTGTTTTTTTCCCAAAATTATGATAAGCTGAAATTAAGGTGAAAAGTTCATATCTTATAACAATTGAAAAGACCTTATACGTCTTTATTAATTCATGATATGTTAAGTACGCGTACACTTTAATAGTGTCAATGTACTTGACGAACACGTTTATTACAAATGCTTTATATACACGATTACACATGACTGTTACTATGCATTCCAAATGATGAAATATTAAACAATTATTTGGTAACATAAATGATGAAACATCTTCTGTCCAGCTTCAAAACCATCAAATGATGAAATATCTTCTGTCCAGCTGCCATACATGTTACAGTACATACATAGATTACGATACTTACATCCTAGCGGTTACTGTACGTATTAGAGGAACACGACTGTCTCCACGGATGTTGAATGCCTAGTTATGACGTCACTCGTGCTTTGGTATGCTTCTATGAACAACTCTTTACGAACTGTGCTAGATGTACATTCGACCTTATGATCTTTCTTTTGGCATTTCTGTCACAACAGTTTCTTCAAGCTCTGGATGTGTCACTGATGATGATGTTGCTGCTTCTTCTCTCTCCGTTGGAATATCTGCTAATGTCGGTGTAATTGCATCTGTTGCATTCTCTAAGATGAACTTTGGATTGCTTCTACGGCTCCTTACAACATAGTGCATCTGGAATATGTGCTTTGTGATTTCTAGGTCTCTGAAACAGTGTTTGTTGGCAAAGCAAGTCAATCAATATATACACATATGAAATAAAAAAATGACAAAAAAGCAAGCAGTTTGGGACATGTAATCAAAAAATTTAAGGCCTCCTGTAACATGCATGTATACGGGTATGCAAGACTGATAATCAGTTTTGACAGATAAAGCTGTTACTAATTTTCTAGCATGTATTCATTGCTTCAAGTCAGTTTCTAAACGTGTATCGTTTAATCGAAATATGCAATGAATATCCAGTTTTGCACATTGATTTAGGCAGAAGCAGTCAACCTAAATTAACCAAGTATATGGTCAACAAGGTCAAACTACCTAGACCAATGCTTCCGGGTACTATAGAGTATCACCAGGTCGTTATGTCCCGACGAGGTGTGGATTGTGCTTTAGCGTGCTTGTGATCGGGTGATTATTCACAGAAAAGGGTTGTGATAAGAATTATTTGAGAATTATGAAATGAAATTGCTTAGGAAAGCTATGTGATTGATTACTGGAATTAAGATTAAGAAGAAACGAGCTAAAACCTAAAAACGTACGTTTTAATTAAAAACGTACACTGACGAACGAAACAGAAAGTACAACTGATGAACAGGAAAGGCTACGAGTGTGAAATTATTATTTTTACAATCCTAATAAATAAAGAAAATTTTAAGAAAAAGTAAAATTATTTTTACACTATTTAATTATTTATTATTAATTAATTACTAATTATCTATTTATTAACTAATTATATTAATTTAATTATTAAAATTTACTAAAAAGACTTAGATAATTAAGAAGATTTTTATAAATCTAATTAACCATCACAGGAATCCTAAAAAATTATAAAAAGTTGATTTTATGTATTTTTAAACTAATTTACTAATTATTAATCTAATTATTAATTAATTACCAATTACACTATTTATATCTTAAAAAATAGAAAATGAATAGTATAAATTCTAGAAAAATTTATAAAAATGTTTTAACTTATATAAAAGCTAGAAAAATTATAAAAACTAGCTGTTACTTAATAAAATATAATTATGCTATTTAATTCTTAATTATTAATTAATAATTAATTAAACTAAAATTAATTCTAAAAACCACTAAAAGACAAAAGAAAATTTTGGAAAAATTTCTAAAATTACTTTAATATAAAAGAGATTTAATAAAAATATAAAAATGATAAAGTGCTTATAAATAAGCTAAAAAGAAAATTAAAAAGATAATTTCTATTAAATAGAAGCTATCACTAAAATTAAAATTGGTTTTTTGTGTTTTTTCTTTTTCAAAACTAATTTTACACTAAAAACTAACACTTTTTACAAAAACACTTTTTATGTAGCTCAGAAATAAGCACTTTGAGTGCTTATTTGTCCAACAGTTGACTTACTTTGACCACACAAGGAATTTAGCTCAAATGGAGTTATGTGGGGTCCGCAATGGTTAATTTTGGTTCCTCAGAGTTATATGAACAATTTTGAGCAAGGATCAAACAAATAAGCTGGCTGATTAAGCCAAAAGACCACAATAAGCACTTAACTATTTGGATTCAGAGACAGAGATTGGGACACACTTTGAGGGCAATTCCAAGTGGGGTCCACAAGGTCAAAGGTCAAACCAATGGTCAATACTTGAAGCTTTCCAGGAGGGGGGTTGGAAAAACTCAAGATTGGACTGTGGGACCCACTGGGGTAGCCACAATCAACCACCAAAGTGGTGGTGATGAGGTGGTATACTGATGCACAAGGGACTCAGTTCCCCTGCAGCCTTGTTTGAGGGGCAAATTAGTCCACAAATAAAATTCACAAAAATACAACAATTATGGAAATCTCAAGTTTAGCTGATAGATTATGCACCCAACAAGTTTCAAACCCTAAAACTAAGTACAAAAATCTACAAAAATCTTGCCATTTTGAGGATTTTTGACTCAAGCACTTTTTGACTTTTTGTGAAAACTATGCAAATTGACTTTTTTGAGATTTGATCTAGGTTTACTGATTTGTTATGATATTATTAACTATAATGAAACTAAATCAAGTTAATTTGAACACTTTAGCAAGGATTTGAGTGGTTGTGGTGCTCAAAAACCTACACAGTCATGAGGGTGCTCATTGTTCTTTTGACTATTGTTGCAGCAGGGGTCATGAGGGTGGTTTATTGACGCTGGAAGTATGGACTACTTTGGAATGATGTTGCATCGTGGTACTGTAAGTGTCCTTTGGGACTGAGGTGAGGGATATCACCCTCATCCTATGTACTTCAACGGTTCGTGCTACTGGGTGGATGTGGGATGTTCGCATCTCATGTTTTGTCTTGGTTTTATACCTAGTTTGATACTTTGTAATTAGCTAGGTTGGGTTTGTGTTTATGGCCTGTCATAAACACTTGTTTATCAAGCGCCTGTGCTTGAGGTTAATGTGGTACTTCAGCCACATTCCATTGTACTTAAACGTTTTTTGGATAATATATTTACCGGGTCGTTGACCTTTTACCCCAAAAAAAAAACCTACACAGTTAACTGTGTAGGTACATTTCACAATCATTTGACTTTTTTCTCAAAAGGATACTTGTTTTTATGACTTCTCAATCCTAATATGACCTAAGATGACCTGTATCAACAACAATCAACAAACAAATCCAACTCTGAGTCCCTTAAACCAGATCATCCAAACACTCCTTTATAAAATTGCGAGTGAGATTTTCAAAGCTAATGACCAATTCAGTTCATGAAACTAGAATGTGAGCATTTATACTAGTATATTAAACTTAACTAAGTATAAAAACAGAAGCAAAAACACCAACAACTTAAATCTCACTAAAAAGCTAAAATTGGCAGTGAAGTAAACAACTATGAGATCAATGGAATTTTATCAAACCAACAAGCAATATTAAGTTCTAAAAATGCTTGAATACACTTAGCAAACAAAATTCACGCAAACATGAACAAGAATAATAGCTTATATAGTAAATAGGTATAAATGGTAAAGTAAGCTTACAATTGCTTCCAAGAGTAAAATCATGAACCAAGGACCAAGATTCACCCTATAGTCTCCCATGAGAAACTAAACCAAGTTTCCACAACTACTTTGCTTCCAATAGTGCTCTGAATTCCAAAAATCAAATCCAAACTCCACAGTTGACTTTTGTTGACCAATTTTGTATTTGTGATTTTTTTTTTAGCTACACTGAATTGTAAGTTAACTAGAAGCTTTTACAAGCTTCCTGGGAGCTTATATGTTCTATTCTAGTCCATGATGACAACATAAACTATCATTACACCATACTTGCGATTTTTGATGAAAAATGTACAAATTGGAAATCAAACTGAAATGTTGAAATTCATTACTTAAAAAGATTAAAATTACAATAATAAGACTTAAACAACTGCTAGAAAGTTTGAAAATACAATAAGGATCATAAAAATTACTAATCGACTAAGTTTTTACACTAAGTTATACTACTTTCTCTTCCACTACTTCTTCTTGCTATATATATGACATTTTTAGGTCTTGGCAGTCATAGAGGACTTTCCCACTTCACTTTAAGCCGTTGGATGGCTCATATTTGATCCCAGCCTTTGAAAGGCATTTTGGCGCCTTTTTTTCTTTTGATTGTTTGTGGTTGAGTATTAGGTTTAGGGGAGTAATAAATGCCCCTTGGATGTTAGTTGAGGTGGAGGGAACAAGGAGTGGGCTGCTGAGGTGGAGGAGGGGGGAGATGGAGTATTTGGTGAGTTTGCAGGTCACGTGGGAGGGGAGGAAGAGAGGTCAAAGTTTGACCCTAGGTAGTTTTATTTGAAACGCGGGGTGTAATATTTAAGTGGTGGTGGGCTGGGTGAGGGAATGGGCCAAGGGTGATGGTGTTTGGGCCTGGGTGGATTGGGGTTGGATTTGGTTTTGGTTTATGTTTAATAAGGGTCCGGTTGGTATTGTAGTAAACACAAGGACCATTTTTGAAATTCTACCAAACATGAGGGCTTGTAGATGTAGGTTTTCGAAAGTTGTTACAAGGACCAAAGTAGCCAAACTCCAATGATACAAGGACCATAAACAAATTTTTCCATTAAAAAAAATCCCAGGGACCTTTTCTACAAATTTTCCAACTCCAGGGACCAAACATGTAGATTTTCCAAACTTTTCACCCAAAGTCCATTTTTTGATAACTTTTGATTTTTTAAGGACTTGGGTTGACTTTTCTTTCAAAATAAATGCATAGGGACTATTTTTGACAAGTTTTGAAACTTGGGGGACTGAAACTGCCAATATTGCAAACTTTGATCATTTTTCATTTGTTTTTGCTCATTTTGCATTTAAAACATATAAAACACAATTTTGAAATATTTTCAGTATTTTGATGCATTACTGAGTATTTTTGTATGTTTTGCAGTTCAGATTTGACCAAAAATGATGAGTGTTTGAGCACTCATCACTTCTAAAACCAAATTCTAAATGTATTGTGGATAACAGTTCACTCCCAGAATCTAATCACCATAATTCAAATGAGCAGCTTGAAGAAATTGGTTAAAACACGTACCAGATTCATTCACATTGACAGTCCCACAACAAACCGAACGACAATTCTCATCCCGCCAACTCCGTTTTTGTCATCCCTAAAAGCACACCCTATGCAAAAACAAAACAAATTTGACATATTAGATAAGCTTGATTATTATAAAACAACAAAGTAAAAAAAATCAAACAAAGTAAAAAAAAAAAAAAAAAAAAAAAAATGAGTTACTTACACTTAGTCGGCTTCTCAGGTTTGGTTGCTTGGTAGGTGAGGTATTCCAAGGAGGGAAGAAAGCAACCAAACCTGATGCGAAGATGACGCCAATCTGTGTTTGCTTTCTTTACATCAGGTTTGGTTGCTTTCTTATCGCCGGATGTAAAACAACACCTTTATGAGTATGAAGTGACGACTATAATGACAACGAAGGATGTTTTCAGCATTAGAATCTGGTCATGAAATCACTGTTGGTTGTAGTTGCTGCAAAAACCATAGCATTAGAACAAAACAACTTACCATTTTTGATGTCGCTAACCTGAAGAATCGTGTAACAAAGAAGACAATACTAAAAAAATGTGTATCACTAAATATATTGATTCATATAACCTGTGACTGAGATATTAGAAGAACCTTTATGCTTGCGGTTAAGGAAAACACAACCTATTGTAAGTAGTTCTCTGCTACATATGCCAACAAAATTCTCTTTGGGAACAAATTTGTGACTAAAACTACCGACGCATTCTAATATTTTCAATCCAATCATCAAATACTTCGACTTTCCTAGGGTGTGTGACCAACTGAAATGTAGTTCGTTTCAGCAAGTGTGTGAACTTGATAATCCATCAATCGGCACCTGCTACGAAGAACCCAAGTTTGCTAGTAATATCTGCAAACAAAAAAAGAAAAGAAAAAAAACCCAATTCAATACTTCAAATTAAGAAAATTTAAATTTAAAATTTATTGCTTTTATAGATCTTGAATATGATGAACCACTGCTGATGATGAAACCACAATTAAAGAGTTACTACTTCACTCATTGAAGTACCACTCCTTAGGGAGTCTTTGGTTTACCTTAATTCTCCTGCTTCATAGAAGAAGTACGGAAATCACATAATACATTAAATGGGATACAAATATAGTAAACTTGAAAAAAATAAAAGGGAAGCTATAAACTTAGGATGCACAATCATTATAAAATTGTCCCTCAATATGAGAAGTTCCATTAAGATACAACGGGCACATTCATACGGTGGTTAACCGAACATTGTTGAAAATTTTTATTATGATCAGGTTTTAATGAAACTTGATCGTTACTTCTATATGAACCTAAACAAAAGTCCAATTCTTCAGCAAGGATTTCTATTATTTTCGACCCTAGATAACAGGAAAATCATGGCCAGCGTATAACCCAAAAAATTGTTATTCACCTTAAACATTACCGTCAATCAACCTCATACGTTGACTATCTTTGTTCTTGATCTCCATAAAGAAACTGTGGCACAACTGCACTAAAAAGAAGAGAAAAAGCATTTAGTTATCTTCTGAATGAACTTTATTGGAACAAAAGAAGCTATATTTATTTAAAAAGACCCATAATGACTTACTGATAAGCGATGTCCATTCACACATGCACATAAGACAAACTCCGAATGAACCTCTGGCAGCAAAAATGTCTAAGCACTGATACACGTTATCCTACTGGTATTGGTACAACGCTTAAATGTTGGAACATAATTCTAGATATCTAATACGCTCGTACGATTTTCAGTCTTTAATCCTTACCGACCACAAAGTTTCCTATTCGTTTAAGCAGATGCTAATATTGTATTTCATACTACACGAAAAATAGTAAACCAATATTGGTAATGTACTTCATACAACCAAAATCCAGCCAATCATAAGTCGCCCCATGCATAGTAGGAATCTAATGGAATTGAACTGATGTAAGATGCACATTAGCACATCTATGTAGCCACAAACCACTCCATATTAGTGGGTCATCTGTGTTGGTGGGCAATTAGGATACAGTAACTATACATAAATTGGATCATAAACATATGGAGAGGTCGTTGTGTTATTGTATTTGTTTAGGATATATTCCCAGATTAAGAGATTGGGGACAAACCTGGTAGATAAAAAACATGAGAATATGTATAAGGTGTAAGTGAGTAATTTCGACGTACCTCCTGATTCTGTGGATTTTCTCGTACCAGCTCGTCAATCGGTACTCGGTTTCACTATTTCTCTTGTTCTATATCACTGTATCATTGCGGATGCGTACCTAGAATTACCGGTAGACCCCCCGACACCTGATTGTACCAGGTTTCCTGTTCTATGTTAGCTTCATTTAGGTAGTAGTATCTGTGGTTGCATAAGATATATGATTACAATACTATCATAAATCAAATATAAACAACCAAGAGATTTTTTGTTTTAAAACTTACATGTATTGCCATTCATGTGAGGATTTTGTCGGAATCATGAACACATCGCTAAAACTTTTACAAACTGAGTACCTTGGATGACGTGTTGCGAGCTCCCAAACCTTTCTGTAACCAAACGTCCATATCCTACACCCAAAAAGGCGAACATTTACCTTAGATAAAAAATGTTTTCAGACCTCGTAAACATTTTTTAATGCACAATACACGCGCACGAAGTTATTGCAAAAGTACACAACAAAAAGGTAACCGCGGAGTAGCAAATATTTTATAAAGAATCCACCTCATCAATACACCAGTAATTTACAATTAAGCACATAAAAACCCAAGTCAATTAGATAATATAAAGGTACCAGCTAACATATACAAATGAAGGGAAGCAAAGCAAATCGAACCTTAAAAGCATACACACTGTTGATACATAATCTGACGCGGGCTGAATTCAACGACTCTCCCTGGGCCGTTAGTCGTCTTCTCGAGCCCTGAGTAGACCTGTTCAACAAAGAGAACCCGTTAGGAGTGGACCCGAGGCCGTAGCCCCGGGATCCACCTCCGACGGTCAAGTTAGTATGCCGGGCCTGACCCATTCCTGGCCCAGTCCGGACCATACGTCCACAAGCCCCCCAAGTTTAGTATGACATAGTGCGTGGCTATGTTATGCTAAACTTAAGTTCTGTTCATGGCCGCGTAGGCCCAATCAACCATGACAACATGGCCCATGTGTGCGCAACTTGTGTGAATATGGGACGGACCATACTGCGCAGCACACATGCGACAGTGCGCACTGGGATTGCGATTGTGATTGTCTCACAATTGTGGAAGTGGATCTCGTATGTTGCATCCTGGGTAAGGGCGTACCTTTTGTACCAGTAGCGATGCAGCATGGTGCGACAGAAGACGTACTTCTGTGGCAGAAGTGCGCGCTGTGCGCGACATGGATGTGCGCTGTGCGTGACAAGGATGCGCGTTGTGTGTTATAGAGGTGCGCGTTATGCGTGCTGTGTGCGAACATACATTCGTCTTTACAACCGACAGAGGACGTCTCCCCTGCGGCAAGATGGTGCGAATATTTAAATCCGTCTTTGTACCGGGCTTGCAATACCTCTTACGTACGATCTGCTTCCAAATATACCTGCGTGACTTGTATGGAAACAATGGTACTATATACCCTGGTAGCCCCCCAAGTTTGATGGTGCTACTCGTGTAGGAGCATAAACTTAGTTATTCAAATCCTGAAAAACACTTAATGCAAATATTAAAAGTATATGCCGCGAATCGCAACATATAAAATCTAATGAGGTAAAAGATTAGCGCGAAGCCATATATAGCACATAGCATGTATAATTAAGATATAAGAGAAGTAGCAGTGCGAATTACACCTATCGTGAGGTTTTACAAACTATATAAGAGAAGTAGCACGTAGTTAATCTACGAACGCAATACGCTCATGGCGATTTATTGATCTTTTTCTTTTTTATTATAATAAAAACAATGGCGCGGATGGACACACCGTGACCGCGACTAATAGTTTCAATCGCACACACAGACGCAGATGGATGTATCGTGACCGCATAGACTCTAACATTTGTGGATGATCGCAGATGACCACGGCTTTTGCCCAGTGCGCTCATGGCGATTGACTAGCAATGTGGTGCCTGTACGTGACAGTTCGCTAATGGCGCCATTCTGCGAAGATGTCCGAACGCACGGCCTAACACGGGTAGATTTATCGTGACTGCGTTGTTTGCGGCTAAAAGATAAAGTAGGTCCGATCGTGCGGACTTAGTGCGGTTATAGGTAAAATCGTGTTTACCAAGTTTAAAAGATTTACATAAAATCTTCTTAATAATTAAAAGATACCAAATCTTATCGATTTAAAAGATATGCACAAAATATTGGGATATCTTATTAAGTTTTAAAAAATATTACATCTGATTACGCAACTTGTTACTCGATTACAAACAACTTGTGTTCTTGTCGATTATTAATTATTATGTAAGCTTGATATGTTTGACTAAAAGTCAACCCAATCAAAATATTCGTAGCTGCTGATTATTAATTTTGTACGTAAAGAGTAATAGGACAAAAGTAATAGGAGAAACAAAAGTACTAGGAGAAACAATTTGCTTGTCGCTACGATTGTTTCTTTTTTTTTTCGTTCTTTTTTTCTGTGTATATCGTATACTAGCAGGTACACGATAAAAAATATATTGGTAAAGAGGTACCGGCTTTTGAACTTAATGGTTGCTTTCCGGTGATATGAGAGCACAAAACTTGTCGTGGTCCCACAGATGGCGCCAATCTATTGATACATATTCTGGCACGGGCTGAATTCAACGACTCTCCCTGGGCCGTTAGTCGTCTTCTCGAGCCCTGAGTAGACCTGTTCAACAAAGAGAACCCGTTAGGAGTGGACCCGAGGCCGTAGCCCCGGGATCTACCTCCGACGGTCAAGTTAGTATCGATGCGATATGGCTTATGAGAGTTAGGTTTAGAGTAACCTGTTATTTTCTGTTGTGAATGGAATCCCAGCCCTATATTTATAAGGTATGGATTAGGGTTTAGGCGTAGAGTGGGCCGCTGTCTTCCGGGCCTGACCCATTCCTGGCCCAGTCCGGACCATACGTCCACACACACGGTTTTGAATCATGTCCTTATGAGCACGCCGACCTGCACATTTTACAGACTTGGAAAATAAATCTTAACTGATCATAACTGCAACTTGATGATGATAATGTTGAAATTTTGTTTGTGAGTTTAGTATGGCAAAAATCAACTTACAGACACAAATCCAAACGGCTCATCAGTTATTCACTGATGATGACATTTCTTCATGACTGTAACTACTAAGAACATGTTCAATCCATTACATGTTTCAACCTGTACCACACCACCACAGAACCTTTTTATTTTGATGTCATTTTCCCGTTTCTATCATCTTGTAGATAGCCAGAGGGCACACAAATTTCAGTCGCATGTTAAAAATTTCGGCAGGCGAATAATGCTCTATTGTTTGCCGGAATTTTTAGGTAAAAGTGATAAGGGAGTGTTTGGGATTAATAATTTTTTTGCTTATATAGTTAACCATAACAACAACATGGCCATAAACCCATTTGCAAAATCAAACACTTTCCGGTTAGATGGGTAAAATTTTCAACAACAATAACGTGAGTACACAACAAAGAAACACGAAAAACATTATAAGCAACTTGAATGTTAGAAAGATGCTATGATTAACATTAAAGCACATCACATACGTACCTGCAGCGTGACTTTCGATTGTGAGGCAGGCAACAATGTTATAGATGGCAGAAATAAAATACTCTGTATAACTGTAATTCAAGAATATCATCCTCATTTTTTATTTAACCACCACCTTAACCTGTCCATAATTACACATTTCCATTATTCCATACACGTAATCATAGAAGCTAACCGCTTGCTCAAAATTTGTTTCTCGTTCGGAAATATAGATAAAATCTGGTAAAATCAAACATTATGCTGGAAAATAAACTTACCTTTTGAGTTGTCATTTCGTTGTCGCTGCATAATGTCAAAAACGGGTAAATACACAAACCTTGAAGTTGCTCTTTTCTTGTCTGCTGATTCTCGGCAAACCATTTTGGCTCAACTTCCTTGTTTGTCATCCTAACAGAATAAAAATGAACACATCAAGCTCTTCTTTTGCAGCCTAACTAACAATTCCTGTTGATCCCAATTGAGCAAACGATCTTATATAGAAGTTGACTTAAAGTAAACACTTAAGCTTGAATGCGGAATGTAAAAGCTTAACTTAAGAAGAACAATTCACTATCAATACTTAAATATTATTAATACGAGCACTCAACAATGCTAGGGTTTTACAACCTTGAAGTGTAAACGAAAACTAAACAATACGTACATAATCTAACCCTAGGATCCTCCTTTTATAGGCCAAGGAGTCCTACTAGGTTTACAATAACTTTTTAATCAAGATAAGAATATTCTAGACGTATAAGATATACATACAATCTATTCTATAATTATCTACTCCGAATACATGCTTATCACTTCAGCAGTAGTTTCCTTCAGCAGTATTTTCCTTAGCAGCACTTTGTCATCAGCAGCAGAATCATTTACTCTAGCAGCAGTTTCATCATAGCAGCAGTTTCACTCAGCAGCAGAACTCAAAACCCAAAAATCCTCCCCTAAACTTAATATTTATTTCTAAATCATTAAGTTTCTTCAAAGCTCATCTAAACACCAGGAGGATGCTTCCAAACACTCAATTCTTGAGATGTCTGTTGATCAAGTATCTTCTTATACTTTGACAGCAAATTGAATGCTTGATCATCAGTATCATAGTCTTTCTGCAAGTTGAGTAATCCAGCACCATTAACCATCTGATTGACAGTATTCTAGTATCTTACCATTGGGTAATCCTTTTCAGCTAGCATATACAAAGTAATTGGTCCAATTTCTAGCATATGAACTCCATAATCTTGAAAGAGTCTCCATTTTCTTACTTTGTATTGTACTATCTCTGTCCACTCAGAATCATCCATTGAAGGTTCATACATAACTTTTAGAGCTCTCCATAGAACATTATCAGACATAGTTATGATATGATCAATTTGATCTTTCTCATACTTTTTACCATCAAACTTCTCAGCTCCAAACTTTGCTTTGTACAGCTTCCACAAGTCATCAACATCCTCTCTATCAAAGTAGTATAGCATCTGTTGAAATCTAAGAAACCTGTGAATCTTACCATCAGATCTCTCAACATCATGAAATGCTCCAATGTTAGTATCATATCCTGTAGTTACTTTGATAATAGGATATTTGATTCCTATTGGTATGGCATCAACTACTTCAGGATCTTCCATCTTGCCAACCATAGTGTAAACCTTCAATTGTTCTTTTAAATGCTCAGGAGGAATATGATCACTATCATTCTTAAACTCATCTCCTTCTGGCTTAGAACTGCTTTCTTCCCCTGTTTTCCTCTTCTTCTTTGCAAATGATTTATGAACCAAACCTTTTCTTTTACCACTTTGCACAGAAGAAGTAGTCTTAACTGCATCATCAAGCTGCTTAACAACATTTGCCTCTTGAACATGCTCTACTTCAGCCACTTTTTCAGGTACCAACTTTTTATTCATATGAGCAATATGTTCCAAGTCTTCAGCACAACCCATAGGATAGAAGGTATCTGTTTGCCTCTTAGCTTGTTGATACAAGTCAAAACCTCTTGATCAGACTTAGGTTTTAACTGCACCAATTTCCATCCCTTCATATTCTTCAGATAACTTTCATGCTCTTTTCTTTGTTGCAATGAAGTTGGACCTCTAAGTACCTTTTTCTTCTTTCTAGTAGCAGCATCTTCTTTCTTTTTCTTTGCAGTGAACTCCCTTATCCAAGATCTCACATCAAAAGTTTGAACTTCATTATCCTCAATCTTGATCATCTTGTTGAGTTCAATATCTGCCTCTATTCTTATCTTATCATCAACCCATTCCTCATACCTCCTTAAATCTTCTGTCTCCTTTTCAATTCTTTCCTTTTCCTTCTAAGCCAGCTGTTCTTCTTCTTGATTAATCATCTCTTGTTCTTTCAATGCAGCAGCTGAGTCATATTTAACTTGTAATTCCTTAGGCCACATATGAAAAGGTATTACAGAGTAGTCAAACCCCTTATACATCCATTGAGGTTCTGCAACTTGCTTGCCCTTCCCTTTGTCAGTAGATGATGATACAATCTTCTTTGGTTGAGCAGCAGGTTCTCTGAATACAACTCCTTTTAGAGGTAAACTTGGTGTTGATGATGTGATTGTTGTTGTTGGTTGTTGTGGTAGTGATGGTGTTGGTAGTGGTGTAAGTTTTGAAGATGATTCATATGGAACTTCTGTAGTCTTCTTACTTAACAAAACCATTGCTTCAGCAGCAGCATTATCACTAGACCCAGCAGCAGAGTCTTGTGCATCAGCAGAATTCACTTTTCCACTAACAACAGGATCAGCAGGATCCTTAGCAGCAAAATCATGAGCAGCAGTAGAGTCATTAGTCTTGTCAGCAATAGCAGCATTTTCAAGCTCTTTCACCATTGAATCCCCCAAAGTCATCAAAGCTTCACCCATCAACCCTGTTGCCTTCACCAATTGCTCAGGCTCCAAAGTCTTGAGTTTTTCCACCACCTTTTCTTGAGTAGCAATCACCTTTTCCATTACAACCTCATTCCCTGATTGATCAGCAACCACAAAATTTTCAACATCCTGAGGACTTTCCACATCCATATCTCCAATCACTGGAACCTCCCCTGAAGCCATTTCTTCATTCATAATCTGAGCACTTTCAACCCTCTTCAAATTTGCCTCCCCTGAACCCATTACATCTTCATTCCTCCCCTGTTTGGAAGCATCCTCTTCCAAATGAGTAGATAGTTCAGGTGAACTTACAACTTGAGAAGTGCCCACTTTCTTTAGCCTTTTCAATGAGGTTGAATATCTTGATTTCTTCATGTTCTTAATCTGTTTCTTCAATTTTGTAATAAGCTTGCCTTGACCTTCAACAACTGTAGACAGAGTAAGAACTTTATCTTCCAAAGTAGTACACTTCAACCTCAAATTTGTACAAGTAACCGTCAATTCCTTAATGAGTTTCATAGTAGTCTCATCACTTCGACCTGTGTTACCTGGTCCGAGAGGTGAATCATGGACATTGTCATCAGGTACAAGATTTTCCGTCAATTCATTTGTCACTTGCCTGTCCTCATCACTTCGACCTGTGTGACCTGGTCCGAGAGGTGAATCTTGGGACATAAACTCAGTATCAAACCTGGTTTGATCAGCTGAGCCCCCTATATTTTCCATTTGGCTTGGGTTACCATCCTGAGAAGTAGATTCATAAGAATCCTTTTCTCTAGATGTTGCCTTGGTTTGGGTCTTATTTATGTTATCACTATCCTGCTCTGCTGCTAAGCTAGAAGCAGTAGTGACAGCCCTCACCAACATGTCCCCTCCATCAACTAGGACAGCCTCATCTGGTACAGCCATACTAACACTATCCTGAGGTAAATCAGTGTTCTTTTTGGTTTTCCTACGGATATAGTGTATTTTGGGTTGTGTGATAGATGCAGAAAAATTGGGTGTGTGATGGGAATCAGTGAGATTTCCTGATCCTTCACCCTGAATACTTTGCATAAGTTGCACCACTGAAGGTGTAAGATTTGTATGTGTGCCTGAAAAACTTTTTCCATGCTTAACTAAGAAAGTGAAAGTTTTTGAAACCAATTTTGGAGCTTCATAATAACCAGCATGGGATCTAAAATCTGTAAGTTGGTCAACAATAAAGAGTTGGAGAAATCTTGGATAAAGCAAATAAGAACCAGACTCTTTACCACTTTTAACAATCCCCTCCAAAATCATATTTGAAAAATTAAATGGTTGACCTGTGCTTAAGCATACCATTGCAGAAGCAATAGTAGCACTAAACTCATGCCACCCAGAGGTTTTAGGACTCAAACAATGAAGGAGAATGTGTACCAAAAACTTGTATTGAGGACAGAGGAGAGCTTTTTGAAATTTTAAATTGTTATGCTTGCCCTCATACCCCAAAGTTTTTAAACTAGCAAAAATAGCAGAATTAGCAAGACAAGTAGTCTTTGTTTCATCATTTAAGAGAAGAGATTCCCTTATAGATGATTCAGTGATACGAACCTTTTGCCCATCTACTAAAGCACTGACATATTTTTCCCCATTCATAGATTTGACTTTAGCAGTAAGCCAAAACTGTTTGATGTAGGAAACAAATATAGTAGGATTCACAGTGAGTGCATACCTAAGAGAAGTAGCATTCAAAAATTTAACCATATCTGTGAGCCCTTCAGGAACCAACTCTTCATCTAAAACAACCACACTATTGTGTTGCTCTGCCCAGGTACGTACGCAATCCATGAATTAGGGTTTAGAGAAATTGGAGATAATTAATTTTGACAATAATGGAGTGTTAGGGTTTGTGATAACTTCAATTTGGAGCGTGTAGAAACCAATTATGAAGATTAATTAGGTTTTAAACTGATTGGTAGAAGTTACACATACCACCCTCTCACTTACAACCGTAGCAGCATAACCCAGTCATCCACAACTAGCAGCAGAATGAAACAACTAGCAGCAGAGTGAAAATAAGCCAGCAGCATTGTTGACTAATCAAACTTGGTCAAAAAGTCAATAACCCATAACAATTAATGCGCTTGATATTCCGAAATCCCTATAAAACCGGATGCAATCTTTTCCCTAATTCACCACAATCAAACCCTAATTACTATTAGAAAAGCCAATCACGCAATCAAATCTTCCAATCACCCAAATCAAAACATCAATAACCATGAAATCTTCACCCGAAATTATCAACATCTCATCCGATTCTTCTTCTGAATATGATTCTCCATTTGAAACATATGTCCCTTCATTCCGTCCTCCTCACAATGGTTGTAGAACCAAGGAGCAAGCCAGAAAGAGGAAGCATGATCTTCCGGTCTTCAAAGATCTCCTACATTTGAATCAAACCCCAAGCACTTCAAGGGGTAAAGAGGTGATGTCCCCCAAGTCTCCATCATCTTCAGAATCATCAGAAGACCCTGCTTGGATCCCTATCAGACCACCATCTCCCAAGGAGCTTGTTTCTCCCTTCATCAACACATCATCAGATGAGGATGAACCACACCACAATCCACCATCTACTCCAGAAAGACCATCATCATCAAGGCCAAGACCCAAGACATCTACTAAGGCAAGAAAGACAAACCCTCCACTTCCTAAGGAGAGGAAGATTGTACTTGGGCTTCCATGCCCTAGAAATTGATGTTTTAAGTCTTTTAATTTTAGTTTGTGGTGTAGCAGTCTTTTGTAATTTTAGAACATGATGTGGATGTACTCTTTTGTTGAATGTACCCTTGTGATTGATGAATGAAATCTTTTGAATTTCTGTTTAATAATCTTGCAAATCATCAATTCTCAACTTATCCTGCAAAATGTTAGTCCAAACACCACAAAGTATACAAGAATATATACTAGCAATAGAGTAAAATAGCAGCAGGGTACATTGCAACGTAATCATTTGCTTCTTAAGAAGCAGTAGAAACAGATGAACAATCAGCACAAGACCTTTACACTTTGTACAATAAGAGATAAGTTTTTCAAAGATTAATCATACCAATGTTTGCAATTAAGAATTGAAATCTTCTCACATCAAAGTGTTTAGTGAGAAGATCAGCAACATTGTTATCAGTATGAATTTTTACAATTTAAATTAACTTCTTTTCATAGCAATCCCTTATGAAATGATGTCTTATCTCAATATGTTTTGTTTTAGAATGAAAAATAGCATTTTGAATTATGCAAAGTGTGTTGTTGTTATCAATATGAATTTTGGTGTTCATGAAATTGTACCCATAATCCAGTAGTTGATTTTGCATCCATAGCACTTGACCACAACAACTTGAAGCAGCCACATACTCAGCTTCAGTTGTAGAATTTGCAACCACTGTTTGTTTCTTGCATTGCCATGACACCAATCTGTTTCCAAGAAATTGACAACCTCCAGTTGTAGACTTTCTATCTAAGCAAGCACCAGCATAGTCACTGTCTGAATATGCCACCAAATCAAAAGGTGAATCCTTAGGATACCATAGGCCCAATTTAGGGTGATGCCTTAGATACCTAAAAATCCTCTTCACTGCATTGAGATGTGATTCTTTGGGACAAACTTGGAATCTTGCATAGGCACATACAGCAAACATGATATCAGGCCTTGATGCTGTAAGATACATCAATGAGCCAATCATAGATCTGTACAAGTGAACATCTACTTCTTTTCCATTTTCATCCTTTAACAAAGGTTTGTTGGTGTCCATGGTTGTCTTGGCAGGCTTAGCATCTTTAAATCCAAACTTCTTCAATATATCATTAACATACTTATCCTGACTAATAAATATGCCATCTTTCTTTTGAACCACCTGTAGTCCCAAGAAGAAGTTGAGTTCTCCCATTGAACTCATTGCAAACTTATCCTTCATAAGCTTCTCAAAATCAACACACATTGCCCTATTTGTAGAACCAAATATGATGTCATCAACATAGATTTTTACCAACAAAATATCATCCTTTTGTCTTTTGAGAAACAAAGTCTTGTCAATCTTTCCTCTACTGAACCCAGAATCTAACAAATATGTTGACAAGGTATCATACCAAGCTCTGGGAGCTTGATGTAGTCCATACATTGCTCTATTCACCTTGTAAACTTTGTCAGGATAATCAGGGTCCTCAAAACCTGGTGGTTGAGACACATAAACTTCTTCTGTAATGGTCCCATAAAGAAAAGCACTCTTTACATCCATCTGATACACCACAAAATCTTTGAATGAAGCATAAGCCAAGAATAGTCTAATGGCTTCTATTCTTGGCACTGGTGCAAATACCTCATCATAGTCAAGTCCCTCTTGTTGTGTGTATCCTTGAGCTACTAACCTAGCTTTATTTTTGATGACTATCCCTCTTTCATCTCTTTTACATCTGAAAACTCATTTAGTACCAATAACTCTTTTTCCATTTGGCAAATCAACCAAAGTCCATACTTCTTGTAGCTTAAATTGCAGAAGCTCGTCTTGCATTGCTTCCACCCAACTAGCTTCTTGTAGGGCTTTGTAAGTGTTCTTGGGTTCAATTTGAGATAGAAAGCAGGCAAACAAGCAATTTTGTAGATCTTTATGACTGTTTCTTTGATGCAGAGATCTAGCAAAGAAACTTTGATGTTGAAGATCTTTGAGCTCTTTAGTCGTTTTCCTTGTTTGTACAGATGATTGAGGATCACTTAGAATTTGTTCTTTTGGATGATTCTTGTGAACTCTTGTAGTAGTAGTGGGACTAACAAGAATATTGAGTTCCAAATTAGTATAGTCTACTTCAGCTCCAAATAATTTACCATCAAGAGCTTCATCATCTGTGTCTTCATAGATATTCTCTAGAGGAGGCATATTTGGATCTTCAGAATAATTTGTATCATCAAAAGGTCTATCCTGAGTGTCCAAAGAAGGAAACTGTGATGTAGAAGCAGAGTGAGTAGGCTTAGCAGCAGAATAGATAGAAGTAGTAGTTGCTTGTTTTGGTCTAGCAGTAGAGTCTTCTGAGTCAGCAGTAGAGTCTTCTGGTCTAATTGGAGAGTCAGCAACAACTTCTTTTGGAGCTTCATTGGGTATCTTTTCTGCATCAATAGGAGTTACAACATCTGCTTGAGCTTCCTTAGGTTTCTCTGGAGGAACATCATCTTCTTGTGTATCTTGATTTTGCTGTAAAGGTATGAAAGTAGGACCAACTTTCAGTTTCTCAATCAAAACAATGTCTTCTTGTGGTTTGTTAGTGTCAACACTAGCAATAACAGGTACATAATTCATTGTCTTGGTTAGGATGTCAACATCAAACATCCATTCAGGTCCTTTTCCTGCAGCATTAGATGTGTTCTCACTAAACTTGATATGCAAATTCTCCTCTACATGTTTGGTTCTCTTGTTTTATACTCTGAAAGCTTTACTATGTACAGAGTAACCAACCAAAATCCCTTCATCAGATTTCTCTTCAAACTTGCCTAACTGATCTTTAGTGTTCAAAATAGTGACAGGACGTCCAAATGGCTTAAGAAAATCAATCATTGGTATCTTCCCATGAAAGAGCTCATATGGAGTTTTGTTGTGAGGCTTCACTACCTTACTCCTGTTCTGCACAAAACATGCAGTGTTTACAGCTTCAGCCCAAAAAGGTATAGGTAGTTTAAAATCAGCTAACATTGTTCTTGCAGCCTCAATAAGTGTCCTATTTCTCCTCTCTGCAACCATTCTGCTGTGGAATTCTTGCAACACTATACTGTCTTAGAATTCCTTTTCCCACACAGAATTGATTCATCACACTATTCTTGAACTCAGTACCATTGTCACATCTTATAATCTTCACTTTATGGTTGTGCAGGTTTTCAACTCTTGTAATGAATTCTTTAAGTATCTCTAGGGTTTCATCTTTAGCGGCTAAGAAGAACACCCAAGTAAACCTGCTGAAGTCATCTGTGACAACTAGGCAATATGACTTCTTATTCAAACTTTTCACAGAAACAGGCCCAAATAAATCCATGTGTAGCAAATGCAAGGGCTCTGTATTTGTATTCACAGTCTTTGACTTGAATGAGACTCTGTGTTGTTTTCCCTTCTGACAAGCAATACAAGTCTCACAGTTTTTAAACAACTTTGTGGGCATGCCTCTCACAAGATTTCCTTTCACCAACTTATTCATTGTCTTGTAGTTCAAGTGCCTAAGTCTTCTATGCCATAATTTGGACTCATCAACAGTGGCTTTTGCAATCAGACAAGTTAAAGCTCTTTTGGGAACTATGTTCTTAATATGGTCACTGTATATATTTTCATTCCTAGGGACCTTCAATAGCACAAACTTATCATTTGGCAATTGAAAATCAGGAGAAAGGATCATACATTCAATGTCTGTAAAAAGAACAAAATTCCTTTTGTCACACATTTGTGAAACACTAAAGAGGTTAAACTTAAGCCCTTTCACAAGAAACACCTTCTCAAAGTCCAAATTCCCAGTTTTTAAAGTGCCTCTACCAATAATCTTTCTACCTTTTGGATCATTCCCAAAAGCAACATAACCACCTTCAAAAGCCTCAAAATCTTCAAGCTGAGACTCATCCCCTGTCATATGTCCAGAGCATCCACTATCAACTATAACCATATCTTTAAGCTCATCTAGTAGATTACCCTGCACATGAAAATAGAGAAATTAGTTTCTCTTGGGGACCCAAGCCATTACTGACTTGGATCTGCCTTGTGCATCAACATAGTTAAATTTCTTTAAATCACTTGATGCACTGCTGGTTTTGGAAACATTGTTTGTAACATTTGATTTTGGTTTCCAAACCCAACAAGCTGAGGCCTTAACAACATAAAAATGATTTCCAACAACTGTATTTGATAAAACTTTTGGCCCAGAAGTAGAAAGCTTTGTACTAGCAGCAGATTGCTTACTAGCAGCAGAGTGCTTACTAGTAGCAGAGTGCTTACTAGCAGTAGAGCCAGCAACAGAACCAGTTGTGGTTTTAAAAGCACCATTTGATTTAGCAGCATAAATTGATCTAGTTGCACCAGATTTTAACAACACAGCCCTAGGAATCATGTTTCTATTTGGATGAAGGTGAGTATTCTGATTAACATATTTGCGATTCACCCTAGAGTATTGATTCCAAACAGGTTTCTTGTGGTCAGGACAGCTATTAATCAAATGTTCAAAGCTACCACACTTATAACAAGCCTTTTTCCTCAATTGAAACTCACTACCTAATTTGTTTGAAACTAGGTTATTAAAGTTTCTCTGATTACCCCTAGGCTTATTATTGAAACCATTCATTCTTTCTCTAGAAATTTCTTTATACTCAACCATTCTCCTAGAGATACCTTGACCTAGCACAGGTTTCACAAACTTCACTTGTTCAATTTTAGGTTCAACTTTTTCAATCTTAGCAGGAATTTCTTCCTTTACTACATTATGTTCTAGTTCAACCTGTTCCTGTTCCTCATCACTATCTGAGTACCAATCTTCAATAATGGGAGCATCAAGAAATTTTCTACCCTCTACCTTAGGGGTTTCTAAGACACTTGGACTAGACTCACCTATTGGTTTTTCTATATTCAGCTCACTAATGAAGGACAAATCTTTTCCTGGTGGAGCATAGGCACTCTTAACAGTAGGAGCAACCTCATTGTAACCTATTCCACTTCCTTTCCTCATTATTGTACTCTCAATAGATTTATTAACCAAATCAGAAGCATATTGTTGTTTGTTTACTCTTACTATACGTTTTTCTTTTTCAGCAAGAGCTGCATCTCTATCTTTTTCTGCTTCTTCTAATTTATTTTTAAGAAACTCAATTTCACTATTTTTCTTAAAAATCTCAACATCTTGTTGGTTAATTCTATCTACATATTCCATCTCACACTCTTTTAAGTACTCAAGTCTTCTTTCAACATTTTAAATACCTACTTTGTAACCTAAGTTATCAAGTTTTAGGTTTTCAACTTCTTTATTTAGACTCTCATTCCTAGACTTAAGTTCTTCTATAGTGTCAGCACAAGACTTAAAAGAACACACAGATAAATCAGAATCATTAGATACCTCAGAGTCAGATCCAGAAGATGATGATGAATAAGCCATAAGTGCAAAGTTATGCACTTCAGGCTTGACTTGAGCCACCAAGGAATAATTTGGTTCTTCATCAGCCAAATCACTCTAATCATACTCTTCCAATCCATCACAAGACACCAATGCAGTAGTAGTATTCTTTGTCTCTTCAGTCTTCTTTGATGCTTCACCATTTTTCTTTGGAGCTCTACATTCTCTGGCAAAGTGACCCTCCTGTTACAGTTGTAACACTCTATCTTTGATTTTTCAAAGCCAACATTTTCTTTAGGTCTATACTTGATCTCTTTTCCAGTTCTCTTCCAGAATTTTCTAGCCCTCAAGGTCAACATGGCCATTTGCCATTTAAGATCCATCTCTTCAAGATCATCTTGATCAAGGTGATCCAGATCTTGATTAAGTGCCTGTGACCTTATACTTGATGTTAGATCAGCCAAGAATGCACATAAAGCCATATCACTGGTGGAGTTATTATCATGAGAACTAGCAGCAGGTCCATCAGCAGTAGATACTCCATAAGCAGCAATGTGAGACTCTTTAGACCCTTTTGACTTTGAAGATACAAAGGCAAGATTTTGTGAACCAGAAGTAGATGAAGTAGATAATTCTGGTTCATACACTCTTAAGTTGTTATAGAGGCTTTCCAACTTCATGGTTTCAAAGTCAGGCTTATTCCTCCAAACAACAGTGTGCATACTCCATTCAGTTGCAAGACTTCTGAGGAACTTGAGATTTACATCTTCTTGTGGAACCACATAGCCAATAATCTTCTCTCCACTTTCAGTAGTAAAGTTCTCAAACTGATGCTTCAACGTATTCTTCCTTGACTTCTTGGTAGCATCATTCCCTCCAAACCTGAATTCAACAGCATCCATTAACTCTTTAGCAGTCTCACAACTCTCAAAGTCCAACTGAAATTCATTAGGTATTCCCATTAAGAGAATACTGTGTGCCTTGATCTCCATCTTCCTTACAGAGTTCTCTTCAGCAGACTTGATTGGTATATCTTTACCATCAGGGCCTTTCTTTGGTAAAGAGTCACCACTCATGATCACATTCCACATGTTAAAGTCAATCATTCGAATGTATTGTCGAATTCTCATCTTCCATAGCTCATATTCACCAGGGTTGAGCATTGGAACCTTTGAAGTAGTCACCATATGTGTGTCATCACCCATCTTTAGCAGTTGATTAGAAACATCAAACTTGCAAAGAACAGTTTCTTCCCGATTACAACTTCTAGATCACAAGCTCTGATACCACTTGTTGATCCTAGTTGAGCAAACGATCTTATATAGAAGTTGACTTAAAGTAAACACTTAAGCTTGAATGCGGAATGTAAAAGCTTAACTTAAGAAGAACAATTCACTATCAACACTTCAATATTATTAATACGAGCACTCAACAATCCTAGGGTTTTACAACCTTGAAGTGTAAACGAAAACTAAACAATACGTACATAATCTAACCCTAGGATCCTCCTTTTATAAGCTAAGGAGTCCTACTAGGTTTACAATAACTTTTTAATCAAGATAAGAATATTCTAGACGTATAAGATATACAAACAATCTATTCTATAATTATCTACTCCGAATACATACTTATCACTTCAGCAGTAGTTTCCTTCAGCAGTATTTTCCTTAGCAGCACTTTGTCATCAGCAGCAGAATCATTTACTCTAGCAGCAGTTTCATCATAGCAGCAGTTTCACTCAGCAGCAGAACTCAAAACCCAACAATTCCTACTTACATTCTTTCTCTCTATATAAGATGAAGAGTATACTAATAACAGATATTTGAACATTCATATTGCACACCGTTTCCTCATTGACATTCCTTGGTAATCTAAGTGGTCACATTGTGTTTATAATGTTTGATTGCCATGTTTCTGATCCTTATTGACATAATTGTACATCAAGCCATTGCTACCTATGTTACATGTTAATGCTCTGAGCCTGACATGGAGAGGCAATGTATTACACGTTTCCATCCACCACATAGTGACCCTATATTGAAAGGCAGTAACAAATAGTATAAATTTTTTAAAATTTCCAAAACTACCACAAATGCTACACCCAATTTAAAAGAAGCTTAACGTGCCTAAGTATTAATTTATCCCAAAGTTGGGCCACCCAAGTAATATAGTCACAATTAAACAAAAGACATATGACGTACCTTTATAATAACTGAGGAGGAAAAACACGTATTTTCTTCAGATGAACTATTTTTGCTATATAACTGCAAATGCAAAATTGGTGTAGTTGTGTTAGAAGCCCCTAAGACAATTAATACTCACATATTATACAACTAAAAACTGATAACCTCAAACACAATAAATTTTTGCTTAGATATTTGATCGAACATTTGGTGTGCAACAAATTTCTTGTACAAAAACAACACCAAATTACATAAAGCCTTAAATTTTTCGATACCCAAATTACATTAACCAAATGAAGAACCACCAAAAACCTATCTCACAGTTCCATCTTCAAGCTGAAGATGGATACCTCTAGAATTTGAGAAAAAGCTTCGAGGCAGATTATGTGTATCCTTGGGAAAAAGGCGGTTCAAGAGAAGTTTAAGCTACATACCTCTGCTTTTCTTTTTTTCCTATCATTGTCTTTTAGTCTTCTGAGCTTCCATCCTTCGATCATCAAACGATTATAATTGAGGCGTGTATGAGAGCTTCTAGGGTTCTCTAGATCTTTATGGTATATCCGAGAAGAAAACCGGGCCAAGATAAACCGGATAATAGTAGATAGGTTGGGCTAGAAAACTGGGCCAACAGATGAACTATTTTTGCTATATAACTGCAAATGCAAAATTGGTGTAGTTGTGTTAGAAGCCCCTAAGACAATTAATACTCACATATTATACATCTAAAAACTGATAACCTCAAATACAACAAATTTTTGCTTAGACATTTGATCGAACATTTGGTGTGCAACAAATTTCTTGTACAAAAACAACACCAAATTACATAAAGCCTTAAACTTTTCGATACCCAAATTACATTAACCAAATGAAGAACCACCAAAAACCCATCTCACAGTTCCATCTTCAAGCTGAAGATGGATACCTCTAGAATTTGAGAAAAAGCTTCGAGGCAGATTATGTGTATCCTTGGGAAAAAGGCGGTTCGAGAGAAGTTTAAGCTACATACCTCTGCTTTTCTTTTTTTCCTATCATCGTCTTTTAGTCTTCTGAGCTTCCATCCTTCGATCATCAAACGATTATAATTGAGGCGTGTATGAGAGCTTCTAGGGTTCTCTAGATCTTTATGGTATATCCGAGAAGAAAACCGGGCCAAGATAAACCGGATAATAGTAGATAGGTTGGGCTAGGAAACTAGGCCAACAGATGAACTATTTTTGCTATATAACTGCAAATGCAAAATTGGTGTAGTTGTGTTAGAAGCCCCTAAGACAATTAATACTCACATATTATACATCTAAAAACTGATAACCTCAAACACAACAAATTTTTGCTTAGACATTTGATCGAACATTTGGTGTGCAACACATTTCTTGTACAAAAACAACACCAAATTACATAACGCCTTAAACTTTTCGATACCCAAATTACATTAACCAAATGAAGAACCACCAAAAACCCATCTCATAGTTCCATCTTCAAGCTGAAGATGGATACCTCTAGAATTTGAGAAAAAGCTTCGAGGCAGATTATGTGTATCCTTGGGAAAAAGGCGGTTCGAGAGAAGTTTAAGCTACATACCTCTGCTTTTCTTTTTTTCCTATCATCGTCTTTTAGTCTTCTGAGCTTCCATCCTTCGATCATCAAACGATTATAATTGAGGCGTGTATGAGAGCTTCTAGGGTTCTCTAGATCTTTATGGTATATCCGAGAAGAAAACCGGGCCAAGATAAACCGGATAATAGTGGATAGGTTGGGCTAGGAAACTGGGCCAAGATGGCCTGGTTTTTTGGCGGGAAAAAAAGACGCAAAACGGCGTCGTGTGAACAGGGTTTAATATAAACTTATAATGCCTGAGAATGTCAATTTAAATATTAAACTGTAAATAAACGAATATATTTTTCGATAATAGGTAATTATAAATAACCATGCGGCAACAAATATACGTAAAACCAAAACTGTGCAGCGCACAAATATCAATGCCTCGATTTTTTATAACAGAGAGTAAATTATATTAGACCCAACTTAAATAAAATGTCGACCCGGTGCAATCCACGGGCAAGACAAATCTTTTTTTCTTTCAATTGTCAGTACTTGTGTATAAGTTTTTGGGTGAGGATCCTCTCCCATTACTTGACTCAAGTTGGGCATTTGTGAGCAATTTGATTTGATCCAATTGCGCAAATTAAAAGAACTTATTTTGATTTGAGTCATTAGATCAAATCAAATGACTAACGCTTCCCAACTTGAGTCAGGTTTGTTTTTCAACTTGAGACAATTCACATCCATAAGTTTGAAGACAACGAATTGTCTGTTTCCATGTATATTTCTAAAATTGTATTTGTATCTTGTGTCATTTTCTATATATAGTTTTTCGAGCATATATATATATAGCATCATAACGTCACCCAAAATCTATACCGGATAACTCGTGAAAACACCAAGACTATTTCGTATGTTGTTTCTGACCAAAAATATATTATCTCAAACAGTTATTTTCAATTGGCGCTTGGTTTTAGTAACAAAAGTTCGTGTCTGTTGGCGAGAAACCAGTTGCTAAGTAAATAACATTTACTTCGAGTTCGGCCTAGTATTTGATAATAAAAATGAACACTTCGTAAAACAGCGTCAAATTTCAATTTGCGTAACAAAACATATTATGATAAGTTGATATGGGTGTTTTTGTCAAAAATAGCAGTGATCAGTAGCTAAAACTCACCGCTCACCGCTTCTCAAAGAAGCATTAGAAAAATGAGCATTCCTAAAAAATAGCAAAGATTACCGCTTATTTGCCAAACGACTACTAAAAATCAAAATGTTCATTGCTCACTGCTCCAAAAAGCTCCACACCCATTCGTACCAAACAACTTTTTAATGTGATTTGTGAGCTCTAATGTTATCATACTTTCTAAATAATTTTTCTTTGCAATTGCAGCCCAATGGTTGAGGGTACATAAACCGTAAAGATGATGTCAATGGTCTAAATCTTCTTCTCGATCGTACTTAAAATATGGTTCACGTGATTTACCTCTCTCGTGTACTGCAGGCCGTGTGACCAGTCGGTGAGGGTGCCAGATGATCGGTTATTACCCAAAAGGATAATTAAAATATGTTCAAACACAAGCTAGTGCTGTCGGATGGGCACTTGTGTCATTGCTAATGTAATACCGCCACGAATAAAGCGGAGGTCGTGGGAAAACGCCTCTTGTCCAGGGGTAGAAGCCCTTGCTAAGTCTCTCCAAACTTCCACATCGATTAACTGACAAATCTATGGGTAAATAACGAACATATATAGCTGACACAATACCATGTTTGATTTTGGTATTCTGATAATTAACTCATTCAGGTTGGCCGAAATCACATAACATAACATACACTAATTAGTGATTTCTTTCAGTTGCGTGTTCTAATATTTGATTGTCCTCTGAGTTATTCAATTGTAAATTTTGTGAATAAACCCATAACATATATATTGACAAAATAATACGATCTATAAGAACTTTTGCACTTATTCAACTTGTTTAGTGACTGCGTAATTTCAAGCACACTACAAATCCAACCATGTGAACAACTAAACAATTTAAAAGCATAAAAACTGCTTTTATTTCCAATTTATTCAACGTGGCCAAATCCCTTAAATTTTAAACTATTGATTAAGCACACTCCACGATTATATATAGAGTTGTGACATCTATAGTACATACATGTTTTCCATTTCCATAAGCGCTCTAAATAATTGTACCATGTCTAGATAGTTACTTTTCATCGTATTCGCACGTACCACACATGGGATGCTCAATTTCTTTACCTAATATAATCAAACCTCACATAAAGTAAGTATTAAATTTCTCATGGGCCAACTCTTAAAACTAGAAAGTGCATCCGATTCCTTTCTTTTGCATTTTCGTAAATAGCAACTATGATTAACCTAAATACCTAAGGTGTGCCAATAAAGTTTTACCAGCAAAACGAGCAAAACAGTAACATTCAACCAAACAATAATAGCGATGTTATAGCTAGAAAAATGTGTTTAATATATTATCCGGAAAAATATTTAATAACATTTATAATTCATCATCATATCATACAACTTTTCAACGTTATGCGATAACTTTCGGCATCTTATCCTTTTCCTTTATTCCCATCGAGCAACATTTACAAATTCATCGTATGCTTCCAATAATTATATAAAAGTAACGAAAAGATATCGAAAGTGTTAAAACGAAAAAGAACTTAACGTACAACGTCGATTCATTAAAATGAGTACGTGACTAGTGACTCCATAACTCGTGTTATTATCGATCTCGTCACACATTAACACTACACCTTTGCGACAACTGATACTTCATTCCAGTACCAACTTGAATCCCGGGTATCACAGAAGTCATCTTATTATTTCCGAAGGGAATATAAGCAGCACAAGTGACATGAATATGATATCTCCCAGAAATAAACCTGCCAACTCTCCATCTAACACGTCCATTCATTTTAACAAATATCATAATCGCGCCATTAGATTGATCTTGAGTTAAGGATGCTCCATTGTAAGGTGCAACAGGAACATTATTCCCATAAATAAAAGGTGACCAAACGTTTGTGTCCTTGTGTCCTTGGTACACAGGCTGGATCCCAGTGAAATAAGTGATTTGTTGGTTATGATACACTGCAAAAGTGTTTAGCCTATCATAGTAAATCCCGATTCTTTCGTTAGGGTTATGGGATGAGATTGTTACTTGAAAATTCGAGGATAGTAAGATTGGGGCGGATACGTTGAAGTTGAAGATTGTGGCATCTTGGAGTACGAACCTAGGCTTTCTTGGCTGGAGAATAGCCCATGTGATCAAGAAAGTGAGGAGTACCAGGAACGCGAGGATTAGGAAGGCGGAACAAAGTTTTCGGAGAAACTTTTTATTTTTATTTTTATGGTGAGTGCATTCTTTGACCGACATGGTGTGGCGCTGCGGTGACGATAGTGGTGTTTTTTTTTTTAAGGAATAAGGTGTGAAAGAAGTGTGGACAGCAATTAGTTTTGCTAAAGAAATGTAGACAGGGGAGAGGTTTGGTTTGCTTTGGTTTTTATGGAAATTGAGTGTGTTGTGGTTGCTTGTACTGTACTAGTGACAATGCATCCTGTCATATATTCTTTTTTAACGTTGTATTGACAAAATATACAGTTTTTCTTTGCAGTCGACATGTTAAGTATTGATGGGAATTTTTTATGAAATTTTATATTGAGATTGACAAAATATTGAGGAAATACATGTTTCTTAATGAAATCATAATTGATTTCAGTGCTGTAGAAGGTTTGCGCAGTGTACTAACCAATAAGTGAATAATTTATTTTAAATTTTTGTTAAATCTGGTCCAGGTTGCTTGAAGTGTGTGCCTATACGACTATCACAACTTGTTCACTATTTTTACATCAATATAAAAATAAAAAGGGAATAAAAAAAAAACATTATTCCATTTATTCGAATATAAAACAAAAAGACGTTGAATGTATGTATAGTGTATGGAAGCAATATCATTAAAAACTCATGAAAGGATGTAATCCTAAAATTTTACTGTGGAACTGGTCTTTGTAATGCACAAAAGAAAAAATAATAGTTCATTCTAAATAAATAAATATTGATGAAAAAAGTTTGTTGAACCATAAACTTCTAAACTGTAATCAATCCCATTAACACCTTTAATGATTGTTCAATTTTGGTAAAATGTGATTTAATGGATTATTTTCATAGTTAATGACTTGTACAATGATTGAGACATAGCAAGAGTCCAAGCTTAGCACTGACTGTCCTCATACAGTATTATACAAAAAATTTTGTTAAAAAGACAAATACAGGTAGTGTGTTGCATGTGCTCACATGCACCTTCATGCACATTCAACTTCATAACTTACTCTACCGACATCGTGTTTTGTATGCTTTAATTCATGATAAGTTTCACATTGCCTGTTTTTACCAATAAAGTTTTATGTATAATTATATCACTTTTAATCAGAAGTTAAAATTCTACTCCCAAAATCATAAATATTTGTTGCTTCAAGTTAAAATTATATCTTGAAATGATGAAGAGGATCCCTTAGGTGTAGATGTCAAGTCATGAAAAAAGAGACTTTTTCTCCTTTTGAGTTAGTGGAATATTAGAAAAAGATTAAGATACCAACACCACTGAAATACAATGATTATTCCAAGGTTCTCCATCATCGGTGCAAAAATAATAAAAGGTTCTTTGATCCTGAAATTAATACAAAGTTAAACCTTTCCACAACATAAAAAAATAAGTCCTGATTCCTCTTGGCTTGAATTTTGTAAATGGAAAAAAAAATTAAAAGTTATTTCGTAATCGAGTCTTTATCAACCGACGATTGAATTACAATTGATAAGCAAACGTGAATGATAAAGACTTAATTACAACGTCTAGTAAGCTTTTTGTATAGAAGATTCTATGCTATTCTTATTAGTTGTTAAATTCTACATTATTTCAATTTCTTTTAACTTTTCATGTCATAATAAGCTACAAAAGAAATTTCCCAGTGTTTAAAAACTTTGAGGACAAAATCTCTAAAATTCAACCGATTATATTCACGGATTTACAACAAACGCTTCACGATAAAAAAATATTTATTGCATTTGAGGCCGTTCATTTATTGAAACACAAATAAACAGATTCTTTGTCTTAAACGTGTACATTTTTTTGGGCAAAAAATTAGAATTTTCATTTTTTGAATATGGCAAAGATTTTACATGGCACAAAGGCAGAAACCAATAAAAGAGAATACAACCCAAATGAAAATCAGGTAAAAAAAAAAAAAAAAAAAAAAAAAAAACACACTATAACTATAACTATATTTTTGCTAAAGTAGGATTTAGAAACTAATAGAGATTACTTGATTCACAAAATGTGACAATTTGAAATTGGTGTTAGTCGAAAAAGTAATAGTACCAACTTTATGAAATAATAAAAATACAAGACCATTGTTGTATTTCCTTTGAGAAACAAGCGAGTAGTATATAGCCGACACTTTAGTGTATGTGTGGGCCAAACCCTTATCAAGATGAAAATTCCCGGTAGAGGACTTTTCAACTTCGCTATAGACCGAACGTGATTGTTTCACACTTTTGCCTAACTCTTGCCTTTCAAGAATGTAAACATAATATATTCAAAAGTGATCAAAGTTGTAGGCTATATCACTTTGAACAACATGTTAGTTAAGGGCCGAGTGTTTCGATTTACTATATCATTCAAGTCAATATTTATTACATGTGAGATGTATTTGATGTATTTGTAAATTCATCCATATGAAGCCTATTATTTTAGGGTAGGCGTAGGCATATGGGTGAAAAGGTGAGTCATAGACCACCCATAAAGCATTAGAAGCTGTTTGGTTTGAGTATGTAGGAATCAATCAATAAGATTCATAACCAAAAGGTTTGTGTTCTTGTGTGAGAATCTATTCAAACGAATGATTATAGGTTCAAGTCGTACTTAGAACATGTAAAATGATTGTGGTGTATAAATTGTGAACTAATTAGTTGTCGTTACAACAAGAACAACAGCAACAACAGCAGCAGCAGCAACAACAACAACAACGGTTAGAATTATTAAATCATTACATTCATATAATTAAATAAATCAAGTAGTCACATTATGCGGAAGCGTAGGATCATGTATAACATATAAAAGATTAACTAAAACATAAACAAGAACGTACATTTGGATTCTAGCTAAACAAGAATCAAACTTCAATAAATCTTGAACAAGTGATGAACCCTAATTAGGGTTAATACGGATCAATGATTAATCCTTTACCGTTTTGTTAATCGATCCAAGATACAATCAATAGTGTGATTGTACCACGTTTTTGTACACGTACTATTAACGAATTAAAGTTAATGCTAGTTAAATAATACATAAAACAATTTTGTTTTAAGAAAAACAAAACTATTCAACAAAGAAAACAAAACATCAAAAACCCTTTATGTTATTGTTGTTGTCGTTTCACAGAAAACAATTATATTTTCTCATACACATGCATGATATACTCATGCATGTATATCAGTCTTTTTCTGTGAACATATCGAGAGGTACAAAGAAAGAAAACCAAGGCTTTATTTAATGTGTGTACAAGAGATACAAAAATAAATCCTTGATTTTGCTTTTATAGGATACAAAACTTAGGGAACAAGTTAGGGCTTGGGTTGGGTTTGAAACCCTTGGCCGATTGGATCTAAGAGCCCACAAGGGTTCTAGATCTTTCTTGTTCTCTATTTTTTATCCGTAGTCCTTATCTTTATACGTTAGTCAATTTTCGTTAATTACTAACGTTCTTTATTTGTTTTGTGTAATTAAAAAATATATCAAATTATTAAACTTTAATTCTCATACATAAAGTGTGAAATCCCGTGGTCTCGAGTTCGATTCTAGACATACACTTATTAATATTTATCCACAAACTCTAACAGTTCCCACTTGGATATTTGTAAATAGTATAATGACATTGGTTAGCGTCTAGCAACACGCCAATGCCTCTAATTCAACTCGAGGGAGGTCACCTGGAAAAACCTTTAATGATTCATCATTATTATTATCCTTTTATTTCTAATACCACGTTAATAAAGATATGAATTTTAGTCATTCTTTAATTAACAATTCTGTTTCTCGTTGTTTATGATTGAGTAAGATTAGCAAAACATCTGAACGTATTCCAGATAGACTTTGGGCGTGCTCATGTAAACATCTTGTCAACCCTACGAGGGGCCCAGTAGTATTAAACTTACAAACAAATTTGAAGGAACAAATTATATCTTGACTACATGCAATAACCCATGAACTTTGCAATATTTCTGAAGACAATCCTTATAACTACGAATTACGGATAGCGATAAATTGCTTCACAGAAATGCACTACATCCATGACACTTATCTGGTATCTCAAGTCTGAGGATAACTATTTTCATGATTTATTTAATGACAAGATCCAAAAAGTAAACTCATGTAGTCGGGATAAGTTCTATATTCAATTTATTGAATATCATGTTAAATTGGCATGAGAACGCATCAATATACTTTGAAGTATATTCTAACTAATACTCAGATTTGTCTTAGTTTAATGATATTCCCTCATCATTAATTGACAACGGACAATTTAGAATAACATAAGTTATTCACGGATTTAAACATGCAAATATAGGATACAATCTATTATTAATTAAAACAAACGTACTAAGTACTTTAATTTATTATAAATAATAATTGCTTAATATCCCTTATCAAAATACTAAATAGATCAATGCATGATAATTCTAATTAATGAATTTTGTCTCAAGTTATGACTTATTGACAATTATGCCTCAAGTAATAACAATTTGTTATGAATATATTTATTATATTGATTGTACACATTAATCATCATATTCATGACCTTTATGATTAGTCTTGTAACACCCAATATGTACTTAATACCATTCATGTTAAGGTCCCTATAAATAGAGGCACCTAATATAATGTGAAGACACACCAATAACAAGCTCTATATTTCCCTCTCATACTCTTTATGTTCCTTTTATCATTGTTTTCATTGTGCTATTAGGCTGTTGTTTCACAATACGTTATCAGCACACTCAAAAGCTTTAGGTTTGTTTTGTTTTCTCTCGTTTTTCCACCAGATGGAGGAGTGATATGGTATTGAAGTAAGTTTTGATCTCAGGAGGTAAATTTTAATCCCTAATTAAATATTGAATATGTATACATGTTCGTTGATTCAAGGTATATGTATTGTAATTGTTTGTATAACCAAAATTAAGTAAGAATTAAAATATTGGTAAAACAAAACAATGAATCTGTTGTATGCTAGGTTTTTTTACAAGCTTTATCTCATATGCGTTTTTAATCATAGCTCATCGATTCAAGATGTATTGCTACTAATATATGTTGTAATTGATGGTAATTATAATTCATGTATATTTATCATTTTCTTCGTATCAAAATTAGGGAATCATAAGATGGTACGTTCCATAAGTGTAGTCCAATTGCTGAAGTATAAGTTGTAGTCCAATTGCTAAACGGGATATTTAATACTATGTTATAGCGAGAATTCTTTAGACCACATGTGCATGTTTATATGTTTTGAAATTGTTAACCTTGTTTGATTTATTCTGGAATGAGCACATATTTCTCTTTTTGTCATAAAATTACTATGCCAAACGTTTACCGATTCTTCTTACCAGCTAACATACATAAAAGCATTTACATGCATGTATGGTTATCTAATTATTATTAGTCATTGTATTTGATTTTTTTTTTAGTCACCAAACTATTTTTATAGTTATGTTTGCATAATTGATTTATCATGGCACCTTTTGTCTAATTAGAAGTAATTATAATAAGATAGTTTTATAAATTTAGTAATAGTATCATGGCTTGATTTGATACTCGTGAAAGTTAATGATGACTATGTCGTTTTAATATTCTGGATGTGATATAAGGACATGCTTACAGTTATGAACATGACTTTGTTGTATATATTTGAGAGCTTGATTGCTAGGCATAATTTTTTTAAACTTTTATTCACTATGTTAATCTTCACGGTTTTGGACCTATGATTTGTTTCTTAACTTTAAAAGCATAGGTACCATATCTTGCATAAGTTGATATAGAGATTCAAAACACTCAAAAGAATTATATTTATGATTTAAATGCTATACATGTATATGAAGTTTGCGAGATAGTAATTGCCAAGATATCAACCTAGAGTGATATGCGGTCATATGAAAGAAAATAAAATTTAATAGAAAATTTATAATAAGATTGTGTATCATGATCGCCATGCCCCTCTGAAAGATTATATTATATGACATGTATGGTCAGTTTCGGATAGCATAATGTGTCGGTCTATTTACAAAAACGAAGAAAAATGTATATACCATAATACCACACCAAAACTGATAAGCATCACTAAAGGTTTCAAGTTTAAGTCGATATATAGTTGGCGATGTGATAAATTCTTTGTTGTTGTTTTGTGAAGATAGACTACATCTATGATAGAAAAAACTGAATTAATATTTGTTACAGCTTTTATTAAAATATAATTAACCCGTCCAATTGAAGATGCTTCACTGTTTGAAAAAAGTATGACCATGTTTGATTAATATAAATATTGGGTTATGGACGAATTTAAATTATATATAATTGCATGCATGATATGAATAGGATAGTTGATGGGCTACCAGATGTGATAAGATATAGTGACCATTATCACTAAGGATGTGTTTGGTATGCGGGTATGGCACTGTTGGAATGGATTGGAACATCAAAACAATTGTTTGTTTGGGTCTTTTGGAATCAAATAAATGATTCAATTTTTAAAACTCATTCAATAAGTAAATGGTGGGTATGGAGCAAATACACTGACAAACCATCTAATCAAATATTCTCAGCCACAAATTAAGTATTTTTCTCATTTTATATTCATTTATGTTTTTTTTTTAATTTATTTATATTATATTTAAATCTTATAAAAATTTAATAAATTAAATATAATTATATATAATAATATATTTTCTCTCTCCTACTTTTTTCTCAAACCTTTTCCCAATCTTTCAAACCATTCCCAATTTCTAATACCATTTGTGAACCAAACGCACCCTAATATTATTTACTTATGAGACTTGACTAATTGATCAATGACATAAATGTGTTTAGCAAATAGCACAACTTTTTGTATAGATCATGCTTTATTATTTGATTCTGCAATATGCTAATTTGCATATTAATATAATTGTGAGAAGCCACACATAGCTTATATAAATATCAAGAGCAATAGAAGCATGTGTGGTCATAAACTATAAGTTTATGAGCCAAGATTGTTGTATTAATTGGCATGACCGGTTGGACCATCCCGAGTAAGTAATGATGCGAAATGTGTAAAAGAACCATGGGTTCTTCAAGGTTGATTTGTTATCTTATTGTTCTCAATGGAAGTTAATGTTACTATCACCACCAAGCTAAAGTTAGGAGTCCTATAAAGTTTTGAAAAGAATATGACGAGGATGTATGTAGGCATATACATCCGCCATAAGGATCATTTTGAGTTTTAAAATCGATGTATCGTCAAAATGATCATCAAAGATGCAACTTAAGGTCAGCGTGATTAGTGGCTCGACTTCTATAATGCGAGCATGGATTTCAAATTAAATTATTGAAAATGGTAGTGAGTACTTCCAAGTATTGGGCGATTATTGGAATAAGTGTCAAACATAAAAGTAGCCCATATTCATATGCGAATTGCTTTTGTTGAAACGTTTATAAAACGTCTTCAGTTGATTGCAAAGGCAATAATATTATGAGAACAAAACTTTTAGTTTATGGGGCATGTTATGACATATGAATTCGCATCTTGCCAACAATCTATAATGAATCCTCCATGTTAGAATGGTTTTGGTCACAAACCATATTTCCCATGTGAGATTTTATAATTGTGTGATATATAGTAAATCCACCACAACACACAAAATGGGATGTTTAAATTGATAATTCATTCTGGGGGAGAGAATGAGCAGCGAGAAACTTGAAATGAATTATGATATAAATGCTGATCCTCACACTAATGAATATGAAGTTAAAGTTTAAGGGACAAATAACATTCCAGATCTAGTAATGCCAAACATGTTTAGTGACCTAAAGAAAGTGACTAGATCATATTACGCTGCTATTGCTTCAATTATAATGTATGTCCCAACATGAAAATAAATGATTGGTAGTGAGTCTATGGCATGGCTGCAGCATGATAGACTAATCGATTCCAAGTAAAGTCCTCGAATGAATAAATGAAATTGAGCAGGAAAACGAAGATGGTCAAATCGAGGTAATAAGACCCCATAATAGTCAAGAAACACTAGACGTGAAGGTTATTGAAAAACCCCGGGTACATGAAAAACTATGAGATCTCAGTAAATGATATATAATGTCTAGTAAAGTGTGGAATCGAAAAGAAATGAATCGATGTCGATAGTACTATTATATATGATAATGATTATGAGGTAAATAATATAGCGCTAAAATAAAAGGAGAGGATATTAAATATCTGTAAGAGGTGCAGATGTATAAAAGAATGGCCAAATGAAGTAAAGACGCAAAGATCTAAGGAAAGATTAAAGTCTGTTGTGAAATGGTTACTAGGACTTGAAGTTTGTATATATGAATGTGTAAGATTATTGGATATGCATTGATCTTTATGATAAAGTGAAATTAAAATATTGAAATGTTCATATATAAGGCACAACTAATGGCACGCAATACTTTCATAAAGACATGTAAATGATCATAAGGAGATATGTTCTCATGTGGTGGATCCAATAATGTATATAATATTTATGAGTCTGGCAATATAATAAGTAATTGATATACGTCTAAAATTTAATGTATAGAGCTCATGTGATTTTGGGATTTCATTGTAGCATATAAAACGCATGGAGCATGCTAGTGATTTTTATGTTCGAGCATATAAGAAAAGTTCTCAAGAATAATATTTGATTGGATTGAACTAATCATGTTTTCGGCATATGTGTAATAATCACCTAAACGTATAGTATTGTGCCATGTTCGCATATGAAACTTTATTATGAGATCTTCATTTGCATATGGTTTAAGTTTCATATAGTTTGTAAAGGTGATTAAATGCATGGAAATTGAATTTGAAACAAAAGACAAAGTTTGTCTTTATTGCGAATTGAACATCTTAAGGATAAAAATTTTGTGCATCATGAAAACTATAGAAAGATGCTAACTATCTTTATATGGATAAATGACACTTATGTTTATGAGGTCACATGATGTTGAAAAGACTCCATTTGATGATGATCACAATATCGATTTAAATGCACCATACTAGATTATGTATATGTGAAGTATAAGGATAAACTTGAATGAGATGTATGATGTATCTTAATCCTTAAATTAGATATGTGAACAAAATGTAGAGAATATTTATTCATGTGATTCTATCAAAACACTTTAAGGTGCATTTCACTGATTCAATGAGTATAAGTGATGTGATCATCAGGGGGAAAGAAAATACGCGTTGCACTCTTTTTCCCTTGACCATGGCTTTGTCCCCATAGGTTTTCTGGCAAGTTTTTTAATGAGGCAACATCCCCGAGCATATAAAGGAGTTATGTACTCTTTTTTCCTTCACTAGAATTTTTGTCCCACTGGGTTTTATCTAGTAAGGTTTTAACGAGACATAATCTTAAAATGGAGTAAAACAAATATTTTGGTATCTTCAAGGTACAAAGGATATGGGTTTATATTTCACTAACCTATCACATACAAGTTTAGTTGGTTTTGCAGATGCATGATATATGTCTGACTCTAACAATGGTTGATCTAAAACTGGATATGTATTTACAAGTAGAGGAACAACAATTTCATGGAGTTGAATAAAGCAGACAATCTCAGCAATGTCATCTAACCATGCAGAAATTCTAGCGATCCATGAACGAAGTCGAGAATGTGTTTGGTTAAGAAGTGTGATACAACACATATGTAGATCATGTGGTATTTATGTTGGTGTTGACATAAATAATGAATGAAAACGTTATTTATATTTTTCGATATCTCTATATTTTGACGATCACAAAATGTAAACTCGTCAATCGTAAGATTACTACGTAAACAAGTATTAAGCTAGTTTATATCACTATATCCAACTTAATCACTTAAGGTATGGATAAACAAGTGCTTAATACATCTTATGATCAAATGGATATTTAATTAACTAATACAAAGTTTATTTAAATATATAAACATATTATATATTTTTTTGAAAAACACTTTTGGTAATAAAGAAAAATGTTTTAATCATACTAAATATATGATTTCAAATATTTAACCAAAATCAATTAGTTTTTCACCAAATAAACTTTCCCCACTAAAAGACAAGTTTTCTGGCCGTTACAGTTGAGCGGCCCCCTTAATTATAAGGGGCGGTCCCCTTAATTTTAAAGGGGCCGGCCACGATTTAAGGGGTCCCGCCAGGATCCCCTGTCAGAAAATATCAGAATTCTTCTCCTATAAATACCACCTTAATTCTGGAATTTTCACCCACCTTTTGCACGAAATTTTCAGATCTATAACTCTCTAAACATCCTCTAAAACCCTTTGATCATTTGTATATTAATCCTTGTTTCAAGTGATTCAATCCCTCATCATCCATTCTCATCCAAAGTGCAAAAGAAGAACACTCTTTCTACAACCAAGTTCAAGAAGTGTTGAAGAGTAGTTGTGCATAGTGTATATATACATTCATTTGTGAATATTGTGTTGTGCTTGTTATATATTGTTTAGAAGATATAGAAGTTGTTTATGAAGTAGAAGTTGATTAGTAGTGAAGTAGATTAGTTGTGAAGATTGGTGTGAAGTAGAAGATTGGTGTGTAGAAGATTGGTGTGTAGAAAATTGGTGTGTAGAAGATAGGTGTGAAGAAGATTGGTGTGTAGTATATTGGTGTGAAGAAGTTGTGATCAAGTTGTGAAGTTGTTGTGGTGTGTATATTGGTGTGTAAGGTTTTCTCCGCTAAAAGGGAGTTTGTTGACTTAGTGAAGAAAACTCTCGAGTAGGTGACTCGGTGATTGGAGTAGGAACAAGGAAGGTGTCCTTGTAGCCGAACCACTATAAATCCTTGTGTTGTGGTTTGATCTTTCTAACTCTTCTCATTACTTATTTATTTACCTTTACTATATTAGCTTTGTTAGTTAAGTTATCATACAATTGTTCATATAGTGCAAGTATTGAGTTCACATAAACTAGAATCGAAGTTTTTTAAAACAAACTTGTGTTTATAAATTTAAAAGGACGTAAAACTATTCAACCCCCCTTCTAGTTTTCCACAATTGGTATCAGAGCCACGTCTAGCAAGATTTTTAAAATATATTGTATTTTAAAACTTGTAACGATCTATGAAATCTGAAAAATATTTAGAAGGGCAATCTATGCAAAGACCACCACTATTTGAAAGTGATGGATTTTTATATTGGAAAAATCGATTCGAAACTTATGTGAAATCAAAAGATCTAGATCTTTGGCATGTTATTACCAATGGTGATTTTTTACCTATTCAAAATAACCCCGAAACTAAGAAAGATGAAATCGTACCTTTTGAAAAACAAAATGATGATTTAAAAAGAAAACTTGCTAAAAATAATGAAGCAAAAACGGTTATTTACAATGCGCTACCACGTAAAGAGTACGAAAGGATCTTTATGTGTGAAACCGCAAAAGAAATTTGGAACTCTTTATTAATAACCCACCAAGGTAATAATCAAGTCAAAGATAACAAAATAGATCTACTTGTTCAACAATATGAGCAATTCATGATTCCGGAAGAGGAATCAATTGATAATGCTTTTGCTAGATTTAACACTATAATCACAAGTTTAAAAGCACTTGATGAGAATTTCTCTAGTAAGAATTTTGTTAGGAAGTTTCTTAGAGCTCTTCACCCAAAATGGCGAGCTAAAGTGACGGCTATTGAAGAATCAAAGAATTTGTCAACGCTATAACTTGATGAATTAATTGGTAATTTAAAAGTCTACGAAGCAATAATAAAGAAGGACTCCGAAATGGTTAAAGGGAAACGAGAGCAAAGTAAGTCAATCGCCTTGAAAGCTAGAAAGGAATCCAACAACGAAGATAGCTCATCTTCCGAAAGCGAAGACGAAGAATATGCCATGGCCGTAAGAGATTTCAAGAAATTCTTCAAAAGGCGAGGAAGATTCGTTAGACAACCACACGATGAAAGGAGAACACCTCAAAAGAATAATGATGACAAGTATAGCAAGAATGATAGAAAATGTTTCAAGTGTGGTGATCCGAATCACCCTATTGGAAAATGTCCAATGATGACAAGAGATCAAAATCAAAGAGCGTTTGTTGGAGGTGCTTGGAGTGATAGCGATGAAGATGAGAAAGAAACAACAAAGGAAGAAAAGTGTCTCATGGCTAAAACATCAAGTGAGGTACGTTCCGAAACCGAATATTTTAGTAATGAAAATCTATCATTAGATGAAAAAGATTTAGATAGTGAATACAATAGATTATGCAAACTAGGACAACAAGTAATGGCTAAAAACAAATCACTACAATACATAAACAACCAATTAGAAAATGAAGTACTTGAACTAAAAATTAAAATACATCAACTTGAAAAAGGCAAAGAAACTTTTGAAGAATGTAAATCATGTCAAGAACTTAGAAGTGAAAACAACAAACTTAAGGAAGAAATTTGTAAACTTGATAAATTTGAAAATAGTAGTAACTCATTTAGTAAAATTATAAGTATTCAAAGAATAACCGGAGACAAAACCGGTCTAGGTTTTAGCTCAACCGAAGCCACAACAAGTGAAGTTAAAAATGTTAAATTTAAAAGTGAACTCAAGGAACTAAAACCTTCAAAATCTAATCCTAAGTATATACTCATAAATGATAAGAAAATATCTCTAGCTAGTAATGAAGAAATAAAACCATTTTATAAACTATCTTTAAAAACCGAAGTAGAATCATCTAAAACGAAAACAAGATCTAAAACTCCACCACCTAGGAAACCGAATAATTATTACCCTAGATCTAAAACACCTCAACCAAGAGTAAACCAAAATAGACGAAACTTTAACAATAATCAACAAATGTGGAACTTCAATCCATGGGGAATGTTTCCACCATATATGCACCCAAGTCAAATACAAAACATGTTCGGGACAAATAACATTGGTTAAATGAGACAATGGGGACCAACGTAAAAATTCTCGCCATTCAAACATGGAAATTCTTGATATCACCTCTTGTTCGGACTATCTCTTGAAGATTTTGAAGTTAAACGCATTGAAGACGTAAGGTACACGTTTCCTTTTATTTCCTTGTCAACAAATGCATGCTTAGTTTAGTATCTAGTTTTTATGTGACTTTGATTGGTTCATTATTCCCTCTAGTTTTTATTTCTATATATATATATATATATATATATATATATATATATATATATATATATATATATATATATATATATATATATATATATACACTTAGCTATATCTAGGATCTTATAACCTAGAAAATTCATTTGTTGATTTTCTAGAACTAGAAATTGTTCGTTTACAAACCTTTTCTTTTCCCCATTTGCCTTATTGAACCTTAATGTTCAACAACACTCATGTTGATGAAGAAAGATGAGTCGAAAAATCTATGGATGAAACAAACTCCCGGCTTCCGTTGCATACGCCTCCCTCCTTTATTCTCGTCTTATAAGCCCATACTACATACATATATATACACATATACTTATGAACCTTCCACAACTTTCTCGTGTACTTGACAAATTTCATCTGAAATAATCAAGAAAATTTAATTGGCAAAATGTCAAGCAAAAGTGTCAAGTAATTCCTTTCGTGCGAATACCCTCCAATGTATTTTTGATTAAATATAAATCTAATACATACATATAAATATTTTCTTGTTCATTTCCAGAAACCAAAAACACAAAAATCAAATTTTGGAGGGCGGCCCCCTTAATGTTTAAGGGGACCGGCAGCCAAATGAAGGGCGGCCCCCTTAATGTTTAAGGGGACCGGCCATCTGATAGCTCAAACCCGTTTTTCCCTTTGTTCCTTTTGCCAAACACTCCACTTTTTTATACTTCCCTTCCCTTGCTTCTGTTGTGACGAAAACCAAAACCCAAAAACACCTCAAATCACTTCCAAATCACATAATTCGGGTTAATTCGCAAAGGGCAAATTCATCTAACACAATCACCATTACGTATTGTAAGTTTTTCATAACACATTTCATCTAATTTCATCTTATTTGATCATACTCATGATTATGCATGTTTTATAAAATTCGTCAAATTTCACAATTTCTTTCGAATTAAGTCTTAAAACTCCATAACCAAATGCTTCCCCTAGGAGTAGAATGATTAATCAACACTAAAAACTAGTAATTATAAACTATCATGTCGAAAATTTTTGAAAAACTTCATACACTCCTTTTCAAAATTTTTAGCAAACTCATTGTTGAATAATGATTTGAAAACGTGTTAAAACTAATCACATTATACTTTTGTAACTTGTAAAACTTGAAATTACATTTTTCGACTAAGAAAAATTATATTGGTTCACGATATAGGGGTGTTTGGATTATGTCCAAATAATATTGAAACCTAGACATTATAATTTTTATAAAACTTTGTTATAATTATAAACCTAAAAATTGCTAATCGGACTTGTCAAGATATATAATTCATATATATATTGACATACTAGTGGTATAAGTCAATAGTTAAGGAAGCGTTTGGTTTATTACTAAAAATGACATTTTTAAGTAAAAATACAAACCATCTTTTTCAAAAACAAATCACATGCATAAGAAACTCGCAAGAAATAGCTAGTTTTACAATCTAATGTAAATCTAGTAAATTTCATGATATATTAAGATGTTTAAAAGGGCGTTTGGATTTGTCCATAACTACTTATTAAACATCGTAAAGTATATCTAGAACGAGTTAAAAACAATATTAACGAACATGGTAATCTACTTCTTAGGATTAGTAACAAAGTATGTTTGCGTTCCAACATAAGCCTTAATAATATACATATACTTTTATCTTTCTTTATATTTATTTTTTTTTTGTATTGATGATGTGTTTAGGTGAAAATGCCAAAAGCAACTACCGAAGATCTTTCTCACACTAAAAACTACATTCCTAAAGTTTCCCAACTCCCTACTACATCTACTTCCATTGGACTTATATATCGTCAAATTGAAGATAGAAATGTTCATAAAGGACGTGTAGTAGATCTTGCTTTTGCTCAATCCGACTACATAAATCGCGTGTTTACAAGCATCAACTTCAATTGTCTTTATGAAATAAACGAACCTATCATTCCTCGCTTCATAATGGATTTCTATAGCCAAGTCACCGTCCAAGCCAATGATCTTGGCTTCATCACTATATCTTTCATGATTCAAAATGAATTTATCACCCTAACTCTCGAACAATTTGGTCATATCCTCCAAATTCCTTTTAGAGGTCAAGCCGTTTTCACAAACGAGTGGGACCTCGAATATCTTAATCGCTATCGACCAACCTTCGGTCCCTATTTCGACGAAATTCCTCATCCCGACGAAATTCGTCAAATCCTTGGTGTGGAACGTGCCACCACAAGCCGAAAAATAAAATCCAAAAACGTTCAAATCTCTCCATACCAACTTCTCCGCAAGGAATTAAGCCCCCACATGAAGCATTGGGAAGAACTCATTCGTGAGAATGCGTTTGGTACCGGAGGTCACCGGGACCATCTCCCGGCGTGCCTTGCTCACATGTTGTATTGTATAGCTGTCGAAAAGCCGTACAATTTGGCCTACTTCTTTATCAAACGGATTGAGTGTGCTAGAAAAACTCCCAAAGCAAATCTTCCATATGGAATGTTCCTCACTCGTCTCTATCGTCATGTTATCGAGTACTACCCCGATCTTGACAATAGTATCTATGAGTCCATCTACCCCACTTTACGTCCTCTCGCTCTAAAACAAGCTCGACGAACTCGAAGTGACAAGGGTAAATCTCGTCGTCATAGCTTTCATGGATCATCTTCAAGACAAGACGATGACGATGAGGAGGAAAACATCCATGATGCTAGTACCCCTTCGTTTTCTGAGTTCGTTGACAATTTAGAGGATCTTGACTATCCCGAGTATTCTACCCCATCTCCTAGTGATCAAACGAAGAAGTGCTTCATAAACGAACTACCGAGATGCTTAGAAGACAAAAGAGCTTGCACGAAGAAGTTAGAGGTGGCTTCAAATCTATCGGAAAGACTTTGAAGGGTATCTTCGGGAAGAAAAAGAGATGATATGCTTAGATTATGTTTGTTAAACAATATTTAATTTTTATGTCTTGTGTGCTATTTGTCCGAAATACATTCGGATGTACTTGAAATTTTCTTGGAATAATTGTTTGGATAAATGATTAGTATGTCAACTTGTTTATTATGTTTAATATATGCTTATGAATGCATGCTTTAACTCTTAATTTATATATATACTTGCATGATTAGCTTATATATATATATATATATATATATATATATATATATATATATATATATATATATATATATCATGTATGCTTTATAATAGACCAAAACAAATGTGAAATGTTCAAATGGTGCTTGCTGCAATATATATATATATATATATATATATATATATATATATATATATATATATATATATATATATATATATATATATATATATATATATATATATATATATATATATCATGTATGCTTTATAATAGACCAAAACAAATGTGAAATGTCCAAATGGTGCTTGCTGCAAATACAAAACAGACCACAACATTTTTCCAGAAAATTTTTGAAAAATTTTAGTTTCTGGGTCGTCAGATGGGCGGCCCCCTTAAATCATAAGGGCGGCCCCCTTAAAATTAAGGGGACCGGCCTCCATTTAAGGGGACCGGCCATCTGAAACAGTTTTTACACTGTTCTCTTTTGCCTCTTGTGATCCCTTTTGCTAGTCCCAGCTACCATTTCCCTTAAAAACTAAACTGATTTTGGAATATCACATTACAATTTCAAATTAATTCCACTTCTAAACATGTTTTCCCACTATATAATCCCCATGTATGTTTAATTCACATTCCATCATCCTCAAACATTCTTCAAACATCATCATGTCATCACCAAGAACCACCTATTCAAACAATGCCAAGAAACAAAAACTTGTCATCATTCCACCCAAACAACTCTTCATTGATCTTACAAATGAAGACAACACCACTCCATCTCCACCACCTCAATGTTCATCTCCTAGTGCACCAAATGCACCCTCCAAAACACCTTCAACAAATGGAAACTCTACTTCCTCCATACCATCCACTTCATCCATTAATGACTACATTAACACCCACTTATCTCCTCCACCAATAGTTCAACCATCACAACCTACCAATGAAAACACAACCCTTGCATTAACTCTCTCACTATCACCATTAACACCTCTTGATGCACACTTCTCATCATCCCCTATCAATCCACCAACCTATAACCCCGTCCCATGGAGCTTACTTGAAGCTCATGGTGACACTTGCCTTTGTTGCATCCACAACCGAACAATTGTGTTCGGACTAAGAGATGAAATGCAATACATGTTTTCTCACATTGAAAACTTGTTGCATCCACCACCAACAACAAACTCAACTCCTCCACCACCATCAACAAACACTCGTCCTCCATCACCATCCATTCCTCCAAATTAAACATGCTTGGTGTCTCACACATAAAATTATGTTAAACCATTTTGGATGGCAAGCTCTAGAGTGGACTTTCACATTTGAGCTTTGGTTTATTATTTCAATGATGATTGTAAGCCTTTAAAGGCTTTTGTTAGTTGCATTACTTATTTCATGTGTTGATGTAATGCTTGATGTATTAATTTCACTTGATTAATGATATGGTTATGTTTAGTTTACACTTTTGCATGCTATATACATATATATGTTGCTTGCCACTAAATATTTTTGCAAGATATCCATATCTCGATTCCTTTTGGCCTCATAACGAGGGGGAGTATACTTCAAGGGGGAGCTTCCATTAACACGGGATAACCTTTTTGATGCTAACAAAAAGGGGGAGAAGTGATATAAACTCACAATAATACTTGAATATATACTAATTTTCGATTAATGAGTTTAAATTTTGTAATCATCAAAAAGGGGGAGATTGTTGACATAAATAATGAATGAAAACGTTATTTATATTTTTTGATATCTCTATGTTTTGACGATCACAAAATGTAAACTCGTCAATCGTAAGATTACTACGTAAACAAGTATTAAGCTAGTTTATATCACTATATCCAACTTAATCACTTAAGGTATGGATAAACAAGTGCTTAATACATCTTATGATCAAAGGGATATTTAATTAACTAATACAAAGTTTATTTAAATATATAAACATATTATATATTTTTTTGAAAAACACTTTTGGTAATAAAGAAAAATGTTTTACTAAATATATGATTTCAAATATTTAACCAAAATCAATTAGTTTTTCACCAAATAAACTTTCCCCACTAAAAGACAAGTTTTCTGGCCATTACAGTTGGGCGGCCCCCTTAATTATAAAGGACGGTCCCCTTAATTTTAAGGGGGCCGGCCACAATTTAAGGGGACCGGCCAGGCTCCCCTGTCAGAAAATGTCAGAATTCTTCTCCTATAAATACCACCTTAATTCTGGAATTTTCACCCACCTTTTGCACGAAATTTTCAGATCTATAACTCTCTAAACATCCTCTAAAACCCTTTGATCATTTTTATATTAATCCTTGTTTCAAGTGATTCAATCCCTCATCATCCATTCTCATCCAAAGTGCAAAAGAAGAACACTCTTTTTACAACCAAGTTCAAGAAGTGTTGAAGAGTAGTTGTGCATAGTGTATATATACATTCATTTGTGAATATTGTGTTGTGCTTGTTATATATTGTTTAGAAGATATAGAAGTTGTGTAGGAAGTAGAAGTTGATTAGTAGTGAAGTAGATTAGTTATGAAGATTGGTGTGAAGTAGAAGATTGGTGTGTAGAAGATTGGTGTGTAGTATATTGGTGTGAAGAAGTTGTGTAGAAGTAGTGATCAAGTTGTGAAGTTGTTGTGGTGTGTATATTGGTGTGTAAGGTTTTCTCCGCCAAAAGGGAGTTTGTTGACATAGTGAAGAAAACTCTCGAGTAGGTGACTCGGGGAGTGGAGTAGGAACAAGGAAGGTGTCCTTGTAGCCGAACCACTATAAATCCTTGTGTTGTGGTTTGATCTTTCTAACTCTTCTCATTACTTATTTATTTACCTTTACTATATTAGCTTTGTTAGTTAAGTTATCATACAATTGTTCATATAGTGCAAGTATTGAGTTCACATAAACTAGAATAAAAGTTTTTTAAAACAAACTTGTGTTTATAAATTTAAAAGGACGTAAAACTATTCAACCCCCCCTTCTAGTTTTCCACAGTTGGAAATGAGGGACCAACAATTTTACACGAGGACAAAGCAACATGCATTGCTCAACTGAAGGAAGGGTTTACTAAAGGTGACAGAACCAAGCACATTTCACCGAAGTTCTTTTTTACTCATGACCTACAAAAGAATAGCGCTATTATTGTTCTAAAGATTCATTCAAGTGACAATCTAGCAGATTTATTTACCAAGGCACTCCCTACCTCAACATTTAAGAAACTGGTATATGACATCGGAATGCAGCGTTTCAGTGAGCTCAAGTGAAGTGATTATGAGGGGGAATAATACGCATTGCACTCTTTTTCCCTTAGCTATGGTTTTTCTCCCACTGGTTTTTTCCTAGCAAGGTTTTTAATGAGGCGGTATCCAAAGCGTATTTTGAATGATGTATAATCAAAGGGGAATGTTATGAATATATTTATTATATTGATTGTACACATTAATCATCATATTCATGACCTTTATAATTACTCTTGTAACACCCAATATGTACTTAATACCATTCATGTTAAGGTCTCTATAAATAGAGGCACCTAATGTAATGTGAAGACACACCAATAACAAGCTCTATCTTTCCCTCTCATACTCTTTATGTTCCTTTGATTATTGTTCTTATTGTGCTATTAGGCCGTTGTTTCACAACACAATCATACTTGTTGACAAGACATTATTTCAACTAACTTTGATCTATCGGAATTTTGAGAATACTTATTTCAAGGATCCAATTATTGAAATTCTTGTATATGTACATCCAATTATCTTGATATAGCTACATAATATTTTATAAATGGTGTGACATCCTCAATCACCAACTTATGACAATCAAACTTTCAAACATTTTAAAGTTTAAAGTATTCTAAGTCTTTAGTGTATAATGCAACTATGCTCTTAGTTGAGCACAACTAGTTCACATGGCTATTAACAAGGATAAAATTCTACCATAACTAGTTATTGAGTGTCATCTCAATTAAGCCAACATCATTGTATACAAACTACAATATGCTCTTTAGAATTTCGTAAACTTGATATCCATTGTGTAATGTTTGATGCCTTCCAATCTTTCAAGATTTATTGTCGGCTATAACAATTACGCAACAATTTGCCGTATTGTTTATACTTAGAATTTAGGAGCAATTCCAGGTTGAGGATCATTATTCTAAGTCCAAACATATTCCATTAGAATATTCATTACACAAGTTACCTAATAACTTATAATTAGATATCAAATATTGTCAAATCATTTAGCATTTAAGCATGATACAACAATAATATGATGAACATAAAAAATCCTTCTGCCAGACTTAGATTTCATTCATATTCTATCAAAAATCCTTCTGTCTCCAAGTCATCTTTGTACAGTATCATCTCCATGTGACGTAGACATCTTTGTAACGGCATGCTCACACTTTTCAGGATCATGATCTTCAGCATCAGAGTTGTGGAAGCATAGATGAAGCCCATTCAATGATCATGATTTCTTGATTAAGATGTCGAAGTGTGAACATGAGGTAATGGATCAGCATCTTTTCAGCAATCTACTTCAACCGTCATAAATTCCTGCAAGCAAACAGTTAGCAACAAATCATCTGGTACTTATAGGTTTGGAATTAGAGATCATCTACAACATAGTGTGAAGATTCCTTCTAACCCTTACCAAGACCGTTCCCAATCGGTAACCCCTGAGAGGATTTACACGATCTACATAAGTAAATCAACGACTGGGTGAGTCGCTGGAGTTCACTCCACGACTGTAGACCATTGGTAACCGCCGCGACCACTAAGCGTAATCCACAAGGAATTACCGAAGTGACCTACTTTCAGGGCTGTCTGATGTTGACCCTGGCAGGAATTTCCATTCAATCGCAGAAAATCACATCAGTAATTTCTCATGAATGTTCTGGTAGATTGCAAAGATCTACGTAGGACTCTCAAATGTGCAACTGGTGTCCTTGATAATGAACCACCAGTGCAAAAGTATTCACTGTTCCTATTGAGATCTTTTGATGCATCTCGTGGCTCTAGACTTGATAAGTGCATAATTTGGTTTTCTTATGCGGAGACTAGGGAGAGGTCTCCTGCTTCAATATCAACCATCTCTAAGAGATAAGTTGATAAATTACACCGGTTCCCCGTGAGAATGAAACAAGTCCTTTTAAGAGAACTTGAGTGGCTAGAAGGTTTAGTGCAGTGCCTCACTGGGTCCATGACGTCTTGTCTTCAATACCGGTGTTACCTTAGTAACCACCAGTAGCATGTGAATTGAACCCGGTTTCTGCCCTAAGGTTGAATAATTGGAGGGCTATTTCTTTTCAACCTTTCTCATTTCATTTCTTTTTAATTCTTCAACCCCTTCTTTCTCCTTTCTCACATTACTCCTTTTTTCATAATCATACCTAAGGACTTTCTAATACTATCTATTGGGTATTGTCCTTGGGTAGATCTCTCCGGCTCTGGCGGATCATAGGACGGTTTTCTTAACCTTAGCCACCTTATAACTTCATAACTATCCTATGTTGCCAAACACCAAATCATTGAAAATTCTCTCAACATGTTTATGATTAAGAAACACATTTTGTTAACGCGTTGAGAGTTTTATCATTTTCAAATGCTCCCCCTTAACATGTGCTCGTATGTTTTGATTCAAAAATTTGCACATGTCGGGAAGAGTTTGCACTTTTGAATTGATCCACCTTTAGTGAACATGAACGGGCATTCGAGACACGCTTACATCACTATTTAGACTAGCTTGAAGTTATTACCCGGCCCGATCAAATCCACAAAAGGTTTCTCGAAATGGTACACTCTACTCAGACAAGTCCTCTTCGAGACACGCTTACATCATTGGTTAAACCAGCTTGAAATTATTACCCGTCCAGGACTAGTCCTTTCGATTCATGACAATATATGTTCCGTCAATTCATTGGTTAAGCCTGAGATACACTCACATGAGATGCTAAGTCCTTTTAGTCACCACAAACCATTTGCTCCCCCTCAATATGTGCATTGATGTACAAAAGAGTTTAGCACATATGGGAGGGCATACAATTATGTCCAAAACATCACATTTTAATCAGATTTTATATTTAAATTACATTTTCTCCCTCGATCAAAAATTTCAAACAATTTGAGATTTGTGATCCCAAGTGATTTAAATACGTTTAAAGATTTTGGGAGAAAAATGTGGTCAGATTTAAGCATAACTAATTTTGAGACGATACATTTACTTCCCCTCAATCCTTGAGGGAGCATGTTATGTGTCAGAAATGATGAGTTTATAAATGATTTAGAGTTTAACGAGAAACTCATGAAAAAATTCATATTCTCGCACATAACAATTCCATTTACTGCTTTTAATGCACAAAGATCATGGTTTGATGATATAGAATTTTTGAAATCATTCTCCCTCTCAATCGATGACCCATTTTCAATTTATCACTTTTTCATCAAAAGATTAATCATTTGGCATCGATTGAGAGGCAAGTTTTATACAAAATTGCAAGTTTGATTGATTTACAAAAATCATGGTACCACCAAGTTTAGAACAAATACTTTTCCGAAGAATCATTGAAGGAAAAGTATTCATGATGTAAAGAAGACTTCTCTTCTTTTACAAGAAATGATGCACTGAAACGTACATCAAGTCGATGACACACGGATATAAAGTAATCCGTGCCCGGGTGAACATCACCCAGTGAGAGGAACAGCCGTCTTTTTGGCGACATGCTTTCCCCATTTTGAAGAGCGGGTTGCTATCTGAAGTAATAGAAAGCCATTTTGAAATAATTTTTTTGAGAAACGACATGTTTTAGAAAACATTATTTTAAAAGATAGAAAAACTCTCGCTCAAGCATATGTATGAATCCGTGCCATTATTGAATGACATTTCCAGAAACGTACATAATATTTATTATATGAGAGACATGTCGCGAGAAGAATATTTTTTGAGTTTTTATATTTTGCAAATTTTTATGGTTTTTGTCGGTTTTATATTTTTCTATTTTCTTTTTGGTTTTAAAATATGTACAAAGGATATTATGCAGTTTAAGAAGATGTTGACCTCAATACCGAAAAGAGGATATCGGTCTGAATGCTGTAGAAGTCAGTAGTCAACATCTCTTAAATAGTTCTTCTCAACTTTCTTCCTATTGAAGGCTGAAGTAATACGTACCAAAAAGTATCCAGAGACCACTTCCCCCCATGTAGTTGAAATGATGCAATCAGTCTCATTATATGAAGCTCAGAAACCCGAAGTACACACACAATCAATTGTGTGCGTCTTTTGTCATCAGAAACTGTTTCTTACATCTCTTCCCCCACGTAGTTGGAATAATACACCAAAAGAACGAGTTAAAACACCGATTTCCTAAGCGGTCATGACATTTGTCTTCCCGGAATGACTTCAATAAAGATGAAGTATAAAGCTTATCACGTGTACTCGTTGTGCGTTCCGATGTATGTCTCCTTCCCCCTTGCTGGTTTTGATACCTCAGAATCAGCAACACATCTTACGCCCATATACTTGAAATCTTGTGAGAAGAACACAATAAGCTCAAATATATCCTGTGAGAATCAACATGCTGAAGAGCAATGTGAGCACATCTAATTAGGGATTTTAACACATACTTAACACTCTCCCCTAATTAGTGCTCTCCCCTAAACTGACAACCTTTCTTGATGAATGCCTTGAATATGAAGAAGTCTTTCGATAATTAGTTGCATATCGTCTTTAGTCTTCTAACACGTAGCAGAGAATGTAGAACAGACTGTAGACTCGACCTTCTTCAATGTTGTCCATTTGGGGAATAGGATATCAACATCTCTATCTCACTACATGCAATCCAGTTATATTACATATACCAAATCAGCCCACGTGTACCAAATACAAGAAGAAACGATAACACCAAAGTAACAGGTTGAGGCACTGATCATCTATGCGGATATCAACTTCGGAATAACTGATTAAGCTCGATCATGTGAACCTGTTGTGCGTCCCTGATGTAGACATTTCTCTCTCCCCTGATGGTTGCGATTAATCAACCCATGATGTGCACATGAAGTGATACAACCAAAGTAACAAGTTGAACCACTGATCATCCCTGCGGTTATCAATCCCGGAATAAGTGATTAAGCCCGATCATGTGAACTTGTTGTGCGTCCTTGGTGTACACATTCCTCTCCCCTGATGGCTTCAATTAATCGGAATCATCATAATGATGTGTACATGAAGCATTAACTGGAAGCCCTTTATCAATAATAATATTAGCCCGTGAGAAAATGTCGATAAGCCCTCATGAGTCTTGAACTGAAGATTTCAGGAGCCATGAAATGATGACTAATTGAGTTTGCTCCCCCTCAATTAGGCCATCGTATGTAACGAGCCTCTTCGAAACTTGTGAAGTTTCAGAATCGGCTCCCCCTCAAACTGATCATCCCCTTTTATTGATTCAACACTTTAACGTCATGATCACGTTTGAGGGTCTTGATATTAACCATCTTCTTCTTTATCTTAATTAGTCAATCAACTGGAGTACTAAATGATAACGCTAAGTTCGAATCCCAGAAGTGACAATAGAACTCGAACAGATTAACAAACCACGGAATATTTCGGAGTGGAAGAGACCAATCTCCCCAACATGAAAAGTTAAGCTCGATCCCTTCGTGATTTATAACCCCAGCATACACATTTCTCCTCCCACGAAACACACCTATTCTCCCCCTCAAAAGTGGCATGATAATGGCATTTTTGCCATAGCCGAAAGGAAAAGGACATACGCATGTTCTCCCCCTCAAAAATGGCATGCAATGACAGTTTTGCCATAGTTGAGATTCCGTGATGGTTGAAATTTATCAGATGCAACATAAATATGTGTGTAGCACCAAAAACTACTGCGAAGAAGATGATGATTAAAACACTCTTGAAGCAGCCCCTCTTTTGTTTCCTCATCAATGGTTTACCAAATGAAGAATTCCATGAAGCTTGTAATACGCCTAAACCACTTGTTGACATGTGTTAAACCTTAGAGGGAGAAAATATCTGCGTACAAGAGCCGAATGACCATTCTACAAACATCATCAACATGTAGTATCTTCATCCTTTCCCTTCTCCCCCTCAAACATTGCATATGACGGTTTGCAATTTTTGATTGAATAAGTGAAACACAAAAAGATAATCCAATGTATGTCGATCCACTTGATGACTGTACGAACATGGGAAAAGCATGAAGCTTGTTGATGAGAATGATCATAAATAAGAAGATTTATCTTCTTTCTAAGATAAGGCGCACTGAAACGTACACCTTTCTTTTCTTTTGAGGAATGGGGCCTGAAGTGTTATCTGCAGACGCCATAATGTTGAAGAACGAGGCTTGAACTGTTGTGTCCAAACGTCATAGCTCTCTTTTCTACTTTTCTCTGCTAACTCGTTACCAACCCCATTATCATTCTGTCGGCTCTTTTTCGTGACTACTAATGGAGAAAACCCCAATATGATGAACTGGAGACTGAAGTAAAGTAACTCGAACTTGTGACTTAAGCTTGCACAAATGTATGACAAAGAGCGGTGTAGAGAGTTAGTGCAACATCGAATCCCTAAGTACTCTATACTCTTCACCAACCAACCATCAAGTATAAGACGTACATCACCTCTTGAATATCCACAACTTCGTGTGACACTGAGCACTACAACGTAACTCCTTAAAATGATAGTTATTTTGTGGTAATAGAAAGGAAGAATCCCAAAAATAACTAGATATCCATGTCTTCGTCATTGTAAAGGTTAAAAAGTTCGAACAAGGATCTCGAAGAATCTTCATCCAACCACCCCGATATCTTCAGATACTAAGTACATGCACCCGTGAAATTTCACTTCAACCTCAAATAAATAATAATGAATTGACGCGCGTAGTCACATCTTATGGTTTAACTGCCCAAATCTAGCCTCTTGGATGTTTTGAATGAACTTTGATAATGGTTTTATCCCGATCTTGTCAAACACACATAACCCCATAAAAACACATAACCCCGTAAAAATTCGTTATAACCAAAATGCCATGAAGTATATCCAAGCTCATCCAACACAGGAAGTACATACTATATCCCTTCCTCGAAGTTGAGACCGTAGCACCAGAGTCAATAAAGATCCGGAAATGCACTCTTCTTTTTCCAGGATAGTTCCATCATCACGGGATTTTACAAATCTATGATTTAAACCGAGAAATAGATTCTTTCGCGGGATTTTACAAAACCAAGAAGAAACCGTGAGACAATGATAAATTGAATGTGTTGTGACAAATTTGGTCTTGGTGAATATTTGTTTGGGGAAACATGTAAAACCTCAGCAACAATTCTTCTCACATATGTAGAATACTTCACAAACCATACTAAGTAAAGTAGTATAAACTACTTCCCCCTGGAGGTTGACCTTATATCATCAAAGTACACGTTTCTCCACCAATGATGGTTTCGAGCTTTTGGAAGCATCATTTGACGTGTACAACCATACCCGAGAAGCTCTTGTGAGGTATCATTGACATTATGTAGCATCAAATGTCCCATGAGAATTGCTGATCACATCTCAACCTTTGAACTCGTGGCAAACAACCCAACCTCGTATTCTGTTGGCTATTGCAGTGACCACTTGGTGAAGTAAGCCCTATATACCCAACTTGAAAATGAAGTAGAATTCCCCAAATTTGTTACTTAAGCTTGCACAGTTGATGGAAGAATGGTGTAGAGAATTAGTGCACCATGCAAATCTCTGAGTACTCAATACTATCATGACAAAGTATGAGACTTTCATCACCTCTTGCGATTATCCACATCATATAATGCGTGTGACACTGAGTACAATAATGTAACTCCTTTAAGTGATAGTTAACCAGGTCTTCAACCATCCACCCCGACTGCTGGTAACTAGATAAACCAAGTCTTCAGCTTAAATCTTAAGCACGAGCAAGTTATCATTGAAAGTCATGCATCCAGCCAACCCCGACTTCAAGATAAAATAAGTACACGCCTTCGTGAAACCCTCTACAATATCAAATAAGGGATACCCGATCAACTCCGTAGTCACATTATCGTTAACGTGCAAAATTTAGCCATGAAATAAGTATCCCTGTGAAAGTTGGTGATATACCCTAATTCTTTAGATACCCCCCGTTCCGCGGATCGAAAATTCATAACTCCGAAAACATAGACATTGAAATATATTCAACCCCGCAAACATCAATACTCCAAAAACCAATCAAAAGCCAAAAAAAATGAAGCCATAACATCGATTTAACTTCCGCACAAAAAAAAATCATTAACTAAGCAAAATAGGCGCAACCAAAGTTGTTGTAACACTTTTCAGCTTAAGTTAATAATTTTCGTATAGGCCCAATATAGTAAAACCCGGATATACTCAAGCCCAAAAGCCCAAACTAATTTTGATATAAATCACTAATCCATAGTGCGTTGCAGCCCAACTGGGTAGAGACCAAAGCTTAATCCACTATTTCTTATGATACATTAAGACCCAAACCAAATCCGATCAAATACCCGGTTCATAGTTAGTAGTACCCTAAACTTTTGCTATTAAACACAATTAACAGTCATTTCAACTCTAGTGTAACCCTAATCCACTAACACATATACTCTGCGCCCCCATATTCTCTTATGCTGTCCTCACAAAAAATCATCATCAACTCTTCTCAATCTCCTCTCAATCAAACTCCAGTCACATAGAACCGCTCACACAACAAGTCAAATAAACACAAGCTCAACCATACTAGATGATAACATTTTTGCACTGTACGAATTAGAATAACAAAGTTAATGGCTTCACGATCCAACCAAACGTCTCGGTAAGTTGTTTGTTTTGGTTATTCATTCAAGATCTATGATGGTTGATACGTGGGAATCGCACCAGGCTTTACCTCTCAAGGGATCTCGAGAAGCTTACAACCCCCACCAGGCAGTGTACCTGATCGTTGTAGTATAGTATAGTGACAAGTACCGGGGGATTGATCGTTCAGCTAGGAATAGTGTCGCTAGGATTAGAAAACCTAAATACTAGTTCTAGAGATGAAGGATGATTATTTTTGTATTTTTTATATTTTTTAGAAAGCAAGTAAAAATCTCGGGTTTGAAGGATTTGGGCGGAATTAGTTGCTAGTCAACTAACCCAATACTAAAGATGCAATCAAAATAAAATACTAAAAATGAAAATAAAATAAATTAACTAAGGTTGTGAGCAATAAGTGGAGAAATTGTGTTTACTTAGATTTCACTACTCCCTAGATATCTTTTACACGTTAATTACTTGTTATAGTTGCGTGGACGACGGATTGTATTCCTTAATACCATTCACGGGGTGGCGCACTTAATTCCCCAATCCTATGAGTGCCTACTTCACTCCTATGTCGAGCCGGCTAAGAAGCTCCTAACATGGGATCATTAGAATTTACTCATGCATTAAATACAACCAATAAAACCTAGTGCACGTCAGTTCATGTTTCCTAAGACGTTCAAGCATGTTACCATTTGGAGATCTGCTAGTTTTCTTAAGCCTAACATCGAAATCATTCATCCAATACAACCATAAACAAGTAATCAACACATAATTAACATCTAGGTTTCATTAGATCTAAGCAAACACAAGATAGATCTAGCCTAGCATGATGGAATTAAGACAAGAACAAGATATAGACAACCAACACATAGACATATTGATTGAATTAGAAGAACACTTATCTCAATTACACATGAAAGGGTTCAAGGGCTGAGAACCCTTGAAAAACCTGTAAAATTCATAATAAGTTCGGCCTTAGGGTTTCTCCAAAACTTCTCTCTTTTATGAATGAAAATTAGAAAACTATATATAGGAAATTGAGGCTGACGGCGTCAAGACCAAATTGGTGACGCCGTCATCTCGCCGCCAAAAGAATTCTCGGACTGCCTTGATCTACTTCTGGCGCCGTCACGTTATAACTTTTTCCAGGCCGTCACATATTTTACTCTTGACGCTCTACTTTGTGACGCCTTCATTTCTGTATTGGGCCGTCATGCAATTTACTCTTGACGCCGTCAGGATTTTCTTCTTGACGCCGTCACCTACTGTTCCCAGCTTGGAAAATTAAGACTTTGGCGTTTTCTTCACTTTTATGCTCCAAAAACGTCCGAATTGCTTCCTTTTCCAGATTTCTCTCCCAAAGTACCTAAAATCACAAAAGGAACGATTTAGGGCAATATTTGATCAAATAAATTCAATTCCGGGCTTAAATGACCCCCTAAAAATGGTTCATTTTTCGCCTCATCATATACCCTTACACTTGAGATTTGCTTGTCCTCAAGCAAATGCGCTTTTATTCTACTCAAAATACAAGTTAGAGGTCATTTAACACTAATATAAAAGTAATTACAACAAATAATCGTTCCACTAAAGACCAATAGACAAGCACGGAGGTCATATACAAGCACCTCACAAATAGTGTTTAGATACTCACATCTCTCGGGTGTAATAAAGTATAAATTACAATATGAAAATGGAAGATATCTCTCACTACCTGTCATAGAAAAATAGATTATCATAGGCTTGGGAAAGGATCAAACCTCCACCACATGGCGTAAGCACCTAGGATAAACTATCAAAGAGGTCTTTAAAAGGGTTGTAACGTTAGGTGTAGGGATATGAAATACACGGTTTTGTTGGATAAAGGAAGTTTTTACTGGTGGCGAGTTAACAATCTTGGTTAATTACATGTACAATATGGCATTGCTAAGCGAAGACTAGACTCGACTTAAGCTAATAAATGAAAAATAACAAAAACATAAAATAAACGGGATGGTAGTCCGCATGTTTTTTCTCTTTTTCTTTTTTCTATTTTTTTTTCTTTTTCTTGATTTTTTCGATTTTTTTTTTTTTTTTTTTTTTTTTTTTTTTTTTTTTTTTTTTTTTTGCATACATTCTTACCCTACCATCCAAAATAATACATCATAGGGAATGAACATTCCCCTTACACTTGAATCTTTACATACTTTACAATAAACTAATCTAACGACTCGAATTAAGAAAATCAAAACACTTGGAGTACTTTTAAGATTAACGCACATACGGGGGTAATAATATTATGTTCTTCCCCATTACTCCATAAAATAAGTACTTTACCCATGAGTCCCAATCGTCCCAAAATAATATGTACAAAGATATAACTTGACTTAGCAACCATGTAATCAATTAGATAGTTAACTTAGGGTTTAACAAATAACAATAATGCACTAAAGATGAGCGCATACACGGAAGGCTAAGGCGATTTGGTTGTACATTTAAGTGGGGTGTAACAAATTCTTCCTTTAAGTAAGATGCTTAAAGTTAGAAACGAAAAGATAGGCTCGGAGGGGTGTACTAGGGGTTTCGTGTACTAAAAATGAGTACAACGCTAAGGGTGTGGGAAAAATTAGTTGACTTAACTAGCCAAGTAATATGACTTAAATGGTCAAGTAATTATGATACGGGTTTAACACAAGGATGATCCTAATGCCTCTTATCATGTAGTAAATCCTACCACACGAATGTAGTCTCACTAGCGGTCTCGGGATGCATCACTAACGCAAGTTCTAGAATCTAAATGCTACCGGTACACTCATAAGCACTAATAGTAAATGCTTTTCCTATCAAATCTAAAGGCGAACCTCACATATTTGGGTGGAAAATTTTTCTGAATATACGGTTATGTGCTAGTCATACAATCTCCTATCCATGAGACGCTTGCTATGGCTAAAGTTTCACTCCTAAATGTTGTAAAAAATTTTAAATTTGGCGCTAAAATTGCACTAACAAGTATTTCTCATAGTTTTATTACACATCTACCATCAAACAAACAAACTCAAGTGAAAGTGTATTTGTAAGGTATCATCATTTTACCCTCCCCTTACACTTAGGATGAACATTGTCCCCAATGTTCAAGTAAAGAATGTAAAAGTGAAAAAGTAAAAAGAATGAAATCAAATACTCCCCTGATTCGCTCGGTATGGATAATAAGGTGGCCAGGTTAAATCTTCCTCCAAGAAAATGAACAATCAAAGCTTCCCTTCCAGAATATAAATCATCTTCTTGTCATACATAACCTTAAATCCTGAGAAAACAAACAAGACAACCTCGCGTAAAATCGGCGGCAATCTATATAAGTTACTAAATCCTAGAAAACAAAGAAAGATATAATGCTTGTGGAATGAAGTTTGCAGATTTCCTGGAGATTATAAAACTTAATAATTCAACAAAAACCATAAGACTCCGTTAGAAAAACAAAACTGGTAAAATTTCCAGATTTTTACACGTGACGCCGTCAAGAGTAATCTCGTGACGCCGTCAGAAGTGACCTGCAGAAATTCTTGTGTTAAGTTTCCGGAAAATTTCTGGAAAAACTTGGTCCCACTTCCTGGAAAATCCTGCAAAACTTCATTATGACTCAATACAAGCATTTGACTCTAACAAATACGAATATACATGTTCACTTATATTGTGGAGAATCATGATCGGTTTGTTTCTTAAAAACATATTTGGGGTTTCCCCTTACACTTATCTTTTGCAAAAATACTTTTAGGTGGAGTTAAGACTAGGCCAAAACAACAAAGTAAAGTATTTCCACTATTTAATTGAGAAACATGATCTACCGAAAATAAAAATAAAGCATGCATACGGAAGCAAATAACAAACAAACAAAATAAAATCACACAAAGCATGGGTTGCCTCCCAAGAAGCGCTTTTCTTTATTTACGAGTCTTGTAGCTAGACTCAAGGTCATGGGTTACTACGTGACCTCATCGTTGGTTCCACTCTCTAGGTCGTCTTCTAAACCGGTTTTGTATTCCGGACCTAGTTTCAAGCATTCTTTGTAGAAACCAAGCATCCTATTCTTCACATACTCTACTCCTCTACGTCTATCCTCCTCATTCCTATAATAAGCCGCTTGCTTGTGTTCTTTTTCTATATTAGAGAGGAGGCGGTATTGCTCAATTTTGTAGGGCATTTGGTAGGCAACCTCATCATTCTCTTCCTTGAATCTAACTATCCCTGGAGTCGAATCATAACTCATCCTAGTGGCCTCAACAAATGGTTTTTTAAATATTATTTGGCTTAGGCAAGCATCTATCACCGGACGAGTGTCTTCCACTATCATAAAATCGATCTCATAAGTGAGATTGCCTATTATCACATGCAATCCCTTCACTCTTCCTACAATATTACTTATCAAATTCCTATTGGGCATCATCCTAAAATCAAGTTGCTTCTTCATCACCCAATTGTAATAAGTCCTAGTCATGATGTTAACAGGAAATATAGGATCGATGTAAGCTTTCCATATATGCATGTGCCCGATATTGCACGGTATGTTAATGTTAGAGGGGTTTCCCATTTTGATAAGGGGTGTGCCAAGGATATATGGTCTCTCGGGACTATCAAATAAATCCTTATGGTATTCCCGTTCTTCCTTGGTGGGCAACTTATCAAAGTATTTCTCTATAGTTTCTACTTCCTCTAACTCCTTTTCCTTATTAACCTCAACTTCCCTACTTTCATCCCTAGTCTCGGTTTCTACTCCAACTTCATCCTTGTCACTTTCTTCTATCTCCTTATCTATTAGTTTAATGGTGACAACATTGACGAAGTGGACATGTTTGGATGATGAGGGATCCTTAATTTGGATTCCGTTATTGGTGTCCCTAGTGTCCTTCCTAGGTGTGGTTAACGCTTGGTTGTTGAGGGCTTTCAACAAGTTGTCAATCTTGTTGGTCATCTCCGTTTGTTGTTGGTTGAATTCGGTTTCAAACCTAGCTATGCGAGCTTCTTGAGATGCCATGAACTTAGACATCAATCCTTCAAGATTGTTGGTACTACCATAATTGTTAGAAGGATTGTTGTTGAAAGTACGGTTGGAGGGTGGACCGTTTGGTTGGTAACGATTAGGCGGATTGGAAGAATTTGGTTGATTTTGTTTCCAATTAAGGTTTGGGTGATTTTTCCAAGAGGGGTTGTATGAATCACCGTAAGGGTTTGGCTCGGGCTTGAAAGTATACCACTTATCTGCCGCTTCGTCGGTACGCATGGATGCGTAGTCCGCAAAAGCTGTTCCGGGGAGTTCCACACAATCACGAGTGTCATGGGGACCACTGCATAATTCGCATGAAGAAGTGATTTTGTTCACTTGGCTTGAAGGCTTAGGAGCTTCGTAAGATTTCATGAGAAACTTGACTTGGTCCTCAAGTTCCATGATCCTACGGTCGGGAGTGCTAGAGTTGTTTGAAGGCAAAGATATTGCCTTGACCGTTTTGTTCAAATCACGGGGATCGTTCCAACTTTCGTTGTCATAGAGAGCAAGATCTTCTATGAGTTCCCATGATTGTTCCGCACTTAGATCACGTAGCTTACCACCGGCCGATTGGTCAATGGCTCGCCTCGTGGAGAGATCGATATGGTCATAAAAGATTTGGACTTGGAGCCAAAGATCTGTGCCATGATGATGGACTTTTTGGAGTAAGTCCTTGAAACGAGTCCATGCTTCATAAAGAGATTCATTTTGACGTTGTTGGAACATCAAGATGTCATTTCTAAGCTTAGTAGTTCTCCCCGGTGGGAAAAATTGAGCAAGGAAACGAGTGGTGAGATCATCCCATGTGGTGATGTATCCCGCGGGTAAACACTCAAGCCATTGACTAGTTTCAACATCTAGGTCTATGGAGTCTACGATTTTAAGGAAGTCCTTAAGATGTTGGTTTGGATCTTCGGAACGAAGTCCATGGAATGCACATCCGCTTTGCACCAACCGGATGGTGTCGGATCGCAAGGGGGTCACATTGGCTCCGGTGAGCTCAATGGTGTTTCGGTAGCCTTGGTGGCTAGGTCGGGAATACTCTCCTAAGGTTCGGGGCCTAAGAGGTTCTAGTGGTGGGTTTTGTTGTGGTGGGATGACGGGTTCAAAGATGTTCCCATCGTTCATGATGTCGGGTGGTGAAGAGTTACGAACAAAAATACAAAGAAATAAGATAGGCTAAAGAAAACCTAAAAATAAAAATAAAATATTACTAGAAAGGAATCTAGCAAGTAGACCTAATAAAAAGAGATTCTAACCTAGACAATAACTATTCCCCGGCAACGGCGCCAGAAACTTGATACGTGGGAATCACACCAGGCTTTACCTCTCAAGGGATCTCGAGAAGCTTACAACCCCCACCAGGCAGTGTACCTGATCGTTGTAGTATAGTATAGTGACAAGTACCGGGGGATTGATCGTTCAGCTAGGAATAGTGTCGCTAGAATTAGAAAACCTGAATACTAGTTCTAGAGATGAAGGATGATTATTTTTGTATTTTTTATATTTTTTAGAAAGCAAGTAAAAGTCTCGGGTTTGAAGGATTTGGGCGGAATTAGTTGCTAGTCAACTAACCCAATACTAAAGATGCAATCAAAATAAAATACTAAAAATGAAAATAAAATAAATTAACTAAGGTTGTGAGCAATAAGTGGAGAAATTGTGTTTACTTAGATTTCACTACTCCCTAGATATCTTTTACACGTTAATTACTTGTTATAGTTACGTGGATGGCGGATTGTATTCCTTAATACCATTCATGGGGTGGTGCACTTAATTCCCCAATCCTATGAGTGCCTACTTCACTCCTATGTCGAGCCGGCTAAGAAGCTCCTAACATGGGATCATTAGTATTTACTCATGCATTAAATACAACCAATAAAACCTAGTGCACGTCAGTTCATGTTTCCTAAGACGTTCAAGCATGTTACCATTTGGAGATCTGCCAGTTTTCTTAAGCCTAACATCGAAATCATTCATCCAATATAACCATAAACAAGTAATCAACACATAATTAACATCTAGGTTTCATTAGATCTAAGCAAACACAAGATAGATCTAGCCTAGCATGACGAAATTAAGACAAGAACAAGATATAGACAACCAACACATAGACATATTGATTGAATTAGAAGAACACTTATCTCAATTACACATGAAAGGGTTCAAGGGCTGAGAACCCTTGAAAAACCTGTAAAATTCGTAATAAGTTCGGCCTTAGGGTTTCTCCAAAACTTCTCTCTTTTATGAATGAAAATTAGAAAACTATACATAGGAAATTGAGGCTGACGGCGTCAAGACCAAATTGGTGACGCCATCATCTCGCCGCCAAAAGAATTCTCGGACTGCCTTGATCTACTTCTGACGCCGTCACGTTATAACTTTTTCCAGGCCGTCACATATTTTACTCTTGACGCTCTACTTTGTGACGCCTTCATTTCTGTACTGGGCCGTCATGCAATTTACTATTGACGCCGTCAGGATTTTCTTCTTGATGCCGTCACCTACTGTTCCCAGCTTGGAAAATTAAGACTTTGGCGTTTTCTTCACTTTTATGCTCCAAAAACGTCCGAATTGCTTCCTTTTCCAGATTTCTCTCCCAAAGTACCTAAAATCACAAAAGGAACGATTTAGGGAAATATTTGATCAAATAAATTCAATTCCGGGCTTAAATGACCCCCTAAAAACGGTTCATTTTTCGCCTCATCAATGGTGTTTGTTATAATGATCTTTAAAGATCCATACTTGAAGTGAAAACAACCTGAGATCTTGCGTTCTTTCCGTTTTGTTTACCATTGAATGATTCAAAGTACGATTATAACAAATTTGTTATAAATCATTCTTGATAATCGGACATTAAATGACGCTAGTCTTTAAAAAAATATCTCGATCAATGATGTTATGTGACTTTCGTTTGATAGACTTTCAAAAGTCTTGTTATAACAGTGAGTAACCCAAACGATAAACTGAGATAAAAAAAAATCATTTGTTTTGTTCTTTATTGAATGATCGATGATGATATGTCTTTGACTCGAATAAGTTAGTACAAAGAAAGAACTGAGATCGAACCATTTTTGTTCTATTCTTTTACTTGACTAAATGATGTGGTTAGATAGATTAGCAGTTGAAGATGGGATAAATGATAGTGTTGGATTGGTATATGATCGATGATGGATTGAGTTTGAGCACACAATCTGTTTAAGGATTGGTATTAAAAGCTTGAGCCAATCTGAGACTATTTGATGAATAATGGTTAACTGCTCTTCATCATCTTCTTTTGTTTTCATGCCTCATAGATCTTGGACTGATGATGTTATGATAAAATAGAGGTCAACAAGTTTGGTTGTGGTCAAAGTGGTCTGTGTCATCTTCATCTTTTCTTCATTTTGTGACTAACCGCTATTTCTGACAAGAATTTGGCAGCATCTTGTTTGGATTTTGCTAATAAAATTGATTTTCAATAGCAAACCGCTATTCCAAATCGCAATACAAACCGCAAGTCACTTTTACCAATTTTGTCATTTAGCAAAAGACAAAGAAAACTGTCCTTAGGAGCAGAAAAACCGGATCTGGGTTTTTCTCTTTCATCTAATCGCTACCAAGAACACAAGTACAAACTCAGATATCAGTTTTTGAAACCATGAATAAAAAGTATAGGATAGTGTTTGTTTCGACCATTTTTGATACACAAGTATTGTTTAGAAACTGTTTAACACAAAAAAAAAGGAAAACAAAAATTTCCATATTCAAAAAAAAATTGTACATAAACAGCTCCTCAAACTGCAAACAAAAACAGCATCAAAACCGAGATTAGAACCACAAAAATCAACAAACGATTGCAACCAAGCTCTGATACCAATTGTAGGATCGAAATAAATGTTGGTTCTTGTGAGATTCAGGTGGTCTTGGGTTATGGAAGATGAAGGTAACCATTGTTAGAGTTAGAGAGAGAGTTGAGAGAGTGGGAGGTTTCTAGTGAGAGAAACACCTAATGAGGTGTGTGTTTTATTAGAAACAACCAACCCTTCCCTTGTGTGGGAAGGGGTATATATACACTTACATTATACGCCCTCCTGCGGGCTGTGGATCAGGTGTACAGTGGGTAAAGACCCGTCCGTCCTCCACGGTGTGACTAATATCTAATCTATTACTATAATATCTAATCTAATAAATACAAAACTAAGAGCTACGCTAAGTATGTAAATACATGGGGGTGACCGAACCTTTTTTCTTAATCCTAACATATATATATATATATATATATATATATATATATATATATATATATATATATATATATATATATATATATAGTCTTTCAAAATGATATATCATATTCTATTATATTTATTTACCGCACATGTTTATTAAATAATAAACATTAGTTCCAAGGTTCTATGTTTTATTTTATAAATCTTCAAAGTAAAGTTTCATTCCAAATTAAGACTTAACATTTTACTTTATATGGAATGTTACTTCTTATATGTTATACAACATATATGATTTAGCAAATCAAACATAATACTCCCACTAGCTTTCTGGAATACTTAGAAATTATCTTATTCCAATTATAAATCAAAACATAGATTTAATAATTAAACATAAGAGTAATCTCCTAGATGCATGCATTTATCCATTCAAGGATTATTGCACTTTGAACACTTCCAAAGATTTACTTGAGTTCATAAACTCCTTTTGATTACTTATCGTCCTCGCTCAAGTAATCATACAAGAAAGAGTTTTGATATTCATTGTCAAGGTTTCATATACATGAAAATAAGCATGACAATTACCATATTTGTATCTTTAATGTTTTTAGGAAAGAGTATTCAATCATAGTCAATTGCTTAAATATGATTAATAATCTTGTCATAAGATATGCATTAAAATATCTACAAAGTCTTTCCAGTGAGCCCATAGGTTTTGTGGAAGTGGGTATCTATCTTTGAGGAAAGTGCCAGGGATGAGCTTCGAACCCGAGTCTATTGACTCAAGAATGAAAACCCCACCCATTGGACCAATGCCAAAAAATAATGGCACTCTATACAAAGTTGAAAAGATAAGTTGACTGGCCCTAAATAGTCAACTTATATTGACCAAGGAACAGTCAACAAAGTCAAATAGCCTAGAGTCAATCTCCGGGTAATATAGGGTGATGAGTGCTCAAACACTCATCATTTTTGGTCATTCTGAACTGCAAAAACATACAAAAACACTCAGAAATGCATCAAAATACTGAAAATATTCCAAAATTGTGTTTTATATGTTTTAGATGCAAAATGAGTAAAAACAGATAAAAAACATACAAAGTTTGCATAATTGGCAGTTTCAGTCCCCCAGCTTTCAAAAATTGGCAAAAATAGTCCTTGAGCACTTATTTTAAAAAGAAAAGTCACCAAAGGTCCTTTTGAAATCATAAGTTGTCATATTTAGTCCTTTGGTGAAAAATATCAAAAGTTTTGAGAAATTACATGTTTGGTCCCTGGAGTTTGAAAGTTTGGCAGAAAAGGTCACCGGATACAAAATATGGAAAAATTATCAAATGTGGACCTTGGATTATTCATACTTGGCATAAATCACCCTTATGAGTAACTTTGGGAAAGATTGCAATTCCAACCCCTGGAATTTCAGAAAAATACATGAATGGTCCTTATGGTTTCTAAGCTTTAATAAACAAAACAAAATAACCAATCCAAACCAAACACAAATCCACCCAATCCCTGATCCAGCCCATAACCACTGGCCCACTCCCCTTTAAATATTAAAAAGGCCTAGTCAAACATCCAAGTTTGACCACCATCATCCCCTACCTCCCGTATTTCCCTCCCCCTCTCCATTAATGACCTCCACCTTTTCTTCACCAACCTCACCTACACCACTCCTCATGTCCCCTCCCCATTAATTACCTCTTACCTGCCAAAACCAAAACCACCCAATTGGGTCAAACACATTTTCCCGCCAAAATCCATGTGGAGGGCTAGGATCAAAGGAAGCTGCAATTGATGGATGGGATATAGTCAAAGGTCAGCAAAAAAGCCTTGGGGACTTACAAAAGAGAACACGAAGCACACATGGATATTTTGATTATTATTTTTATTTCTAGCATAAATATAAGCTTGTGTAAGATGTACAAGGGTGTAATCTAGCACCTAGTTTAGTTTAATGTTTAGCTTTCTGCTTGTAATTTATTTGTAAAAGTTAATGAAAGTTCCACTTTAGTTTACATCTTGTTTCAAGTTTCAATTAAGCATTTTTCAAGTTTTCACAGGGACCTAATTTGACAGATTTGAAATTTTAGGGACCAAACATGTCAACTTTTGAAACTTAAGACCCAAGTATTTTATTTTGTAATATTTGACTTTCAAAAGGCTTGGGTTGACTTTTCTTTCAAAATAAATGCATAGGGACTATTTTTGACAAGTTTTGAAACTTGGGGGACTGAAACTACCAATATTGCAAACTTTGATCATTTTTCATTTGTTTTTGCTCATTTTGCATTTAAAACATATAAAACACAATCCCTGGGATAATTTCAGTATTTTAATGACTTTTTGATTGTTTTTGTATGTTTTGCAGTTCAGATTTGATTAAAATGATGAGTGTTTGAGCACTCATAATACGTTAATCCGAATATCTTATGATTTATGTCTAAATAGGTATGGGTTTGGTTTACTTCTTAGGCTGCTCTCTATACACTATAGTGGATGGTGCACCGCGACCATCACCTCTCCCTTCCATATGTGCTCCTCATAGAAGGCACCCACCACCACCTCCACCTCACCCATTCTTATATCCATAATTGTGGTGGTGACTACCTTTATAAAACCAAAAAATTATGGCTCTCAAGAGTATTTTTAGAATTAATTTCATAAATGGTCCATGTGGTCTGTTCGGTTTAACGAATTTAGTCCCTTTATTTTTTTAACAGATCCAGTCCTTGTGGTTATGACCCATAACGGTTTTGGTCCCTCAGACTAGCTGTCGTTAGTTTTTCCGTTAGTCCTTTTGCACAGTTAGTCCTTTAATGACCGTTTGCAACAAAAATTTGCACTGTTAGTCCTTTATACTAATTATCGTTTATACTTAATTTAAATTTTGGTTTTCATACGTTTTTGTCCGTTTTTCTTACGTTTTTTCCGTTTTCATACGTTTTTGTCCGTTTTTATACGTTTTCATCCGTTTTTATATGTTTTCGCCCATTTTCTTACATTTTCATCCGTTTTTCTTACGTTCTTGTCCGTTTTTCTTACGTTTTTCTGTTATCATACGTTTTTGTCTGTTTTTATACGTTTTCGTTCGTTTTTATACGTTTTCGCCTATTTTCTTACATTTTCTTCCGCTTTTTCTTACGTTTGTCCGATTTTCTTACGTTTTTTTGTTTTTATACGCTTTTGTTTTATAATTTTTTTATAATTTGGTTTCTATAATTTGGTTTATAAAATTTGGTTTTCTTATAATTTTTTTGTCTTATAATTTTTTCCTTAAATATCTTTAAATTTATACACGTGTGCAAAAATGTGTATAAAAACGTGTATAAAAATGTGTATAAAATTGTGTATGAAAACGTGTAAAAACGTAAGAATAACGAATGAAAACGTAAGAAATTAGGCGAAAACGTATAAAAACGGACGAAAACATATAAAAACAGACAAAAACGTATGAAAACGGAAAAAAACGTAAGAACAACGGACAAAAACGTAAGAAAAACGAACAAAGACGTATAAAAACGAAAAAAAGATTAAAAAAAAATCAAAAATGGACAAAATCATAAGAAAAATAGATGAAAACGTAAGAAAATGAGCGAAAACGTATAAAAACAGCCGAAAACATTAAAAAAGAGCCAAAAATGTATGAAAATAGAAAAAATGTTAGAAAAAACAGACAAAAACGTAAGAAAAATGGATGAAAATGTAAGAAAACGGGCGAAAACGTATAAAAACGGACAAAAAGTATGAAAACGGGAAAACTGCAAACGTAAGAAAAACGGACAAAAACGTATGAAAACCACAATTTAAGTTAAGTATAAACGGTCATTAGTATAGAGGACTAACGGTGCAAATGTTTGTTGCAAACGGTCATTAAAGCAAAAGGACTAACGGAAAAAACTAACGACAGTTAGTCTGAGGGACCAACCCGTTATGGGTCGTAACCTCATGTACTAGATCCGTTAAAAAAAAGTAAATGGACTAAATCCGTTAAATCCGACAGACCACAGGGACCATTTATGAAATTAACTCGTCACTTGCAGAAAAGTGACACCTCGTCAGTTGCGCAATTGTACAAGTTGTCTCGGTCTAAAAAAGACATTTTTGGATCTGGGGGCATGAACCGAATTGACCGTGGTTGCCCGATCAATTTTGGTAATTATCCCTTTTATTATTATTTATTTAATTTGTGAATGTGTGTGGGTATATTGCAGGCTATGTTTGTATAAAGTGGGTAATTTTATATTTTTGGTTCAATGGTGGGTTAAGGGGTGACCATATAAGGTAAACGATACTCCCTCCGCCCTAAATTATATGTTCACTTTCATATTTCACAAAGTTTAAGAAAAGTGAGCCCTTTATAATATTAACCAATATAAATTTATTCTCTTACCCACTTATAAGCATTTTGATTGGTTGAAATGGAACGTGTACATAAATTTTGGGACAACAAAAACTAGCAAAGTATATTTATATTTTAGTACAGAAGGATTAATAGGTTTGGTTTAATGCTGATTTAAAGATGGTGGTGACGGTTATCATGGAAACTAGTCAACAGAGCTTTTATAGATAGTAAATATGTTCATTTGCATTATTTTATTGCTTTAACTACTCGTCATTTAAAAATTTGGAAGAACTGAAGTAAATTTATCACAACGTTTGACATGCAAGTTCGATTCAATTTCTTTTAAGGCTAATTATTGCCGGGTAACTTGTCATCAAGAAAATCTGAATTGACGGTTTACATTTAATTTAGCTGAAATTGTTGGCTTCAACTTATAAGTATTTTAATATCGAGATCTTTAGAAAGATTTGAGTAAATGTTACTTCCTAGTAGTAACATATGGTTATTTAAGTCATTGGTTGTGTGGTGATGAAGACGTGCTATAAGAGACAGCTAATGAGGTTTGGTTTTGGAGAATGAGTATGACCTGCAACTAGCCCGGGCCATACCTATTTGGAGCCTTCACAGAATAGTTTTTGTATATTGGCCGTTCGTTTTTCTTATCTTATCCTCAACAATTCAACATAATATGATGTCCATAAGAAAAGGTACGAGGTCAAGCAATGAACTTGAAAATCTTCATTTTACTTAATTCGAAATACTTTTTATGGCATAGTCACGGGCTGTTCACTTTCGAGACATGGGATTAGTGACAAATGACATTAGCTAACACACCACATGCAATATAATCTCCGATCCATTTGTAATTTTATTTGTTACTGTTCTTAATCTTAACGTATGACATTTTGAAATCCTCTGTCCACTATAGACTTCTAGTAAAGACTTCTTAATCTTAACTTATTTGTTACGGTTTTCTTCATTACATTTTGCATATCGGGTAGCTTTTTCAGGACACAATGCGTGTTTGGAAAATGTTGTTTAAATAAACAGGTTTCGAAAGTAATGGCTTTGTTTAAACAAGCGTGCAACCACTTCCAGTCGTTTGACATACTCTGTATTTTCATTTCCTTACGCTTTACAAACATAATAACTCGATAATCTCTCACACAACTCAATCCCAAATACTGTATTAGTAACACCCTCCAAGCCGCCCCACATATGGCTTAAGGGCACAACAATGTGTTTGCTCTTTGACATTGGAACGTATAAAGAAAAGGAGGAACCAAGGAGCAGAAAAGTGGGGTTTCATAGGCATCTTCATGGAACCATTTGATAAAGAGTTTACCTTTTACTGACAATGTCAGAATATTTGGTACTATATATCAAATCCAACCTCTTCCATATCAACTTCGGGAATCTCAATTTTTTATCAATCATCTTTTTCTACATTATTGTGGGTTTAAACGCAATCATGTAATATCAAAAAGTTAGCAACATGAATTATTTGTGTGTCGATTCAAACTTAACTTTCTTACGGTAATTAAAACGACATGTTTTTATTAAAACAAAGTACAACAATTGTATTTCTTAAATACGTACATCTGTAAAACCATTGAAAAAAAAAAAAAAAAAAAAAAAAAAAAAAAAAAGGTTAAAAACATATGTATGTTCACTTCTGATATAAAACCGTACTATGTTAGAAGATTCAGACACCTTTTAGAAGCCTTTGGAACTTACCATTTTGTTCGGTAACGACTGAAGTTCACTGCTTAAACATATAACTTGCAACGTATTGAAAGTTTCTGCTAACAACTTGGTTTCCTTTACCGGTAACCAAACAAATTTATACGATCAACCATGTGACCACACTTATTGCTTGTTTGTTAAAAAAAAATTTTATGTCGTCGTATTTAAATAAGAGATGACTTAATGTATACTCTCAGTTTTATTACTTTATATTTTCAGTTATCCTTCTCTATTAATTTATAAACAAATAATTTTCAAATGATTTTTTGAATTTAATTTTTTGTCATGTTAATTCAATAAGTCAAATTCAAACACTACCTTTGTATATTCTTAAATCGTAGTTCGATAAACGTGAACAAAAATGTTTATTACGTTGATTTAAGTAACAGACTTAAGTTAATGCTAGAACGGTACCCGCGCAATGCGGCGGCGGGTACCGTGTGATTATATTTTGCGTTATTTGGTTATACGTTTAGTTGTCTTCATGCTTTATAAGTAGAGATATTAAAGATGATTAAGCTAAATAATTTTAGTTTGAACAACCAACCGCTTCCTAACCAACTTTCTTCCAAACAAATTAATTTTGAAATCTTTCTATAATAAGCAAAAAAAAAAATCTGAATTATAATTTTGAAATTTTAAGTGTTTCTAATTATAAACTAGTTTCAAATGCATTATAATGTAGTATAGATATGTTTGTAAGATAATCTCTAATACAGAGGATGATTGATAAACAGTAATACAGAGGATGATTTTTATGTCAATATAAGTTTCATACAAAATGCATCCTTCAATCGTTCATAATATATCACCATTCCATGGCATACGCAAAAAATTGTTTAGTGTAATATATTTAAAGCACTAGGAATTGGATCATTCGGTTAGTTAATTTGTGAACTTCATAGGGAACACATCTAGAAACACACGACAAACTAGTCGACAAATGTTATGGTTGCTAATATCGGTTGACTTTCCAGTCATTAATAGCTTTGGACGTGTCACGCTACTACGATCAAAATTGCTCCGTATAACACTATACATATATATTCTTGCTTATACGACTATATATATATATATATATATATATATATATATATATATATCCACCAAGAACAGTTTTTATTGCGTTATTGAAGAATATCTACGCACTAAATGCAGGTTGTGTTTGGCGCATAGTTTTTTAGAGCATTTAAGAGTGATAAGCAACGAGCATTGAGTGTTGTGATTTTTAATGTTTGTTTGGCAAATACGAAATATCTATTAGTTGTACTTATTTTTCGGGAATACTCATTTTCTAATGATCTATAAAGTAACATTTAGAAGCTTTGTGCATTTATAAGTTGTTTTATATTTTATAATTACAGTTACAGTTACGTTACAAAATGTTTTTATAAAAAAATACAACTATTACTCACAGATAGTGCTTTTGCTACTGCTATTTTTACCAAACACACCCGTAATAACATGTATAAATAGTAAACAATCTGTGCACAATCACAAAATGCAACAGGAACAATATTTCGTACTACCTAAAAAAACGAAGTCACAAACTCACAATGACCATGCTGGATAATCATCTAAAAACGTGTTTAGCTTGTCTGTTAAGATTTTGTTGTGTGTATCGTTTAGCTTTGCGTTAGATACATATTGAGATGAGAATGGAACATGATCACATGTTACGACACCCAAAATAGAATATATCCAAACTAAATAGAAAGAAAATGCAACAACTACTTAAATGGCGTCTTTGATATATTTTCAAATGTCAAATGTCTCTTAACCAATGGCTCAAAGGTTTTTTTTATTTTTTATTTTGTTTTTGTTTTTGTTTTTGTTGTTGTTGCACCCGGTATACTTATTACTCTAAAAAACAGTTAAGTACATAGAGTGTGAGTGAATTTCAATCTCAGCCCAGTTCATAGGTGAAATACAAACGCACCATTTGTGTTTCAAAACAAACCAATTATAAAAAAGACAAACCAATCTTATGAAGAACTACTAAATAAACTACCCACGTCTAGTATGACCATGAACCCTTATATCATAAGCATCACAAAAAAGCTAATTGATCTTCCGTTAAATATATCCACACTCATTATCATTATATGGGCTATCATCATATTCATATTTTCAACGCTCGTATAAGCTCTTCATCCTTGTCCCATCTCCGCTTTTGAGTATTTCGTAGCCTTTGAACTTGTCGATGCCATAAATCTCGCGGTATCATTAGCATCCTCTTCTACTTCATTCTCACTATCATTATCCTCATTATCCAAGTTAGCAACTTTACTATTAATTATATTTCCATCATCACCATTCGAATTAATAGAATCACTAGGAATAGTCACAACATCCTTTTTAACCATATTAAGAACAACAAAAAGATTTGAAGTGACAATTTTGGTACCACTTGAATTAGCCATATCACCCATAAGTTTCGAAGCAGATTTAATACTATCCCCAGCCATATTAGAATGTGTACATTACGGTTTAACCTGCTTATTTTCTGTCTTCTTTGCTGTCATAGGTCTATAGACTAACCGAGACTTAGAACCAATGGGAAGACCTCTAATAGTTTGTCTTTGCATCATCACATTCACATCGGATACAATATTCTTAGGACAGTAGTCTAATGAATGACCAAAAACCTTACAGGTTGAACGTCTAGTCTGCTCCCACTTATACTCAATATTAGGGGTGTTCAAAAAAACCCGAGAAACCGACGAACCGAAAAGATCCGCTCAATCCAAAACCCCAAAAAACCAATAATCGAAACCGAGAAAACCCGAAACCAGAAAAAAAAACCCGCTTATCACGGTTCGGTTTCGGTTTTTACTTTTAGTTATCCGCGGTTACCCGAACCGAACCATGTATAATATGCATGTAGGTTTCAACAAACCGGTCATATAAATGTACAAGTATTAAATATATTGTTAATACAAATATCGCCTAAAAACGTTATTTATATTTTACGATCTTCGCTAAGTTTTGTTAACGACAAAATGTAAACCTTTGTTTCTAAGCAAAACATAATCTTACTTTTTAAGACTTGCATAAACTAGACTTTTGCTACATTTTACATTTCATAAAACACAACACAAGTTTATTTCTTAAATTAGAAATTGTCACATCACATTTATGGCAAGTTTTGTCACTATGTATTTATGGAAAGAAATGTGTTTGACTAACTTTGTTGTTGCTTGCAAGCTTTGTATTTGACTTGTTTTTAAGTGATGTGACATTGTTTGGTTGCTAGGATTTATGAGACAAGTCCTTGTTTGGTTTGAAGAGTTATTGCATAAACCTACTGCAGACCTGGGGGTACACGGGCGGAACCCATCTGAGGGTTCCGCCTGATCCGCCAAGCATGCAGAATGTTGTGCTATAAATACCAAGCTATAACTTGATTTTTGGCTAACCTCTTAAGATCATATTTTACACACACACTCATCTTTTCTTCTAACCTCTTAACATTGTAAATGTGAAGTTTCCTTTTGTAGCAAAGAAGCTCACAAGGTCATCAAAAGTTACAAGTTTCCAACACAACGTTGCAAGACTTGTTAGCTTAGTATTGTGTGAACTCTTATTGTTTACACGTCATTTGTTTGTGTATATTCTGTAATGAGTGGTTAGTATTTTAGTCCTCAAAATACAAAGAGTGTTGGGAGTTGTTGTACCCTAGTAAAAGAACTAACGGGAGTGGTTGTGCCCTTGTAAAAGAACTCGACATTTAGCTTTGTGTCGGTAAAAGTATAAGCGACGTGTAAGGTTTTCTCCGCCGGTGAAAGGAGCTTGTTGACTAGTGAAAGAAACTCTCGAGTTGGATACTCGGGGCGTGGACGTAGGGCAAGGAAAAAGAGTCCTTGTAGCCGAACCACGATAAATACTCGTGTTGTGGTTTGATCGTTTCTTTCATTTACTTGCATGTTATATATTGTGTTTGTGCATATATCTTTGATCAAACGGAAAGTTTCAAAGCTAACTTAACAAGTTAAAAAGATTTTAATCGGTAAACTATTCAACCCCCTTCTAGTTTTCCACAATTGGCATCAAGAGCTACGTTACTCAAGCTTTAAAAATATATTGTTTTTAAAACTTGAAACGATCCATGGATTTTGAAAATTACAAAGAAGGGCAATCTATGCAAAGACCACCGCTCTTTGAAGCAAATGGTTTTATATATTGGAAAAACCGTTTTGAAACCTACGTGAAATCTAAAGATATAGATTTGTGGTACATAATTATTGATGGTGATAACGTAGTTACTAACATCAAAGATGATGATCAAAAGAAATTAATAGGTAAAAATAATGAAGCTAAAATGATGCTTTATAATGCTTTGCCTAAAAAAGAATATAAAGGAGTCTTTTTGTGTAAAACCGCCAAAGATATTTGGCAATCTTTAATTGTCACTCATCATGAAAACTCACAAGTTAAAGATAACAAAATTGATCTTCTTGTTCAACAATATGAACAATTTGTTATTTCCGAAGATGAGATTATTGATAATGCCTTTGCTAGGTTTAACACTATTATTACTTCACTTAAAGCACTTGATGAATCTTTTTGTAGTAAGAACTTTGTCAGAAAATTTCATAGAGCACTCCATCCGAAGTGGAGAGCAAAAGTGACGGCAATTGAAGAATCCAAAGATCTTTCAAGCATGTCACTTGATGAGCTTATTGGAAACCTCAAAGTTCATGATATGGTAATGGAAAAAGATTCGAAACTAGTTAGAGGCAAGAAAGAAAAAGTTAAGTCCATTGCCTTGAAAGCTAGAGTCCAATCAAGTGATGATGAAGAATCTACTTCGGATAGTGATGATGAGGAATATGCTATGGCCGTGAGAGACTTCAAGAAGTTCTTTCGTAGGCGAGGAAAGTTTGTAAGGCAACCTAAAGATGACAAGAAAACCTTCCGGAAAGATCGTGATGATTGAAAAGGAAAAGTTGAAAGAAAATGTTATAGGTGTGGAGACACAAGTCATCTTGTAGGAGAATGTCCAAAATCACCCAAGAGCAAACCTCAACAAGCTTTTGTGGGTGGTGCTTGGAGTGACTATGAAGGAGATGATGATGAGCCAAAGAATGATGATATTGCTCTCATGGCTCACAACTCAAATGAGGTACTCTCCGACTCATCTTACTCCTCTATTGATGATGATACTTTACAAAATGAATATAACAAACTTTGTGAGTTAAGCTTAAAAATCATAAACAAAAATAAATTTTTGAAAACTAAAAAGGAGTTTTTAGAAAATGAAGTCTATGAGTTAAAAGAAAAAGCTAAGAGATTAGAAAAGGGTAAAGGTATTGACACCTCATGCAAATCATGTGAAGAACTTAAACTTGAAGTTGAGAAATTTAAAATTACTCAAAATGATCTAATCAAACAAACCACAAAGTTCAAAAAGTTCGATAAGAGCATTTCATGTGCGGATGAAATTATGAAACTTCAAAAGTCACCTTTTGATAAAACAGGTCTAGGTTTCAGGAAAGTAGAAATCATTAAGGGTCAAACGAAACAAGAAAAGAACGCACATGAAACAAACAAAATTGCTACAGCAGCCCGCGGACCAGACGAAACCCAAATTAGGGTTCCGCCTGTTGGCCCCGAGGGTTCCGCCAGGTCTGCTACAGCAGTAACTCCATCCACATCGGATCGTTCAAAATTTGTTAAAGTTACATATAAAAATGGAATAAAACCTGCCTTTAGAACTGGAGTAGGACTTAGTAAAAATGAATTTAGAGCTAAAACTACTCAACCAAGACCTAAGACTCCAATTCCCAAACGCCCCTTTTCAAAGAGCAACTTCAACGCTCGACCAAACTACCAACATATTTGGAACCAAAACACTCCTAGACATTACCAAACTCCAAATCACATGCCATGGAACCCTTATGCTCTATTTTCATACTTGGAACAAATTAATGGCATGCTTAACCAAAATGGACCCATGAGAAATTGGGGACCAAATGTTTGAGTGTTTTTCATAAAATAGGTGTGCCTCAAAGTTTGTTTGGATCCGGATGAATGGATCAAAGATAGCGGTTGTTCAAGGCACATGACGGGTAATAAAAGCCTCTTCTCTACATATCACAAATGTGATGGAGGTAATGTTACGTTTGGTAGTAATACTAAGAGCAAAATCATCGGAAAAGGTACAATCTCTCATGACTCCCTTTCTATAGATGATGTTGCTCATGTTGATAACTTAGGATTTAATCTTCTTAGTATTAGTCAACTTTGTCGTAATAAGTATAATGTCCTTTTTAGTGAAAACGGTAGTGAAATACTTAAAGATGGTATAACCGTAGCCAAAGGTGTCCTTAAGAACAACGTATACGTCATGAAGTTGGATTCAACATCTAGAGACAAACTTTGTCTTACCTCATTAGATGAATCTTCAACTTTATGGCATAGACGTTTAGAACACGCTAACATGAGACTAATCCAAAACCTCTCTTCCAAAGACTTAGTTCGAAGCCTACCTAAGTTGAAATATGACCAACACTTTTGTGATGCTTGCAAAGTCGGTAAACAAGTCCATGGTAGCCATAAGGCTAAAAACTTGGTTTCTACATCTAGGTGTCTAGAACTTTTACATATGGATTTATTTGGTCCATCCGCTATACAAAGTTATGGAGGCAACTTCTACACTTTGGTCATAGTTGATGATTACTCAAGATATACTTGGACAAAATTTTTGAAAAGTAAAAATGAAGCTTTTGATAAATTTGAGATTCTAAGTAAGAAAATTCAAAATCAAGTAGGGTCTAATATTGTGTCTATTAGAACGGATCACGGTCGTGAATTTGATAATGAATTTCAATTTGGTAAATTTTGTGATAATAATGGAATAACTCATAACTTTTCGGCTCCACGTACTCCTCAATCTAATGGTGTAGTAGAACGTAAAAACCGAACATTGCAAGAGATGAGTAGAACAATGCTTAATGAACAAAACATTCCACAAAAGTTTTGGTGTAATGTCGTCGACACTTCAACGTACATTTTAAATCGAGTCCTAATTAGACCATTTTTGAATAAAACTCCTTATGAACTATATAAAGGTAAAAAGCCTACATTAGGATACTTTAGAGTGTTTGGGAGTAAATGTTTCATTCTTAACACCAAGGATTATCTCACCAAATTTGACCCAAAGTCTTATGAAGGTGTATTTCTTGGATATTCACAAAATAGTAAAGCTTACATTGTTTTGAACAAAGAAACCTTAAGAGTCGAGGAATCGTTAAACGTAACATTTGACAAAAGTCCACCTCCCTCTAAGACATCACCTTTGGTAGATGATGACTTAGTTGAAAGCCAAGCAATTGAATGTCAAGAAAACTTAGGTAATGACAAGGAAGATGAACTATTAAACAAAGAACTTGTCAATGTCAAAGAATCTAAAAGTCATCCATTAGACGGTGTCATAGGCAACATTAACGAAAGAACACTTAGATCAAATGTTCAAAATGAAAGCAACTACTTTTGTTTCGTGTCAACCATTGAACCGAAAAACATTAATGAAGCCATTAAAGATGAATCTTGGGTAATTGCAATGCAAGAAGAATTAAACCAATTTGTTAGGAATGATGTATGGACATTAGTTCCTCAACCAAAGAGTCAAACCATAATTGGAACAAAATGGGTCTTTCGTAATAAAATGGATGAAAATGGAATTGTGTCTGGAAACAAAGCTAGGCTAGTAGCACAAGAATATAATCAACAAGAAGGCATTGATTACGATGAAACTTTTGCTCCGGTAGCTAGGCTCGAGTCAATTAGAATATTACTTGCTTATGCGTGTGCACATAATTTTAAACTCTTTTAAATGGACGTCAAAAGTTCATTTCTAAACGGAGTCATTAATGAAGAAGTGTATGTTGCTCAACCACCGGGCTTCATCGATTTTGAAAAACCTAATTATGTTTACAAACTTAAAAAGGCTCTTTACGGACTTAAGCAAGCTCCAAAAGCATGGTATAATCGACTTAAAACATTCCTAGTTGACCATAAGTATACCATGGGCTTAGTTGATAATACTCTCTTCACTAAGAAGAAAGATTCACATATTATCATAGTCCAAATCTATGTTGATGACATTATATTCGGATCAACTTGTCAACAATTATGTGTGGATTTCTCAAAAATCATGCATGACGAGTTTGAAATGAGTATGATGGGAGAACTCAACTTTTTCCTAGGATTTCAAATCAAATAACTAGAAGATGGTATCTTCTTTAACCAATCTAAATATATTAAGGATATGCTTAAGAAATTTGGACTAGAAGATTCGAAACCTATCAAAACTCCCATGTCCACGGAAACTAAACTCACCAAGGATGAGGAAAGTGAATCCGTAGATAGCACTAAATATAGAGGTATGATTGGTAGTCTACTTTACCTAACGGCTAGTAGACCCGACATTATGTTTAGTGTTTGTCTATGTGCTCGTTTTCAAGAAGATCCTAAAACTACCCATCTTGAAGCCGTTAAAAGGATATTTAGGTATATTAAGGGCACCACACATTTAGGTTTATGGTATCCCAAAGGAACGGGAATAGACACCATAGTGTATGCCGACTCGGATCATGCCGGTGACTATGTCGATAGAAAAAGCACAAGTGGTATTTGTACTTTTGTTGGACATTGTCTCACCTCATGGTTCTCTAAGAAGCAAACGGCTCTTGCTATCTCAACAACGGAAGCCGAGTACGTTTCGGCCGGAAAGGCATGTCAACAAGCCCTTTGGATGAAGCAAGCTCTTGTCGACTACGGAATTCAACTCAACGACATCACAATTCTTTGTGACAACAAAGGTGCCATTGATCTTAGCAAAAACCCGGTTCAACATGCTCGTACAAAACATATTGAAATCCGTCATCATTTCCTTCTTGACAACGTCCAAAAAGGAAATATCTCAATTTAGAAAGTTTCTTCCGAAGATAACATAGCCGACATTCTTACAAAACCTCTTAAACGTGAACCTTTTAATCTTCTTAGGCTAGGCTTAGGACTCATGGAACCTACATTGTAGTTCTGAACATTAGACAAAAATCACAAAAATCAAAACAAATCCAAAACCATTTTTCTCAGCAGGGTCGGCAGAACCCTCAACCATAACGGACGGAACCCACCTCAGGGTTCCGCCATGTCCGTCGACCTGCAGAATCATTTTCTTTGTTTATATTAAACCAAACACCCATTATCTCATACCACCACTTCCAAACTGCTACTCTTCACTTTACCACTCATCCACACCTACGAATTCTTGGTCCTCCATTCATTTACATTGCTAATCAATCATCATTGTAAGTATTCTAAACATGATTACAATCCTGATCTGAGTCTAGGAATTCTATTTCTTGCACAAAAATAAAAACTTGGGGTTATGCATTAACTTAAGAAATTCATGCATGAGATTAGGTAATTAATAAAACTAATCATGTTTCCCATAGTTAGGAATTGCATCTTTAATTAGTATAAACATGTTTGCTAAAACACCCCATGTCAAATCCTTTCAAAAATTTCTCACAAGTAGGACAAATATTTTTTCGTCTCACATTGAGAATACAAAATCAAAATGTTATGCTTAAAACATCACTTGCATAATGTCTCTTGAATGCCAAAGGGAATACATAATCAATATGTATTTTTGGGTACATTCAAACGAAGCTACATTGAACTAGGAGCGTTTGGGTTATCTTTTGTTTTATAACAAAACTTGCATAAAACGATTTTGAAGCATCAAAATGAGTCAAGATAACCGCACCTCCACATTGTTTTCATATAGGCACACACTAGAACTTCCACATTATAATAGTGGTTTACGTAAACTAAAATGTGAAATTTTGTTGTTCTAGGAATCATCATGCCTCCTCTAACCCACTACGACCACAAGGACACCATTAAGTACCTACCAAAACACCCAAAACCAAAGGCCTTACTGCAAATCAAGTAAACGTTTTCAAAGCCCTAGAAAAACACTATGTCCATGAGGGTAGAACCATTGACCCATCTTTCCTAGAAGGCACAAACCTTTATGCCGATTTTGCCACAATCAACTTTGAGTGTCTTTTGAATATCGACGAGCCTATTTGTCCTAGGTTCATTCTAGAGTTCTATGCATCCTCCGTCCTCTCCACGGATGACTATGGTCATATGTCTATCAACTTTAGGGTTAGCGGTCATCAATACTCCTTCACTCTTGAGGAGTTTGCTCAAATCTTAGGTGTCCCAAACCATGGTACTTGCCTCTATTCCGACTTGCACTCCCTCTCAACTCTTGACAACCTCCAAGACCGTATCCACCCTTATGACACACCCCTTGTCTCAAAAGATGTACTCCGTGACCACCTCTTTGTTAGGACCACCACCACTAGGAGAACCCGTTCGGGGAATGAGGTCGATAAGGACCCATATGGAATGGAAATGAACGAACTTAAGCCCCAATTCAAGAAATGGGAGCAAGTCCTTAGAGAAAATGTCATTAGCACAATAGGGAACCGTGACCATATCAACCTTTGCCTTTGCTACATGCTCTACTCCTTGTCCGTTAGGCAACCTTTCAACCTTGCCTACTACATGGCCAAGAGAATGGCCGACATACCCGTGCATGGCACAACGGCTATGCCATATGGAATGCTCTTGACCCGTCTCTTTAGGTTCATCTCACCCATTCCACCAACTTCAAATGGTCTTCGTCTTAACTACACTCTCATTCCACACACCTTTGTTCCACTTAGTGATAAGAGAGTTTACAAAGCCCAAGGAAAATGCCCACATCCTCCTACCTCATCTTCGTCTTCCTCAATGAGCGAAGATGACAATTTGCCAAACTCTAGGCTCCCTCCTCTCGAATACCTTTCTCAACTTCCGGATATTCCTAATGAGTCGGGGGAGTTCAAGCAAACAAAGGGGATGTTTAAGAATCTTGGAAGGTTCCTTGGAAAGCACAAGAACAAGATCAACCGTCAATGAGTGCGGGTGTGTTAGGAGTGTTTGGCACAAGGTGCTATTGAAACAATTTGGTCGTTTAAACAATATTTGTGATGTATTTGTGTGTTAGTACAATGTTTGATACACTTTGGAACATGTTTTAACTAACAATGATGCAGGGAGACAACTTTTGGCAAGTTGTCAAATTTTCAATTTTATGATATTTTCACTAAGTATAGTGAGATTCTCGACCTTAAGGTCAAAGTCCTATGAAATGCATGTTTACGTGTCCAATTTTTGCATTACCCAACCAGAAATGCCTTATCTCTTTGATTTTAGGAGTTTTCGAAAATTTTGAAAAACGTCTCGCGGGTCAAAAACGTGGACTGCCACTTTTTTCACCCCTGGCGGATCTGGCGGTACCCAAATTTGGGTTCCGCCAGTACAATTTCTGGGAATCCCAGATTTTGCCCATCGGACCAGGCGGCACCCTCAAATGGGTTCCGCCTGTGTATTCTGAGGGTGCCGCCAGCCTCCTGCAGAATTTTAGTTTTTATTTTCACAATTTCAACATCCAAACACCAAAATCCAATCCTTTTAGGTAGAAAACCATTACTTGCAATGTGTTTAGCAAAATAGGATACTCCTTCTTCCATAAACTTAACCAAAACCATTTCCCGCCAAAATTCAAATTCAACCATAACAACCTCAAGGACCCCTCAAACATTAAGGAAGGAACCCTTTTAAGGGATCCTTGAAATCCCTCAGATTTTTACTATCACAAATCCACCAAAACCACTAAGCATTTAGTGCAAAACTTGTCTTCTCACTTCACCATTTTCATTGGATTGACTCCCATGACATGACAACCCACAATTAGTTTTCCAAATCATTAGAAACCTCCATTTTTGTATGGACTAACATCAAATCCAAACACTCCTTTCCATAATTCATCAACACTATAAATTAAGCCATCCTCAACACCATCAAATCACACCTTCCTCAACACAACTTCTCAACCTTATAAACCATGACTAAGTCAACAAACACCTCTCAACCATCAAGACCCATCCAGAAAACCGCCCGGATTAGTGTTAAACCACTATGGTCCAATCAACCCATCAACCTAACCTCCTCATCCTCGGATGAATTTACATCACCCATAAAAAATGAACACTTTTTGAACCTTGCATCTCCATCACCATCACCCAATCAACCAAATGAGCTCACTTCACCACCAACTAAATCACCTATTGACCCAACTCCACCAAGTGCTCCAACTCAACCATCCAAAACCTCATCACCATTACCCAAAATTGAGCCAATGGAACTCTTTGGGTCTCCTCCCACATCACCACACCCATTTGTCCAAGATCTTAATGATCTTCCACCAAGACCTACACAACCACCACCTTTTGCAAATCAATCACCAAGGTCAATTCTAGACCTTGATGAGGATCTTAACCTTAACCAACCATCACAACAAGTGTACCATCCACCCACACCATTGTTGTTTCACCCCATCTACCATGACATTCATGGTCCTCTATATGGAGAACCAAACTTTGAACACCATGATCACCCAAATCCACCACACCCTCAACCTCAAACCTTTGAGTCTTTATTTCCTTCTTATGAGGATATCCAAAACATGGTTGAAAAGCATCTCCATCAAGCAATGGAATTTCAAACCACATTGCTTGACTCAATACCAAACCCATCATCCACCCAAGAACCACAAACCAACCAACCCTCAAACCAAGAAACCAAAACCAACCCATTTCAACCCACTCATCCCCATGCTTGCTTAAATTGTGAGCAAATGGGTGAAACCATCAAAACCTTGCTTCACCAATTCCAAAACGAAACCCGTTTTACATTCCAACACGTCATAGAACGTTTGGATGCACTTTCCTACCCCAAAAAATCCTAGACAACTTTTGGAGGCCATTTGCCCCACTCTAGGAATGTAGGATTTTATTTTATTTTCTTGGTTATTTTTTAGTTTTTGTGTACAAGTAGAAGAATAATTCTCATTTCTTGTCTTTTGACTTTTATAGTCAAAATTTTACTTGGAATGAAATTTCTTTCTACTCACTTTAGTAAATTGTTGGTTGAGCATATTTGTGTTGTGGTTGCAATGTGTGTGGTAACTACATTCTTAACTATCTATATCACCAACTAACATTTTTTTTGTAGGGTCCAAAATCCATGTTTCCCATCTTGGCACTCCATTTAGGGGGAGTATCAACCAAGGGGGAGCATGAGCATTATTCCGCTTCGCCACTCTACTTTTTGTTTCGACAAAAAGGGGGAGAAATATATTGAACTTTCAATACTTAATATGATTTTCATAAATTAAGTAAAACAAGGTTAATATAATTTTTTTTTTAAGTCTTGAAAACCAAGATTTTGCATGTTACTTAAAAACAAAGTTTATGTTTTGTCATCAACAAAAAGGGGGAGATTGTTAATACAAATATCGCCTAAAAACGTTATTTATATTTTACGATCTTCGCTAAGTTTTGTTAACGACAAAATGTAAACCTTTGTTTTTAAGCAAAACATAATCTTACTTTTTAAGACTTGCATAAACTAGACTTTTGCTACATTTTACATTTCATAAAACACAACACAAGTTTATTTCTTAAATTAGAAATTGTCACATCACATTTATGGCAAGTTTTGTCACTATGTATTTATGGAAAGAAATGTGTTTGACTAACTTTGTTGTTGCTTGCAAGCTTTGTATTTGACTTGTTTTTAAGTGATGTGACATTGTTTGGTTGCTAGGATTTATGAGACAAGACCTTGTTTGGTTTGAAGAGTTATTGCATAAACCTACTGCAGACCCAGCGGTACCCTGGGGGTACACGGGCGGAACCCATCTGAGGGTTCCGCCTGATCCGCCAAGCATGCGGAATGTTGTGCTATAAATACCAATCCATAACTTGATTTTTGGCTAACCTCTTGAGATCATATTTTACACACACACTCATCTTTTCTTCTAACCTCTTAACATTGTAAATGTGAAGTTTCCTTTTGTAGCAAAGAAGCTCACAAGGTCATCAAAAGTTACAAGTTTCCAACACAACGTTGCAAGACTTGTTAGCTTAGTATTGTGTGAACTCTTATTGTTTACACGTCATTTGTTTGTGTATATTCTATAGTGAGTGGTTAGTATTTTAGTCCTCAAAATACAAAGAGTGTTGGGAGTTGTTGTACCCTAGTAAAAGAACTAACGGGAGTGGTTGTGCCATTGTAAAAGAACTCGACATTTAGCTTTGTGTCGGTAAAAGTATAAGCGACGTGTAAGGTTTTTTCCGCCGGTGAAAGGAGCTTGTTGACTAGTGAAAGAAACTCTCGAGTTGGATACTTGGGGCGTGGACCTAGGGCAAGGAAAAAGAGTCCTTGTAGCCGAACCACGATAAATACTCGTGTTGTGGTTTGATCGTTTCTTTCATTTACTTGCATGTTATATATTCTGTTTGTGCATATATCTTTGATCAAACGGAAAGTTTCAAAGCTAACTTAACAAGTTAAAAAGATTTTAATCGGTAAACTATTCAACCCCCTTCTAGTTTTCCACATATATTATTGCACTACTTTTATCATATAACAAATTTTTACTTACCTAATGTGATCATTTACTAACATCCATGGATTACATATAATTAAAGTGGTCGTAAATATAAAAGTCAAATAAATAATATTAGTTATTTTGTTAGTTATGATAATTTGAATGTTTATATTGGGATGGGACAACATTACTGTAACTCTAATCTCTTCAATGTTATTTAATTTTACTACCATGGCATATTTACGTTCTAGTTTATTTTATTGTTCGTCCGATTCAATTCGATTAATTTTTTTAAATGGTTAACATTGACCCGAACCGTGGGTAACCGCTCATTTCGGGTACCCGCATGTCCGGTTACCCACCTAGTACAGTTCGGTTTTGGATAGTAAAATGAACTACCCGCCCCACGATGGATAATTAAAATCTCTAACCGAACTGAGCCGAACCGCCCCGTGAACACCCCTACTCAACACAAACAAATGCAAAATATAATCACTACCTTTAATTTTAGGCACCGCCACAGGAGTGTCTTTTAACTCAACATCAGCATGAAGATCTATCATTCCTCGCGTAAAACTGGACAGACCCCAAGATTCCATACACATTGAAGTTGTATATCTAACATCAATGGTGTACCAATTTTTGTATCAATGGCACTCAATCCGTCCTCTGTGAATGCCGTGATTGGTGCATCATGGAATTTAACCCAATCTGGTACGCCATTCAAGTCTTCTTTAAACACATTCACTAAAGTAGACCACTTGTGAAGAATCAATGGAACATTACGTATCATCCATGGACGATTCTCAAGCACTGATTCCATACCAGTATTAGAATTAAATTTGAAGAAGAAAGTAGCTTTCGAATTTAACATAGAGTAAACAAGACCAAATATACTCCAAGCATTGTTAACATAGTTTTCAACCACAAGATACGCAACTCTTTTACCCAGAAAGAACCTATAAATAGTGTTCTCGAAATGCTCCTTAACCTATAGGACAGATTCTTTAGAAACTGCAACATCAGCTCCATTACCAGCCGAGGTGATTAGGTTACGAAAATTAGAAACTTTCTTAGTCGGATCACCATTAAGACGATAAGCACATGACCAAGGCCCCTTACCATTCGATATATCACAAGCAATAACACTTTACAGACACATTAGGGGAACCAAACAATTCAAACAAGCTTGGAAACGGCTTCGATGTAGCTTGACTATCAGCAGGAACTTCATTTAGTTTCTCCATTGTACCTCCCAACGTGTTCGACCCTTTAAAGGTAACATATCATCTCCAACTAACACGAGCTTACCCTTAAGCATTTGACGTTCCAAATCATGAATCTTTGCAGCAATAGTACTTTTTGTAACCTCAGTAGGAGGTATAGAGGGAATCTCCTCGTTCAGCTTAGCCTTAGACACACGCTCCACATTCAAATCCACCTTTTGTTGCACATTTGTGGTATTAGCACCACCCTCTACATCATAGCCCTTGTTCACAGGTTTAGAAGCAACATTCATACCCTTCAATGTTTAACTCCCATCCCTTCCAAACTCAAAGAACCCTTTTTCCATACTCACATCATACAACCAACGAAACCAAGCACATCAACTTCAAGATACCACTTGCAATCACAAATGAATAGGCAAGTAATAGATCAACAGTCATGCCACGAAAGAACCAACAGCAAAAGAAACAAACCAAACACTAAAAAAATATTTTAGGTTTTTTATAAATGATCACACACCACCAGACTTAGATTACAAACATAGATCACAACACCTCTAATAATTAAAATCAACCTAGGAGATTAAAGTGGATATATTTTCTATGGATGATGATAAATCCCCTGGTCCGGATGGATACATTGTGGCTTTTTTAAAGGAGCTTGGAATATCATCGGAGTGGATGTTTCTAAAGCGGTAAAAGAATTCTTATAAGTGGTAAACTTCTAAAAGAAGTTAATCACGCTATTATTGATCTTATCCCAAAGGTGCCCTCTCCTAACCGCATTGATGATTATGGGCCAATATCTTGTTGTAATATTTTGTTTAAATGCATTAGTAAGATTATCTCTAACCGCATAAAAGATAGTCTTACTGATTTGGTTAGTAATAATCAATTAGCTTTTGTTTTGGGCAGACGAATTTCTGTCAATATTCTTTTGACTCAAGAGCTAATATATAATTACTATCTGGATAGAGCCCCCCCCCCCCCCCCCCCCCGAGATGTGCTTTTAAAGCTGATATTCATAAAGCATACGATACTGAAGATTGGAATTTCTTTAGGAAAATTCTTGTTGGTTTTGGTTTTCATTCGCAAATGGTTTCATGGATCATGGAATGTGTCTCTAGTACCTCCTTTTCGGTGAGCTTGAATGGTTCTTTATATAGTTTCTTCAAAGGGAAAAGAGGTCTTTGATAAGGTGATCCTCTATCTCCTTATACATTTACCTTATGGAGATTTTATCTCTTATTCATAAGTGGAAGGTTTGTAATTCGGAGGAGTTTATTTTTCATCGTCACTGTGCTAGTCTTGGCATTATAAATCTTTGCTTTGCAGATGATTTGTTTCTTTTTTCTCATGGTGATGTGATTTGGCGTTGGTGATTGTACACCCCTAAAATCTGATTTAGCTGAAGCATACATTTGGGTGCTACTGAATTGGTAATCACAATACAACGATATAGAGAACGGATGTGGAAAATCCGTTTTAAAACATCTTATAAAATCATAGTCAAATGTCATACAACAGTTTTAGTTTTAATAAAACAAGGCCCGTTTACATGACTGTCCCAATTCAGAGTTAAGCGCATGTGTAAAAACACTTTTGTTCCTTATGACCAATGCCATAACCTGCCTTCAAAAAATACATACATAAGCACCTGAAAAACATGCTAAAAGTCAGCTAATGTTGGTGAGTTCATAGGTTTAAAGTAAATAAGCACATATGGAGCACAACACATACATCAACTAGCGCACACACTAATGCCGCATGCAACACTAAGCTCATCCAACCGAACTAGACAAACATCATGCCAAAGGCATATAAACAAAGGGAGCCCCCGAGTGCTAATCCCCAGACACTCGGCATAAAATTCAACATGGTATACGTCCGCGTTTGCCTACCCGGTCAAACCGAACGGGGGAGTCACCCCCAATAGATCTATTTATATCATTCATGTTTCCCAGCGGGAATTGACGGTTGATGATAGTGAGCAAATTGGGATTCAAACAACTTAGGTCTTTCCGCATGCCAGTGTGTAAAAACAACAATTTCAATTTTGGTCCATGAAAATAGTTTTGCATGTTTCTCACCCCAAGGTTTATAAAACAATATGTATAAAAAAGTGGGGCTACAAACTCACCTTAATTATAACAATCTGCTAGTCAAAAGTAATATAGTGCAACAACTCCGACACGTGACCTAGATAAATATGGTAAGACTTTTCGCAATGCTCGTGTTTTAAATGTCTCGACTCATTTGAAAAATGTTTCTGGTGTGACCATGTACTCGTACATTTCTTGCTTGTTGCGTGGTAACATATATTTCAAAAGTAGTTTATTATAAAAATTCTTGGTGATGGCTCGTGGTGAAAGTGTATGGTGAGAGCACGTGTGATGGAACATCAAAAGGTTTCTGGTGTGACCATGTACTCGTACATTTCTTGCTTGTTGCGTGGTAACATATATTTCAAAAGTAGTTTATTATAAAAATTCTTGGTGATGGCTCGTGGTGAAAGTGTATGGTGAGAGCACGTGTGATGGAACATCCCTATATATATATATATATATATATATATATATATATATATATATATATATATATATATATAAGTTTTGTAGTTATGCTTTTAATTAATTAAGGTTTATAATTAATTAAATAGGTTTTAAGAAATTAATATAATAATAGTGTTAGTGGAGGAATATTATATTATAAATATTATTTATTATTTATAATATAATTATAATTATAAGAAGTTTGAAATAAATATTTAGTATTTGAAAAACTAAATAAATACAAGTATTTTAGCAAAATACTCTAAGTGTTATAATTTTTAGAAAATTTGGACATGACCTATTCGTTTATTCAACATTTTCATTTTTCCCAAGTGTTGCAAATTTCTCAAATAAACCGTTTTGCTAACTATGTTTGTAAAAGTTAGTACGTAGTATACATATTATTCGTTATAAATATATTTATCGTTATAAATATAATTATCGTTATAGTTACTTATTATCAATAAATCTCGATACAAAATCAACGCTTAGCCAAAATAACTTTAAAAGTCAACAAGTCTACATCTTTATAAAAGTTCCTCAAGCTCCGGTGAGGCTGGGAGCGGGGAAACCACTAGAGATGGAATCGGAGTAGGTATCGGTTAAGGAGGTGGCACAAATGAAGGAGATGATGGAACATACTCTGGGCTGGCAGCACGCATACCTATGCTGGTGTCACAGGCGATGTCAATCCACCGGGTATCATCCACATCCTGTATCCGGGCATCCCTAGAACTCTGCCCGATCTCAAACACACCAGGGTTATCCCCAATAACCCCCTGATCAACCCATGGCAACAATACCTGATCCACATCCATAGGCATCCCCTGTCACTGCCAACACACGCGTGAACAGGAGCGTGCTCAACAGGTGACATCACTACTGGAGTAGCCTCTATTGGAACCTGAACTGGATCCTCCACTGGATCCTTCATCGGATCCTCATCCTCATTAGAGTAGGACTCAACTGACCTCCGTAGCCTCTGACGGGGTGGTGACTGATCTGGAGATGATGCCGGAGACTGAGATGATGATAATGAAGTAGGAGTATCCGTGTAACCATAAAGGGTCCTCCTGAGTGGTGATGAAATCAAAGATAAAAGCCGGATACACTGGTAAGGAATACGCATAGACATACGGGCTGTGAGACGCCTAACAGGTGGTGCAGGCTGAGTAGGCTGAGAGAGTGAGTAATGAGCTGGAGATGATCTGTGAGCTGTAGCAAAACGAGGCAGATATGTTGAAACTGATGCTGGAGTAGTGTATTCTTCCATCACGTATTATGATGGATATAGAGCAACTCATGCGTAATTTTCTCTGGTGTAATGGTGTGATGCGTCAGGGTAAAGTAAAGGTTTCTTGGGAAGAAATTTGTCTTCCTAAGAATGAGGGTGGTCTTGGCATTCAAAGACTTGAATGATTTAATGTGGTCCTTGTTTCTTCTCATGTGTGGAGCATTTTTACTCTTAAAGAGTCGCTTTGGGTAAAATGGATACATACTCATAAGATGCAGGGTCGTAATTTTTAAGATTGTCCTTTTCGAGGTAATATGACGTGAGGTTGGCGTAAAATTCTTCAAATTCGGCCAATTATTTGCAAGTTTATATGGTATAAAATCGGTAATGGTTCATCTATTTTGGCATGCTTTGATAATTGGTCTATGCATAGTCTTCATATTCAATTTCTTACTGCTCATGAGATACATGCAGTTGGTTTCTCCATGCAAAAAAAAAAAAAAAAAAAAAAAAAAAAAGTGGCTCATGTTGTTTCTCAAAATGCATGGACCTGGCCTTTGGAATAGGCTAATAGGTATCCACCCATTTTTGCTAGGACTGTTCCAAGTCTCAATGATGATAATGATTAGGTTGTGTGGAATAGGTTAGTTATTACAAAACCTTTCTATGTTGGTACTGTATAGGATGAACATTAGACATTGTGGCAATATATTGGCATGAACATATGTTGTTTGGTTTAGACATTGTATCCCCTACTCATGCTTTTTATCCTTAGTTAGTTATTTGAAGAAAATTGAAGACTCAAGATCGTCTTCGACAATGGGATGTTAGTCCTTGACTAACTCAAACTGTCTAGATGCCCTTCATGTGAAACATGTCCCGACTCTCATGACCACCATTTCTTTGATTGCACTTTTTCATTTCAGGTGTGGCTACTAAATAGAACCAGAGCTGAGCTTCTTTATATGCCATGCTCGTTAGACCAGATCATCGACTGGTTTATTCCAATCGCGAAAAAGAAATCAGCTCAAGGTATAGTTGCCAAGCTCGTTTTTGCGGCTTCTACATATTTTATTTGGCAAGAAAGAAATGGAAGACTATTTAAAAAGAGAAAAAGATCGATGGAGTAGATTGCTGAAGTTATTTGGTCGACGTTTTGAGTTAACATTTAGTTTCAAAAAGACTAGTCGAGTAGAGCATGTGGTTGATATTTGGAAGTTACCCCATACGTTGGTAAATAACAATCCAACGTAGTGTTTTTTCTTTTTCCTAGTCAATATGTGCTCTGTAGTGTTTTATTATTTGGTATTGACTAGGTTTTGCTATTCTTAAGATTGGCATGTTAATCTTATAGTTGTAGGTTAGAAGCACAAGTGGTGAAGTGGTGCGTTTGTTTGAAAGTCAACTTGGTACGTTTGCCATTTTGCCTGAACGTTTATTGTTTAATATATTTTACCATGGTATAAGAAAAACCCTTTACCCGAAAGAAAAAAAAAAAAAAAAAAAAATCATACAAGGAAGCCCTAAGAATCAGAATGTTAAGTCGACCTCCCAAAATAAAATCAAGAAGAGTATAACCTAGAATAAACCGACTTAAGCAAAGATTTTGGGATTAATAAAAGGATTAATTCAATATATCACCTTACTTTTATGATTTATTTCATATATATCGAAGGTGCAAGTATTGAATGTATGATATATAATATTTTTAATGCATGTTTAGGTATATATGAAATTTTCAACTAAAATAAGGAGAATGAAATTGCCCCTTAATAAAGTGTAAGCAATCAATTAGTAACAAGAATGATTAACAGTTTTAGCACAAAAACGATTGAACGAAGAAAACCCGATTAAGGTTTTAGGTTTTCTTCAAAATCGCAAGAGAAGGGAGTTTTTTCTCTTACAGTACTTATCCAATGGCTCAAAGTTGTATTTTACTTAAAAAGGTTTTTCTAACTTGTGCCCTGGGGAACAACTTAAGCACATTAAAAAAGTACAAAAAATACTTAGGGATCCATAAAAAAGTACTAAAAAGTACTCCCTCCGTCCCATAAAAACTGTCCAGTTTGACTTTTCAAAGTCAAACTGGTTCAACTTTGACCTTAAATATTTTTTATGTGTTATATAATACTTGATGAAAAATTATACCAATGAAAAATACACTTAAAACTCAATAAATTCATATATTTTTCATGAAGTATTATATAATACTCACAAAAATAGATAAGGTCAAAGTTGAACCAGTTTGACTCTGAAAAGTCAAACTGGACAGTTTTTATGGGACAGAGGTAGTACTCAGGAACCCACAAAAAATCATGGGTCCCTGATTACTTTTTTGTACTTTTTCATGGGACCCTCTGTTCTTTTGATGTGCTTAAGTTGTGCCCACAGACACAAGTTAGAAAAACCCTACTTAAGATGATACCGTGACTCCGAAAGTAATTGATTACATAACATGGATTTAGTCTAAAAACTCATGATCGTTGGGTAAAAGAGACAAAATGAGAAAGTGATAAAGAGAAAAAGGAATATATGGACTATAACTAAGTTACAAGGCAACAAAATTGTAAGGAGCTAGAAATCAATCATAAAAAAGTGGACTATAATTATCTTACACTATCATTTATCTCGAAATAAAGTTCATAGACATGTGTACGTACTTTTGCGTATGTGTGTATTCATGGATGCATTCAGCAGTCCAAAATGCTAACAGCACTCAGTAAGGTGACGGTGAGTTATCCCATAATTTAGTGACATGTCAACATTAAGGTGTTAAATTGGTGCATTAACTCAACTTTAACTCTAGGGGACGGTATGGTAACTCACGTGAGTTATGTCATAACTCACAAAAAAAAGAAAAAAAAAATGAGTTATCCCATAACTCAGGAGGCGGTATAATAATCACCTGAGTTATGTCATAACTCACCCCCTTAACGCTGCATTAAGCTTATGACTCGGCATGTTAACATGCAAATAACTCACCCCCGGTACAATAACTCACCCCTTAACTCACCTGCGTTGGTGCAAAAGGCACCTTATCGATATCAAGATGTCGTGATCGGTTGGACTTGCTTTATTTTGTTTTAACAACATTACTAATAAGAATATAAGAAAGATACACCGATACAGTACGTGGATTTTTCAATAATATTTATGTTGATGGAATCAAAACAAATACGGAGTAATTTCTAAAGGTTCAACTAATTCTAAAAGTAATATGATTCTAATAGATTTTATTGTGACTAGAGTCCAATAAATATATGCTTTGAAAGCCACTTGGTACGAAAATCAGACTCATAGCACCGTCCATTGTTCCCCAACAATTTCAGAAAAACAAAATGCTCTTGATGAGACATCATTTTCTGGATTACATTTCACTATTCATGTATGGGTTTATTTTGCAATTTACTTGCAGTTAGATATATTCCATAAAGTTATGACTACAAAAATGTAATCACTAACAACAAACATATCACTAGATCAGTAATTTTCTACAAATGTGATTCTTAGTAATGGAATCCTTAACCATGATGATAAACATTGTGATTAAATTACATGTCACTAAAACACAATATAAGATTTATATAGATTTTTTACTGGGAATATATATTTTTTCTATGTTTCTTGAATGATATTTACCTAACAATATATTTTCGTTCACACACTGTGTGCCAAAATATTTTATTTTAACTACGAAATAAAGTTTAACAGTAATATGCTTTTCTAATATAAAGTGTAAATATCAATAAAGAAGATGATGTAGATGAACAAAAAGATTTAGCGGTTAATTAGTTAATTGTTATCTTTTGAACCTTAGAGCTCGCTTAAAATGTAAGCTTAGAGAGCTGGGTACTGTGGCGCAAAACCTATGCCAATCCCATGTGACACGACGCCAAATTGGCGTTGCGTGAAAGAGATTTTTTTTTTTTTTTTTTTTTTTATTATTATTATTATTATTATTATTATTATTATTATTATTATTTTTATTTTATAAACTATCACTTTTATTAACAATAAATAGGATTTTACAAGAAATTAGTAGGGAGCCGGAAAACTAACTGGGCCCCACACCTTTATTATTATTATTATTATTATTATTATTATTATTATTATTATTATTATTATTATTATTTTAACATGGGTTTTGAACTGTGTGTGCGTGTGTTGAGAGATAAGATAGGTAAAGATATTGTGTGGTGTGTAGGTCTGAGCAAATGACTCGAACGGACCGGATCAACCGAGACCGGACCGGACCGGACCGGTCCTGGACCGATGCTCACCCCTAGTGGTGTGTGGTGTGTGTTTAGTTTTTTATTTAATGCAGAATTGCATATATATTTACTAAAACTCAAATATTTGCATATTTTCTTAGAATACAAGTTTTTATTACATGATGTACAATGCAAGTTAAGTATGTTTTGAGCACATATGCAAATATAAAAGTTTTAGTGATATATACACAATTGCCCATTTATTTAATATAAAAGACTCTTTGTTCTTTAGTTGTTTTATTTAATATAAAGACATGGTGGTGTGTGTTGAGTGGGTTTAGTTTTTTTGTTTAATATAAAGTTGGTATTTTTGATTTTTATTTAAGGTAAATTGCAAAAATGGTCCTTCACGTTTCACGAAATTGTAAAAACGGGACCGAGACAAAAACTAGCGCAAAAAAGACACCAACGTTCCACATTTTTGCAAAATCGCCACCGAGAGGCCTTTTCCGTTAATTTTCCCTTTAAGTGCCATGTCATCAAGGGCATTATCGTCATTTCATTGCTATTGTTGATTAAAGGACTAAATTTGCAATTTAAGTTTGATATTTTATTTCACTTCACCACCACTACCACTCTCTACCACCGCCGCCACCCTCTACCGCCACCACCACCACCACCCTCTACCACCACACAACCAACACCACCATCACCTTCTACCGCCGCCACCACTTTTTCTTACATAACGTGACATGAATTTAGAGAACTGCTGCACAGACCCGGATTCGCTAGAAAACTGCATATGTAATGTGTGGTTTCTTTAAGTCAATTTTGATAATGGTAATCCTTAAAATTTGTGTACTTGTAGTAATATCGGCTGCATACCTATCAGTGAAAATTTGGAAAAGTTATTCCCTGTTGGAATATCGCCAGCTAGATTGTTGTAAGATACGTTTCTGCAGGGAAAAAAAAGGCAATCATCATCCCACAATATTGGAAAACCACCTTATACAAAAATATGCCGATATTATAACTGAAACTTACAAAACTGAAAGGCTAAGGCAATTCACCAGTGATACCAAACCTCCTGTTAGGTTGTTACTTTCTAACTTTCTACAAAACGTTATTCACAGACATTGTATGATTACCACCTTTATGATGGAGAAGTGGTTATTGGTTAAATATATATTTTTATACAAAATTTCATTCGTGTGAAAACATACAGCATGCTCTTGGGGCAATATACCAGAGAGATGATTGTAAGAAAGATCACTGCAAAATACGACATGTTTTATATGTTGAGCTCACTTGAACTGGACTTATTAAATATCCTTGTCTAGGGGAACAGTTAATATAGCAGTACACAAACTGAGATGAAAACAGAGCATAAAACATTCTATACCTTTTTCCATGCATTTACCCAAATACCCGCGACAACATCAGTTCCGGTGGCGGCGGCATATATTCTGACGGAAGCAACATTAGATTCCAGCGACAATGTAGAGAAACACACTTGATCAAGACAGAGTGTAAGTCCAACACACGTAGAGAAACACACTTGATCACAAGAATAAATCCACAAGGGATCATGCCCAACTGTCTTCTCATATATATACTCCTTCGATCTAACATTCAACTATTCAAGGGGCTATGACGAGACTCTTTTTCCTGAGAATGATCTGCTTGTGTCCTGATACAGAGGAAACCCTTATGTTAACTGATGTTTATAGGATCAAGCTTAATGTACCAAATAAATAATTACACATCCTTACATCCATATTACCTTCATTGACGTGGAATGATTGGTAAATCCAATCAGTAGAATCACCAATTATTTTAATTCATAATGTAGGTTCAACTATTATTATGGTTCATATAGCCTTGCCTAATCTGTATAACTTTTGTAGATATGTACTCCGTATATTAGTGGTTAATTACATTGTATTTTTTATATTGTGATTTTCATTGTCGATTTGATATTGATATGTTGCCATTTTCATATTTTTTTAACAAAAGAATCAAGTCATGTGGTATGTCAATTATATCCCATGTACCATATTAATATCAATTCACTTGACATAAACCATTAACAGTTAAACACCCTGCTTCGTTAAATTTTTCTTGACCTTTTCTATGGGAAAGATGATGAATAGTGTTTAGGAAGTGTGGTGGCTGTGAAATAAAAGTAAAAACTTCGATTGCAAATTTAGTCCTTAAATCTATAGTGAAATGACGATACTGCCCTCGGTGACGTGGCACTTAACGGGCAAATTAACGGAAAAGGCCTCTCGGTGACGATTTTGCAAAAATTCGGAACGTTGGTGTCTTTTTTGCGCTACTTTTTGTCTCGGTCCCATTTTTGCTAATTCGTGGAACGTGAAGGACCATTTTTGCAATTTACCCTTTTATTTATATTTTTTATGAAATTTGTATTTTTATTTTAATAAATAAAAAATTAGTTGTTTTGAAAAAATTAAAAATAAAGTAAAATTTTCTGTCTCAAAAGGTGTGTTTTAGCTTGACTGATAAGTGAGGGAATATTTTAAAGTGTGAAGTGAAAATGAGGAATAATGAGGTGACTTTTTGCCTTGAGCCACCACACCCAGCTCTCTTTATGTTTTAAAGACTAAATTGTATTTTTAGTAAACTTTAGGTCATCAACCATTGTCTTCAAACCACATATTTCTTCATATTTGACGAATGGGTGACACAAAAACATCTCTAATCATGCTCTATAACTGAAGATTTTTTTAAAGCATTGTTGAGGATCCTCCACAATTGGGGGATCACTATTCATAATCTAAATCATAAGATAATGATATACATACAAAAGTAATTGTCTTCAAACCACATATTTCTTCGTATTTGAAGAATGGGTGACACAAAAACATCTCTAATCATGCTCTATAACTGAAGATTTTTTTGAAGCATTGTTGAGGATCCTTCATAATTGGAGGATCACTATTCATAATATAAATCATAAGATAATGATATATATACATACAAAAGTAATATAGATACATCATTTTAGTCGTTAAAGACGCGTTGATTTAGTATAAAATGATTTCAAGTTAAGATACGGAGTACATGGTTGGAAAACACATATTTTTGAAAGAAGAATATTAATAAAAGATCCTCTTTTTCTTCAAATTTAAAGATTTTTTAGAGTTTGTGATTGTATTGAATTTATCAAAACTTATTTATGTTAAGAGAAATACTATATCCTCCTCCACATCTTTATACTTATCTTCTTATCGCTTATGTGTCAATCATCTAACAGTGAGGGGGAAAAGTGGACTATGTTTATTGTTAGAACTGTTTCCCAAGTACTTGGACCACACCCTAGATGAAATAGACTAAGGGCCTTACGTAATTGATTATTCAACGAATGTTGCATAATGGTCAACCCGATAGTCAAAGTGATAGTCAAAGAATGAGTATTATGGCTATAGAAAGTATCGTGTGGCACAAATAAAAGGAAATGGACTTCAAGGACTTAGGTGCTATTATGCTAAATGTGTTATAAGTTGGTTGTGGCCAAAGTAATAGAAAAGAGATTCGAGGGGCCGTTCTTGCCATAAGCCCAAACTTGTACCTAATTAGTTATATCCAGGGAATTCTAGACATTTCCACACCTTTCTTGGGTGTGTTTGTGTATGTCCGGTTTTGGATAAGAAAAGGGAGGGAGAAGAGTAACTTGAAAGGGTAGGAAGGAAATGATGAAGAGATGATGCTAACTGTCCTTCCTAGCAAAGATCACATCAAGTAAGTATACTATTTATTAGTGTCAATTGATGATATTGAGGTTAGGGTTTATGAACCCTAATTTGGGGATATTGGGTAAATGATATCTTAAGCTACTAAGAGTGTTATAATGATTATGAGATGGTTTATGATGGATTAAAGTTAATGATTTAATGGGTTAAGTGTCATATAATCAAGATATGATTATATGATGATTAGAGGTGATTAGAAGTAAGCTAATGGTTGTGTAAACCATTGTTATAATTATGATGTTATATGTATTAAGTATTTATGTTTTATGTTATGATTTAAGATGTTATGATAAAGGATTATGATGTTGATGATGATGGTGATATTGGCTTGATATGCTTAGCTTGGAGCTAAGGTAAGTATAATGATGATGGCATGGTGTTATATGGACTACTTACATGTTTGTGTTATGTATGTTGTAGAGGTTATGTGCTAAGTCATAGATGGCCTTAGATATGCTCATGTGACGTATTGTATGTGAGCTAAGTGATGATATGATGTTATGTGTTAAAGTGGGACTAGGAGTAGTAAGCTCGTAAGTGTTAAGTGTTATGACGTATGTGATGCTTATATGTTTGTTGAAGTATAATGGTATGTGATGATCGTTTTACTTATTAAGCGTTATCGCTTACCGTTATAGTTAACCATGTTTTGTAGGTTCATGTATCATGGAGATGCTACGGTTTGGATTTTGGGTTAAGGTTTACTTATATGCGAAGTGTAGAAGGTTTGGGTAAGAAAGTAGGAGCTAGGTAGTATATCGAGCTCAAGTGTCATGTTTGTACCCCAGTGAGTCATTAATGTAATGTAAAGTATGGTCAAGTGTCAAGTGTATAAATTGGTGGTCAATGGACAAGTTATACTATTGTTCATGTATTTATGGTCAGGTTATAGGGCCGTTTGGCATAACGTGTAATTGTACCCATTTTGGGATGTGAACGAGTCAATGGTCATGGATCAAAGTTGTCATAGTTTTCAATGTTAAATGAATTTTTGGTTTATAGTTAAAGTGTTAAATTATTGTTAAAGGTGATATGGTTAACTGTAGAATGTGAATGGGTCAAAAAAGGTGTTTCCACCCGTCACTTTGGAAAGTATGTTTTCCGCAGGCCTTGGACACCATGTTTATACTTTTTTTATGTGTTTTAGGTTGTATTAATAAATTTTGGAAGTGTTGATGTTATGTCATGTTATAGAAGTCCTTTTTTTTGGAAAATGGTTCACTTTGAGAAAATAGTGCACATGAAGGTCCATTAGTGCACAGGAAGGTCCTTAGTGCACAAAAAGGATTTTCAGTTTTTGTCTGTCTTATTTATTTTGTATAAAATCAACCGTAACTTGTTACGAGTTACGACACCTGGCGTTTCGAAGGTAATTGAGTCTAGTTTCATCTAAAAATAGTCTCATGGTCTGAATGTTTATAGATTTTTGTAAATGGTCAAAGGAGCAACAGAGTGTGCATAAAGTCAAGCATTTCGGCGCAAAAAGTCAAAGTTTTTGGTCAAATCGGGCACGGGGTGTAATAAATTGGTATCAGAGCTTCAGTTTAAGTGAATTAGGTTTCCACTATAGGTTGCCTAGTCTTAAACCACTCATAGAAGCGTTGAGCGTAAGAGTTAGTAATGCGGAAGATAACAGTTAAGTACGAGATGGATTATGTTTTTTTAGAGGAGCTTTGTGATGAAGGTATTGATGAGTATGAGATGAATTATGTTTTATGCTAGATGAGCTTAATGTATGATAAGTGAAGGATACGAGTATAATATTAATGTGTGTGAGATATAAGTCCGTGAAGGACTTGAAATGCTTAAGGGATTAGTTGGCCGTGCACCTCGGTTGGTGCCGGTGATTTCACCGCGATTATGTGAGTATATGATAGAGTTATGGTAATGTAATGCAAGTATGAATGCTAAGCGGTATTAGAGATGGGCTAATAAATGAATTAAAAGTTGTATGATGCCTTAGTTAGAAGGTAGACTAGTGCTTGCGGCTAGTTAGAATGTTGATGATTAGACATAAATTGATTGTGCAATGGGATGTATGAACCATAGATTGTGAGTTGATTATGAGTATGAATTTTTGAACACTTTGTGGATAAGTTTGGAATGTTAATTGTTTATGTGGCGCTAAGTCTATGGTAGTAGTTATTTGTATGTCTAAGCTTTATATGATGTAATTCCACGGCGGACTCAATGTGTTTAAGTGTTGTGATCACCGTACACCTTGGATAGTGTCGGTGGATATTATGTGATTATGTGAGCATGTGTCGTAGTAATGATAATGGAAAGTGAATAGATATTATCTATGGTATCAATACTTATTGAGTGAATATGTTTGATGATAAGAGTTGTGAGAAGCATGGACTATGTCCAATGTAATGTATAGTTGCCATATACATGTGATGACCTAGTTGTGGTCAAAAAGTTAAAAGAAAACATTGATATGTGAAAAAGTTAAAAAGTATGGTAAGTGTTTGATAAAGCATAGATGTTTAAGAAGTTTGAGATAAGTAAGAAATGATTAGTGAAGAATGAACTTTACACGCTTAATTAAAATGAGAAAAGTTAAACTGTATAGTTAAGATGTGAAGAGATCATGTTATATATAAAACATGATAAGTAAAATGTATTATTAAGTAAATGTTTAAGCGTGATAAGTATAAGTGATAAATGAGATATGGTTTGCAATAAAAGTCATAAGCGATATGAAGCGCGCTAGAAAGAATTGTAAAACATGAATCGAATCATGTTAAAAATATTGAAATATATAAGTTGATAAGATGTACAATTTATGTGCATGAAAGAATTGAGTAGGCCAATGTGATGATCGCATATAGTGAAAATGTGAGTTAACTTGGGGTTGATGGATAAATGATAGATTGCATTGTGGAATGAAAGTATAATAAAATTGACAAGTGTTATATAGAAACTTGTCTAGATGAAAGTAAACATGGTAGCGAATGTTGAATTTGCTTATGGCAATGAGAAATGTCGAAATGATAGTGTGTACTTAATGATAAAAGTACATGAAAGATAAAACAAGTAAAGCTATTAAAGTAAGCATAGCTTGGATCCAATGCTCTAGTTTGGGCATCCTTCGGGATGGCCTAGCTTGCCTTATTGGCATGGTTTTTAGCTTGCCTTTACCAGCATGGTTTGTCTATATCCTTGGCATGTTTGGAAGTATCCTTCGGGATAGCTTAGCTTGCCTTTCATGGCATGGTTGTACAGCTTGCCTTATGGCATGGATGATAGTTATGGCATCCTTCGGGGTGGCCCAGCTTGCCGCGAGGGCATGGATATTATGACATCCTTCGGGGTGGCCCAGCTTGCCGCGAGGGCATGGATATTACGGTAATCTTCGGGATAGCCAGCTTGTCTTTATGACATTGATTGAAAGTTAGAGAAATTGGATCCAGGGCTAGAAAAGATGTAAAGTAAAGTAAGTATGATTGTTATGTCGGAAGTACGTGAGTAGGATAATTTATAATCTCCTTATTTAAATGGATTGGGACGCCTCTTCATTTAAATAAAGAAATTGTAAATCGCCGAACCATAAGCTATAATTCCTTACTTACATAGATTGGGACGCCTTTTTATGTGAGTAAAGAGTTATAAACGAGTGGGCTTATGTGTAACCGATATGGCATGAAGACGAGTAGAGAAGTGACAAAGTGAAAACTAAAACGAGTTAGACGTCATAAGACAAGAGATTAGATATGAATAAATTTATAGCGGCGTTAAGGTTATGTGTGAACCTTAACATAGACGCATATAATGAGTTTTGCTTTAAGTTGAGAAAGATTTTGAAAGTGCCATTTATATGGTACTTGATATAAATTTGAAATACATTGCTAGTTGCGAAGTAGATATGTGTTTGGCATTAAGTAGAATGCGATATGGGCCAGTTTATGACTCAAGTCATGTTAGAGCATGGGCGCATGACATGGAAATAGTGTGAAGTTTGACTTATATAAAGTCAAATAGTAGATGTTTCCGGATGACAGGTCGTCATTGTTGGAAATCTTAGATAAGCTTGTGATGAGAAGTGTTGTTTATAGTGGATTATAAGTTATGATTATGCATAATAAGTTTAGAATTTGCAAGATCATTTAGATTGTTGCAAGGTAATAGCTTAAAGAGCACGAGAATAAGGACATAAATATGTTGTAAATTGGTTTTTGGATAGCAATAGATGAGAGATTTCGGGGACGAAATCTAAATAAGGGGTAGAATTGTTAGACCTGTTTCTCAAGTACTTGGACCACACCCTAGATGAAATGGACTAAGGGCCTTATGTGATTGGTTATACAACGAATGTTGTAGAATGGTCAACCCGATAGTCAAAGTGATAGTCAAAGAATGAGTATTATGGCTATAGAAAGTATCGTGTGGCACAAATAAAAGGAAATTGACTTCAAGGACTTAGGTGCTATTATGCTAAATGTGTTATAAGTTGGTTGTGGCCAAAGTAATAGAAAAGAGACTCGAGGGGCCGTTCTTGCCATAAGCCCAAACTTGTACCTAATTAGTTATACCCAGGGAATTCTAGATATTTCCACACCTTTTGATGAGGCGAAAAGTTTACTACTTTTAAGCGGTCATTTAAGCCCGAATTCGTGCTTATTTGATCAAGTATTGCCCTAAATCGTTCCTTTTGTCATTTTAGGTACTTTTGAGGAGAAATCTGGAAAAGGAAGCATTTTGGACGTTTTGGAGCATAAAAGTGAAGAAAACGGCAAAGTCTCAAATTCCATGTTGGCAATAGTACCTGACGACGTCAAGATCTAACACATGACGGCGTCAAGAGTGATAAAAGAGTGGAAGTGGAAATTATAACGTGACGGCCCAGAACATTTTCAGTGTTATTGGCCTGACGGCGTCACCAAGGCCGTCAGGGTCAAAATCCAAGTGACGGCCCAGAGTATATTTCTACATGAAGGCGTCAAGACTGGATCTAGGCAATACGACTCTTAACTTGGCGGCGAGTTGACAGCGTCAGAAGCTAATACATGACGCCGTCAGGATGTTTTCTCTATATATATTTTTCCAATTTTTCATTGTAAAGGGTGGAACAAAGTGTGGAACATTAGAAGCATAAACCCTAGGTCAAATTTTCATCACATTGCAGGGGTTTCAAACCCTTCTTTCTTCCATGTTTGAATAAAGATAAGTCTTCCAATAATCATTCAATATGTCTATGTGTTGTTTGATTCTATCTTATGCTTGTCTTTCTTTTAAAATGTTAGGCTAGGTTTTTATTGTGTTTGCTTAGATGTAGTGAAACCTAGATTTTGATTATTGGTTGATTGTTTGTTTATAATCGTTGTGGATGATTGTATTCGATGTTAGGCTTAAGAAAACTGGCAAACTTCCATTGGTAACTTGCTTGAACGTCTTAAGAAACATGATCGGAGGTGTACTACGATTTTTGGTTGTATTTAATGCATAAGTGAATTCTAATGATCCCATGTTAGGAGCTTTTAGTCGGCTCGACATAGGAGTGAAGTAGGATCTTATAGAGTTAGGGAATATTGTACACGTCGCTACGACTAGTATTAAGGAATATAACCCGTCATCCATGCAATTGTAACAAGCTAATCAACCCGTAAAAGATAACTAGGGAGTAATGAAATCTAAGTAAACACATCTTCTCTCATTATTGTTTCCACCACATTAGTTTAATTTCGTTTATTTTTATTTTATTTTGATTGCATCTGTAGTTAATTGGGTTAGTTGACTAGCAACTAATTCTGCCCACACCTTCAAAACCCGAGATTTTACTTGCTTTCATAAAATATACAAAATACAAAAAGAATCATCCCTCACCTCTAGACCTAGTTTAGTAGGCTTTATAATCCTAGCGACACTATTCCTGAGTTGAACGATCAATCCCCCGGTACTTGTCACTATACTATTCTACAACGATCAGGTACACTGCCTGGCGGGGATTGCAAGCTTCTCAAGATCCCTTGAGAGGTAAAACCTGTTGCGAGGGCGCAATCCCGCGTATCAAGTTTTTGGCGCCGCAGCCCGAGGAATAGTTATTGTCTAGGTCAGAATTTCTTTTTATTAGGTCTACTTGCTAGATTCCTTTCTAGTAAGATTTTTATTTTTATTTTTTAGGTTTTCTCTAGTCTATCTTATTTCTTTATTCCTTTTCTAGTAACCATTACCATCCGACATCATGGAAGGTGGTAATATCTTTGAACCCATCAACCCACCACAACAAAACGACCCACAAAACCCACCACTAGCAAACCAACCTCCTAGACCCCGAACTTTAGGAGAGTATTCCCGTCCTAGCGACCAAGGCTATTTAAACACCATTGAGCTCACTCAAGGAGCCAATGTGTCTCCCTTGCGATCAGACACCATCTGGTTGGTGCAAAGCGGATGTGCATTCCATGGACTTCATTCCGAAGATCCTAATCAACATCTTAAGGATTTCCTAAAAATCGTAGATTCCATAGACCTTGATGTTGCAACTAGAGAGACGACCCGATTACGTCTATTCCAATTCTCTCTACGTAACCAAGCTAGTCAATGGCTTGAACGTTTACCCGCGAGATCCATCACCTCTTGGGATGATCTCACTTCTCGTTTCCTTGCTCAATTTTTCCCACCGGGGGAGAACTACCAAGCTTAGAAATGATATCTTGATGTTCCAACAACGTCAAGGTGAAACTCTATATGAAGCATGGACTCGTTTCAAGGACTTACTCCAAAAATTCCCTCATCATGGCATAGATCTTTGGCTCCAAGTCCAAATCTTCTATGACCATATCGATCTCTCCACAAGGCGAACCATTGACCAATCGGTCGGTGGCAAGCTTCGTGATCTAAGTGCGGAAGAATCATGGGAACTCATAGAAGATTTTTCTCTCTATGACAACGAAAGTTGGAATGATCCCCGTGATTTGAACAAAACGGTCAAGGCAATATCTTTGCCTTCGAACAATTCTAGCACTCCCGACCGTAGGATCATGGAACTTGAAGACCAAGTCAAGTTTTTCATGAAATCCTACGAAGCTCCTAAGCCTTCAAGCCAAGTGAACAAAATCACTTATTCATGCGAATTATGTAGTGGTCCCCATGACACTCGTGATTGCGTGGAACTCCCCGGACAAGCTTTTGTGGATTACGCATCCTCGCGTACCGGCGAAGCGGGAGACAAGTGGCACATTTTCAAACCCGAGCCAAACCCTTACTGTGATTCCTACAATCCTTCTTGGAAAAATGACCCGAACCTTAGGTGGAAACAAAACCAAAACATGCCCCAAAATAATTCTTCCAATCCACCTAATCGTTACCAACCAAACGGTCCATCCTCTAACCGTACTTTGAACAGCAATCCTTCCAATAACTATGGTAGTACCAATAATCTTGAAGGATTGATGTCCAAGTTTATGGCATCTCAAGAAGCTCGCATAGCTAAGTTTGAAACCGAATTCAATCAACAACAAACGGAGATGACCAATAAATTGACAACTTGTTGAAATCCCTCAACAACCAAGTGCTAACTACACCTAGGAAGGACACTAGGGACAATAGTAGCAGTATCCAAATTAAGGACCCCTCATCATCCAAACATGTCCACTTTGTCAATGTTGTCACCATTAAGCCAATAGAAACTGGACCTAAGGATGAGAATAAGGAAGTTGAGGATAAAAAGGAAGAAAAGTTAGAGGAAGTAGAAAATGTAGAGGAATACTTTGATAAGTTACCTACCAAGGAAGAACGGGAATACCATAAGGATCTATTCGATGACCCCGAGACACCATACGTCTTTGGTTCACCACTCATTAAAGCGGGTGATCCCTCTAACATCAACATACCATGCAACATTGGGCATATGCATGTGTGGAAAGCTTACATCGATCTTAGGTCTCCCATAAACATTATGACTAGGACCTATTATAATTGGGTAACGAAGAAGAAACTTGGATATAGGATGATGCCCAACACGAGTTGGATGAGTAACTTTGTGGGAAGAGTGAAAGGGTTACATGTCTTTGTAGGAAACTTCACTTATGTTACCGACTTCGTGATTGTAGAGGATATTCGTCCGGTAATAGATGGTTGCCTAAGTCAAGTAGTGTTCGGAAAACCGTTTGTTGAGGCCTCTAAGATGAATTATGACCCGTCCCTAGGGATAGTTAGATTCAAGGATGAGAGCGATGAAATTGCTTACTAAATGCCCTATAAGATTGAACAATTCCATCTTCTATCAAACCTTGAAAAGGAACACAAGCAAGCGGTTTACTATAGGAATGATGAGGATAGACGTAGAGGAGTAGACTATGTCATGAGTAGAATATTCGGTTTCTACAAGGAATGTTTGCAACTAGGTCCGGAATACAAAACTAAGATTGAGGATGACCTAGAGAATGTGACCAATGATGAGGTCACGTAATAGCCCATGACCTTGAGTCTAGCTACAAGACTCGTAAATAAAGAAAAGCGCTTCTTGGGAGGCAACCCATGTTTTGTGTGTTTCTATTTGTTTGATTTTTATTTGTTTGATTTTGTTTGTTTCCGTATGCATGTTTTATTTTTATTGTTGGTAGATCATATTTCAAAGTAAATTGTGAAAATGCTTTATTTTGTTTTTAACTTCGTCTTAATTACATATAAAGGTATTTTGCAAGAGCTAAGTGTAAGGGAAATCAAAATTTGTTTATAAGAACGAAAATGAGCATGATTCACTACAATATTAAATGAGCATGTATATTAGTATTTGTTAGAGTCAAATGCTTGTATCGAGTCATAATGATGTTTTGCAGGATTTTCCAGGAAGTAAGGCATAAGTTTTTCCAGAAATTTTCCGGAAACTTAACATAAGATTTTTCCAGGAACATTCTGACGGCGTCAAGAGTTACAACCTGACGGCGTCAGGTACTAAAATTCTGAAAAATTTTGCTTGTTTTGTTTATACCGGAGTCTTAAAGTTTTTGTTAATTCTTTAGTTCTATAAACTCCAGGAAATCTGCAAACATTCATTCCACAAGCATTATATCTTAAATTGTTTTCTAGGATTATTTTTAGTATATATATAGATTGCCGCAGATTTTACGCGAGGTTTGCCTTGATTGTTTTCTCAGGTTTAACAGGTTATATATGACAAGAAGATGGTTTATATTTTTGGAGTGAAGCTTTCAAAGTTTATTTTCTTGGAGGAAGATATAACCTTGTTGACACACTATCCACACCGAACGAATAAGAGGAGTATTTGTTTTCATTCTTTTACCTGCTTTACTTTTACATCCTTTAATTGAACATTGGGGACAATGTTCATCCTAAGTGTAAGGGGAGGGTAAATGATGATACCTTATAGGATACAATTACGCTTGAGTTTGTTTGTTTGATAGTAGGTGTGTAATAAAACTAAGAGAAATACTTGTTAGTGTAATTTTAGCGCCAAATTTAAAATTTTTTACAACATTTAAGAGTGAAACTTTAGCCTTAATGAGCGTCTCATGGATAGGAGTTGTATGACTAGCACAAAACCGTACCACTTAAAAAATTTTCCACCCAAATATGTGAGGTTCGCCTTTAGATTTGATAGGAAAAGCATTCATTATTAGTGCTTATGAGTGTACCGGTAGCATTTAGATTCTAGAACTTGCGTTAGTGATGCATCCCGAGACCGCTAGTGAGACTACATTCGTGTAGTAGGATTTACTACATGATAAGAGGCATTAGGATCACCCTTGTGTTTAAACTCGTATCATAATTACTTGACCATTTAAGTTATATTACTTGACTTGCGAAGTCAATTAATTTTTCCCACACCTTAGCGTTGTACTCATTTTTAGTACACGAAACCCCTAGTACACCCCTCCGAACCTATCTTTTCGTTTCTAACTTTAAGCATATTACTTAAAGGAAGAATTTGTTTACAACCCACCTAAATGTGCAACCAAATCGCCTTATCCTTCCTTGTATGCACTCATCTTTAGTGTATTATTATTATATGTTTAAACCCTTAGTTAATTATCTAATTGATTACATGGTTGCTAAGTCGAGTCATATCTTGCACATATTATTTTGGGACGATTGGGACTCATGGGTAAAGTACTAGTAATATGGAGTAATGGGGAAGAACATCAAATTATTACCCCCATATGTGCGTTAATTTTAAAAGTACTCCAAGTATTTTGATTATCTTAATTCGAGTCATTAGAGTAGTTTATTGTAAAGTATGTAAAAATTCAAGTGTAAGGGGAATGCAAATCCCCTATGATGTATTATTTTGGATGGTAGGGTAAAAGTGTATGCAAAACCAAAAAAAAAAAAAAAAAAAAAAAAAATCAAAAAAATCGAAAAAATCAAAAAAATCGAAAAAATCAAGAAAAATATAAAATAGAAAAAGAAAAAGAGAGAAAACATACGGACTACCATCCCGTTTCATTCTATGTTTATTTTTAAGTTCTTGTTATTTTTGATTTATTAGCTTAAGTCGAGTCGAGTCTTGGCTTAGGAACGCCATATTGTACATGTAATTAACCAAGATGATTAACTCGTCACCAGTAAATATTGCCTTTGTCCAACAAAACCGTGTTTATCATATCCCTACACCTAACGTTATAACCCTTTAAAAAGACCTCTTTGATAGATTATCCTAGGTGCTTACGCCAAGTGGTGGAGGTTTGATCTTTTCCCAAGCCTATGGTAATCTATTTGCTATGACAGGTAGTGAGAGATGTTTTCCATTTCCTTATTGTGATATATACTTTATTACACCCTAGAGATGTGAGTATCTAAACACTATTTGTGAGGTGCTAGTGTATGACCTCCGTGCTTGTTTTTGGTTTTTAGTGGAACGATTATTTGTTGTAATTACTTTTATATTAGTGTTAAATGACCCCTAATTTGTATTTTGATTAGAATAAAAGCGCATTGGCTTGAAGACAATCAAATCTCAAGTGTAAGGGTATTTGATGAGGCGAAAAGTGTACCGCTTTTAAGGGGTCACTTAAACCCGAATTCGTGATTATTTGATCAATTATTGCCCTAAATTGTTCCTTTTGTCATATTAGGTACTTTTGAGGAGAAATCTGGAAAAGGAATCATTTTGTACGTTTTTGGAGCATAAAAGTGAAGAAAACGGCAAAGTCTCAAATTCCATGCTGGGAACAGTACCTGACGACGTCAAGATCTAACACATGACGGCGTCAAGAGTGATAAAAGAGGTAGAAGTGGAAATTATAACGTGACGGCCCATAACATTTTCGGTGTTATTGGCCTGACGACGTCACCAAGGTCGTCAGGGTCAAAATGCAAGTGACGGCCCAGAGTATATTTCTACATGAAGGCGTCAAGACTGGATCTAGGCAATACGACTCTTAACTTGGCGGCGAGTTAACGGCGTTAGAAGCTAATACATGACGCCTTCAGGATGTTTTCTCTATATATTTTTCCAATTTTTCATTGTAAAGGGTGGAACAAAGTGTGGAACATTAGAAGCATAAACCCTAGGTCAAATTTTCATCACATTGCAGGGGTTTCAAACCCTTCTTTCTTCCATGTTTGAATAAAGATAAGTCTTCCAATAATCATTCAATATGTCTATGTGTTGTTTGATTCTATCTTTTGCTTATCTTTCTTTTAAAATGTTAGGCTAGGTTTTTATTGTGTTTGCTTAGATGTAGTGAAACCTAGATGTTGATTATTGGTTGATTTTTGTTTATAATCGTTGTGGATGATTGTATTCGATGTTAGGCTTAAGAAAACTGGCAGACTTCCATTGTTAACTTGCTTGAACGTCTTAAGAAACATGATCGGAGGTGTACTACGATTTTTGGTTGTATTTAATACATAAGTGAATTCTAATGATCCCATGTTAGGAGCTTTTAGTCGGCTCGACATAGGAGTGAAGTAGGATCTTATAGAGTTAGGGAATATTGTACACGACCCTACGACTAGTATTAAGGAATATAACCCGTCATCCATGCAATTGTAACAAGCTAATCAACCGGTAAAAGATATCTAGGGAGTAATGAAATCTAAGTAAACACATCTTCTCTCATTATTGTTTCCACCACATTAGTTTAATTTCGTTTATTTTTATTTTATTTTGATTGCATCTGTAGTTAATTGGGTTAGTTGACTAGCAACTAATTCCGCCCACTCCTTCAAAACCCAAGATTTTACTTGCTTTCATAAAATATAAAAAATAAAAAAAGAATCATCCCTCACCTATAGACCTAGTTTAGTAGGCTTTCTAATCCTAGTGACACTATTCCTGAGTTGAACGATCAATCCCCCGGTACTTGTCACTATACTATACTACACCGATCAGGTACACTGCCTGGCGGGGATTGCAAGCTTCTCAAGATCCCTTGAGAGGTAAAACCTGTTGCGAGGGCGCAATCCCGCGTATCACCTTTCTTGGGTGTGTTTGTGTATGTCCGGTTTTGGATAAGAAAAGGGAGGGAGAAGAGTAACTTGGAAGGGTAGGAAGAAAATGATGAAGAGATTATGCTAAGTGTCCTTCCTAGCAAAGATCACATCAAGTAAGTAACCTATTTATTAGTGTCAATTGATGAGATTGAGGTTAGGGTTTATGAACCCTAATTTGGGAATATTGGGTATATGATTTTTTAAGCTACTAAGAGTGTTATAATGATTATGAGATGGTTTATGATGGATTAAAGTTAATGATTTAATGGGTTAAGTGTCACATAATCAAGATATGATTATATGATGATTAGAGGTGATTAGAAGTAAGCTAATGGTTGTGTAAACCACTGTTATAATTATGATGTTATATGTGTTAAGTATTTATGTATTATGTTATGATTTAGGATGTTATGATAAAGGATGATGATGTTGATGATGATGGTGATATTGGCTTGATGTGCTTAGCTTGGAGCTAAGGTAAGTAAAATGATGATGGCCTGGTGTTATATGGACTACTAACATGTTTGTGTTATGTATGTTTAGAGGTTGTGTGCTAAGTCATAGATGGCCTTAGATATGCTCATGTGATGTATTGTATGTGAGCTAAGTGATGATATGATGTTATGTGTTAAAGTGAGACTAGGAGTAGTAAGCTCGTAAGTGTTAAGTGTTATGACGTATGTGATGCTTATATGTTTATTGAAGTATAATGGTATGTTATGATCGTTTTACTTATTAAGCGTTATCGCTTACCGTTATAGTTAACCATGTTTTGTAGGTTCATGTATCATGGAGATGCTACGGTTTGGAGTTTGGGTTAAGGTTTACTTATATGCGAAGTGTAGAAGGTTTGGGTAAGAAAGTAGGAACTAGGTAGTATACCGAGCTCAAGTGTCATGTTTGTACCCCCGTGAGTCATTAATGTTATGTAAAGTATGGTCAAGTGTCAAGTGTATAAATTGGTGGTCAATGGACAGGTTATAGTATTGTTCATGTATTTATGGTCAGGTTATAGGGGCATTTGGCATAATGTGTAATTGTACCCATTTGGGGATGTGAACGGGTCAATGGTCATGGATCATAGTTGTCATAGTTTTCAATGTTAAATGAATGTTTGGTTTATAGTTAAAGTGTTAAATTATGTGTGGAAAACTAGAAGGGGGGTTGAATAGTTTACTAGTTTTAAACTTGATTTTCTTCTAATACTTTTACGTGTAATTAACAATTAAGACGTATCAAACAATAAATTATATGCAAGGATAAAAGTAAGAAACGATCAAACCATAACACGATTGTTTATCGTGGTTCGGCTACAAGGACTCTTTTTCTTTGCCCTACTCCACGCCCCGAGTATCCAACTCGAGAGTTTTCTTGCACTAGTCAACAAGCTCCTTTATCAGGCTGAGAAAACCTTACACGTCGCTTACTGTTGGGTCACTGAATTCCCCAATCTTTTTCTAACAAGGATTTGAACGTAAAATAACCTAAGTGTAAACAAGTCACTGAGTGAACAGTAACTCAGTGAGTCATCTTCAGGATGCTTAGACCGAGCCTAAGAAGAAAGGTTCTCCATTCAGTGAGGCGAAACTCAGTGAAGTGTGATCTAAGCCAAGAAGAAGGTGATGGGTTCAGTGAGGATGACAATAACTCACTGAACCCCAAGACTCCTCAACAACTTCATGGTACTGAAGACTGATGACTAAGAAGACTGAAGTTTTGGCGGGACTGGGCGGGAAAGTTTGATCTGTTTCACTAAAGTGCTTTATCACTTTAAGGTCAAACTTTCCTCAAATGGTTAAAACCAGGCTGTCATCAGAAAGTGCGTTTTGGACTTAACCCAAAGAAGTTTCCCTTGCCAGAGAATAAAATCTATCAAGATTTTAGTGAGGAACACTTAGGTCCATTGTATAATAGGGTTGTTCACATTTGTGTATAAATAGGTAGCATAAGAGAGGAGTAAAAGTTGACAAGTTTGTGCAATTAATGCAAAGCATTCACAAACCACTTTTACTCCTCCAAAGAACAACATAACCCCTGAGATAGCTCAGTGGGTCCTGAAAGTTGTCACTCAACATAGTTTGAGTTTAGTGAGGAGTCAATACCATACTTGTCGTTTTCAATCCCAAGTGTTATTCCGCAAACACTTGGGTACGATTCTTTTTGATTAACTTCTAATAAAGAATTAAACGTTGAAAAATATTGTCTCTTATATCTACGTGACTTTATTGTTAATCATTTTATACATCTTTGTTTAAAGTCATATAACTTGGTTACTTTAGCTTTGTAGTTATTGTTAACCAAGTAAAAGGGACCAACACTTACACACTATTTCGGACACTAAGCTAGATGTCGAGTTCTTTCACAAGGGTACAACCACTCCCGATAGTTCTTTTACAAGGGTACAACAACTCCCGATACTCTAAGTATTTTGAGGACTAAAATACTAACCGATCACTGGCACGACAACTCCCGATACTCTAAGTATTTTGAGGACTAAAATACTAACCGATCACTACAAATGGATACAATACTATGAAGTATAAACTTTACTAGTTTACACTATGCTATGCTAGACAAGTCTTGCAACGTTGTGTTGAAGCTTGTAAGCTCGTGATCTTCTTGCTACAAAGAAAGACTCACAAATATGAAAGTGTACTGAGTTAGAAATGAAGTATATCCAATGTATTATGATAGAGAGTGATAAGAAAAACTCAAGGAGTTGGTTTCTATTTATAGGCCAACAATCAGGCCAACCCACGGATACGGCGGAACCCATCCTTTGGTTCCGTCCGTTGTCCCTGAGGGTTCTGCCAGACAGCTTGACAGAATCCTGCATAAGATATTATAAAATCTAACACAATATTCTCAAGATCTCACAAAGTTAACTTTGAGATCTTGAGTATGAATCTATACATAATAAAACATGTTTCTTAGACACATGTTTCCTTGAAGGGACATGTGTGATGCAAGAGATGATGTAAGTAACATTATATTTCTAATTTTAGATATTCCTAAAAAAAGAAAGTATACTTGTAAAAATAGTTTATGTATAGTATCAAAACATGTTTGTTTGAGATGTTTAGCAAGTGAATGATTTACTAAAAAGAGTTTGCTTTCTTATATCCTAATATAACATACTATTTAGTAAACTTGCTAAATATACATAAGAGACATTTTCAACACATGTACTTAAACTAAAGTATACTTACTTAGAAATTACTTTGTGAAAACATGTAAATGTAGTTTGAGTGAAGTTAAGTAAAAGACTTTTAAACTATAATTATGATTTTCCAAAAATAAACTTTACCTTTTGTAGTTAACAAAACTAAGAAAGATCTTAAAATATAAAAAACATTTTTAGGCGACATTTGCATTAACATTATGGTTAAAGGTGTATATGGTTAAGTGTAGAATGCGAATGGGTCAAAACAAGTGTTTCCACCCGTCACTTTGGAAAGTATGTTTTCCGCAGGCCTTGGAGACCATGTTTATACATTTTTTATGTGTTTTAGGTTGTATTAATAAATTTTAGAAGTGTTGATGTTATGTCATGTTATAGAAGTCATTTTTTTTTAAAAAGGGTCACTTTGAGAAAATAGTGCACAGGAAGGTCTATTAGTGCACAGGAAGGTCCTTAGTGCACAAGAAAGATTTTCAGTTTTTGTCCATTTTATTTATTTTGTATAAAAACAACCGTAAGTTGTTACGAGTCGCGCCACCTGGAGTTTCGAAGAAAATTGAGTCTAGTTTCATCTAAAAATAGTCTCATGGTCTGAATGTTTATAGATTTTTGTAAATGGTCTAAGGAGCAACAGAGTGTGCGTAAAGTCAAGCGTTTCGACGCAAAAAGTCAAAGTTTTTGGTCAAATCGGGCACGGGGTGTAACATTTATGTTTTGAAAGATTAACACTTAAATGGTAAGAAGATAAGTATGAGGATGTGTATGATGATTTCTTTAATGTGTAATTGGCCGTTGAATTTGTTTTTTTTTAACGGCAAAATTTTATTAAACTAGCAAGGAGCTAGAACAAACAACACATTACAAAGAGATCAAGTTAGGGTTTTTAAGCCAAGCCTCCCAAGTAAACACTCATTTACACCTATTTTTACTCCATAAAAAAGAAGAGGACACTATATCGTCAATTAACGTCGAGCGAGTAGGAGGATTGTCACCAAAGAGAAGCCGGTTCCAAAATAACCAAATGTACCACCATGCAACACTAAAGACTCCTTCCAGAAGGCATTTACGATTTAGGGCCATTCTAAGGTTCGAAAACCATTGGTTCCAATCTGAAAAAGAGGACCATTGCTGCCAGTACAATTCCCACCACCTGCATATATATCTCAGGATATCCTGAGCCAAATCACACTTAAAGAAAATGTGAGAAGCATCTTCCCCAGTAGAGCTGCAAATCGGACAGCTATCGGAATCCAAAGATATACCTCCATGAATTAAATTAAAGCTAGTCGGTAAGCAATCACGTCGAGCTCTCCAAGTAAAAACATTAATTTTATTGGGGATAGATTTTACCCATCTCGTCGGTTCAGGCCACGAAGGAAGAAACATATCATCTAAAGTGTTCTGAAAGTCTTTTACGATGAAGGAACCATCTCCAGAAATGCTACAAACCCACCAATCATAAGAAGCAGAAAGGGACACAAAATCCAAACAAGTAACTAAGTCAGAAAGCTGCTGTTGTTCGATTCCACCTCGAACAGGTCTTCGAAAGGAGGCACACACATTAGCAGCCAATTTATTAGCTACTGATATCTGTTTGTCTTGTTCAAGCGCGAAGATACGAGGAAAAACTTCACAAAGAGGAGAGTTACCTTTCCAAACATCTAGCCAGAATCTGGTATTACTTCCATCTCTAACACGTTTAGAACAAAAGGACATGAAATCGAAACCATGAGATTTTAACAAGTGAACTTCCTTCAAAATCGAACTCCAAGTTGAGGCCATATGAGTTGAATGTGATCCAATAGTATTCCCATAGATAGCTCGAATGACACGAAACCACAAGGAGCCATCTTCTGAAACAAATCTCCAAACCCACTTAAGTAACAAAGACCGATTAAGGGCGTAAAAACTCAAAACGCCTAGCCCACCATTCTTTTTCGAAACAAGAACATTATTCCAAGCAACCCACGTAATTTTTTTGTCTATAGAATCTGCCCCAATAAAAAAAGTGATTGCGAATGGATTCCATCTCCTTTAAAATGCCTTTCGGGGCCTTAAAAATAGACATACAGTAAAGTGGAGAAGCGCCAAGAACTGATTTTAGAAGCGTGAGCCTACCACCAATTGAAAGAGTTTTCGACTTCCATTTTGAAAGACGAGAACGTAATTTAAGAATAACATCGGCCCAAGCCTTATGCTGAGATATATTCTCTCCAACCATAACTCCAAGGTAACGAAATTGATCATTCATAATAGAACAACCAATTGAAGAGGCCGCCGTCTCAACATCTACCCGAGGAACACCGACGCCCAGGCGTTGACTCTTATGAATATTTATATGTAACCCCGAAGCAAGATGAAAGCACTTAAGGGTGTTTATAATACTTCTTAGGTTATCATTAGACCACTCCCCTATAATCAAAGCATCGTCGGCATAGAAGAGATGAGATAAGGAGAGAGAATTACTTAAGCGAACGCCTTTGAACATCCCTGCAACGACAACTCTACTAAAAGATAAATGAAGTGACTCCATCACAAGGATAAATAGATATGGTGCCAAGGGGTCGCCTTGTTTGAGCCCTCCATGAAAGAGGAACTCATTTGAAGGACTCCCATTAACCAACACCAAGGCCTTAGCGTAACAAAAAGTACCTCGAATCCAATGACACCACTTTGGACCAAAACCAAAAGCCTCAAGCACGTCAATTAAAAAATACCAACGGACTGAGTCGTATGCCTTTGCAAAATCAAGTTTGAAAAACATGGCCTGCTTATTCTTCCTTTTATACCAATTCAGGACTTCATTGATGATAAAGGGGCCATCCAAAATCTGCCTCTCAGAAACGAACGCTGATTGAGTGTCGGATATAATATCCGGAATAACCATGGCAAGACGAATAGCCAAGATTTTTGTGACCACTTTATAAACACACCCAATTAGACTTATGGGACGGAAATCAGAAACTAGTTTAGTGTCCGTTACCTTTGGAATAAGAGCGATGAAAGAAGAATTACACCCCTTTGAAAAAAGCCCCGTTCGTAAAGAATTGTTCAACCGCTGCGCATAGATCAGGACCAACAAAGCTCCAATACTTCTTGAAAAATTCAAAAGAGTATCCATCCGGACCCGGGGACTTGTTATCACCACAACTCCATACTGCCGTTCGAATTTCGTCGCGGGTCAGAACCCTCTCCAAATCCTATGCTTGGTCATGAGACAGTTTTTTAGGGAAAGTAAAATTAATTTTAAGGCCAGAAGTTGTGGGCTTTTTAAATCGGTTCTCAAAATGACGGTGAAAAGCCATTTTAACAGCACTTTGGACCATCGACGAAAATCCCACGGATCGCTAGTTGAGATCTTTTTTTGTTAATAATGCCGTGAAAAAACTTTGAGTTCTCATCTCCTTCTATAGCCCATCTGATTTTAGATTTCTGAAATGAGTCCACATTTTCTTTCGACTTTATAGCGTCTAGATGACAATATAAATCTCGACGTCTAGCCAATAGAGAATCAGAAACCAAACCTTGATCCAAATTCTTATCAATCTCGCGCAAACCTTCCTTAATAGCCTTTTTATACTCATTCATTTGAATTCGTTTGTCCTTAGTCCATTGACGAATAATGGCCTTAAGTTCTTGGAGTTTCTTCTTAAAACGTATCATACCGTTTCTATCCGAATGAGTGAACGATCTCCACGTTTGTTCCACCATCTCGTCAAATCCTTCATAACTAAACCATGAGTGAAAAAACCGAAATGGGATTGGACCAAAGTCCGTTGGAATATATATCAAGAAGGAGGATCGGCCTATGATCTGAAAGATGACGATCTAAACATAAGGCCATAATGGATGGAAAAAGAGAAACTACTCCATCTGTCACAAGAAATCGATCAAGCTTACTCATTTTTGTCGCCGAGGGATGAGACCAAGTAAATGAGAACCCTTCTAACTTGATATCAATGAGACTCGAAGAGGAGATAAAATGATTAAAGACTTTGCCACTAGCCTGATTAAACCACGACCCACGTCTTTCATCACTAAACCGAACCTCATTAAAATCCCCCATAAGAATTGCCTCTCCATTCCATCTTCTCAACAAAAGCGAAAGATACTCCGATAAGACCCTCTTAAGAGCAGGTTGTTGAGCAGCGTATATGACAATAAAAAGAAATTTGACGTTACTCGGAAGCCACGTCCCATAAATAGCTACAAAGGTATCAGAAATTGTGACATAATCTTTCTTAAACACAGAAGCTTCCCAAATACACAGAATACCACCCGAGTTTCCTAAAGAATCACTACTTACAAAATCATAGTTGGAATTACCCCACATAAATTTCACATCCATGTGATAGATCTTATCCATCTTAGTTTCTTGAATCGCTATGAGGTTAAGCTTGTTTTTTATTGTTAACTCCTTGACCCACTCCTTTTTAGTCTTGTTGCCAAGACCTTGAACGTTGATGGATAAAAGATTCATCTAAAAACCACATCGTCTCCTTGGTTACCAATAATAGCCTCAACATCCTTTTCGCACCCCTCCATAGAATATCCCATAGCTTGACCAACCCGGATCACTTCCTCTAAAACACCCAATACTCATATCAACGCCATAGAATATCCCATGGCCGTTGAATTTGTTGACATTTATTTCTTAGAAGGGATGTGATATCAATGCCATTTTTTTTGTGTGCAGTATTGTATAGTGTGTTGTATACACTGTACAAAATGATTTATGTAAAAAAATAATATTTTTATCTCTTTCATTTTAAGGATTCGTAGTTTTATTTTTTTATTTTTATTTTTTATTTTGAAAATCCTTTTTAGAATTTGTAGTGACTGATATACCTCGTACAACTTGAAGTTTAAGGCAAGACGTTTAGTAACACACTTTCTCTAGAACTTGTATATATGAACAAATGTGTCTTGCGATAAATGGATAAGTTGCTAGACATTTTAATTGAGTGACAAATGTGTTCTTCTCTTTTGCACAAACTAAAATCTAAGTTATAGTTCATGTTTGAACAAGCAAACATGTTGATGATATTTAGAAGAGAGTAAACTTTCTTGAATGTGTCTTACTGACAAAACTCTATTTTAAAATGTGCCTTTTTTCTTTTCTATTAAGATGCTTTGTTTTCTTAAATTTGAAGATTTTTCAGAATGTGTCTACTAACAGAACTACAACTACTAACAAAACTCTACAATTCAGCAAATGAACTGACTTATTTTATTTTTAAAAAAGTGAACTAACTTATTCTATTTTAAAATTTAGATTGTCATAAACAACTACGCTACTGTGATGATACGTTAGCCCAACTGATATAACTGGTAAAGTTTCAAACATCCTAACAAACATGGTACGATCATGTTAGTTAAATGCTGATTGGCATTTTATTCCTTTGAGTTAGATGCATTCCATGTTTACGTCATCCAAACAAACTGAACTAAAAGGTAATCATATTATAAAATAATCAAAATACGACGTACAATATTTTAGGCTTTTTGATAAAACATTTTTGCATGAAAAGTATAATACGAGTTCTAATGCTTTTCAAGTTTCCTTCTGGAAAGCAGTACTTTTCTATATATTAAAAGATATCGGCCCAACTAATCTTATAGCCCAAATTTGAAAGAGTTTTTTTTTTTTTTTTTTTTTTTTGTTTGTTCTAAATAGGTTTATGAACCATCAAGTTATAAGAGAATTGGGCCTCATAGCTTCCGGTCTTCCACCACCAAGAGCAAGTATATATTATAGAAGTTATTTTATTAACTTTACCTGAGATAATTTTACAACATAACATATTTGCATAAGTAGCTAGTGAAGCATGGATTAATATAATGTTGATAAATAGTATATAGCGAGGAGGGCGGTCTTTAAATGTCAATAGGTCCATTCTGAAGGTAAAAGCATTTCTATAGGAACCTCTTCATCATAGTTCCTCGTGTTGTGCTCTCCTTGATCCATGTCTGTCGTAAGAAAAATCATTGCATAGTTATAACTCAACAAGAATAAGAAGACATAAATCAAAAGAATTAATTTTCTACCGAATGATAACGATCACACAAGAAATTTGGAACTTTGACCTAACAAAACTTTGAGGAACTTAATTATTTGAATTTTTAGTGAGTTGAAAGGATCTTGAACCGACTTAACCCCATATTTGTGAGCCCGACACGAAATAGAAAATCAGGTGCATGGAATTGGTAAAGGACTTAAGGGCCGTTTGGGCCAAAGCTGCAAAAATATCCTTTTGGAACTTTTGTTCATGTACAGAAAGACTCGGCTATAGTACGTTGCGGTTAAAAAATATCCGTAGATAGTGTTAAAGAAAGGTTTTTAATGGGATTATTGCTTCTTGTTACTGTGCTTATTATGTGATTAGTTATCTTACGCGCTTCTTTGGAAATTTGGAATTCTTGAAGACTTGCTGACAATGTTGCAAAAATCGTGAATCGGTAGTCGGGCGGTCGACCACCCTGCAGCCTGTAATCGGTCAAGGCGGTGATTAATCGGTTTGGCATTTCCTGCATGTTTTTGGGAATTTCTGGAGAGCAAACTAAAGATCTTAACTGATTCCAAGCCTTCTATGTTTATAAACCTCAATAAAAGGATTCAATTCTGATTATGAGGCCCATTGTACGTTATAAGTGAAATAAACGATCCCCAAATTAAGTAAAATGTCTAAATTTCTATTTTTTTTAAATTGACCGATTCGGCCGATTTTTGACCGATTCGGCCGATTTTTGACCCATTTTTTCTGATTTTTTTGCCTAGGCCGATTTTTTCACCGATTTTCGAAAATCGACAAGGTGCATCACCGATTAGCGATTAATCGGCCGATTCGGCCGATTTTTGCAACATTGCTTGTTGGAATATAGAAGTTTGTGGCTAAAGTATGATGAAGAAATATTGGAGGCTGGTTATTTCCTTTTGAGCTTATATATTACTATCTCCTCTTTAGGGTTAAAACACACAAATAACTATTTCCTCTCACAACACAATCAATGTCTCCTTCCTCCAAAAATCCAAACCATTATGTGTTATAGCAGAATTCTTGTATTAATTGGTTGACTATTGTTTCTTTGTTTGATTCTTACTCAAAACAATCACAATTCACAAATATTTGTGTAATTGTTTCAATCATTGCTTAATAATACAGCTTATCTTGCTGACTTATTTCTTCTTGATTCATTGCGGTTATTGTCTTTTCTTTGATACATGTTCTAATATGGTATCAAGACCTTGAGGTTCATATATATTCGATCGGTTGATTTTGATACCTTCTTATATTTGGGGGTTTCAATATTAAGGGCGTTTGATTGCTCAAGGTTGTTGATACTTGATTCTATTCATGATCAAGTCTGGATTATGTGGAATGGCTAGATCCTTGATGTGGTCTTAAAATCAAGGTTGTAAAAATCGCTAGGCGATAGCTAGGCGGCCGGGTACCGCCTAGCGATTAATCAGTTAAGTGGCAATTAATCGGGGATTAATCAGATTGGATTTTTTATGTATAAAATTAAAAGTTTTTTGAAATTATCTATATAACATAAATGAAATATTTTAAAATACTTTAATGTTGAAAGATTAAATGGTTTAATTAATTTTCAGAATTTAATTTTCAAATTTAATTAGTGTCATTAACATTTAATTGAAATAAGAAAAACGAGCATACCATCACATTTTGTGTTAAATCACTGCTCGAGGTGCATTTAAAAGGATGTGACGACCAATTTTGTGAAAAACGGGAGGTATATTAAAATATAAGTCTCAATTTTAATTTTTGAAAAAGGTTGACTAACGTTAACCGAGTTGGCCGATTTTTATCTGATTAGTCGGTGTGTTGACGATTTTTTACCAATCCGATTAATAAAGCCGATTAATCTAAATTCGGGCGGTTAATCCATGCCTAACGCCTAGGACGATTTTTACAACACTGCTTAAAGCCCTAATATTATGGATTGCTCTTGTTAAGATTTTGGGAACCCTAAGTGAAGGTTCATAAGATATATTCTTCCACTGCTTAATATATGAGTTCATTTGTGTTCGTTTTTCTTCTCCTACCCTATCTTTTATAGCATGAATTGGTAGTTCTTGCAATAATTAGAGATCAACCTGTTCTTTTTTCTTTTTGATTTGTTCATCTATTGTTGTTTTTTTCTTCTAGGAATAATTAATTGTCATTATTAATTCTCATTATTCTTATATCTTTAGTATTTTGGTTTATTAAGCTTGTCTATTTATCTATCTGTTGATATATTCTGTTTTGCATATTGCTTCATTAAGGTGTCTGGTTGTCTATCATATTATTTGTTGTTTTTATGTCTCATTTTATCTGCAAAATTGTTTGTTGATGATAATGTTTCTGAAAATTCTGATAATTCAATTGTAAAGTGGACCTTCCTATCATAATCTTGTATTTGGTGACCCTTTATTTTTGCATCCTAGTGATACCAGTCTAACCCCTCTGATTAATTTTAAATTGATTGGAACTGATAACGATAATATGTGGAGCAGTGCTATCTAATTTGGTTTATTAAGCTTGTCTAGTTATCCATTTTTTTTTTTATCTATCTGTTGATATATTCTATTTTGCATATTGCTTCATTAAGGTGTCTGGTTGTCTATCATATTATTTGTTGTTTTTATGTCTCATTTTATCTGCAAAATTGTTTGTTGATGATAATGTTTCTGAAAATTCTGATAATTCAATTGTAAAGTGGACCTTCCTATCATAATCTTGTATTTGGTGACCCTTTATTTTTGCATCCTAGTGATACCAGTCTAACCCCTCTGATTAATTTTAAATTGATTGGAACTGATAACGATAATATGTGGAGCAGTGCTATCTAATTTGCCTTAAGAAATAAAAGCAAATTAGGCTTTATTGATGGTACTTGTAAGAGAAATTTTGATAATCTTGTTCAATGGGACTTGTGCAACTTTGTGATTGTTACTTGGATTCTAAACTTTGTTAGTGTTGAACTATATGTTGACTAGATATATTCCAAAATTGCCTTCGATATGTGGATTGATTTAAAAGAAACTTATGATAAAGTTGACGGATCTGTGATTTTTAACCTTCATAAAAACACTTCTCTTTAAATCAAAATGGGTCCTCTCTATGTTAATATTACCATAACCTCAATACTCAATAGAAACAATTTTATGCCATGATTAGTCTTTCTGCTTGTACTTATAACGCTGCCAAACATTATGAAAACCATGCTAATCAAATCAAACTTACGCAGTTTCTTATGGGTTTAGATGATGTTTATCCGCCCATTAGGAGTAACATTCTCACCAGGGACCCTTTCCCCTTCTGAAAACTACTTTTGTAGTTGTCTCAAGAGAGGAATCTCATAGGAATGTGACTTCTATTGGCAGTATATCAAAAGCACCCTCTATAATTGCATTTACTGCTAAAGGTTTTGATAACAAAACAACTATTGAAAAAGGAAATTAGAATAACAAAAATCACGTTAAAAGAGAACCTAACCTAAATCTACAGTGTATGAATTGTAATTAGATTGCCCTTTTAACTATAAGAATCATGGAAATCAAAATAAATATACTTTCAATAATGTTGTTTCTGACCCAAGTCCTAGCACTGCCCCCACTGTGACCTTTTCTAATGAACAAATGCTCAAAAGTATCTAAGTCTCAATGATGATAAATATGTTCCAACTCTGTTGCCAATATGGTAGGTACTTTTTTTAATGGAAGTGTCAAGGTTAATATGAATTTTGAAAAATTCTTTAACGGTAAATCCAACCTTATATCTAGGAACATAACCATTGGTTGGGTGGTTGACTCTGGTGCCAATCAACACATGACTGCTTCTACCAAAAATTTATTCAATTTTTTGATGTGTCTAATCTTGGCTTAACTGTTAGTCACCCAAATGGAACCAAAGCAAAAATTCCTAAAATTGGATATCTAAAACTAAATGAGTTTGTTACTTTGTATAATGTTCTTGCCGTCCCTAAATACACACTGAGTCTCTTATCTGTTCATAGACTTGCAAAGGATAGCAAGTTTTTGTTGGTTTTGATGAAAATAAATGCTATATTCAGGATTTGAAAAGAAATATGATAGTAGGGACTAGTGACATGCATAGTGGCATGTACTTGTTTAATTCTACATGTAAGCAATTTGCCTCTAATTTATATATCAACTCTTATGTGTCAAAGACCCTTTGGCATAATAGTTTTGGTCACCCTGCTGACCAAGTCCTTCAGTTACATAAGGATGACCTCAAACTTGAACACAACAACTAATCTGCAACTCCCTGTGATGTTTGCCATAAGGTCAAACAAACCAGAGAACCCTTTCCCTTAGGTGGCCATAAATATACCCATATTGGCCAACTGGTTCATCTGGATGTTTGGGGACCTTACAAGGTCACCATAAAAAAGGTTACAAGTCATTTCTCACCATTTTCGATGATTACTCCAGGGCTGTATAAGTATATTTGCTCAAAAGTAAAGATGAAGTCTTTGTCACTATTAAAAGTTTTGTTAACCTTGTTCTAAATCAATTTGATGTCAAAGTAAAAAAATTTAGAAGTGGTAAAGGAACTGAGTTTGTTAATAACTAAATGCAAATTTTTTGAAACAACAAAGGGATAATTCATCAAACATCCATAACCGACACCCTAGAAAAATGGGATTGTAGAAAGAAAACACAGACACCTCCTTAACTTGGATATGTCTTTTATGTTTCAGGGGGGTCTACCTCTTTACCTTTGGTCTGATTGCATTCTAACTTATGTGTATCTGATTAACAGGTTGCTCTTATATGTCTTAGCTGGTCAATCTCCTTACTCTCTTGTGTATGGGAGAAATCCCACACTCTTTCACCTTAGGGTCTATGCTGGCTTATGTTTTGATACTACTTTAAATAACAATGATAAACTTAATAGTAGGTCAGAAAAATATGTTTTTATTAGTTATTCAAACTTCAAAAAGGATACAAATTGCTTAGTCTTGAGCCCAAATCCGTCTTATTTTCAAGAGATGTCAAATTTTATGAAACTATTTTTCCCTTTAAAATAAAGCAAAATAGAAACTATCATTGAAACTGGTGTGACTAAAGACATAAACCATACAAATTTCTTTAACACCGGTCAATTGTATGATGAGTAGCCTAACCCTAAAAGACCTGATGATGAATGGAGAGTGCATTCTAATAATGGTGTCACATAGTCTAATCCTATTAATGAGGGTAATGATGACTCTGCTGCAACATTTATAGAGGATAATGCACACCCTGAGGGCAATACTGAAAGTATAAATCAGTTTGTTGAAAGTGAGGATGAAAGTAATCACTTTGTTGAAAACGAGGAAGGGATTGACTTAACTGATCACATTGACTATGATGATGTGGCTAAGCCTGTTAGTAGGTCATCTCGATAGACAAAATTCCCCCTAAATCTTAATGACTATGTTGTTGATAGTAAAGTTAAATTTGGTTTAAATAGGGTTGTTAATTACTCTAAACTATGTTGTGAAAATTTCTGCTTTACTACCACATTCAACAAAAGCTTTGAACCTAGTAGTTTAAAGAGACTATTAATGGCAATAAATGGGTTGAAGTTACGAACAATGAAATGGAGGCCCTTAATAGAAATCAGCTTTAGGTTTTTATTGTTGTTATTGTTAAAAATAAGTGACCTCTTTTCCAATTAGATGTTAACAATGCCTTCATTTAAGGTGTGTTGGAAGAAGATGTGTATATGAAAATGCCTAAAGGCTATGCCTTTAAGTCTAATGAAAACAAAGTCTCTAAGTTATATATATATATATATATATATATATATATATATATATATATATATATATATATATATATATATATATATATGGAGAGGATCGGGTGAGGATTGACATCTAAGTACGGATGGTGTGGAGTAATCACTGCCATCCATCTAGTCAATCACCTTATCTTTAGTCAAAAAAGCGGAGTGGCAATATCGTAAATATCCCGTCATTTTTAAAAGTAGTTAATATCATATTAGCTTTTTTTTCTTAAAAAATTCAAAAAATCTGAAAAAAATTAAAAAAAGAAAGAGGATAACAAGTTATTAAAAATCGCTGAAAAAAATTTCAAAAAAAAGTCGTTTTCATCATTAAAGGTATTGTGATATTAGCGTCTAATTTTGACTTTTTACAAAAGTCAAGATCTGATACCACATAAGTCTTTTCTTTTAATTAAAATTTTAATATCACAATAACTTTTTTAATACATAAAAACTTTTTCTTAATAAAATTGTTAATATCACCATAACTATCTTGTGTTTTTTAATATCATGGTTCATTTTTACATGTAAAAAAAGCTTAGTATCACGGTTGGTTTATAATATCACCGTTTTATAAATATCACCGTATCATAATATCGTTAATATCACCATAATTATCATGCTTTCTTAATATCAAAGTTAATTTTCTTAATATGACCGTAACTTTTCTTAATATCGTAATAAAAAAAACAGTAATATTAAGTTTTTTTACAAATATCAAAGTAACTTTTTAAGTAAATATCGTTAATATCACAGTAGAACTCATAATATTGTTAATATCGTGGTAGGACTCATAATCACAAAAACAAAAAAGTGCTCAGAAAAATCTGAAAAAATAAAAAAAATGAAAGAAGACAACAATAGTAAGGAGCCCTCAAAAGGAAAAAAATTAAAAAAAAAATCATTTGCATGGTTAATTGGTACCCGCGATAATAGCGCGTGTGTGTGATGTGTGTGTGATTAGATCTAGATCAAATCTGGATGGACGGTCCAGATCTGTCCGTACGTCCGCACTAAAATCCAAAATCCGCACGTGATCCTCACTCTCTATATATATAGAATCTAGATCAAATAAGTTCAATCTTAAAGTTGTAAAAATAAGATCCAACTAAAATCTGACAAGTGACACACTCGTTAAAATAATATTAAATTTTTTATTGAGTGCAACTAAAATTGTTAAAGTTCCGATGATTTTCTTTTTTAAATTGACGAAACCTATGTGATACACTTTGATTCGACATGTAATGTATCAGGTTAAGGTGATACACTTTGATTCGACATGTAAATTTATAGTTTTGTATCACTAATCCAAACTCATGTATCAGTTGGTTATTAGTTTCTAAAATGTTAATTCGTATTAATACTTTATTTTTTGTGTATTATTGCCAATATAGTTATTTATAAAATGGTTTATGTGATTGTTTAGACTAGATCTTATTTTTAAAACTTTAAGTTTGATCTCACATTAACCCTCCCCTATATATATATATATATATATATATATATATATATATATATATATATATATATATATATATATATATATATATATATAACAGGCTCCTAAATATGGAATGAGAAACTGGTTGGTGTGCTATTTGACTGTGAATTCACTCAGAGTTCAAATGATCACTCACTATTTGTTAATTCTTCCAACAAAACATTTATTGCTTGTAATACCTTGTAATTTATCAAGTCATTTATAAATACTAAACATTAAGTAATTCTATTTAATAAAAGGTTAACCCATTTTTACGAGTTAATTTTTTTTATATACACATCAAACAATACATTCACTAGTCACACTCTAACAATATGAGATGTACTTAGAATAGCTCACTTGCGTATTGACACAAAAAGTTAAACACTACTGAAACAAATCAAACTATACTAATCTAATTGCTGAATATCCTAAATATATCACACCGGACCTTTATTTCTTTTCTTTTGTCTTTCCTTTGGGCCGAATACAAATCAACAAGCCCACTCCTTTATTTTTATTTCTTTTTCGTTGGGTCAAGCCACCACACCAAGCCCAACAATAGTCTTTCTTCTTTCTTAATAAACACATATACTTTTCTTTTTCTTTTGTTACTTCACTTGACACAAATATAAATCACAAACCAAACCGAACTAGCCAAGATCTTTTCCCCACAACTCGACTACCTTTCTCCTTTGTGAATAAGTTGCGTGTGTCAATAGTCAAAACCGTACAAGCCACCCTAATGTTTCCCCCTAACACCTAGCCTAAATCATAAACTAATATATAACCTATACTTACTTTTTAAATCATGCAAAAACCTTTGGTTGATATGTCACTTATCCCACAACATACTCACTTTTTGCAACCTTAGTAACCTTTGGTTAATATGCTCCCTAACTCACTATCTAAAACATAAACAAATATATATACCATGCTTACTTTTGAAACCATGTAGAACCCTTTGAATATTATGTCTCTAAACCACCCAACACACCACCCTCTTGTCCCTTATTCATTCGAATAGTGCCAAGGTCACGAGATACCCTCTCATTTCACCCTTGTACTATGCATAAACAAACAAGCTTAGTAAATCAAGTCTAAATAATAATCAATTTCCTAAACCATGCCCTATTCGACTGACTTTTCAAAACCTTTGACCATCTTTTCTTACACAACCAAGACACCCTAAACCATCTTTTCCACTTTTCTTGGAACCATGCATAGTGAGATTATAATAATCCAAACACCATACCTATACTTGCTTATATAAACCACCATAACCTCACCTTTTGTATTTACCTAAGCAAACACAACAAACACTTCACTCGTTCCCTCATTAGTCCACTGTCGAGCAAAGGAGAAAGTAGCAAACCACATTGGTCATCATCCAAGTCTTTATAAGTCTCCTTTGGGTTTTGTTTTGGATCGTGTGGTTTTTGTTCATAAAGAATAAGCTAGACCGGTGTTTTTCCTTCACCTTCGTTCACACATTACCATCGTGTCTCATCACCACCTTTCGGTGTTGTAAGTCCTCACAACTCTTTTCCATTCGTAGCTTATTGTTTACTTAAGTTATATTTATCTTTGAATCGAAATACTAAACAACTCACTAAAATTCACAACTTCATACGTATAGTAAATCACCTAAGGATTGGACTTATATTTTCTAATTTCAACGTACACATAATGGAATTCTTAGCACAACTCGACTCTTTATAAGCTAATAAAACAAGTTGACTAAATAAGCTAACCTAATAAGCTAATGCACACGACTTTTAAACCCAAAAGCTAGCTATGTCGAGCGTACCATTTTTATTTTCTTTAAATCGTTGTTGGGCCTTAAACTGTAGGTAACGACCCAAAAGCTTTTCGAAATGAAATTTCACTCATAAGCTATTCTCATGAGCTTGTATAAGCTATAAAAGGTAAATTTTATAAAACAAAAACTAAACTCTTGAAAATATTAATTTTGGACTAACTTTGCAAAATTTGTTAAATTAGGTTATAAATCGTACAAACTGAAAAGTAAGGGACTAAAACAGAAAATATAAATTTTGACACTAAAACTAAGGGTATAAACTATAAAAACAGAAAGTTTGAGGTCAAAAGTGTATTTTGAGGATTTTGGACTGAAATTGTAAATATATTAACTTTCGGGTTAAAAATGTAACTTTTATAAAGTTAAGAGTAAGTTTTGTAACTATATTATATTTTTGAAAAACTTACTTTTAACTTATATTTCATTTACATCTTATAAACGTGTCAATATCAAAATATAACTAACATTATTTTTCTCAAACGATTAATAACATTTAATTTACGATAACAAATAATAACAAAAGTATTTAAATAACTTAACTTTTAGTAATTAAAAATAGTTAAATTAAATATTTTAACTTATTATTCACCAACTTTTAATAAATAATAATAACTTTCTATTAACTCTAAATCGATAACATTTTTCACAAAGCATCAACAATATTTATAAGACAATACTTTTGAACTTTAAGCACTTAAACACACAAATCCAACACTAACACACTTGAAGGTTTCCAAATTTTATTATTTCTCATCGAACCCTAAAACCAACGAAAACTAAACTTATCACATTACTTTAGGTCTCAAGTCAGGAGCTATTCAATTACACCACCCAGTCACTACTTAACTACTGTACCACTAAGGTGAGTCGTAGCCCCATTTTTCGATCATTTAACTGTTTATTAAATTCTTTAAGGAGATACATGCTTAACTACTTGATTTTAAATTTTCACAAGTAATCTAAACATTTATTTACTAATATGAATCATAGCCCCACTTTTACTCTTTTACTATTTTAAGCTCTTTGGGGAAGATACATGCTCTTTTACTTACATAGTTTTACTCGTTTATCTTAAACACTTTTACTCAAATTGATGCAACCACTCTAATTGTTTATCTAAAATATTTTACATGCTACAAATTAGAATACAAGCACTTTTTGTATGCTAGACTAATTATTATTGCCTAAGTACCTGCTATTGCCAAAAGCCCCTCATATCATGAACCATTAATCATCTGCAGGTGAACGCGAATTTAGTGAATAGATCTATTGGAAGACGGCGACCCATTTGAAGTTAGCTTGGAATTGTAACCAAATGCACTATATATCAAGTTACTAGGAAGATGGCAACCTCCTACTACGAAGGCACCATCATTTACATCACTCCGTGATGTAGGTGATTATATCATTTATGATATCACATGATGTTAAGGTTTGAGTGTCATGAGCTTAGGGCAATAATTATATTCACCCATAATTGTATTCGTTGCAATTATATTATCGAATGGAAAACTTGTGTTCAAATGGTTTTATACAAACACTGGGAACCACCCAATCAAATGGTTTTATACAGACTTTAGGGAATCACCCAATCAAATGATTTTATACAAACAACTATGGAATCACTTAACTAATTTTTATACTATGGGATCACTCAACTAATGATTTTATACAAACATAATGGATTTACTCAACTGTCTACCTGAGTAGGCCACACAAACAAACTATGGGAGTATAACAACCTAGTCCACTATTTATTTTTATGGAAATTATCTTTTAAACTCGAAACTCATTAAACCAACTGTTTACTTATAAACTCTATGAACTCACCAATATTTGTGTTGACACTTTATAGATGTTTTATCTCAGGTAACTAAGAAGCATAGATGGCACGGAGCTGGCGTTGGTAACCATGGGCCGACCTTGCAAATAAATAATATCATTCTTTTCAAAACTCACCGCTACTTTTTGTGAAACATTATTACTTTTGAAAACATGTTTTGAAATTCCAAATATTGTGTTGTCCATGAATGATATTAACTTTTAAAAACGCCTCTTTCGGGTCGTTTTCTATGATTATGACTGTGATTTAAGAAGTAATACCCCGATTAGTCTTCCGTTGCTCATCAAGAATCGGGGTGTTACATTGCTCTTTTGGTTTATGTTGATGATATCATCATCATTAGAAATTACTTAAATGAAATTAACATGTTTAACAGTTTTCTAAGCTCTAAATTTCAAATCAAGGATCTGGGAAAACTTAAAATTCTTCTTAGGCATGAAGTTCATGAATATGGTAATAATATTTGTCTAGCCAAAGAAAACATTGCATTGAATTATTGTATGAGTTTCGGATGCTTAGCTGCAAACCCACATCTGTTCCCATGGAACCCAACACTATTCTCAATTTTAAAGTAAGTAATGATGACCCCACTCTTGACAACATCATAGGCTATAAAAAACCGGGTGAAAAACTTATCTACTTAACTCACACTAGGCCTGATATAGCCTAATTTGTCCACTGTTCATTTCAACATATGCATGCTCTTCTTAAATCTCATATGCAAGTTGCACTTAATGTTCTGAGATATTTAAAAGGCACCCGAGGTAAGGGCCCCAAGTATACTCACTCTCCTAATTATTCTACAAAGAAAATGGTTACATATGTTGTCTCTAACTAGGCTAAATCCCCCCCCCCCCCAAATATATATATATATATATATATATATATATATATATATATATATATATATATATATATATATATATATATATATATCCTATTGTTGTGTTTTTCTTAATGGCTGCCTTATCTCATAGAAAAGCAAGATACAATCCACTCTTTTAAAATCCTCAACTGAGGTAGAATACAGGTCTATGGCCTATGCTTTTTGTAAACTAATCTGGATTCAATATATTGAAAAAGATCTCAAAATTAATATTTGTAAAATAATCTGGATTCAACTAGCTAATAACTCAGTTTTCAATGAGAGACCCAAACACTTTGTGATAGATGTTCATTTTATTAGAGAAAAAATTGCAATTGAGATCATTAAAATATCAAAATATTGTGTCATTCATCAAATTGCAGATATTCTTACCATGTTTTTTCTAGTTCTTATCTTTAAATCTCATTCTATAAAACTTGGCATTTGTGACTTATTCAATAATCAGATTAATGGGATGTTAAAATAAGGTTTTGAAAAATTACACGGATGGTCCTTGTGGTTTGCATTGATTTCATGTTTAGTCTCTATTTCATTGTAATTACACTAGAGATACCTATTTTTGAAACTTGTCACACATTTAGTCCCTAATTTGGATGGGCCGTTAGTTTATCCGTTAAGTTATTTGCACCGTTAGTCCTCCGTTAATATTTTTTGCACCGTTAGTCCTCATTTTCTAAAAAAGTCCTCATTTTTTACACCGTTGGTCCCCCCGTTAATATTTTGCACCGTTGTCAATCTTTTTACGTTTTTGTCTATTTTTTAACGTTCTCGTCCGTTTTTTAAACGTTTTCGTCCAAATTTTTTTACGTTTTTGTCAATCTTTTTACGTTTTCATCCATTTTTTTACGTTCTCGTCCGTTTTTTAACGTTTTCTCCCATTTTTTACATTTTAGCCAATCTTTTTATGTTTTCGTCCGTTTTTGTATGTTTTCGTCCATTTATTTATGTTTTTGTCAATCTTTTTACGTTTTCGTCCGCTTTTTTACGTTTTTGTCTGTTTTTTATGGTTTTATTCATTTTTGCCATTTTTTACGTTTTCGCCCGTTTTTTTGTGATTAGGTAAGTATACTAAAAGAAAACTTGACATTTGATAAAAATGTTTCTGTATCGATTTTAAATCATGATTTTGACCCCTTTTTTGTCTGAATCATCAAAAGTGTAAAACACGAAAGTTGTCCAGAATGATGTTTTACATCAAGATCCACGGGATTTTAACCTGAAAAATGCGAAACAAGGGCTGTTTTCTACCAAAACATAAGCCATTTTCATTCGTTATCATTCGTTCATTATATATCAAATTGGGCTCACCGGCCAGTGTATATGTCTTAGAGGAGAAAAATATATGAACAACTTTAAGTTTTTATCCGTTTTTCTCATGTTTTTACCTGTTTTTGTCTATTTTTACATGTTTCGTTAGTTTTTTTCCACAATTTTACATATTTTAATCCGTTTTTATCCATTTTTGTTCATTTTTCCAAATAAGTTTGATGATTTACACAAGTACAAAATTTACAAGAGTTTATAAGTTTATACGTTATAAATTTGGTAAAAAATGGCTTAAGTTTTGGTAGTAAACATCCCTTGTTTTGCATTTTCTGGCTAAAATCTCGCGAATCTTGATGTAAAACATTATTCCAGACAACTTTCGTGTTTTACACTTTTGATGATTCAGAATAGAAAGGGGTCAAAATCGTGATTTAAAATCGATATAGAAACATTTTTATCAAATGTCAAATTTTCTTTTAGTATACTTACTTAATCACAAAAAATAGGCGAAAACGTAAAAAAGGGCAAAAACCGGTAAAAACTTAAGAAAACAGACTAAAACGTAAAAAAATGGATGAAAAAGTTAAAAAACGTACGAGAACGTAAAAAAATGGACGAAAACGTAAAAAGATGGACAGAAACATAAAAAATGGACGAGAACATAAAAAAATGGATGAAAACGTTAAAAGATTGACAAAAATGTAAAAAAAAAAGGACGAAAACGTTAAAAAAAACGGACGAGAACGTAAAAAAAATGGACGAAAACGTAAAAAGTGGATAAAAACGTAAAAAAAATGAATGAAAACGTTAAAAAAAACGGACGAGAACGTTAAAAAATGGATAAAAACGTAAAAAGATTGACAACGGTGCAAAATATTAACGGAGGGACTAACGGTGCAAAAAATGAGGACTAACGGTGCAAAAAATATTAACGGATGACTAACGGTGCAAATAACTTACCGGATAAACTAACGGCCTATCCAAATTAAGGACTAAATGTGTGAAAAGTTTCAAAAATAGGTATCTCTGATGTAATTAAAATGACTTATGGACTAAACAAGAAATCTGTGTAAACCACAAGGACCATCCATGTAAGTTTTTCTATGATTTTGAATGTGATTATTTCTTGTTATTGTGCTTCTTATGTGATTAGTTATCTCATGGGCTTCTTTAGAATTTTGGCATTCTTCAAGACTTGATAGAATATAGAGTTTTTTTTGGCTAAAGTGTGATGAAGAAAACGTAGAGGGTTAGTTATTTCCTTTGGGCTTATATTTTACCCTCGCCTCTTGAGGGTTAAGACACGCAAATAATGATTACCTCGCACAATTGTCTCCTTCCTCCCAAAATCCAAACCATATTCTGTTATAGCATAATTCTTGTATTAATCGATTGATTATTGTTTCTTTGTATAACTGTTACTCAAAACAATCACAAATATTTGTGTATTTATTTCAATCATTGATTAATAATATGGCTAATCCAACTGACTAACTTCTTCTTGATTCATTGTGGTTACTGTCTGTCTTTTGATGCATGTTCTAATAGATATAGTTATAGTGTGTTTGGTCTCTATTATCATACCCAGTAAAAAAATGAGAAGAGTTTATCATACTCAGTAAAAATATCATAAGAGTTTTGAACCAGTGGACGTAGGTTGTATAGACCGAGCGGTCCGAGCCACACAAATTTGTTGCGATCTTGTCTCGTTTACTTCTCGTTTGTATGCATCTTAGTTGAAATAAATAGTTAATCATATCTCTATTCCATAACGCTACAATATTGTTTAAGGGTTATTCATCAAGGCTTGTAAAAAAACACATATATAGATCAATGACTTTGGTAACTATAAATTTAATGATACCATGTGACTGACAAACATGAAACATCTCTTTGACGATAACTATCTTCAAATACTTTTTTGTTTGTAGGGATAGTGACAAAATATTACATTTCAATAATGAGTTGGTAGATTAAGGGCATGTTTGTTATTTGGGTTTTGTTATGTAGGAATGATATGATATTAAAAGATATTTGTTTGTTATGATTATTTTAAGTTCAAGTAACGGTATAAAAATAAAAACCCCGTTACCCACTAACTTGGTTGGTTTTCTGACATTAACAACTCACAAACAATTGTAAGACATACGTTTTGATTTAGTACTTGTATTTTCCTCTATTTTTTATTAAAAAATAATACATATATTTCAAATTAACTTATAGGATATAATTTTATTTTTAATAATCATATATTTTATTTTTCTTTTTTTTCTTTCAAACATTTCTCAAATCCAAACCAAATTTCAAATTCAAAACCCTCTGCAAACGAAACGCACCCTAAATACAATGATAGCTCAAAGTTCAACACCAACAAGTTGTATGTTTTAAGTATGCTAGCAGAGTACCAACGTGTTGCGGTGACGAGCATCGTGTGATTAAAGTCTAGACGTCAACAAAATAATAATGACAAATTGATAACCTGAGAAAAACGAGAAGAAAATGTTTCTGGTCCAGGCTGATTAATCCGTTTTTACCGGTTCCGACGGTCCTCTAAGGTTTGTTTTCGAACGGCTTTTAATAGCTAGCCGAACTGGTGGTGGCTCAGATTCCTGGTTGAACTCGTTGGTCCGGTCCGGTTTTTAAAACCTTGTGTACCATCAATTTGTTTACATATAAATTATTTGAAGTTTTTTATGTATTATTAGTTGTACAATATGTATAATAACATGTATTTGTAATTGTAGGAATGTTTTAAAAATAACATTTTTTAAGTATTTATTGAAGGCTGTTACAAGTTTACAAATTTAAGACATTTAATTTTTCAAATGTAACTTCATTTTCTATAAAAAAAAATGTGTTGGTTAAAATTTTAAGCTTTGATTCCAAATACATTAGTATAAAGTAGTATAGATAATGATGAAAATGATGAACAATTTTGGGAGAAATTCATAATTTACTTACCTTTCAATTCCTGAACTCTAATAAAGAGAATAAGGTGTGTTTACTTTTTTTTCTTAGCTAAGATGATGTGGATCCCGCCTTCCCTTAGTACCACTGAATTGAAAAGTGCTCACATTTTTTGCCTTGCCATTACAAATGAAACAAGAGAAATATAGGCCCTACTTACTAAAAGAAATAATATTAAATACATAGGTCCTATCAATTTCTTACACTAAAGGAAAAAGAAACACAACCTAAATAGCCCTTTCAATGGTGATTCACAACTGTGCTCAACTGTGGCCATAAAATGATGACTTTGACCGCCAAAATGTAACATCTTTTAATTTAACATCAAGTTATAAGAGCATAAATAAACATTTTTTTTTTTTTTTTTTTTAAGTTATTTGAAAAGTTGAATTTTTATTTGATGTACGCGACGTAATCTGAGTATTGTGTGACATTTCTGACTCTTTCTATAACCATTATAAAATCCTTAGTTTGGTACTTTGGTTTTAACGTACGACATCTTTTGACAAAATAATGGTAACGCAAGGCTTGCGTTAAGGCTTATGTGGACAATTTTTAGCGTGCGTTTAACCCACGTTACCACACCGCTGGCTCGCGTTAACGTGAAAGCTTAACGCTGCGTGAAGAGTTCTCTCTTTTATTTATTTATTTATTTTTTTTAAAGGGTTTTTGTATGTGCGTGTGTGTGTTTTCAGTGAGTGTTTTGGTGTTTGTGTTTTTAGTGTGTGTGCAGGTGTGTGTGTGTTTTCAGTGTGTGTCGAGAGGTAGAAGAAATGTTGGTGTGTGTTTATTTATTTTGCTTCTTTAGTCCTTAAGGTGTTTTGTATTTACAGTTTGGTCCTTATGAGTTTATACAGGTTGGCTTTTTTCTTTTTCTTTTTTCTTTTTAGGTAAATAACATTTTTATTTTTAGTTATTTATTTAAATAAAAATGTAATTTATTTTAATTTGTATTTTGTTTAAATAATTGGAAAAAATAATAAAAGTGGGGCTCAAATGTTGAGTTAAGGTGAGTTATTGTATCGGGTGTTTTTTGTTGAGTTACAGATGAAAATGTTAAAGCTGATGTGGCGCTGAAGTGACAATGCGTAAAACTTTATCCCGAGTTTCCATACCCTTTTAAACAAACATTTAACCATCAGTAAGTTCATATGTTTTTCTTATCAAAAGTTTAAATTTGTAATCTGGATTTGTTGGCGTGTATGATCGATCACTTGAACATGTCATTTAATATTTAAGTTATATGACTTTGTCAAGTTCAATTCCTACTAGGTGTAAGCAACCCTGAATTAGCCACGTCAACTTCAAGAAAATAGAGAGAACCATAGATTAGTCGGCTAAAAAGTTGAAAACTATACCAAAAAAAAAAAAAAAAAAAAAAAAAAAGAGTTATATGACTATTAGTTTAGGGAAAAAAATTCGGCACCCTTATTGCTAAAGACCACGTCCCTCGTTGTAAGATCATTAAAAAGCAAGACCTTAAAACTAAATTATTAGGCACTTAACATTTTTTTGACGTAACGGTATTCAGGTTGAAATAGATGTTTGTTGCTCAAACAACAAAATATAATTTTGTAGTAGTAGACTAGTAGCGTATAGCGAAAACAAATTATAGCGTGCTAATACTTAAAATTACAAACTGACCTTCGTTGCTTTTAACATCATTGCCAAGACCATGATTAATACTTGTACAATACGCTGGTAGAAACACACCAGTCCCACCTGTTGTAACTGCGGTCTTCTGTTCAGGATCACCAGCTGGTTTTTTAACGCTCTCGGTATGCGGAAATGGACATGCAGAAGAAGATACAAGTTGAAAAACCTCGTTGCCACCTTGAAGAAGTTGTCGTGGACTAGAAACAGACTTTGAACCACCACGAACCGACTGCACAACAGCATTAACAAACATATAAGAAACTAGACGCTCTACGCTCTGGTGAGTCGAGACACTAGATGTTAAATGCTCTATGCTCGGATGCCATGTAATAAGTTTCAACTCCACGCACTAAAAAAACTATATAAGACACTATTGTCATATTTCTCAAAGTGGACGAACACTCTTCTGAGCGGGAAGCTGGTCGAGCTATATTGTCCTTGGGCTGGATGTTTGAGCCAGTCACCATTGATGATTATCAACATGTAGAAACCTAAAACAAAAGGAATACATGCATACCTGATTAACTGTGGGTTGCGGTTTAGCAAACTTATGATGTTGTTCGAAGCATTGGGAGTCGTATAAAGTATCCGATGGTTGTTCGGTGGCGGTGAGCAGTGGTCTTGGGTTGTGATCACCGGAAGTGCAGTAACGAGACATTGTGTTTCAAAAATGTAGAAAAGATAAGAGTTTGGTTACGTAAAAAATGGAAATGAGGCATCTTTTGTGTAGCAAAATATAGACAGAAGTTTGCGACCGTATAGCAGACGATGTCACGTACGTGCCTGGCTAATCTCTTGCCAGGTAGGACTGGAGGTTAACTTTTGTAAGATCGACGAATTATATATTCATATTGCAAAAATATGTTGAAAATGATAAGTTTTAACTTATCATAAACATTTAAATAACACATTTTAATTTGTTTGTGAAATACGATATTTTAATTATTGTTGGCTGGTTAACCTTAAACGTGCAGTATTGTTGTGCTATTTTTGGAGCCTTGAAATATGTCTTGTCTATAATTCTCACACAAATGCATAACTAGCTGTGTTTAACAATTTTATTGGCTACGTATGACGGACTATGTGCAAGAATTATATATAAGACATTTGACACTCCAAAAACAACAGAACGACACTACGAATTTAAGGTTGACAATCTTGATGCATGCTCCCATCCAGACAAACTCAAGAAACATAGTTGCACCCATTTGAGTGATAGGCAAACAAACTAACAAAGCACTACAAGAAAATTGTCCTATAATAACACAAAAAAATGTCATTAAAAGTCAAAAAAAAAAAAAAAAAAAAAAAATGTATAGAAATATCAACAAAAGTAAGAAAAAGATGTCATTAGATTTTTTGGTGTTTTTTTTACTCATAAATAATGTAGTTAAAAGTGAAGTAGGTAAAAGTGTAGTGACACAAAAAATTTGTAAGGATAAATTTTTGCCTTCCATGACATATGTTTTTCACAAAAAAATGTTATTAAATTTAAAAATTTGACTTTTCGTCCACACTTTACAAAAAGTGTCACTAAAACATTATATTTAATGACACTTTATCGTGTCATTACACTACGGCACATAAAAAAAGTGTAAGTGAAATTACATGTTTACTTACACTTTAAAAAAAAATGTAAGCAAAAGTTTAGTTTTGCTTACTCTTTACAAAAAATGTAAGCAAAAGTTTAACTTTTACCAACACTCTACATAAAATGTAAGCAAACGTATAGTTGTGCCTACACTTATAGAAAAATGTGAGCAAAAGCTTAATTTATAAAAGTGTAGTTTTATTTACATTTTTTAACAAGTGTAAGTAATAGTTTTATTTTTATCTTAAAAAGTGTAAGTAATATTTTTACTTTTACCCACAGTTTTTAAAAAGTGTGAGTGAAAAATATAAATACTTGTTTTTGTTTATAGGATTGTTAAATTTTATACGAGGCTCGTTTCGGTTTGACTCGGTTCTCGGTTAATGTTTTTTTAAAAATCGATTTTCAACCCAGCCCGATTTTACTACACTTTAAAAATATTTGAATACGTGTGTTTGGTCTATAGTTTAAAATTATACGGAGTATATCATTTAACTCTAATCACTATTAACATAATTTCAAATATATTTTATAAAAATTTAAATATAACATAAAAATACAAATCATTTACCAAACGCACCACATAAGTTATAAAGTTACTTTATCTCTCTAAGAGCACTAGGTATCGTGGTGTTGTCCCGTTGGTGCCGTTATGAAAAGTGCTGCCACATCAGCACCTTTTCCCATAACACCAGATTTCATCATAACACTAAAAACCCCCTCCCTCCTATAACACCAGTTTCTGGTTTTGTCATGCACCCTTGGACCCCACATATATATCTTTTACTTTTTTTTTTAATTTATTTAAATAAATTAACACATTTAATTAAAATTAAAATTTCATTAATTAAATAATTACATTAAAAAAAATTACCAAACAGTTACATTTAAAAAAAAAATTATTTCACATATAGGACTCTATCAACCCAAATTTATTACTCTGAATTCTGAAACTATATTTACTCTGAAATCCCAGTTTACACTTTACACGAACCCATATGTGATGATTGATTATATTGACGTGCCACATTTTTAGCTAAAAAAATAAAATAAAATAAATAAATAAATAAAAAGTGCCACAATGAATGCACTTCAATTTGTTTCACGAAGCAAACGTTGTAGTATTAACCAAGTCACAATCACATTTCAAGGCCCATGTAATATTAACAAAGCCCATGGAGTATAATAATACTTTACCCTAATAAATGTTTTCATATAATTGCAGCTACCTGCTTTTTGCTTCTTCCTCACCCAACAAATATCAAAACAACACTTGGTTTCTTTACTTCCTGCTCAAACGAAGTCACAACCAGCGAAAAAAAAAAACATGAAAACACCATGAACATCTTTTATCAAACACCATGAACATCTTTTATTCTCAAACAAATTGAAAAAACTGGATAACGCCAAGAAAAAAAAGGGGAAAACACGAGGCTCGGTATCGTGGTTGCGCCATCGTGTCGCGTTTTCCGGGATGATTTGAGCTGTTCGTGATGGCTCGGGACGCGAAAACGTGAGCCACGGTATGGAGATGGCGCCGTCCGGTCGCGCTTTGCCGGAAAACACCAGCCTTGGCGCTGGGTACCGAACCCTCTAACTAGGGGTGAATTTGAGGATCTAGGAATATGCATTCACTTTTCTTCAATAATCCATATTTTGTACTCTTATTTTGTACTCTTAATTCTTCCATTTTATACTCAACAACAATGAGAATCACTATTAGTTAATCCTTTCAAATAGTCGTTAATTCTCCTGTTCATCCCTTTATCCATTTCATGTCTTCATCAAATTCATTTCATTAATTCTCCTGTTCATCACTATTCACCTAGGCTTAACAAACCTGCTCAGGTATTCTTCATCAAACATCTTAAAATTTGTGAATTTGAACTGAAATTTGGTTTAATTTTGTTAATTAGTTCATTTAGGTTTGCATTTAGTTGTGATTTGTTGAATTTGAAGTCTAAAACTGTTGTGTTAATTGTTGCATATAAGGTGTTTGATGACATGCCTAACTCAAATTAGTTAATTGGAGGTTAATAAATTTATAGTTGATAGCTAAATCTTATGCATGTAAAATGTTTGATGATATGCCTAACTCAAGTGAAAGTATATTAGATGACGAATACTCTTTGTTTGAAAAACGCTAGAATCCCCTCAAGTGAAACTATAATAGATGAAACGCCATTGCAGGAATGGCTATATTAGTGGATGTGTGTAGTAGGATTAGGGAGTTAAAAGAGATGATTAAGGTTTTGGATGGGGATGTGATGGATTCGGCTTGTCACATACAAGATTTGAATTTTACGAGAAGTGATTTGTTGGGGTTGTAGATAAATGGAACCGGCCTGAAATTAAACATCCAAAGGTAACGATTGAAGATGCAGTATGTTAACAGCTTTTAACACACTTTCAGCCTATAGCTTAAATAGTATTTAACGATACCATCGGTCATAATCCTTACATGGCTTTTCTTAAAGACAAAATACAGATTCAAGAAAATCACAGGTTTTGTCATTTGTGTTGTTGGTCTGGTTCTCGTTATTTTTTCAGATGTACATGCATCAAATTGTTCACGTAAGCATATATATTTTTTGTCCCAATTTGTTTATCTTCAAGTTTGTATAATAGATTCTGAATAACGATATGTGTTATAAAATATTGCTTGGATAGATTGTTAGCTCAATATTATAAAAATTGCTGAGCTTTTTTATAATCGTATGATGATTAACAATTTTGTTTGTGTAGACGTTTAAGCGAAGGAATGGTGGAAGAACAAGCATGGTCGTGGCCATGTCAAGTTCATTCATTGCTCAAACTGCGGAAAGTGCTGCCCGAAGGTATCTTTGTTACATTATGTATATGATTTTGGTAAAATATGGATAGTTTTTCATTCCGAGATTGATCTTTTTGTATGTTGTTTTCTATACGAGTTTATACGCCATTGATCTTTGGATAGTTTGCAGCTCTGAATTGGTATATTTTCTTGTGGTATCAGGACAAGGCTATCAAGAGATTTCTTGTGAGGAAAATTGTTGAGCAAGCTGTTGTTAGGGATGTTCAAGAGGCTTTTGCATTTGACTGTAAGACTTATAACACAAATCATAAAAACATGTGCATTTTGAAATTATTGATTAGGCTAACAATTTTGCTTTTTATCACAGAGTACACTCTTCCCAAGTTGTATGTGAAGATGCAGTAGTGTGTGTCATGTGCAATTCACTCCAAGGTTGTAAGGGTTCGATCACGAGTTGACAGGAGGAACCGTGAGCCACAAAAGAGATTCACTCGTCCAAGGGTATGATTTTTTAAGCTATTTTTTGCTACTTACAAGACTTTTATAGTACAATATTGCATGCCTCTGGCTGGTGCAGGTTGAATGATTAACTCATAATATTACCACTGTTGTATGCTCTAGAACATGTGTAATAGAATGTAGATTAGCTAGACAATATCTTTGTGCTCTCTTTGCTGTTATCTTATGATCATTAGTCCATATTTTGCATTAAGTTTGGTAGGGCTGTGGGTTGTCTAAGTATGTTGGTTCTTTGAAATGACCAACCTTGATTGAGCACTTCTATAATTTACTATGCCTGACCTCTAGTACATCCCAGTATTGCACACACTTGATACCTACAATGTTAAGGTCATATATCTGTTTTTGTTGCAGATCTGAATTCTAAACATCTAATATTCATTTTTGCGTAAAATCTAGTTTCGTGAGTTTCTTGTAATCTTTCAAGAGTTTGTCTTGTGTCAAATTCGTTCAGGTTGATTGTTTTTTTACCCATGAAAGCAAAACTACCAATTTTGACCCTATAGCCAATCCCCGCATTTCCCATATCTAATCATAGCAACATAGCTAGTAAGATGCTTAACATTACAAGTTTTGCATAATTTTTGTATGTCAGCGCTCCTTGGGCAGCAACAGGAAGCATGGATCAGAAACTCATTATTTGGGATCTACATCACTCTATACCCTATTGCACATGCGTACACGAGGTATGTCTGTTGCTCACTTTAATCGTGTGAGACTCAAGCTTACCTCACGACTCACTTCAACATAACCCATTTTTTCCCTTGTGTCACAATTTTTGTGTGCTAATATTGCATTTATCGGTTATAATCACCAGGAAGGTGTTACATGCTTGGCATGACTCGGCGTATCTCGCTTTGTGGCTACAGGCTGTGTTGACGATAAAGTGAGGATATGGGAGTCTTTTTGTACTTGTACTTGTATTTCATATTCGAGAAAGATCTTTGTTTCTTGTTTGTGGCTACTGGTTAGGCAAAATACTTGGTTTATATCAACTTATGGCTGAAATAGTAAATAGGTTTCAAGCTCAGCTTTTTTTGTTATTATTACTAGTTTTTCATGTGTTAATTTTGGATAAATAAAGCTACCTAAAATGTATATATACATGGTAGATACATATGAACAAATTCTTTAGTTATTAGACTATAGGGACAGATGTATGTGTCAGGAAAAGTCTCAACCTTTTCTAACACTTTTGATTGTTTGAACACTTTGTCACTATATACTTTTACTGCCTGGACTTTTAATGACGCTTTTTATAAATGAAGGTGAAAATAAAAAAGAATTAAGTGACACTTTTTTTGACATTTTCTGACACTTTTTGTGTGTCACTAAAAGACTTTTTCTTTTAGTGTTAGAACCACAAAGTCAATATTTTTAGTGAAGACAATTAGACATGCCTTTGACATATCTTTTATATATTTAGAAAACTCAATTTTGACCAAATCGAAAGATTCGATTAACCAATGAGATAACTCGAGTTTGTAGTTGAGCCTTCTCATTGGCCATTTAAAAAATCAGGCCATAAAAAATCAGGTCAATATCAGAATTTTTATTAAAACTCCCCAAATATAAATATGTCAAAATTTTGAAGAAAAAACATAGAAGGAACCAGGTGTGATTTTTAAAACTTTGGTGTCGAAAAAGTAAAAAAAAAAAATAAAAAATAAAATTTGTCCCGTCATAATCACGTTTCCAAATATAAGATATACATTGTAGAAGGTTTTAATAGTAATAGTTATATTCGTCGATATTTTTTATATATATTTAAATTACGTTTCTTAAATATCTATTAGAATACGCATACGCAAACCCTAATTCGGAGCCTATATATACTTGCCCAAGAAGAGTGCTCATCATTCATTAGCCTTCTAACCTTTGTGTCTTTGTTTTCTTATCGCAGGCAAAATCATGTCAATCCCCGCACTTTCAGAGATTGATAGCACGAATGGTAAGTGGGTAAAAGTCGTTTCAATATGGAACCAGTATTTTGGCGCCACTCAACAACTAAAAATTGTTGGTATTGATATGATTCTGATAGATGAATATGCATAATTATTTGTTTATAACCGAATCTTTTGTAAACCATATGCATGCTATAAATATTCATGTCGATGATATGCTTCACATACCAGGGTACCAAGATCCATGCAACTATCAGTAACTTAGTGGTTTCTGATTTCGATAACCACCTTCACCAAGATGATTATCATGTGATATCAAACTTCAATGTTAAAAACAATACAAACATGTTTAAACTAACCTCTCATGCATGTCAAAGCCATTTTCTGAAGGAGAAAAAAAAACTAATGTGCGACGATGTTTTGATTTTACGGATATACAAGAGTGCTTGAACTTTGTGTATTTTGAAAGTTTTTTGGAACACAAGATTGATCCTAAGTATTCCTCCGGTAAGTTTTTTAAACACAACTCGTAGATTATATAATTATGCACACATCTATTGTATAGTATTTTTTATATATTGTCTTTTAAGATGTTATTTGTCAATTAGTCGAGAACAAAAACATAACGGTTATGGATCCTGAGGACAAACCGAAACATTTATTTAGAGTTCAAGCTACAATATATGAGGTAATGTACAAGTAACACCGTATTTTAAATCCTCGTAATATTATTAAAGTTATATTTATTTGTTCAGCGGTGTAAGAATCCTATGCACACTTTTGAATGTCCTAGTTGTTAAACTTCAAGACTTCATCAATGTGAATGCCACATCAAAAGAACTTATAATTGTGCTTATCGTTGTGGCAAAACAAAGCATGTGGAACTATAAGTAGTTAAATTATTAAAGTTTGTTCATTGATTTTTAAGCAAGCGAAAACTTTTGAATTGCATGTATGATAAGGATTTATTTGGTACGCTTATGAGGGGTCATTTAAGCCCTAAATGTAACACCCCCATTGTAACCTCCCGTAATTTTCCCTTACGATTAGTAAATCTTTACAAGGAATAAAAGAATATTACGGTAACTTAACACCACTTTTACGGGTAACAAAATTTTTTTTACTAATGACTTGATATTTGAATCACTACGATAACTTGTGATTGACCATTTACCTAGGAACGATGCTTACACACAACCTCGATAGTCTATAATTATTGCGAACATGAAATATAAAATGTTTATATTTATAATTATACGTTTCGTCTAACAACCGTATACAATTTATATATATCCCGAGCCTACGAAAATTCCCGAGATTTCTCACTAATATTTTTGAACCTCGACACGATACCCGAAACACGCTACGTGGGCCCACATCACCTTTTGGGCCATGTAAACCAAATACAAACCAAACGGACCTATTATTTCTTTCTTTTCTTTCTTTGGGCCGACACAACCACAAGCCCAAGATACCAAGCCCAAAACGCACCCTTTAGTTTTCTTTCTTTTGTTTTTCTGTCACGACACACGCCCAAAACCACCCTGTTTTCTTACATTTACTATACGTAACATATATATGTTTTTACTCGTCTTGCTTCGCCTAGTGACCAAGAATCATGAATGGTAAAAGTTACACCCGCACTCACTCGATTACTACCCTAGAAACAGCCTAAGCAACGAACCAAACTCACCATTTGAAAGATAAGTCTAAACGTCTCCCAACATTCCTTCCAGTCACCCCTGCTCCCCAATGGCAAGTAAATGATCACTATGCACAACATGATTGTCCGGAATGAATAGGAAGAGATCTTACAAAATCTAAGCCTTGTAAACCCTCGATTGGACAAGAAGTGTGGTGCCAATATTCGTTTATATCCTACACTCCAACTCTTGTGAACTTATCATGTCTCTACGCTCCATAAACTCACTATATAAGCCTTCACATGCAAGCTCAGTAGCTACATGCACATATACGTACCACATCACAACAATAATAACGAAAGGATGAGTTGTTGAAGGACACACGATTTGCCAAGAGTACCACGCCTCAAGGAAGCCTAGGACTCCAATTTTGACGCCTCTTGAACCTTTGGTGGAACGTGAAGCGAACCAGATAGCTCTCTTACTCTCACACGATCCCTACGTAACGTTTTACACCACCTTTGAAAGGTGAGATAAGACTTCGAACCCTATTTCTATTTTTAGATACGTATTTTTATGATTTTAGCACAAACACTTGCTATAAATAACTCGTAAACTATAAACACTACACATACTTATTTTACCTCGTATCACATGTTGGCTAGATCACTAACGAGGACCTATAAAGGTTTTGAACTCATATTAACGTATACACATAAAATATCACACGTTTCTAAAATGGTTTGGACCTATACGATTATACTAAAAAGACTTGACTTAGAATATTTTCAAGGTTATATAGTTTTTGCGTTATGATTTTGGCCGTATACTTTAGCCTCGCCATTTTTAATTTTGACACGTAACTACCCTATATTTAAGCACGAACTAATTGTATATCTTATAAGCTATCGAGACTAATAAATATCTTGACCTAACGACTTGGTTTTGTTACCTAAACGACCCTAAAGCAAAACGTGATTTCATAAGGATTTCAAGGAAATTAAATCACTTATGGGCCTGTTAAGCCCAATAAGCAGTTTTTAGCTTATTCTAATAAGCTGATCATAAAAGCTCTTTTGAAATATTGTTATAACTTAAAATGATGGACTAAGGTAAGTCTAGTGTTCCCCATACACTTTTGGATCGTTAAATGTTAATGGGCCAAGTTTCGTGGATCGTTAAGCCCATTTAAAAGGAAAAATTGGATTTTAAACTAATAAGTTGTTGAAATAAGCTATTCTGAATGTTTTGAGCTTATTGAAAAAGTGAAAATGTTAAGTTTTAAGTTTGGTAATTTATGGAGGACTTTTACAAAATTTCACTAACGAGGGACTAAAACTGTCAAAAATGTAAACTTTCGGTCAAAACTGTCAAAACTATTTTTTGAGGTTAAAAACTGTTAATATTGACACTTAGAGTTGAGAAATGTTAATATTGATACTTTTGGACCTAAAATGTAATAATATATAACTTTGGACTAACGATGTAAATTTATTCCGTTAGGGGTAAAAGTGTAACTTTAAGAAACTTAAAGGAATTTGTTTTAATATTAATTTTAAATAATGATTATATATATATATATATATATATATATGATGAGGCGAAAAATGATCCGTTTTTAGGGGGTCATTTAAGCCAGAAATTGAATTTATTTGATCAAATATTGCTCTAAATCGTTCCTTTTGTGATTTTAGGTACTTTTGGAGTGAATTCTGGAAAAGGAAGCATTTTGGACGTTTTTGGAGCATAAAAGTGAAGAAAACGGCAAAGTCTTAATTTTCCTTGCTGGGAACAGTACCTGACGGCGTCACAAGGTTCTACATGACGGCGTCAAGAGTAAAACAAGAGGTGAAGTAGATAAAGTCCGTGACGGTCCAGAGAGTTTTACACTAAGGGCATGACGGCGTCACCATAGGCCGTCATGGTCCCATTGCATGTGACGGCCCAGAGTAACTTTGCACTTGACGGCGTCAGATCTGGATCTAGGCAATCCGATGTTACTATGGGCGGCGAGTTGACGGCGTCAGACATTTCTTTTTGACGCCGTCAGGATGGAAAATCTATATATAGTTTTGCAATTTTCATTCATAAAAAGAGGACAATTAGAGGGATAACTTGGAGAAACCCTAGCACGATTTTTACTGTTCTTTCAAGGGTTTTTACCCTTTGAAACCTTTCATGTTACATTAAGATAAGTATCCTTTCAATTCATTCAATATGTCTATGTGTTGTTTGAATATATCTTACGCTTGTCTTGATTTTAACATGTTAGGCTAGATCTCTTGTGTGTGTTGCTTTGATGTAGTGAAACCTAGATGTTGATTATGGGTTGATTGCTTGTTTATAGTTGTTACGGATGAATGATTTTGATGTTAGGCTTAAGAAAACTGGCAGACTTCCATAGGGTAACATGCTTGAACGTCTTAAGAAACATGAACCAATGCATACTAGGTTTTTATTGTTGTATTTAATGCATGAGCGAATTCTAATGATCCAATGTTAGGAGCTTCTTGCAGGCTCGACATAGGAGTGAAGTAGGAGCTTATAGAGTTGGGGAAGTACGTACGCCACCCCACGAATGGTATTAAGGAATATAACCCGTCATCCACGCAATTGTAACAAACTATCAACCTGTAAAAGATATCTAGGGAGTAATGAAATCTAAGTAAACAAAATTTTCCCATTATTGTTCACACCACTAGTTTAATTAGATTTATTTACATTTTTGTTATTTTATTTTAATTGCATCTTTAGTTAATGGGTTAGTTGATTAGCAACTAATTCCGCCCACTCTTCCAAAAACCCGAGATTTTAATTGCTTTTATAAAAATACAAAAATACAAAAAGAATCATCCCTCACCTTTAGACATAGTTTTTAGGCTTTCTAATCCTAGCGACACTATTCCTGAGTTGAACGATCAATCCCCCGGTACTTGTCACTATACTATACTACAACGATCAGGTACACTGTCTGGTGGGGGTTGTAAGCTTCTCGAGATCTCTCGAGAGGTAAAGCCTGGTGCAATTCCCACGCATCAAGTTTTTGGCGCCGCAGCCCGGGGAATAGTTATTGTCTAGGTTAGGATTTCTTTTTATTAGGTCTACTTGCTAGATTCCTTTCTAGTAAGATTTTATTTTATTTTTAGGTTTTCTTTAGTCTATCTAATTCTTCGTGTCTTTGTTCGTAATCTTTACCATCCGACATCATGGAAGGTGGTAACATCTTTGAACCCATCAACCCACCACAACAAAACCACCAACAAAACCCACCACTAGCAAACCAACCTCTTAGGCCCCGAACCCTTGGAGAGTATTCCCGTCCTAGCCGCCAAGGCTATCGAAACACTATTGAGCTCACCCAAGGAGCCAATGTGTCTCCCTTGCGATCCGACACCATCCGGTTGGTGCAAAGCGGATGTGCATTGCATGGACTTCGTTCCGAAGATCCTAACCAACATCTCAAGGATTTCCTTAAAATCGTAGATTCTATAGACCTTGATGTTACAACTAGAGAGTCGACCTGATTACACCTATTCCAATTCTCTCTACGTGATCAAACTAGTCAATGGCTTGAACGTTTACCCGCGAGATCCATCACCTCATGGGATGATCTCACCACTCGTTTCCTTTCTCAATTTTTCCCACCGGGGAGAACTACCAAGCTTAGAAATGATATCTTGATGTTCCAACAACGTCAAGGTGAAAATCTATATGAAGCATGGACTCGTTTCAAGGACTTACTCCAAAAAGTCCCTCATCATGGCATAGATCTTTGGCTCCAAGTCCAAATCTTCTATGACCATATCGATCTCTCCACAAGGCGAACCATTGACCAATCGGCCGGTGGTAAGCTACGTGATCTAAGTGCGGAAGAATCATGGGAACTCATAGAAGATCTTGCTCTCTATGACAACAAAAGTTGGAATGATCCCCGTGATTTGAACAAAACGGTCAAGGCAATATCTTTTCCTTCGAACAATTCTAGCACTCCCGACCGTAGGATCATGGAACTTGAGGACCAAGTCAAGTTTCTCATGAAATCTTACGAAGCTCCTAAGCCTTCAAGCCAAGTGAACAAAATCACTTCTTCATGCGAATTATGTAGTGGTCCCCATGACACTCGTGATTGCGTAGAACTCCCCGGAACAGCTTTTGCGGACTACGCATCCTCGTGTACCGACGAAGCGGGAGATAAGTGGTACACTTTCAAACCCGAGCCAAACCCTTATGGTGATTCCTACAATCCTTCTTGGAAAAATCACCCGAACCTTAGGTGGAAACAAAACCAAAACAATTCTTCCAATCCGCCTAGTCGTTACCAACCAAACGGTCCACCCTCCAACCGCACTTTCAACAACAATCCTTCTAATAACTATGGTAGTACCAACAATCTTGAAGGATTGATGTCCAAGTTTATGGCATCTCAAGAAGCTCGCATGTCTAAGTTTGAAGCCGATTTCAAGCAAAAGCAAAGCGAGATGACCACCAAAATTGATACATTGTTGAAAATTCTCAATGACCGAGAAATGAGAGCACTCCCAAGCGACACGGTCAAGAACCCGAAACTAAATGTTAATTCCATATCATCGGTTTCGTCACCCACTTCTTGTCCGCAATACTACTCGGTTAAATCAATGAGCACGTGTTTCAAGAAAAACCAAATCCTTCAAAAGGACCAATCGAATGAAACACCCAATATCAAACCGGTCAAAAGCATAGTTGAAACACCTCCTACACAAGACCTTGACGATGAATTCAAGGAGCTCCACCTTGAACGCCCCGTCATTGATGTCTTAGCCCGTGCTCCCTACTATAGTGCCCTCCTAGAAAAATATGAGAAGTTTAAATTGGGTTAAAATGGGACCGCCTTCGTTCAAAACAAGTTGCCTAAGAAGCTTGATGATCCGGGTATATTTGTTTTGCCTTGTAAGATAGGAAAATCCGAAGCTTTCGACACACTAGCCGATTTAGGATCAAGCCTCAACTTGATTCCCTTATCCCTTTTCACCACTCTTAAGCTAGGAAAGTTAGAAGAGACGGAGGTACTAATTGGTCTAGCGGATGGGAGTATTGCCTACACGGTTGGGATGATCAAGGATGTAGTTGTTCACGTCGGGAAGTTAACTATTTTAGCGGATTTTCACGTCCTAGATATGGTTAGTGATACTACATGCCCATTGTTAGTAGGAAGAGGATTTTTAGCAACCGCTAGCGCCATGATAGATTGTAAGGAGTCTAAGATAGCGGTAGGTGAGGGCGATACTTGGTCGGTATATGATGTTAAGAAACATAGCTACGATTGTGAGGACGAACCGACACCACATTGGGTAGAGATGAATAGGAGACCATCTAGATATAGACCTTGGATAGAAAGAAACTTTATAGGACCTCAACGCCCATTCTATCTAGAAAAAGTTTTCATCGATAAAACACATTCGGTGGAACAACTCATAGCTAGAGATGAGGAGCTAGACCCTTTTGAGGACCCCCTAGTCTTTAAGAAAATGATTGAGTTCTTATGCGTAATGCCTATTAACATAGAGATGAACAAGTGGAAAAGAGAGGGGGATAAGTGTAAATGGAGGTGGGACAAGCCACCTAAGGAAGGTGACGGATCATGGCATATGAAGATGATTTTGTATGATCCGGATGGAGAAAAGTTTGAAAGGTCATACCGTACTAAGAAAACCGATAGGAAGTTGAAACCCATGTTTGATCCCAAAGATGTCCTCAATGAGGAACTCACCCATATAATGTGATAGCCCATGACCTTGAGTCTAGCTACAAGACTCGTAAATAAAGAAAAGCGCTTCTTGGGAGGCAACCCATGCTTTGTGTGATTTTTAATTGTTTGAGTGTTTTTTTTGTTTCCGTATGCATGCTTTATTTTTATTGTTGGTAGATCATGTTTCAAAAATAAAATGGTGAAAATACTTTATTTTGTTGTTTAACTTCGTCTTAACTTCATACAAAGGTATTTCGCAAAAGATAAGTGTAAGGGGAAACCCTAAATATGTTTTTAAGAAACAAAATTGATCATGATTTTCCACAATATTAAATGGACATGTATATTCATATTTTTTTTTGGGTAAAAGGGTTAATTCACCCCGACAAAATTCATTACACCAAAAAACATTGAAGTACAAAGGATGAGGGTGTATCCCTCATCTCAGTCCCATAGGACACTTACATGCCAAGCAACTAACAAAAGAACAAAAAACCAACTATATAAGAATGACATGCCATTCTTATAACTTACAAGATGAACCTAACTATAATGACAAATTAAATAAAAATTACAATACTACTCAAGGACGTACTTGAGCCTTCTAATCACTATAGCAGTCCATCTACTTCCATGGAGAATTCTCCAACTTGCCAAAACAAAATCATTTGCTACTTCAATTAGTATTAAACATGAACAAGCCCTTAAAACCATGCAGCAAATCTACAAAAAATATGTCATGATCACCTCCTTCATAACAGCCAAGTGAAACAAATAACTCCATGAGTGAGGTCACCATACAACTAATCTAGGGTGACGAACCCTAACTTCCATGTGCCACCAGCACAGCAAATACTATGGCATGGATTAGAGTACCAATAAGCTGCCAAATGAAACCAAAATCAGAATGCAAACCAATAGTAATCTAATCTACCAATATACTTCAACCTTGACATATATCAATCCAAACCATAATCCAAATAGCAGCATCAACGCATCATACCAGTTTGGGATTGAAATACGAACAGAGAACATCTATTAAGGTGTAACGTATAAATAAATTTGTAGATAACCCTAACAATCATGCAGCGAACCTGCAACGTCCAAGCCATGATCACCCATTCAATACAGCCACGTAATCAATACCAATCATGGAATAGGCAACATGCAACGAACCTAGGGTGATTAAACCCTAACCAGCATATCGAATGTGCAAGCCACAAAAACTGATCCAAATAATATGAAAACAGGAACGCGTATAGAATCAAAGCACATCCAATCGATCAATAGAGTTTTTGAATAAGAACCCTACATAACTTAACTTCCAAACATGATCAGCAGCCAACCAACACAAGCAGATCACATAACTCAGCGAATAGAATCACCTTCCCTCTCCCAACCCACTTCCAATAATAAACGTCACAAACCATACGATAACCACGATCAACGGATCGACTTACATGTCATGAATGGACAAAAATCCAACTATCAACCCAAGATGTAAACGTTAAAGCGCAGCAGCATCAACCACCAAGCAGATCAAAACCTTTTAAAAAAAATGAAACCCTGAATTAGGGTTTACGTTCATGCATGCTCCCTAATAAACCAATCGAAGAAGGCTGATATAGGAAGGTTGTGATTACACAAAACACCCAAAGCAAGATCGTATAATAATAATCATGAGCAGTAGACGATCTGCCAAACAAAGCAAACCCTAAAACCGATTTAATAAATAACTAATCGTTAGGGATAATCCCTAAACGATCAACCAGATATGAGTAGGAATCGTATAGGGATAAGAACGAATCAATAAAACTAAACCCTAGATAATAAATCGATTATACAACCGACTAACAAAAAAGCGATTAGGGTTTAGAGTAAAAAAGCAGCGATCTCAGAAGATTTGGATAATAAACAAGACACAACCCCTCCCCTATAATCACACCCATCAAACCGATTGCATATTATAAAAAATAATAGAGAGGCGATTTGAATGGAATGTTTAAATCTGATCGGAAAAGAGGGGGAGAGGTTGGCCGGAAATCGCCCTTTAGGGGAGAGAATTTTAGGGTACGGTCGATTGGTTGTTTTGTTAGAGTCAAATGCTTGTATCGAGTCATAATGATGTTTTGCAGGATTTTCCAGGAAGTAGGACATAAGTTTTTCCAGAAAATTTCCGGAAACTTAACGTAAAGATTTCTGCAGGTCACTTCTGACGGCGTTATGAGTTTACTCTTGACGGTGTCATGTGTAAAATTCTAGAAATTTTGCTAGTTTTGTTTTTCTAACAGAGTCTTAAAGTTTTTGTTAATTCTTTAGTTTTATAAACTCCAGGAAATCTGCAAACATTCATTCCACAAGCATTATATCTTACATTGTTTTCTAGGATTTATTAGTATATATAGATTGCCGCCGATTTTACGCGAGGTTGCCTTGTTTGTTTTCTCAGGTTTAACCGGTTATGTATGACAAGAAGATGATTTATATTCTGGAAGGGAAGCTTTGATTGTTCATTTTCTTGGAGAAAGATCTAACCTTGTTACCACACTATCCACACCGAACGAATCAGGGGAGTATTTGCTTTCATTCTTTTACATGTTTTACTTTTACATTCTTTAATTGAACATTGGGGACAATGTTCATCCTAAGTGTAAGGGGAGGGTAAATGATGATACCTTATAGGATACACTTTCACTTGAGTTTGTTTGTTTGATGGTAGGTGTGTAATAAAATTATGAGAAATACTTGTTAGTGTAATTTTAGCGCCAAATTTAAATTTTTTTACAACATTTAGGAGTGAAACTTTAGCCTTAGCAAGCGTCTCATGGATAGGAGATTGTATGACTAGCACAAAACCGTACTATTCAGAAAAATTTTTCACCCAAATATGTGAGGTTCGCCTTTAGATTTGATAGGAAAAGCATTTACTATTAGTGCTTATGAGTGTACCGGTAGCATTTAGATTCTAGAACTTGCGTTAGTGATGCATCCCGAGACCGCTAGTGAGACTACATTCGTGTGGTAGGATTTACTACATGATAAGAGGCATTAGGTTCACCCTTGTGTTAAACCCGTATCATAATTACTTGACCATTTAAGTCATATTACTTGGCTAGTAAAGTCAACTAATTTTTCTCACACCATTAGCGTTGTACTCATTTTTAGTACACGAAACCCCTAGTACACCCCTCCGAGCCTATCTTTTCGTTTCTAACTTTAAGCATCTTACTTAAAGGAAGAATTTGTTACAACCCACTTAAATGTACACCCAAATCGCCTTAGCCTTCCGTGTATGCACTCATCTTTAGTGCATTATTGTTTTGTGTTTAAACCCTTAGTTAATTATCTAATTGATTACATTGTTGCTAAGTCGAGTCATATCCTTGTACATATTGTTTTGGGACGATTGGGACTCATGGGTAAAGTACTTATGTTATGGAGTAATGGGGAAGAACATCATATATTACCCCCATATGTGCGTTAATCTTAAAAGTACTCCAAGTGTTTTGATTATCTTGATTCGAGTCATTAGATTAGTTTATTGTAAAGTATGTAAAAATTCAAGTGTAAGGGGAATGTTCATTCCCTATGATGTATTATTTTGGATGGTAGGGTAAGAGTGAATGCAAAAAAAAAAAAAAAAAAAAAAAAAAAAAAAAAAAAAAAGAGATCGAAAAATCAAGAAAAAGAAAAAAAAAATAGAAAAAGAAAAGAGAAAAAACATACGGACTACCATCCCGTTTCATTCTATGTTTATTTTATGTTTTCGTTATTTTTGATTTATTAGCTTAAGTCGAGTCGAGTCTTGGCTTAGCAACGCCATATTGTACGTGTAATTAACCAAGATTATTAACTCGCCAACAGTAAAGATTGCCTTTATCCAACAAAACCGTGTTTTCCATATCCCTACACCTAACATTATAACCCTTTGAAAGACCTCTTTGATAGTTTATCCTAGGTGCTTACGCCATGTGGTGGAGGTTTGATCATTTCCCAAGCCTATGGTAATCTATTTTGTTATGGCAGGTAGTGAGAAATGTTTTCCATTTCCTTATTGTGATATATACTTTATTACACCCGAGAGATGTGAGTATCTAAACACTATTTGTGAGGTGCTAGTGTATGACCTCCGTGCTTGTCTTTGGTCTTTAGTGGAATGATTATTTGTTGTAATTACTTTTATATTAGTGTTAAATGACCCATAACTTGTATTTTGATTAGAATAAAAGCGCATTTGCTTGAGGACAAGCAAATCTCAAGTGTAAGGGTATATGATGAGGCAAAAAATGATCCATTTTAGGGGGTCATTTAAGCCCGGAATTGAATTTATTTGATCAAATATTGCCCTAAATCATTCCTTTTGTGATTTTAGGTACTTTTGGAGTGAATTCTGGAAAAGGAAGCATTTTGGACGTTTTTGGAGCATAAAAGTGAAGAAAATGGCAAAGTCTTAATTTTCCTTGCTGGGAACAGTACCTGACGGCGTCACAAGGTTCTACATGACGGCGTCAAGAGTAAAACAAGAGTTGAAGTGGATAAAGTCCATGACGGTCCAGAGAGTTTTACACTAAGGGCATGACGGCGTCACCATAGGCCGTCAGGGTCTCATTGCATGTGACGGCCCAGAGTAACTTTGCACTTGACGGCGTCAGATCTGGATCTAGGCAATCCGATATTGCTATGGGCGGTGAGTTGACGGCGTCAGACATTTCTTCTTGACGCCGTCACGATGGAAAATCTATATATAGTTTTGCAATTTTCATTCATAAAAAGAGGACAATTAGAGGGATAACTTGGAGAAACCCTAGCACGATTTTTACTGTTCTTTCAAGGGTTTTTACCCTTTGAAACCTTTCATGTTCAATTAAGATAAGTATCTGTTGGGAATTACAAGATTTGAAGATTACAAAACCACGAGCAAGAATGAAGAAAGAAGAAACAAGAGGGACCTAATTATAAAATAGTTAGCTAGCTTGATTAGTAAGCTAGGTTTTTATGTAAACCCTAGCCTTTCTATTATATAAAGAGGGGTAGGGCGTTGGTTTTAGTATCCAAGTCATAGAAAACTCTTTCAATGAGAGTCTAGACACATGATTATAGCGTGTGTATATTAGTAGTGTAGTAGTTTATTTTTATTAAAACCTTGAAGTAATATTGATTGTGTTCTTGTTTTTATTCCGCTGTGATTATCAATATTGCTATATCCTAGATGGGCTTAAACGATTCTTAACAATTGGCATCAGAGCACAGGGGGCTCGATATCTAGGGTTTATACAAGGCGTATTGTTGTCGTTGGAAGCAGTTTGTAGAAAGGTACGATCATTAATAAAAGTTTTATTGGTTTCTATTGTAAGCGCATATTGATTTCAATTATTGATAAACTGATTCATACAAAGGATACATCGTACTAATTAATAAGGAGCAGTACATGTCGGTTGTAGGGTTAACATTCGTGCATTAAATTGGTCGATCTCATATTATTTAATCATCATTATTATAATGAGTTAGTGGATATCGGTGCTATCATTCAAAATCTCGTACAATCAGTAGCTGAATATTTTAAATCTCGTACAATCAGTATTTTATGTGGATTTGTCATGTACTGATTTGGATATAAAGTGTTTGTTGATTTATGCTATCTGATGGGTGAATTAATAAAGGTCGGTTATTGATGATTATGGAGTTAAAATAACATGGGTCGGTGGTGTAATATGTTTATCAAAGAAACAAAGTGGAGAATGTAAATTATTTATTCACCTCGAACTAGTAAATTGATATATGAGTGAAGGTTAGTCGGTTGTGGGGTATTAATGGTCAGGTTATACATTATCAAGTTGATGTTCAAATCATGGGTATATTGACTCAATACCTTTTGTCACATATTAATTAATGAATCATAGATAGGTGATCATTGTTTCATTATTATGATTTCATTAAGGTTACTTTATGAAGATTATTGATTTGGGATTTAGTGATATGTACGAATTGGATTGTCGTTTTCTTGTACTGATTGACAAAGGGATGTTTGGTTTGTCGTATGTTGTTAGTTGTTAGCAATTGGTGGAGTATATTTGATTATTATATATGGAACATGGGTTAGCAGTTGTGTAAGGACAAGGTTTATTAAATGGGGATACGCAAGATTTCATTATGATCGATGTGCTGCTGTTGTCATTTACTATTCTACTCATTGGATGGTGATTACTAGGCAACAAAGGATAATAGGGACTGATTGGTCAAAGTTGCTGTTACTGATTGCTTTGGACGAGGAGCAGGTTTATTTATTTACTCATAATTTTATGCTGCTGCTTTACAAGTTTATTCCTGCTGTCGTCATAAGTTACTGCTGATTGTTTCTATCTGACGTCTTGCTCACATGGGGAGTTAAATTATTTAATTGGTCAAAGTGGTCACAAGAATTGTAGTGAGATTGCTTTCATAAATTGGTTGATTGGTGCAAGTCTTAATTATCATGGGACGGTGGAGTTTGATTGGTGGATTGTGTGTTATTGGCTGAAGGATCACACAACGATTGTTAGCAGATCATGAGATGGTGCAACATATTATTGAATTACTTATTCTTAACGTGTTTCTATTGCTGCACTTTTTGAATAATGCTGCTGATGGTACTTTTAATTCTGGTCACATGATACTGCTGATGCTCTTGGTTAGTACTGGTACACTTTGTTACTGCTGCTTTCACTCATTGCTGCTGCTACGTGTACTTTGTTTCAACTGCTGATGATATTTCGTTGCTACTGGTCATATATGTTCATGCGGGTTGTGTTTCTCAGTTCCTCCTGGTTGCTTTTGGTTTCTGCTGATACATACGATTCTTGCTGACTTCTATATGGTTCCTGCTGGCTTGTTGTATATTTTGTTTCTTTTGGTCGGTTTTGGTTCCTACTAGTCATGTGAGATTACTAATGGTTAGGGAGGACGGAGTTATCAACCATCATCATTTCGTTGAGAAGATTACTTGTTGAAGACATTTGATTATTGTTTGTTTGATGTTGTAGTTGATTTTCACAGGTTTTGTATTCTTATCATATCTTAAAGGGAGCATGACCTTTTTAAGATAACTTGCTTGGTGTGTATGGTGACGAAGACTTGACGAATCTAGTGAAGGGGTACGATCCATCTTATTGTTCTTAATGCGTACATTTGCTATCACTTTAAGGAGTTACGTTATTGTGCTCAGTGTCTCATTTAGTTGAGGATTTGTCAAGAGGTCGCGGTCTACTTATACTTTTTATGGGAGTATGAGTTTGGAGTCACGTGGATAGTGCAAGACATAAGATGCGAGTTTGGGATATTTAACTTCTTCATCAAATCAGTTATAGTTGATTTTCTTCATCAGTGATCACTCCATGGAACCTACTGGATTCAAGAGATGGCAAGTATACTTTTAAGCGAAAGCTTATTGTTAATATACTTGGCCATCCTCTTACACTTTGTGCTGGTGTGCTTACTTGTTTCTGCTGTTCGATACTGCTGCTCGTTCCTGCTGCTCGTTACTGCTGCTCGTTAGTAGTTAAAAAAAATAACAATAAATAAAAAACAAAATACTTATCCATCTACATGCATCACTTGAGGGGAAGCGTCTACGAGTTGCACAAGACCCCTATTAGATGATTACAAAAAGGGGAAGAATAGTTATGATGTGCAGCTTAGCTTATTATTTGTGATGACATTGTTTCTTCATGCAGTTTGTTTTGTAATATAAAATAGGGGAAGATTGTTGGGAATTACAAGATTTGAAGATTACAAAACCACGAGCAAGAATGAAGAAATAAGAAACAAGAGGGACCTAATTATAAAATAGTTAGCTAGCTTGATTAGTAAGCTAGGTTTTTATGTAAACCCTAGCCTCTCTATTATATAAAGAGGGGTAGGGCGTTGGTTTTAGTATCCAAGTCATAGAAAACTCTTTCAATGAGAGTCTAGACACACGATTATAGCGTGTAAGTGTAGTAGTTTATTTTTATTTCAATAAAGAAAACCTTGAAGTAATATTGATTGTGTTCTTGTTTTTATTCCGATGTGATTATCAATATTGCTATATCCTAGATGGGCTTAAACGATTCTTAACACTTCTCTTTGATATGTTGTGAAAATTTTACCACTGCTAGTTCATTAGTTACCACTGCAAGAGTAAATTTTCCACTGATGAACTAGCCGTTACAACTGTTGTGTCAGTAATCTATTTTTTACTAGCCGTTGTAAATATAACCGTCTTTCCTTATTAATAGGGTAAATATTTTGTGAATTATCTTCTTACCTATTATAATTTATTCTTTTCCAAAGATAATTCTTTCTAAAGATAATTCACATTGCGCAACCTCCTCAAACCCTATTAGTATAAATTGATCATCATACGGCTTGATTTTTATCTTGATTACTAACACTTTTATTCTCTTTTCACAAATATCATGGCGATTCTAAAATTTGTCGAGGAGCACAACCAAGTGGCCTACTTACAAAAGTCAAACGAGAAGAGTGTCCCTGTTTTTCATCAGATTGTGGATTTTCTAAACACAACTCATATAAGGTATGCCTTAACTATTAATCCCACAATCTATGTCTCTCATATCAAACAGTTCTGGAACACTGTGGAGTCCATAACTCTTGAACAGGGAGACACACATGAATCTGTGGAAGCTCTAAGAGCCACAGTGGATGGGGTAACTATTGGTGTTACTGAGTCATCCTTGAGGAGAATTCTCCAATTGGATGATCTCAATGGTATCATCACATTACCTAATTCAGAAATTTTCACTAACATTGCTTTAATGGGGGTATGATACATCTGAACAAAAAGTAACTTTCAGAAAATGATGTTTTTGTCCCCATTGGAGATTTTTAATTCACACTCTTTTACATTGCCTAAGTCCTAAGAAAACATCTTATGAACAATTTGCATCAACCATGGCTTATCCTTTGGTTTGTTTGGCAACTGATAGGACTTTCAATTTTTCAAAGTTTATTTTCAATAATATGAAAGGCAATGTAAAGAGTCAATATAAATTTTTGATGTATCCAAGGTTTGTGCAAGCAGTGTTAAATGAGTTTTAACTGCAACCTCACAATAGAATTTATGAAACCTCCTGTCTTAAGCCAAATGTTTTTCAAAACATGAGTAAGGCTTCAGATCTTTGGAATGGGGAGGTTCATCCACTTCTTCCTCAAATGCTTGCTAAAATTTCACAAGTACAGGGTGAAGATGCAACCATCCCAGTTGTATCCCAAAACACACCCAATATTGTTGTTCCACCAATTCACCATACCCCTGCTGTAACTCACACTTATGAGAGAAGGCATAAACAGCCAACTTCTCTCATCTCAACATTGCATGTTGCTGAACCTTTTGGTTTAGGGACAAGCAGTGGTGGTTCAAGGCTTAATCCTAGTCCAACTAGGGAAGAGCCTGAATCAATGCCCTATGATTCACCTCTCCCAACAGGTAACACAGTTGGAAGTGTTGAGGGCAGTGTGCAACTACCTGAATTGATCGACATTTGTACAAAGTTAGTCAAGCAGGTTCAAGCTCTGGAGAAAGATCTGGCACAGACCAAAGTACAACATGCCACAGAGCTGAATCAACTGAAGGTTGAGATTCAAAGGTTACAGAATGAAGTTGAGAGTCTCAAGAAGAAAAGACCTGCTACAGTTGTGTTCTCCTCTTTATCTTCACCTCAAGATGAATTTTCTGCAAGTTCTAGTAAAGATTTGGGAGATTCTTCCAAACAGGGGAGGAAATCAGATGCAGAGTTTAAGGGGAGGAGAATTAATTTTGATAAGGAATTTGCTGAGTTAACTGATTATGACAATGCTCAAGCAAAGGATGATGCAGCTAAGACTAAGGGGAGGATGTTAGATTTTGAAGATATGGATGCTGATGCTGATTTTCACTTTGATGATACAGTTGGAATTGCTTAACAAATTTCCACTGATGCAGAAAATGTTCCCACTACAAGTGAAAATATTTCAACTGCAAGTGAAAATGTTCCCACTGATAGTCAAAGGGTTACCACTGCAGAGGAAGAAGCTTCCAGAATAAGATCAGTCAAAGGTAAAGCAATTGTGACTGGTTCAGAACAAGAGCAAACAAGAAAGATTTCTAAGAAAGATCAAGCTCAGATTGATTTTGATGCAAGATTGGCTGAGCAAGAGCAAGCAGCAGAGAATGAAAAGAAGAGAAAGCTAGAGGAAGATGAAGTTGCTAGTTTTATGGAAGCAAAGAGGTTGGATAAACTTGAAGCAGTAATGGCAGAACCACTTTCAGTTGTTCCACCAACTGTCATACATGAGAAACCTCCTATGTTCACTTATGTGCCTACAGAAGAAGAGATTGAATACATGATTAATAATGATAAAATAATTAGAAAGAAGGCTATTGAACTTATTGCAAATACAACCTTGAATGAAGAACAAAGGTCTGCTGAACTAAAAGATTTCATTCAAATAAAGAATCAGCAGGCTCTTGATGAAATCATTGGGGATGTAAGAAAAGGTCAAAAGAAGCCAAGAAAACTTACAAAGGCACAGATCATTGCTGAGATGAAGACTTTTTGCTGTCATGTTGGCAATATGAAGATGGCTCAGTTCAAAGGAATGTCACATGATCAGATTGAAGGTATTTACTACAAGATTAAAAGACAGGATAGTAAGTTCATTCCAATGGATCAAGAACCTGTAGTAATGAAGATAAAAAGGTCTGGAGTGAGTCTTGAATCAAAAGATGCAAAGAAATTGAAGACTCAGGAGTCATCTCAAGCAGAAGAGGGTCCTAGCAAGTTGACAGAAGAACAAGTTACAAATATGATGTTCATAGAGACTGATGTACTTAACATTGAACCTCTACAAACAAAATATCCAGTTGTTGGCTGGGAAATTTATTCTGATGATTTTGGAGTTGCTTGGAAGATCATTAGAACTGGAAGTGTCACAAGTATTTGCAGAGATTTTGAAGACATTGTTAGATCTTGTGATAGAGAAGACTTGGATACTTTGTGGAGGATTGTTCAAGATCAGTTCAAGAAGGATAAAATTGTTGATGTCAAGGCTAAGAAGTTATGGGTTCACTTCAGAAGATTATATGAACCTGATCCAAGTGACAGACACTGGAGATTTGAAGCTCACAACATGAATACCTTGTGGAAATTTTATGACTCAAGTGCTGTACATCATCTTTCTACTCAAGATGGAGTTGATGTGTTTATTCTTGTAGAGAAAGAATATCCATTGAGAGCTGGAGTATTGACTGTGATGATGTCTGTGAGGCTTAGATGTTGGGAAAGAAGTGAAGTCATAGAAGATTTGCTGCAAAGGATTTATGATCAAAGTGTGAGAGCTGATAAAGAGTTAAGAAGAAGAAGATAAGTGTTTGGAAGAATATTACCACTGCTGTTTAGATAACTGTTAGGAAACGTGTTTAGATAAATATAGAATAGATCTTGTGTATATCTTATTCTATTAGCATTATACTTATCTTGTAGAAGAGGACTCCTTGTGCTATAAAAGGAGATCCTAGGTTAAAGGTTAGATATACGTTTTCTAGAGCTTCAAGGTGTAACCCTAGTGATATCAAGATCACTCGTATTATTATCATTAATAATATTGGAGCTAACCGTTTGTTACATACATTGTTCTTATTCATAAACAACTGTTTCACTCACAATCAAACTTCTAAGTGTTACTAAGTAAATTCCGCATACTTAGTGATATAACTCAAAGTATCAATCTAACACAGTTCAAGGTGTATAGATCTATCAGTATCCTTTCAATTCATTCAATATGTCTATGTGTTGTTTGAATATATCTTACGCTTGTCTTGATTTTAACATGCTAGGCTAGATCTCTTGTGTGTTTTCTTAGATGTAGTGAAACCTAGATGTTGATTATGGGTTGATTGCTTGTTTATAGTTGTCACGGATGAATGATTTCGATGTTAGGCTTAAGAAAACTGGTAGACTTCCATAGGGTAACATGCTTGAACGTCATAAGAAACATGAACCAATGCGTACTAGGTTTTTATGGTTGTATTTAATGCATGAGCGAATTCTAATGATCCCATGTTAGGAGCTTCTTGCAGGCTCGACATAGGAGTGAAGTAGGAGCTTATAGAGTTGGGGAAGTACGTACGCCACCCTACGAATGGTATTAAGGAATATAACCCGTCATCCACGCAATTGTAACAAACTATCAACCTGTAAAAGATATCTAGGGAGTAATGAAATCTAAGTAAACACAATTTTCCATTATTGTTCACACCACTAGTTTAATTAGTTTTATTTACATTTTTGTTATTTTATTTTAATTGCATCTTTAGTTATTGGGTTAGTTGATTAGCAACTAATTCCGCCCACTCTTCCAAAAACCCGAGATTTTAATTGCTTTTATAAAAATACAAAAATACAAAAAGAATCATCCCTCACCTTTAGACCTAGTTTTATGCTTTCTAATCCTAGCGACACTATTCCTGAGTTGAACGACCAATCCCCCGGTACTTGTCACTATACTATACTACAACGATCAGGTACACTACCTGGTGGGGGTGGTAAGCTTCTCGAGATCCCTCGAGAGGTAAAGCCTGGTGCAATTCCCACGCATCAATATATATATATATATATATATATATATATATATATATATATATATATATATATATATATATATATATATATATATATATATATATATATATATATATATATATATATATATATATTTTGGAGGTAATAATTTTATAAACTTAACTTATATATACGTATAAAATTCGTATAACTATAATTAAAATTTGACAATAAAACAATACGTAATTATTTTCTTTTATACGTACGTCGCTACACATCACCAATATACATTTCGATTTATTCTTGACTAATAACTAATGTTCGCAATAAAACGAGACTTAAAAACTAAAACTTGCCATATCTTTTAGGTCGTGTGTGAAGCCGTTGCCTTGCATCATTGAGATTACGATTATTCTACTGTACTACTAAGGTGAGTTCATAGCCCACATTTAACTTGTTTTGTGGGGGGGGGGGGGGGGGATACATGCTTAAAAACCAAACACAAGTCTTTTCTTGATATTATTATTGCTTAAGTAGCTATTGCCAAAAGTCCCTCGAACATGAACCTTAATCACTTGTAGGGTGAACGTAAATAATTGTGAATAGATCTATTAGGGATTGACAATCCTCATTTGGTTGCTAGAGGAAAGTCACCAAATGCACTTTATTTGATATCATAGGATACTGGCAAATACCTATCTTGGGGGCACCTTATTTCACATCATTATTATGGTTATTTTGATGTCTGTTAAATCGTTGCGTGTCATGAGCTTAAGGCAATAATGGATGTGATTTTCAACTTGTTTATTTGTATCGATATTACAATAAACATCTATTTCTTGTGTTCAAACTATTAATTATAAACCTATGAATTTCATTCAACTTTTGTTGACTTTTAGCATGTTTATCTCAGGTAACTAAATGGAATGGATGGCAAAGGCACGGAGTGGGCAATAAAGAAATGTTTATTTTCTCTTTATATAAAAACTTGTTGTTGAATAATGAAACATCTTGGAAACATGGATATTTGGTATTTTATATAAAAACTTAAAACGTCTCATTAGAGTCGTTTTCTATTATTGTGACAAAGATCCTCGATATAATACTCCAAAAGTCTTCCGCTGTCAATATTAAGTCTTTCGCTGTATTGTTCATTTTTGGGGGTGTTATAGTGAACCAAGTGTTTTTGGAACATTGGACTATCACTACGCTTTCTAACGGGACAAAATTTTTATAAAATACCACCTTACGCCCTCCGTGCCTGAGCATTCCAATAGCTGGTAAAAAGTATTATTTACTTTATGACATTTTATTAATTGGTTATGATTATGCATATATTTACTAATAAGGAATTATTACAGTGACCATGTCTTCGAACACCCATCCTATCAGCTTGTCATCAAATTCAAGAACTGAAGATGTTACTTCAGCCTATGCTACATCAGCTATGCCTATGTCTCCTGTAACAGACAGTTACATGCAAAGTCAGCAGTTTCTGCCTGCATCTGACATAGAGGCTTCTCCTCTGGCATTTTCTGGTCCGATTCGTCGAACTAGGCAAATTCGACAACTTCAGCCGTATGAAGCAAGTACTGCTGTATCACTACCAGCTCTTGTCATACCACCTGAATCAGTTATGCCACCATCACCTGCACCACCTGTGATACCATCACCACCACCTACTATCTTCTACAGCTAGACCACTACTGTGCCACTAACATCTTCTCCACTAGCATCACCACCTACAACTAACCGCAGTGTTCCTGTGTCACCTCACCAAAGAACCTACCCAATACACCCAACATCCTCGGATTCCTATGTCCACCGCAGGCACCGAAGGACCCATAAACGAGTGGATGCTCGCAAATGGTCATTCTTGTTACCAATCATGCATTACTGGCAATCTCAAGAAGGTACACCAACTGCTAGGGAACTTGGGAAAAGTTCTTACTCCACTTCACGAGTTCTCCCAGTCACCGGGGAACCTATTCATCACACCATACCTTTGTTAGCAGCAAGAATGGTTCGTCATGAGGATAGACTCGATCCCATTGCTAGCATAATTAACAAAATCCCTCATGAGCATCTCGAAACCTTTGCAGATGATATGGATAGCCTTATAATTGGTCATTTAGCTATGGAAGATAAGGTTGAGAAATTGGATACTCAGTTTTGGGAATCAATGGAGTTTATAGCAGCACTAGGTGGGGCCAACACTTCAATGGAGATAATGGTAGGAACCTTGGATCGTGAACTTGAAAAGATTAGCACTGATAACATGCATCTTAGACAAGCATTGCAGGAATCCCGAGCTAGGGAAAGGGCGAGAGATCAAACTATGGAAGCCATGTCCGCTGCAATCCAAGAACTTCAAAACCGCATGGACAAAGACCTAGGAAAACCATAAATCGCAGACTTGTCAGTTTAATCAATGTCCTATTAATAAGAGAATCTTGTCATGTTTTGTAAACACTAGAACAAGTATTAATAAGTGTTGTAACACATTGACATTGATCTATGAAATTTATCTTATCTTTATATGCGTTGTGATATTATACATTATATCGTAATATATTGGTTTATGCAGGTCAAAATCATTCATAATTCCTATGTATGTCATTCCGACATACGATAACATATTGCGACTTAGACCTTATCAATGATCAAATCATTGTAACTATGACCTATATTTACTATTTATTACTCGATGTATTTCAACGTAACAGGATCATGATGAATTTTCTAATGATATACTTTCTTTCATAATAGCAACATGGCTAGAAATAGAAGAACAACCACAACCACTACACCAACAAACCCCGAAGTCATGACCCCAGAAGCGATACAACAAGCAATTGCTGATGGTGTCAATGCCGTTCTAGCTAGGCAAACCCGCAATAGAGATGCCGGTGTGCAAATGGCAGGAAATGCACCTACACCCCGTTACTGCACTTATAAGGACTTTATAGCATGCCAACCAACATACTTCAAAGGTACCGAAGGAGTATCTGAATTAGCTCAGTGGTTTGAATGATGTGAAACAGTTTTCCAAAGAAGTGGATGCTCAGAAAACAACAAAGTTAGCTTCGCAATGGGAACCTTAATGCAAGATGCTCTATCCTTGTGGAACTCTAGTGTTCAAACACTAGGAACAGCAGCGGCGCACCAACTTACATGGACTGAATTCAAAGCTAAAATACTAAAGAAGTATTATCCCCGTTCCGAACTACAAAAGCTCGAGGATGAGTTCCATGTTTTAATAGTGAAAGGTGTTGATTTGAAGAGTTACAATAGGAGATTTCAAGAACTCAAAGTATTATGCCCTTCCATGGTACCTGACCATGAGAAAACCTTGGAGAAATATGTCGAAGGACTCCCTCGGAGTATTGAAGGGAATGTCACCTCAGCAAACCCATCAACCTTAGAAGCCGCCATGGAACTGGCCCAGAAACTTCTGGATCGAGAGGTTAAATACAATGAGCTCAAAAGGAAGTTGGACGACAAGAGAACCACCCACCATCACAACAACAACCATCAAGGTAACACCAGCCATTACCGCCACAACAACTACCGCAACAATAATCGGAACCACCAAAAATACCACAATGACCGGAATACTCACCATCAACAACAAAATCGAAGACAAGAGAACACCAGAGTCTACGCCGCCACAGAAGGTGTAGGATACAACGGCCATGAACCCCAATGTCAACGATGCAAACTTCATCACGACGGTCGTTGTACCATCCGGTGTGACAAATGTCAAAAGATTGGTCATTAAACCAGACATTGTAGAAGTCCTGCTATGGGAAGCAACACGCAGACTGTAACACCCACTTGTTACGGATGTGGAGAAGTAGGACACATCCAGAGAAACTGCCCAAAAGGAAATGGACAAACCAACGCTCAAGATAGGGTATACCTCCTCGGAGATGGAAATGGACCTGATGTAGTCACCGGTACGTTTCTATTAAATCATCATAATGCTAGAGTATTATTTGATTTGGGGGCAGATAAGATTTTTGTATCAGATACGTTTGCTCCTTTACTTAATATTATCCCCTCTAAGTTGAACTCCACCTACAAAATTGAGATGGCTAACGGAAATTTAATAGATACAAATACCGTCATGAAAGATTGTACCCTAACCCTATCAGAGAAACCTTTTGCCATTGATCTTATGCTTGTTCAACTTGGTAGTTTTGATGCTATCATCGACATGGATTGGCTATCCCACCATCATGATAGGATTCACTTTGACGATGATACGTGGGAATCGCACCAGGCTTTACCTCTCAAGGGATCTTGAGAAGCTTACAACCCCCACCAGGCAGTGTACCTGATCGTTGTAGTATAGTATAGTGACAAGTACCGGGGGATTGATCGTTCAGCTAGGAATAGTGTCGCTAGGATTAGAAAACCTAAATACTAGTTCTAAAGGTGAGGGATGATTATTTTTGTATTTTTATATTTTTTAGAAAGCAAGTAAAAATCTCGGGTTTTAAGGATTTGGGCGGAATTAGTTGCTAGTCAACTAACCCAATACTAAAGATGCAATCAAAATAAAATACTAGAAATGAAAATAAACTAAATTAACTAAGGTTGTGAGCAATAAGTGGAGAAATTGTGTTTACTTAGATTTCACTACTCCCTAGATATCTTTTACACGTTAATTACTTGTTATAGTTGCGTGGATGACGGATTGTATTCCTTAATACCATTCATGGGGTGGCGCACTTAATTCCCCAATCCTATGAGTGCCTACTTCACTCCTATGTCAAGCCGGCTAAGAAGCTCCTAACATGGGATCATTAGAATTTACTCATGCATTAAATACAACCAATAAAACCTAGTGCACGTCAGTTCATGTTTCCTAAGACGTTCAAGCATGTTACCGATTGGAGATCTGCCAGTTTTCTTAAGCCTAACATCGAAATCATTCATCCAATACAACCATAAACAAGTAATCAACACATAATTAACATCTAGGTTTCATTAGATCTAAGCAAACACAAGATAGATCTAGCCTAACATGATGAAATTAAGACAAGAACAAGATATAGACAACCAACACATAGACATATTGATTGAATTAAAAGAATACTTATCTCAATTACACATGAAAGGGTTCAAGGGCTGAGAACCCGTGAAAAACCTGTAAAATTCGTACTAAGTTCGGCCTTAGGGTTTCTCCAAAACTTCTCCTTTTTTTTGAATGAAAATTAGAAAACTATATATAGGAAATTGAGGCTGACGGCGTCAAGACCAAATTGGTGACGCCGTCATCTCGCCGCCAAAAGAATTCTCGGACTGCCTTGATCTACTTCTGACGCCGTCGCGTTATAACATTTTCCAGGCCGTCACATATTTTACTCTTGACGCTCTTCCTTGTGACGCCGTCATTTCTGTACTGGGTCGTCATGAAAATTACTCTTGACGCCGTCAGGATTTTCTTCTTGACGCCGTCACCTACTGTTCCCAGCAAGGAAAATTAAGACTTTGGCGTTTTCTTCACTTTTATGCTCCAAAAACGTCCGAATTGCTTCCTTTTCCAGATTTCTCTCCCAAAGTACCTAAAATCACAAAAGGAACGATTTAGGGTAATATTTGATCAAATAAATTCAATTCCGGGATTAAATGACCCCCTAAAAGTGGTTCATTTTTCGCCTCATCAGACGAAAAGGCCGTTCCTATACCACTCAAGGATGAAACACTCATTGTCCAAGGGGACAAAAGTAAACCTCGATATGGGATTATCTCATGCATGCGAGTGATAAAGTACATGAATGAAGGATGTCAGGTATTCATGTCTCGTGTTACGGAGAATAAGTCATCAGAAAAGCAACTTGATGACATTCCTGTCGTTAGGAATTTTCTGGAAGTATTCCCTGAAGAATTACCTGGTATACCACCCGCACGTAAAGTAGAATTTCAGATTGAACTAGTGCCTGGAGCGGCACCAGTGGCCAAAGCACCTTATAGGCTAGCGCCATCTGAAATGGAGGAACTGTCAGAACAATTAAAGGAATTATCCGAAAAAGGGTTTATTCGACCAAGCTCATCACCCTAGGGAGCTCAAGTACTATTCGTTAAGAAGAAGGATGGATCATTTCGAATGTGCATCGATTACCGGGAGTTGAATAAACTTACGGTAAAGAATCGATACCCATTACCTCGAATTGACGACCTGTTTGATCAATTGCAAGGATCGAGTGTGTACTCAAAAATTGATCTGAGGTTAGGATATCATCTGTAACACCCCGAAATTTTGATAAGCAGCGAAAGTCTAATCGGGGTCATTACAGTTTAGTACACAGTCATACTCATAGAAAACAATTCAAAAGATAGTCAATATCATTCCATGAAAACTCAAATTAGTCAGAGTTACAAACATTTTCCAAAATGTTAATTGTTTCACAAAAGAAGTGATGAGTTTGAAAAGAATGATATAATTATTGAAATAAAAGGGAGGTCCTGTGTGCCCTTTTTGCCAGCTCCGTGTCACCATGCCTGCTAATTTCCTGAGATAAACATGCTTAAAAAGTCAACACAACGGTTGAGTGAATCCATAGTAGTTTAAATTGTAATAGTGTGAACACAAGTCAAGCATTTGAAATAAACAAGCCAAGATAGACAGGTCTTGACTAAACTAGTGAATTATTGCTCCTAAGCCTCACGAAACGCAAGCCTTAACATCGATTCGACATATCATAAAGATAATAACAATCACCTATACCACAGAGGATGTAAATGACAAGGGGCCCTTGGTGACTGGAAATGTGCCAAATTTCCATGGTACCTCGAATATAGCACACCTCCTGCCAAATGATCATTTTGACAGAGGTAGGCTGCCGTTCCGATAGATCTACCAACTATATTCGCGCTCACTCGCAAGTGATTAAGGTTCGTGATATGAGAGACTTGTAGCACGGGTGTCAACTTAGGCTATATCAGATAGTAACAACATACAAAAAATACTTGTGTTCGGTTTATAGCATGTATCTCCCCACGGGGTTTAAAACAATTAAAAATGTGGGACCATGAACTCACCTGACAGGTGTGTAAATCACAAAGGTGCTCAAAAGTGACGGTGTACTGCTACGACTAGCAATGAAATTCCTCCGACTTGCGACCTATAAATATATTATCATTGGTGTCTTAGATTCGATTTGTAAATGACATGTGATAAGTCTCGAGTATGGTGATCTCCATTCGGGTGTCTTAAAAATATTCCAAAATAACTTTACGTTGTTATTTGTAACGTTGATTCGAAACGGTGTCCAATAAATGTTAATTTATTTGTGAAAATAATAATGTTAATAAAAATATTTATAGTTAAATATTTTTAGTAAAAATACACATTTATTTCAAAACTACAAAGCATATATCTATATATACATTTATATATGAAAAATTCAATTTATAGAAAATATTTAATTAATAAAGTAGCTTTGTCGGAATTTACCCTTGACTTTAAGAAAAGTTACACTTTTTACCTCTTGGTCAAAATAATTACTTTTTAGTCCTTTTTAGCACTTTTTACACTTTATACCTCAAGCTTTTGAATTTACAGTTTCTACCCTCAATTTCTATTAGAAATCGATAGTGTCATATTTAGTCCAAAAGTTTTGTGGTTTTGTCACTTTTAGTCCCTTATTGTGAGACTTTGCAAAAATAGTCCAAAAATCTAGTTTTTGAAAAGTTAACTTTTATTTTAAAAAAAATTAACATTTTTATCTTCTAACATTTATAAAAATCAGTTTTTATAAATTAAAAATGATTTCGAAAATATTAAATTTTCAAACCGAAAATCCTTAAGGAAAATCTGTTGGGCTTGTTAGCCCGGTTAAGGCCCAAAGTGGGTTTTACTTGTTTAAAAATAGTGCTCAACACAGATATGGTTTTGGTCTAGTTTTCATAGTATACGATCGTGTACGGCTTGCATGTTACGTCGATTTGGTTAAGCGTGAGTCGAGGATTTAGGGTGTCGAAGAAAATATATATGTTGTACGTGTAAAAACGAAGAGATAAGCCCATTCCTAGGGGTGTCGAGGCATGTACAAAATATTGTAAGTGTACGAAAATATATACTTTTAGAAATTAAAGTGTGTCGTGTGAAAACTAAACGTGATATGCATGAAAATAATGGAGTAGGAAATGAAATAGGGAAACAACGACTTACAACACCAAAAGGTGGTGGAGAGTCCAAGGAATACGCAACAATAAGAACAAATCGAACGCTATACCCTCTTCTTCGTGACCCTCGTTCCAATATATATCCTACCCAAGTAGTTCTTAACCCAAAATCTTCTTGTGTGGCTTCCTTTGTTTCGACAGCAAGTAGAGAGAAGGAAAGAAGTGTTTTGTGATATGAGAGCTCGTGGAACTTGTAAGTGTGAGATAAAATGCATTAAATGTGACTATATATAGAAGGAATGAGGTAGTTAGCAAAGCATAGCATGTGATTTGGTCCTTGTAATGTCATTCGAAACAAGACAAATTTGTCTCTAGTTTAGTGATAGGTCAAGTCGAGTTTTGTAGTTCCTTGTGGCTATGATGACTTTGTGGATTTGTTTAGTACTAGGTTAGGGTGGCTTAGAGAAACATGTGATGGTACTTGAGGATTTGTTTAATTAGCAATGTGTTTTTGTGTTATTGGGTAAAGAAGCACAATATCTTTTGGTTAATAGAACTTAGGAGGTAATGGTTTGAACCAAAAGACTAACTAATTCAATAGGTTACATGTAGGGTGGCTTGGTGTTGTGTTTTGGTTTGATCTCACACGCAAAAGACATAGGATGGCTTGGTGTCGAGTGTGTAGGGAACCAAAGAAAAGAAAGGAGATTACAAAAGGTTTGGTTGTGGCTCGTTGGTGTCGAGTGTGTAGGGAACCAAAGAAAAATGAGTGTGGTTTGTATGAGTAGCACACGAGCTGAGCTCGTTTGGTGCCAAGAAATACAAGAGGAAGAAAGAAAACATATATTTAGCCACTGGGCTTGTGAAATTCTCGGCCCAAAAAGAAAAAAAAAATAGATTTAGGCTTGTGGTTGTGCTCGGCCCAGCAGCAAGGCAAAAAGAAAGAAAAGTAACTTTTGGCTTAGGGTGGTTCACGGCCCAATACAAAAAGAAATGGGGTGTCGGTGTTGATTCGTGTAGTCCACATAAACATAAACGGTGTCGTTACTGGGTATATATACTTATATATACATAGTGATAATAGTTTGTAATAATTAATATATATACATAGTTATATATATATATATATATATATATATATATATATATATATATATATATATATAATAATAATAATAATAATAATAATAATAATAATAATAATAATAATAATAATAATGATAATAATATATCGGTGACTTAACAAAGTATCGGGTCGCAAGTGGGAGTTACCAGTGTTAACCTCATTGGGTGACATCCAAGAGTGATAATCAAGTGATACCAGGTGACAAAATAATCAGGTGACAAACAAACGGTGACTAAAATAATCGGGTGACAAACAAACGGTGTCTCATATAAAAATTGCAAATTAGCCCGCAAAAATGGCTTAGATTAGAATAGTATCGAAAATTAGCATTAATAAATGACCTAGGATTTTACGGAGTATTACAGTATCCACCCGTTAGATTGGATTCGTCCTGAAATCCAAAGTTGAATTGGTGCTCGAGGTTGTCTTATCGAATAGTTGTGGGTATTTAGCACGAATTTGATCCTCGCGCTCCCAAGTGAACTCGGGTCCTCTCTTAGAGTTCCATCTGACATTAACAATGGGAATGCGACTATGCTTAAATCGTTTGACCTCCCTATCCATAATTGTAACACCCCCAATTCATGGTTGCAGCGGAATTCAAACTGGGTGTTACTCGACGGCACAATAGTCACAATAATAGAAAATGAACTCCAATTGAGTCATTTTAAAAGATTTATCATTCAAATTGTATAAATATCAGAGATTACAAAATGAGGTCCCAATTGGTTCCATGTTTACAAATCACATTAAGTGAGTTTTTGAATGATAATAAAATTTATAGCCCTCTTGAGTATCCGTGTCCTTCCGTGCCATCCTTGATCGTCATGAACCTGAAATACATGCTTGAGAGGTCAACACAAAGGTTGAGTGATATTCATAGAGTTTGTTTAATGTTTGAACACAATGTGTTGGTAGTTAAATCGTTGAACACAATAATCATAGTGTTTGTAGTTAAATCGTTTGAACACAATAATCGTAGTGTTTGTAGTTAAATCGTTGAACACAATAATCGTAGTGTGAGCTATAGACTCACACTCATAGTTAGAAAACAAAGATGGGCTACGTTGTTATATGCCCGGAAAGGTTATTAATTCACTAAGCTTATGACACCAAAACGTTAACGTGTACCAATATCGATCGACAGATTTATCCCGGTAGATACTTTGCCGTCATACCTAATGTCTCAAATATTAATGCATTTGTTTGAACTTAGTCAAAACAAATGGGATTCGTCAATCCCAATAGGCCTATTCATAATATTCGCGCTCACTTGCAAGTAACCCTCGCAAGTGATTAAATGGTTCATAATAAGGGATCTTGGTTTGGCAAAGATGTTACTTAGTGATAATAAAACATAGTCGAATAGCATACAGTAGAAAGCATTGTGTTCGAGTAGAAAAATAATAGCATGTATTTCCCCCAAGGGTTTGTAAAACAGTTAAACAATAGAAAGTGGGGCTATGAACTCACCTTAAGTTATGTAGTGAGTAGTAAATGTGATGGTCGAATCACGAAGGTTTCTACGAGCAACCTATAATCGAATGTTGCGACTTAGGATCGGAGTAAAGAATATGAATAAGTGCCTATATATATATCTTGCATCTAGTCCATGATGTGGTATGATGTATATTGTAAGTCTTTGAAAGAAAATATTCATGAACATGTATGTTTTGTATATCGTTTACTACCGTTCGGGCCGACATAATTCAGAAGTCATGTTAGTAAGCGTTCGAGGAGCCAGGACACTTTAATTCGTAAATCCACAACTCAACTTGATGGCTTACATAATGAACTCCTCACATGAGGCTCCCTACTATTGTAGTAGTTGATAAAGTATATATTTATATATAAGTTATGATCCGAAAAGTTACATATCCAATATTTGAATAAACTTAGGAAAGTTTATTAGTACATGAAGATTGTTATTAGGGGTAGCTTCATAAGTTTTGTATGACCATTTTCTCTTTGTAATATCTCATGGTTCCTTTTTAAGTAAAGTAGATCCAAATTGCTTGTTCAAGTTCTCGCTAATTCCTTGTTTCATGTTTATGCCTAAGTAAACTTACATGGTCATCTCGTCATGGCCTAGCCATGACCTTTGGTCCTTGTTCCAAGATCATGAGACACAACCTTGGCTCTAGCCATGGTGGTGGTCTTGATTATAGGTCATAAGACCTCTTGTTCCTTTTAAAGTATAACCATAATATAGTGACTTTGGCCTAAAAATGGGCTGTTTAGAATTTGAAGAATTTTATCACTCGAAAAGCGTTTTTAGGGCTCGAGCTTCTTTGTTCCTGAACGAAAACATCGTTCCGGACAACTTTCGTGTTTTAACTTTTTCATGAGTCGGAGCAGAAGTGGGACTTTCAAAATTAAAATTTGATTAGAATGCTATTTAGGCAGTTTTGCCGGAAATCTTTGGTAACTTTAAATGGGCGTAACTTTTGACTCGTATACTCGTTTTGGGTGGTTCAAATTGCTATGGTTTCCTTGTTAAGTCCTCTACTGTAATAGATAATGATCCAATATCATAGTTTTACTATTTTGGTCGTGGTTCTCCATAAAAGTCACTAGTTTACTTGTTTAAAGATCATAAGTTAACATATGTATATCATAACTTGTTTTACTCATTTTTATACATCATGGACATGATCACAAGACAATATATAGCATGAATGATATGTAAATAGCATGAATATGATTATTTAACAAGAATCATGTTAAGGTTTGGCTTACAACTTTTGGCTTACAAAGATGAAAGGAAGTTAACATGTAAGGATAGGACTTTGATAGACTTGCTTCAACCCACTTCACTTCATGCAATCTTTCTACTCTTGTAATCTTGAAAGATGGATGATGAAAGTTGAGGTGACTTGAGTGGATTCAAACTCAAGAGAAATCACCAAGTATATGAAGTTATGGAAGTGTTTTGATAACCTAAGATCAAACTAGGTTTTAGGTATTGATATGGTACTTGAATCTTGCATGAAACTTGGAAGAGAATGAGCTAAGGATGAGAGAATGGTGTGTGTGAGTGTGGCGTTAAAATGAAGGGGGGGGGGGGAGGGATTATATATGACTTTGAGGAGGTTAGGAAGCTTACTAGGAAAGTGCTTAAACTTGGTGACAAAGTTGTAATTAAGTGATGATCTATGGGTAAATTCATGAGATGAAGCCACATGGGTGGTGAATCCCCCCTCCTAGGGCGGTTCACAAAGCTTGGGGAGGAAGGGTTAGCCTTTTGTTGATATTATCCAAGATACTTGGTTAGTTTTGACTCCGGGAAATGCCAATCGTAAATGATTAAGCCTCAAAACGTAAAACCGGGTATCGTAAAAATAAGAAACTTGGAAGAATGATTAAACTTGTCCAAATACTCCATAATAAAATATAAAATGAGTGGTAGGTTCCATTTGGGTGCTAAAACCCTGCTCAAACTGGAAACATGGGTCTAAAACGCGTAATACGTAAAACGTATGAATATTGCGTAAAATTGAGAAAAGTAAAATGTTACTTTTCTAATAGAATAAAAATGATTTAAAATGACTTATAATGTCTAGACTGAGCTCAGTCTAGTGTCGGTTGGTATTAAATGTCTTTTAGACATCAAACCGTAAGCCTAAAAATCAAGGAATGACTTATAAAATCAAGGAATGATTTTTGGTCAAAGGAGGAGGGAAAAATATGTTGACTTTTTCTAATAAGTTGAAAACTCAAATCGTATTAGAAACGCGGTGCAGGTATAGGCTAAGGTTACGGCTGAGTAAAGACGCTTAAAAACTGAAAATTCCAGTTTTTCACGGCCGAGGCTTATTTTGGTCATGTTTTTCTCAGTCATGATTAATTCTCAAATAAATCATGAGTGTGTCAAACATTTTTCTGATGCGGGGTCACTTAACGCAGTCGAGTTTCGTTGTGCGTAGAATTTTTGAATGACGTTTTACCCTAAAACGTGTAATTCCTTATTAACTTTCACGAAAATGAGCTTATGAATGTCAAACTTTTAATTTGTCATGGAAATGATTTATCACTCGAGGCCAAGAGACAAAAATCAAATTTCAAGAAAATTTCGGGAAAAATGAATAGTAAAAGTGAATAGTGAAATTTCCTGGGAATAGTAATTAACCTGAAATTGTGAATTGTTACAATAATCTCAACTGGTTCCTCAATAAAGTTTAACTTATCGTCGATTCTGATCTCTTTCAACGGAATCACAAGGGTTTCATCCGATAAACACTTTTTCAAATTTGACACGTGGAAGGTGTTGTGTACTCTACTGAGCTCCTCAAGGAGTTCGAGTTTGTATGCCACGGGACCGATCCTTTCAATGATCTAGAAGGGTCCAGCGTATCTTGGGTTTAACTTTCCACGTTTTCCAAACTTAATCATCCCTTTCCAAGGTGATACTTTTACCATGACCCTGTCTCTAACTTGAAACTCCATTGGTTTCCTTCGCACATCGACATAGCTCTTTTGCCAATCCCTGGAGACTTGTAATCGTTGTCTAATCTTTACTATTTTCTAGGTGGTTTCAAGAATCAACTCGGGACCTGAGAGTTGTACATCTCCAATCTCAGCCCAACAAACGGGTGATCGACACTTTCTTCCATAAAGTGCTTCAAACGGTGCGGCCTTAATACTGGCGTGATAACTGTTGTTATATGAGAATTCTGCTAATGGTAGGTGCTTATCCCAGCCTTTTCCAAAATCGATCACACATGCCCGAAGCATGTCCTCTAGGGTCTGAATAGTCCTTTCACTTTGACCATCGGTCTGTAGATGGTAAGCGGTACTCATATCTAACTTAGTTCCCAAGGCTTTCTGTAAAGATCGCCAAAAGTTAGACATGAAACGGCTATCTTGGACGGAGATAATAGAAATCGGCACACCATGCCGGGAAACTATCTCCTTCAAGTATAATCGTGCAAGAATGTCCATATCATCAGTCTCTTTGATTGGCAAGAAGTGCGCTGACTTCGTGAGACGATCGACAATAACCCAAATAGTGTCAAATTCACTCGATGTCTTGGGTAATTTCGTAATGAAATCCATTGTAATCCTTTCCCATTTACACATTGGTAGCTCTTGTTGAATCAAAAGACCGGATGGTTTTTGATGTTCAGCCTTTACTCTTGAGCAGGTCAAACACTTACCGACATACTCTGCAATGTCAGCTTTCATGTTTGGCCACCAATACAACTTCTTAAGATCATAATACATCTTATCCGAGCCAGGATGAATGGAATATTTAGACTTATGAGACTCATGCATGATGAGGTCTCGTATTCCTCCATACAATGGAATCCAACTTCTGTCCTTGAAACACAGCCTTCCATCTGGTTTCTTAACAAATCCATTCGTGCTTTCTGGCATGCCGTAAATCTTCTCGTGCGGTCTATTCTCTTCCTTAAAGGCCTCAGCTTGAACTTCAAGAATTTGAGACGGAAGTGGTGATCTAATTGTCATTCCCAATGATCTAACTCTGAGGGGTCTAAGTCATTCCTTTCGACTCAAGGCATCAGCTACAACATTTGCCTTCCCCGGGTGATAACGAATCTCACAATCATAGTCACTTAGTAACTCTAGCCATCGACGTTGTCTCATGTTCAACTCCTTTTGATCTAAAATGTGCTGAAGACTCTTGCGGTGAAAACCGTACACTTGGTTCCATATAGGTAGTGTCTCCAGATTTTAAGAGCGAATACTACCGCTCCTAATTCTAGATCATGAGTAGTATAGTTTTCCTCGTGGGGTTTAAGTTGTCTAGAAGCGTAAGCGATTACTTTAAGTCTTTGCATCAATACGACACCCAAACCTTGGATTGATGCGTCACAGTATACCACGAAGTCCTCACTTCCTTCGGGTAATGCTAATATTGGTGCTTCACAAAGTTTTTGCTTCAAAAACTGAAATGCCGATTCTTGCTCTTCTCCCCAATCAAACTTCTTCTTCTTCTGTGTTAACTCAGTCAAAGGCTTAGCAATCCTTGAAAAACCTTCAATAAATCTCCGATAGTATCTGGCAAGACCTAAAAATTGGCGTATCTCGATAGGACTCGTAGGTGACGCCTAATTTTTAACAGCTAAGATCTTGGCGGTATAAACATGAATACCCTTACTGTCGATAACATGCCCAAGAAATTGTACCTTCTCAATCCAAAAATCACACTTGGAGAATTTGGCGTATAATTTCTGTTCTCTGAGCAGTGTTAGTATAGCCTTCAAGTGTTCTGCGTGCTCTTCCTTACTACGTGAATAGATAAGGATATCATCGATGAATACAATCACAAACTTATCCAAATAGGGTTTGTACACTCAGTTCATTAAGTCCATAAATACAGCGGGTGCATTTGTTAGACCGAATGGCATTACATGGAATTCGTAGTGACCGTATCTTGTCCTGAAAGCCGTCTTAGGGATGTGAACGACCTTCTCATCACAAATGATTTTAGCGCGGTTCTTGGATAGCCAATCCATTCCTATAACGACGTCGAAACTACCAAGTCTAATAGGCATAAGGTCAATGACGAACGGTGTCTCTAGTAGGCGTAGGGTGCAACCTCGGAGTATAGTGTTAGTGCTTACTAGCTTTCCATCGGCTAGTTCAATCTCATATGTGGTGTCTAGTTTGGTTGGTGTACTATTAAGTAGGGGCGATAGGTAAATAGATACGAAACTTTGATCGGCTCCGGAATCAAATAAAACTATAACGAGGCGGTTGTTTAGAAAGAACGTACCCGCGACTACGTTCGGATCCTGCTGGATATTTCCATCTCCTAGCACGTATGCTCTCCCACGTGCATTGTTGTCCTTATTTGGGCACTGACGCCTGTAGTGTCCTTTATATCCACAAGCATGGCATACTACAACTACGGGTTGCAAGTTAGCACCTGTAACCTTGCAATCTTGTGTCTTATGTATAGTCCTTGAACATTTCCCACACTTAGCATAGCAGGGTCCAGTGTGATGCATCTTACACTTGTCGCAAAATGGAAGAGGTCCAGCATACCTAACATCCTTAACTGGTGCGGCGGCATAAGCTCTGACAGCTTCCTGTCGTCGGTTCTGTTGATTGTGGTGAATGTTTCTGTCATGGTGGTAGTTACGGTTGGGGTTACGGTTGTTGTTGTTGTTGCTGTTGTTGTTTGTATTCCGATCATCAAACTTCCTTTTGTGATCGTTGTTTCCATGAGCAGAGTTACGCTTAATCTCCCGGTCTAACAGTCTTTGGGCAATAGTCATTGCTTCTTCCAAAGATTGAGGCTTTGACGAGGTGACGTTTCCCTCAATGCTCCTGGGTAGTCCCTCAATGTACTTTTCCAACAACTTTTCCAAATCAGGAACCTTTGAAGGGCAAAGTGTGGCAAGCTCCTGAAATCTCCTATCATAAGCCCTGAGATCATTTCCTTTCACAACCAATATGTGAAACTCATCTTCTAGCTTCTTGATCTCTCCTCTAGGGCAAAACTTCTTCAACATCTTTTCCTTAAACTCAGCCCAGGTGATCTGATAGGCTTCCTCCACACCTATCTTCTGAGCAGTTGCGTTTCACTAAGACAACGCATCTTCCAACAATGTTCCAGTAGCAAACGAGACTCTGCTTTCAGCGGCACAACCGCTCCTCACAAACACAGTCTCAGTTCGCTCAAACCATCGAGGAAGCTCTGTCACTCCATCAGTACCTTTGAAGTGGGATGGTTTACAAGCTATGAAGTCCTTATAGGTACACTTCCGAGTCGCAGAGGACTCGCTTTCTGCAATAGGTTGGTTGTTGCTACTTGATCGCGCCATTGCAGCAGCTTGCTCTTCCAAAGCTGCAGCAACGCTGTCGGCAACCAATTTCTTTATAGCAGCTTGAGTCATAGCAGGTGATGCAGTGGTAGTTGTGGTTTTCCTAGGGGCCATGGTTCTATAAAATCGCAAGTGTATAAGTAAGAATCCCAAACATCGATCAATAACAAGAGAAATAATGCAACCAAGCTCATAATAGTCGAGATCATCACAAAGTACATATCACAACCACACCATAAATACATACATCAATATAAACCATATCATTCATAAATAATCATCACGACATGTAACAACACACATGGAAATTATAATGAATCTCTGATGAGGCGAAAAATGATCCGTTTTTAGGGGGTCATTTAAGCCCGAATCCGAATTTATTTGATCAAATATTGCCCTAAATCGTTCATTTTGTGATTTTAGGTACTTTGGGAGAGAAATCTGTAAAAGGAAGCAATTCGGACGTTTTTGGAGCATAAAAGTGAAGAAAACGCCAAAGTCTTAATTTTCCATGCTGGTAACAGTAGGTGACGGCGTCAAGAGTAATTCTATGACGGCGTCAAGAGCAGAAGTCCATGACGACCCAATACAGATTTGACGGCGTCACGAAGGTAGGGCATCAAGAGTAAAAAGTCATGACGGCCTGGAAATGATTAAGTCTTGACGGCCTCAAAAGTAGATCAAGGCAGTCCGAGAATAGTTTTGGCGGCGAGGTGACGGCGTCACAAGGATGGTCTTGACGCCGTCAGACGTCTTTTCCTATATATAGTTTTCTAATTTTTCGCATTTAAAAAGAGAAGTTTTGGAGAAACCCTAAGTACGATTTTGGTGCAACTTTTACAGGTTTTTCAAGGGTTCCAAACCCTTGATACCTTTCATTGTAATTAAGATAAGTGTTCTTTCAATTCAATCAATATGTCTATGTGTTGGTTGTCTATATCCTGTTCTTATCTTAATTCCATCATGCTAGGCTAGATCTATCTTGTGTTTGCTTAGATCTAATGAAACATAGATGTTAATTATGTGTTGATTACTTGTTTATTCTTGTCTTGGAAGAATGATTTATATGTTAGGCTTAAGAAAACTGGAAGATCTCCAATTGGTAACATGCTTGAACGTCTTAGGAAACATGAACCGAGGCGCACTAGGTCTTTATTGGTTGTATTTAATGCATGAGCCACTGTTTACAATCCCTATAGTTGTGCTGGGCATGGTGTAGGAGGAGATAAGAGCTCATAGAATTGGGGAGTTATGTGTGCCACCCCATGAATGGTATTAAGGAATACGATCCGTCATCCATGCAATTATAACAAGTAATTAACGTGTAAAAGATGTCTAGGGAGTAGTGAAATCTAAGTAAACACATTTTCTCCATTTACTGCTCACAAATTTAGTATAATTTGGTTTATTTTTATTTCTAGTATTTTATTTTGATTGCATCTTAGTATTGGGTTAGTTGATTAGCAACTAATTCCGCCCAAATCCTTCAAACCCGAGATATTTACTTGCTTTCTAAAAAATACAAAAAATACAAAAATAATCTTCCATCATCTTTAGCACTAGTAATTAGGCGTTCTAATCCTAGCGACACTATTCCTAGCTGAACGATCAATCCCCCGGTACTTGTCACTATACTATACTACAACGATCAGGTACACTGCCTGGTGGGGGTTGTAAGCTTCTCGAGATCCCTCGAGAGGTAAAGCTTGGTGCGATTCCCACGCATCAAGTTTTTGGCGCCGCAGCCCGGGGAATAGTTATTGTCTATGTTAGAATTCCTTTTTGTTAGGTCTACTTGCTAGATTCCTTTCTAGTAAGATTTTATTTTTATTTTTAGGTTTTCTTTAGTCTATCTATTTCTTTGTGCCTTTGTTCGTAACTCTTCACCACCTGCCATCATGGCAAACAACGAATCCTTTAACCTTAGGATCACTAGGTGTCGTAGTTCCACTAGAAACTTGGTCTTGCCTTATGCGGAACCCGAAAGAGAAATGCATAGATTGAGACAATATCACTCAACTTCTGAACCATCTAGCGTTGCCATCGATTTTGATGCACCTCTTTCTGAAGAAAATTCAGAAAATCATGTCACAACCCCTAGCTCCCAACCCAACGACGAGATGAGTACTCCCGCAACCCCCATTCCTAAACGCCTCAAGGACTACTCCTCCCCAACCTCTCGTGGCTTCTCAAACGCCATTGTCTACCCAAACGAACACACCAATGAGGTCTTGCATGCGAACGATGTTTGGCTTGTCAAAAATGTGTGTAAGTTTCGCGGAATAGATGAGGAAGATCCAATCCAACACATCAAGGACTTCCTGAAAATAGTAGACACCCTCCATACGGATGGGGCTACTAGAGACACATCTCGATTGCGATTCTTTCCTTTCACCTTATATGAAAAAGCCCAAGAATGGTATGACAAACTCCCTTCTGAATCTATTTTCTCATGGGAGCAACTCATATCCAAGTTCTATGAGAAGTTCTTTCCACCTGGAAAAACCTCAGCGCTTAGAGATAGGATCCTCCGTTTCCGGAAGGGGAAGGATGAACCCTTCCATAAATCGTGGACTAGATTCAAAGACTTAATAAGACAAGTTCCCCATCATGGCATTGAGCTTTGGCTCTTGGTCCAAATCTTCTACGAGAATATCTCCTCTAACGACCGAAACGGAATTAACCAATCTAGAAAAGGAAGATTGGCCAATCTTAGTGCCGAGGAAGGATGGGATAGGATTGAAGAATATGCTCAAGACCAGGATGATACTTGGGATGAACCTGAGTCGACTGTTAGCATTTCTGAAATCGCCTCGGATCGGTTGAGAAAAATTCACAAAAGGGTGGAATACCTAGCTGGATCGCAATTACCTAAACAGCTGTCGAATCCTTACTTGATCTGCGATTACTGTGGGGGCCCGCATGAGGTAGAAGAATGCGGAGGAGCAGCCACAACTGAACATGCATGCTTGTCAGGAGGGGACATTTATGCTGATCCCTCCCTTTTGCCTTTTTACCAAAATGACGATTACACCCTTTGGGGAAATCTGGTAAAGAAAAGAGAAGGAGAGGAAGGCCCTGAATTCAAAATCAGGAGCACTTTTGAAGATGACCTTGGTCACTTCACTCAAGAAAAAGGCTTGCAAATGAAAGGTCTTAATGAGCTTTTCGACGAGCAGCATGAGGATATTGGAGAATTTTTCAACAAGCTTAACTCAGCCCTAGATAATCTTGAAACGCCATCAGTAAGCAAAAAAGACCCCATGCTCGCGATAACCACTCGAGCTGGAACAACAACCAAGGACCCTCCTTACCCAAACTCGTCCCCCATCACCCCCGATCCAAACAAACCTGGGGAGGAGGAGGATGTCGGCGGTAACACCCCCGACCAACCGCCCTTGACGACCCCTTCCCCATCAACCCTGCCTAACCAACCTGTGAGAATCCCATTTCCGTCCCGATTAAGGAACCAGAAAACTGAGAATGATAACAAGAGATTCCTGTCTTACCTAAAAGACTCGGTTGTCACCATACATCTCCTTGATGCTTGCTATCACATGCCAAAGTATAGCACATACTTTAAAAAGCTACTTGCTAATCGGAAGAAACTCGAGGGTCTTGTGACCCTGGGGGAGGAATGCTCAGTGGTGACCCACCGAGGGCTACCAAAAAAGGTAGACGATCCGGGAAGCTTCACCCTGCCTTGCTCCATAGGACCTCTATCAATCAAGAATGCTCTTGCCGATTTGGGAGCAAGTATCAATCTCATGCCTCACTCTATGTTCCGTAAACTGGGATACTCTGGATTGAAGTCTACCCATATGAACATCCAACTGGCCGATAGATCGGTCAAGTACCCCGTAGGGATATGCGAGAATGTGCTAGTCAAAGTTGGGAAATTCAAATTCCCGGTCGACTTCGTAATCCTGGATATGGAGGAGGACGACTTGGTACCCATCATCTTAGGTAGACCATTTCTTGCTACCGCTCGTGCAGTCATCGATGTCTACGATGGCAAATTAACCTTACGAGTGGGAGACGATAGCACAACCTTTGACATTAAGGATTCTATGGACCTCTCCCTCGAAGCAGCCAACTGGCTCTATTTTATCGGGGAAGTAGATGAATTCACAGATGTCATTGATAGTTGTGTCGATGAACAGATCGATGAAGGCTGGCTACGGGACAAGAGTTTTCTGCCTTTTCTAGAGGTAGAAAAGACGGAGGATGTTAGTGCAGTCTCCTTCTACCCTAGACAAGAGGCAACGGAACATCTCGAGCTCCGAAAGCCCGAAAACAAGCTCAAACCTTCTATTATCGAACCTCCTAACGTTTATCTTAAAGAGCTTCCTAACCATTTGGAGTATGCCTTCCTTCAAGGAGAGGACCAACTCCCGGTAATCATAAACTCTTCCTTGGAACATGAACAAAAAGGTAAACTCTTAGAGGTCCTAAAAAAATACAAGGGGGTACTCGTATGGAGTGTGGCCGACATTAAGGGGATTGACTCAACTTTTTTCACACATAAGATTCTCATGGAAGAAGATTATAAACCTACCGTGCAACCCTAGAGGCGCGTGAACCCTAACATTAAGGAGGTAGTAAAGAAAGAAGTTATCAAACTTTTGGATGCAGGACTGATTTACCTGATTTCGGATAGCCCATGGGTCAGTCCTGTGCAGGTTGTACCTAAGAAGGGTGGAATGACTGTAGTTAAGAATGACAAGGGTGAGATGGTGCCCCAGAGAACAGTCACTGGATGGCGGGTATGCATCGACTATCGAAAGCTCAATGATGCCACAAGGAAAGATCACTTTCCCTTACCATTCATTGATCAGATGTTAAAGAGATTATCTGGACACGAGTACTATTGCTTCTTGGATGGATTCTCTGGACATTTTCAGATTCCCATAGCACCTGAGGACCAAGAAAAGACCACGTTTACCTGCCCTTATGGAACATTTGCCTACAAAAGGATGCCTTTTGGGCTATGTAATGCCCCCGCCACTTTCCAGCGGTGCATGACTGCAATCTTTCACGAACTCATGGAAGACAGCATGGAAGTGTTCATGGATGACTTTTCGGTCTTCGGGAACTCCTTCGACCGCTGTCTTGCTAATCTAGAAAAGATGCTTAAATGGTGTGAGGAAACCAACTTGGTGCTAAACTGGGAAAAATGTCATTTTATGGTGATGGAAGGGATTGTGTTAGGACATAAGATCTCAGGGAACGGAATTGAGGTGGACCAAGCTAAAGTTGAGGCTATATCTAAGTTACCATACCCCACAACTGTTAAAGCAATACGCAGTTTCTTGGGGCATGCCGGGTTTTATCGAAGGTTCATCAAAGACTTCTCCAAAATCGCTCGGCCAATGACCCAACTACTTGTGAAGGATGCTCTGTTTGATTTTTCCCAAGAATGCAAGGATGCATTCGATCTTTTAAAAAAGGAACTCACACAAGCTCCAATCATGATCACACCCAACTGGGAGTTACCGTTTGAAATCATGTGTGACGCTAGCGACTTCGCTGTCGGGGATGTATTAGGCCAATGGCGTGATAAGCTTTTTCAACCCATCTACTATGCGAGCAAAACCATGAATCCCGCTCAAGAAAATTACTCCACCACTGAGAAAGAATTATTAGCCGTGGTGTTCGCGTTCGACAAATTCCGACAATATCTTGTCCTTTCAAAAACAGTCGTCTTCACTGACCACTCGGCTCTTCGATATCTTTTTGCGAAGCAGGATGCTAAGCCACGACTAATTCGGTGGATCCTGTTGCTATAGGAATTCGATGTTGAGATTCGTGATAAGAGAGGGGCAGAAAATTTGGCCGCAGATCATCTATCTCGTCTCGAAAACCCCTTGGATGAGCACGACAGAAGTGAGATTAGGGATTCATTTCCTGACGAACAACTCATGTTAATGAGTAACTCGGAGCCGTGGTACGCCGATTTTGCTAATTACCTCGCAAGCAGACTCGTTCCTGAACACCTGACTAAGTACGAAAGGAAGAGGTTCTTTTCTCAGCTAAAGTACTACTTTTGGGATGAACCCTTTTTATTCCGAAGGTGTCCTGACCAAATTATAAGGCGTTGTGTTTCGGAAAATGAGGCAGTAAAGATTATGAGGGAATGTCACTCTGGTCCCTCTGGCGGGCATCATGGGATAAACGTTACCGCCCGAAAGATTCTCGATGCGGGATTCTATTGGCCCACAATCTTCTGTGATGTAAAAGAAATGGTGCAGGCGTGCGATGCATGTCAACGAGCCGGAAATATACCACATAGGGATGAAGCATCTCAGAACTTTATACAAGTTTGTGAGGTCTTCGATGTTTGGGGGATTGACTTCATGGGACCATTTCCATCTTCAGGGGGGAACGAGTACATATTAGTCGCCATTGACTATGTTTCAAAATGGGTTGAGGCACAAGCCCTTAGGACCAATGACGCCAGAGTAGTTATTCATTTACTGAAAAAGCTTTTCGCAAGATTTGGGATTCCTAAAGCTCTCATCAGTGATAGAGGAACCCATTTTTGCAATGCACAAACGGAAAAGGTCATGAAGAGGTATGGAGTACCCCATCGGTTCTCCACCGCCTATCATCCACAAACCAATGGCCAAGTCAAAAACACCAATAGGGCTATTAAAAGAATACTTGAAAAAATGGTTAGTCAAAACAGAAAGGACTGGTCATTTAAACTCGACGAAGCCTTATGGGCATTCCGAACCGCCTACAAAACACCTATTGGAACGACCCCGTTCCGCATGGTGTATGGTAAGGCATGTCACTTACCAGTGGAATTAGAACACAAGGCTTATTGGGCGCTTAAGACATGCAACTTAGATTACACAATTGCTGGAAATAATAGGTTCTTGCAATTACACGAGCTTGATGAGCTTAGACTAGAAGCCTACGAATCATCCATCACATATAAAGAGAGAGCTAAAAGATGGCATGACCAGAGAATTAAGAAACCCAAAGAATTTTCAGAAGGAGACAAGGTCCTATTATACAATTCTCGGTTGAGATTATTTCCGGGAAAACTTAAGTCTAGATGGTATGGACCGTTCACGGTAAAGAATTCCTCTAAATTTGGAGCCGTGGTATTACTAGATGATGAAGGTAGGGAATTTACTGTTAACATACAACGTGTAAAACACTACCAAGAGAATAACAGTGAAATGATTAGTGAGGAGGATGTGACGTTTGATGATGAGGTCACGTAGTAACCCATGACCTTGAGTCTAGCTACAAGACTCGTAAATAAAGAAAAGCGCTTCTTGGGAGGCAACCCATGTTTTGTGTGATTTTGTTTGTTTGTTTGTTTGTTATTTGCTTCCGTATGCATGTTTAATTTTTATTGTTGGTAGATCATGTTTCTAAACTAAATAGTGGAAATACTTTACTTTGTTATTTTGGCCTAGTCTTAACTCCACCTAAAAGTATTTTTGCAAAAGATAAGTGTAAGGGGAAACCCCAAATATGTTTTTAAGAAACAAACCGATCATGATTCTCCACAATATTAAATGAACATGTGTATTCGTATTTGTTAGAGTCAAATGCTTGTATTGAGTCATAATGAAGTTTTGCAGGATTTTCCAGGAAGTAGGACCAAGTTTTTCCAGAAATTTTCTGGAAACTTAACATAAGAATTTCTGCAGGTCACTTCTGACGGCGTCATGAGTTTACTCTTGACGGCGTCAAGTGTAAAAATCTGGAAATTTTACCGGTTTTGTTTTTCTTACGGAGTCTTATGGTTTTTGTGAATTATTAAGTTTTATAATCTCCAGGAGATCTGCAAACTTCATTCCACAAGCATTATATCTTATCTTGTTTTCTAGGATTTAGAAACTTATACAGGATGCTGCCGATTTTACGCGAGGTTGTCTTGTCCATTTTATCAGGTTTTACAGGTTATGTACGACAAGAAGATGATTTATATTCTGGAAGGGAAGCTTTGATTGTTCATTTTCTTGGAGGAAGATTTAACCTGGCCACCCTATTATCCATACCGAGCGAATCAGGGGAGTATTTGATTTCATTCTCTTTACATTTTCACTTTTACATTCTTTACTTGAACATTGGGGACAATGTTCATCTTAAGTGTAAGGGGAGGGTAAAAAGATGATACCTTACATATGCACTTTCGCTTGAGTTTGTTTTGTTTAAAGGTAGATGTGTAATAAAACTATGAGAAATACTTGTTAGTGTAATTTTAGCACCAAATTTAAAATTTTTTACAACATTTAGGAGTGAAACTTTAGCCATAGCAAGCGTCTCATGGATAGGAGATTGTATGACTAGCACATAACCGTATATTCAGAAAAATTTTCCACCCAAATATGTGAGGTTCGCCTTTAGATTTGATAGGAAAAGCATTTACTATTAGTGCTTATGAGTGTACCGGTAGCATTTAGATTCTAGAACTTGCGTTAGTGATGCATCCCGAGACCGCTTGTGAGACTACATTCGTGTAGTAGGATTTACTACATGATAAGAGGCATTAGGATCACCCTTGTGTTAAACCCGTATCATAATTACTTGACCATTTATGTCATATTACTTGGCTAGTTAAGTCAACTAATTTTTCTCACACCCTTAGCGTTGTACTCATTTTTAGTACACGAAACCCCTAGTACATCCCTCCGAGCTTATCTTTTCGTTTCTAACTTTAAGCATCTTACTTAAAGGAAGAATTTGTTATACCCCACTTAAATGTACACCCAAATCGCCTTAGCCTTCCGTGTATGCGCTCATTTTTAGTGCATTATTGTTATTTGTTAAACCCTAAGTTAACTATCTAATTGATTACATGGTTGCTAAGTCGAGTCATATCCTTGTACATATTGTTTTAGGACGATTGGGACTCATGGGTAAGTACTTATTTTAGGGAGTAATGGGGAAGAACATCATTTATTACCCCCATATGTACGTTAATCTTAAAAGTGCTCCAAGTGTTTTGATTTTCTTAATTCGAGTCATTAGATTAGTTTAATGTAAAGTATGTAAAGATTCAAGTGTAAGGGAAATGTTCATTCCTATGATGTATTATTTTGGATGGTAGGGTAAGAGTGTATGCAAAAAAAAAAAAAAAAAAAAAAAAAATTGAAAAAAAAAATATAAAAATCAAAAAAAAAAAAAAAAAGAAAAAAAAATAGAAAAAGGAAAAAGAGAAAAAACATACGGACTACCATCCCTTTTTATTCTATGTTCATTTTATGATTTTGTTATTTTTCATTTAGTAGCTTAAGTCGAGTCTAGTCTTGGCTTAGCAACGCCATATTGTACATGTAATTAACCAAGATTGTTAAGTCGCCACCTGTAAAACTTCCTTTATCCAACAAAACCGTGTATTTCATATCCCTACACCTAACGTTACAACCCTTTAAAAGACCTCTTTGATAGTTTATCCTAGGTGCTTACGCCATGTGGTGGAGGTTTGATCCTTTCCCAAGCCTATGGTAATCTATTTTGCTATGACAGGTAGTGAGAGATATCTTCCGTTTCCATATTGTAATTTACACTTTATTACACCCGAGAGATGTGAGTATCTAAACACTATTTGTGAGGTGCTAGTATATGACCTCCGTGCTTGTCTATTGGTCTTTAGTGGAACGATTATTTGTTGTAATTACTTTTATATTAGTGTTTAATGACCCCTAACTTGTCTTTTGAGTAGAATAAAAGCGCATTTGCTTGAGGACAAGCAAATCTCAAGTGTAAGGGTATATGATGAGGCAAAAAATGATCCGTTTTTAGGGGGTCATTTAAGCCCGAATCCGAATTTATTTGATCAAATATTGCCCTAAATCGTTCCTTTTGTAATTTTAGGTACTTTGGGAGAGAAATCTGGAAAAGAAAGCAATTCGGACATTTTTGGAGCATAAAAGTGAAGAAAACGCCAAAGTCTTAGTTTTCCATGCTGGGAACAGTAGGTGACGGCGTAAAGAGTAATTCCCTGACGGCGTCAAGAGCAGAAGTCCATGACGACCCAGTACAGATTTGACGGCGTCATGAAGGTAGGGCGTCAAGAGTAAAAAGTCATGACGGCCTGGAAATGATTAAGTCTTGACGGCGTCAAAAGTAGATCAAGGCAGTCCGAGAATAGTTTTGGCGGCGAGGTGACGGCGTCTCAAATATGGTCTTGACGCCGTCAGACCTCTTTTCCTATATATAGTTTTCTAATTTTTCACATTTAAAAAGAGAAGTTTTGGAGAAACCCTAAGTACAATTTTGGTGCAACTTTTACAGGTTTTTCAAGGGTTCCAAACCCTTGATACCTTTCATTGTAATTAAGATAAGTGTTCTTTCAATTCAATCAATATGTCTATGTGTTGGTTGTCTATATCCTGTTCTTATCTTAATTCCATCATGCTAGGCTAGATCTATCTTATGTTTGCTTAGATCTAATGAAACCTAGATGTTAATTATGTGTTGATTACTTGTTTATTCTTGTCTTGGATGAATGATTTATATGTTAGGCTTAAGAAAACTGGCAGATCTCTAATTGGTAACATGCTTGAACGTCTTAAGATACATGAACCGAGGCGCACTAGGTGTTTATTGGTTGTATTTAATGCATGAGCCACTGTTTACAATCCCTATAGTTGTGTTGGGCATGGTGTAGGAGGAGATAAGAGCTCATAGAATTGGGGAGTTATGTGTGCCACCCCATGAATGGTATTAAGGAATACGATCCGTCATCCATGCAATTATAACAAGTAATTAACGTGTAAAAGATGTCTAGGGAGTAGTGAAATCTAAGTAAATACATTTTCTCCATTTACTGCTCACAACTTTAGTATAATTTGGTTTATTTTTATTTCTAGTATTTTATTTCGATTGCATCTTAGTATTGGGTTAGTTGATTAGCAACTAATTCCGCCCAAATCCTTCAAACCCGAGATATTTACTTGCTTTCTAAAAAATACAAAAAATACAAAAATAATCTTCCATCATCTTTAGCACTAGTAATTAGGCTTTCTAATCCTAGCGACACTATTCCTAGCTGAACGATCAATCCCCCGGTACTTGTCACTATACTATACTACAACGATCAGGTACACTGCCTAGTGGGGGTTTTAAGCTTCTCGAGATCCCTCGAGTGGTAAAGCCTGGTGCGATTCCCACGCATCAATCTCAATATGGGAGCATAATAAAAGATCAGACAACTAGAACATCATAAATCAATATCAATACAGTACAATCATAACCAACATAAAGTTTTAATAATTTGAATTCATTGTTACAAAACAATAAGATACAACATTATTAATGCCACAGGAGGCAAGTTAAGATGTCTCTGAATGTAATGATACGTCATAGATCTATGAAGGTCCAGGTGCGCCTCCTGATCTCCCTCTAGCTCTCTGATGATCCTGATCATCTCCAACATCTCTAAATCTCTGGATCTCTCTCGGGCCTGGATCTCCTCAATCGTGGCTGACAGAGTGTGGATGGTAGCACTAGATGCGGCCAGCTCCTGAGTCTGATGCTCCAGCATCTGCTGCGTGATGATCGTTATCTCCCTCAAATCCTCCATCTCATGCCTCTGAACATCTAGTCGATGACCGAACTCAGTGATAGTATCCTGTGCCTCCTCGATCTCGGTCCCCATCATCTCAAATACACTCTCTAAAGCTGTCCTATGCACTATGAGGTTCTCAACCTCCTCCTGCATACCTTCAATCCTCTCCAAGGATATCTCCTCAATAACGCCTAACAGCTCATCAAGACTATCCTCATATCTAACTAACCTAGCAGCCAATAGAGGGATAGTATGATGTATCAGCTCCCCAGTAACCGGTAACACCGCTGAAGAGCCATCTCCAAGCTCAGCAGCCCTAGGTGATCCCTCAACAAAACTCCATCTACGAATGCACTCCAACAAGAACGACCATCGGCGGGCATCAACCAACCTATGAATGCCGGGTGAGGTGGGGGTCTCAGTAGGAACAAGTGATGGTGATGGAATAGGTGATGAAACAGGTGACGGTATCAGTACAGTAGTAGTCTGAGAGTAGAAAACCATAGGTGGTTGCATGGGTAGCAAAATCTCAGAAGAGTGGGGTGCGGTGTAAGTAGGTAGCATGTAAGGATGTGGCTCAGGTAACGGTGATCAAGGTGATGATGACGGAGGTGGTGAAGGTGCTGGTGATGCTACAGGTGTCAGCTCAGGCATAGAAACAGGTGGTAGTACAGGTGTAGGTGATGGTACAGATGTAGGTACAGGTGGTGTAACAGTAGAAGCAGGCAAAATACAGACTCGTTTTCGAGCCGTGAATTTGCGGGTAAAGTCTCCATCATGATATCAAAACAACTCGCCGAAAGGCTCAGGCTCAAAGGGCTCAAGAATCCTCACTCGCTTGCGTCGACGAATCGGTGTAGGCGGGGATGGTGGTGGGATATAAGTTGCAGTATCAGAAGTATCGGAGTCAGAAGACTCGTCATCAGCATCTGAACCGGTGTGGTGACTAGCAGGTGGTGTAGGACGGTCATCAGCCGCAAGAAACTGCTGAGACGTAAGGTACTGATCATAAAGGTACTGCCCCTGTGTCATAGGTCCACAGACAGGACGAAAAAGAGGCTGAATAGCAAAAGAATCAATGGGTGTAGAAGCAACCTCACCCTCCTCGAAGGGCTCAGTATCAACAGATGGGTCCCCAGATGGAACAGGAGATGGAATGACAGGTGATACAGGTAGGGTGTCATGATCAGAATCATGGGTGTCTCGGGTGTCATAGTCAGATAGGTCAATGGTAGGGTAGGTGGATGATGCCGGCTTGACGTCGTCACTGTCAGACAAAATAATAACCGGGGGCGACATGGTACTGTAATATCCCAAAATAGCAGTAATTTAAGTCATTTAGTCTACATAATGCTACATGCACAGTGATCATAGTGTCATAGTGAACTAAATGCAATGGGTGCTAAAAATCAAACCTTAAAACATGACGTTGGCAAGCCCTGGCACGGAGGGCACTTTGGTGATAAATAGTTAGTTTACAAATCTGGTGAGGTTATAGTCCAATGTTTTGAAAAATCATTTGGTTCTCTATAACCATGGCTCTAATACCAATCTGTAACACCCCAAAATTTTGATAAGTAGCGGAAGTCTAATCGGGGTCATTACAGTTTAGTACACAGTTATACTCATAGAAATCAATTCAAAAGATAGTCAATATCATTCCATGAAAACTCAAAGTAGTCAGAGTTACAAACATTTTCCAAAATGTTAATTGTTTCACAAAAGAAGTGATGAGTTTGAAAAGAATGATATAATTATTGAATTAAAAGGGAGGTCCTGTGTGCCCTTTTTGCCAGCTCCGTGCCACCATGCCTGCTAATTTCCTGAGATAAACATGCTTAAAAAGTCAACACAACGATTGAGTGAATCCATAGTAGTTTAAATAGTAATAGTGTGAACACAAGTCAAGCATTTGAAATAAACAAGCCAAGATAGACAGGTCTTGACTAAACTAGTGAAATATTGCTCCTAAGCCTCACGAAACACAAGCCTTAACATCGATTCGACATATCATAAAGATAATAACAATCACCTACACCATAGAGGATGTAAATGACAAGGGGCCCTCGGTGACTGGAAATGTGCCAAATTTCCATGGTACCTCGAATATAGCACACCTCCTGCCAAATGATCATTTTGACAGAGGTGGGCTGCCGTTACGATAGATCTACCAACTATATTCGCGCTCACTCGCAAGTGATTGAGGTTCGTGATATGAGGGACTTGTAGCACGGGTGTCAACTTAGGCAATATCAGATAGTAACAGCATACAGAAAATACTTGTGTTCGGTTTATAGCATGTATCTCCCCACGGGGTTTAAAACAATTAAAAATATGGGACCATGAACTCACCTGACAGGTGTGTAAATCACAAAGGTGCTCAAAAGTGACGGTGTACTGCTACGACTAGCAATGAAATTCCTCCGACTTGCGACCTATAAATATATTATCATCGGTGTCTTAGATTCAATTTGTAAATGACATGTGATAAGTCTCGAGTACGGTGATCTCCATTCGGGTGTCTTAAAAATATTCCAAAATAACTTTACGTAGTTATTTGTAACGTTGATTCGAAACGGTATCCAATAAATGTTAATTTATTTGTTAAAATAATAATGTTAATAAAAATATTTATAGTTAAATATTTTTAGTAAAAATACATATTTATTTCAAAACTACAAAGCATATATCTATATATACATTTATATATGAAAAATTCAATTTATAGAAAATATTTAATTAATAAATTAGCTTTGTCGGAATTTACCCTTGACTTTAAGAATAGTTACACTTTTTACCCCTTGGTCAAAATAATTACTTTTTAGTCCTTTTTAGCACTTTTTACACTTTATACCTCAAGCTTTTGAAATTTACAGTTTCTACCCTCAATTTCTATTAGAAATCGATAGTGTCATATTTAGTCCGAAAGTTTTGTGGTTTTGTCACTTTTAGTCCCTTATCGTGAGACTTTGCAAAAATAGTCCAAAAATCTAGTTTTTGAAAAGTTAACTTTTATTTTTATAAAAGTTACCATTTTTATCTTCTAACATTTATAAAAATCAGTTTTTATAAATTAAAAATCATTTCGAAAATCTTAAATTTTCAAACCGAAAATCCTTAAGGAAAATCTGTTGGGCTTGTTAGCCCGGTTAAGGCCCAAAGTGGGTTTTACTTGTTTAAAAACAGTGCTCGACACAAATTTGGTTTTGGTCTAGTTTTCATAGTATAAGATCGTGTACGGCTTGCATGTTACATCGATTTGGTTAAGCGTGAGTCGAGGATTTAGGGTGTCGAAGAAAATATATATGTTGTACGTGTAAAAACGAAGAGATAAGCCCATTCCTAGGGGTGTCGAGGCATGTACAAAATATTGTAAGTGTACGAAAATATATACTTTTAGAAATTAAAGTGTGTCGTGTGAAAACTAAACGTGATATGCATGAAAATAATAGAGTAGGAAATGAAATAGGGAAACAACGACTTACAACACCAAAAGGTGGTGGAGAGTCCAAGTGATACGCAACAATAAGAATAAATCGAACGCTATACCCTCTTCTTCGTGACCCTCGTTTCAATATATATCCTACCCAAGTAGTTCTTAACCCAAAATCTTCTTGTGTGGCTTCCTTGGTTTCGACAGCAAGTAGAGAGAAGGAAATAAGTGTTTTGTGATATGAGAGCTTGTGAAACTTGTAAGTGTGAGATAAAATGCATTAAATGTGACTATATATAGAAGGAATGAGGTAGTTAGCAAAGCTTAGCATGTGATTTGGTCCTTGTAATGTCATTCGAAACAAGAAAGGTTTGTCTCTAGTTTAGTGATAGGTCAAGTCGTGTTTTGTAGTTCCTTGTGGCTATGATGACTTTGTGGATTTGTTTAGTACTTGGTTAAGGTGGCTTAGAGAAACATGTGATCTTACTTGAGGATTTGTTTAATTAGAAATGTGTTTTTGTGTTATTGGGTAAAGAAGCACAATATCTTTTTGTTAATAGAACTTAGGAGGTAATGGTTTGAACCTAAAGACTAACTAATTCAATAGGTTACATGTAGGGTGGCTTGGTGTTGTATTTTGGTTTGATCTCACACGCAAAAGACATAGGATGGCTTGGTGTCGAGTGTGCAGGGAACCAAAGAAAAGAAAGGAGATTACAAAAGGTTTGGTTGTGGCTCGTTGGTGTCGAGTGTGTAGGGACCAAAGAAAAATGAGTGTGGTTTGTATGAGTAGCACACGAGCTGAGCTCGTTTGGTGCCAAGAAACGCAAGAGAAAGAAAGAAAACATATATTTAGCCACTGGGCTTGTGAAATTCTCGGCCCAAAAAGAAAAAAAAAAGGATTTGGGCTTGTGGTTTTGCTCGGCCCAGCAGCAAGGCAAAAAGAAAGAAAAGTAACTTTGGGCTTAGGGTGGTACACAGCCCAATACAAAAAGAATTGGGGTGTCGGTGTCGATTCGTGTAGCCCACATAAACATAAACGGTGTCGTTTCTGGGTATATATACTATAGATAGTGATAATAGTTTGTAATAATATATATATATATATATATATATATATATATATAATATCGGTGACTTAACAAAGTATCGGGTCGCAAGTGGGAGTTACCGGTGTTAACCTCATTGGGTGACATCCAAGAGTGACAATCAGTTGATACCAGGTGACAAAATAATCGGGTGACAAACAAACGGTGACTAAAATAATCGGGTGACAAACAAACGGTGTCTCATATAAAAATTTCAAATTAGCCCGCAAAAATTAGCATTTATAAATGATCTGGGATTTTACGGAGTATTACATCATCAGTTAAGAGTTCGAGAAGAGGATATTCTGAAGACTGCATTCAGAACACGCTATGGACACTACAAATTCCAAGTAATGCCATTTGATCTCACCAACGCACCAGCAGTTTTCATGGACTTGATGAATCGAGTATGCAAACCATATTTGGATAAGTTTGTAATAGTATTCATCGACGATATTTTGATCTACTCTCGCAATGAAGAGGAACAAGCAGAGCATTTTCGGATTATTCTAGAGCTACTCAAGAAAGAAGAGCTGTACGCTAAGTTTTCCAAATGCGACTTTTGGATTCGCACTATGCAATTTCTGGGACACATCATAAATAGTCAAGGCATTCACGTAGACCCTACAAAGATTGAGGCTGTAAAAGGTTGGACGTCTCCTACAAACCCCACGGAGATACGTCAATTTTTAGGTCTCGCAGGTTACTATCGTAGGTTTATTGAAGGTTTTTCCAAGATTGCAAAACCTTTGACTAAGTTAACCCAAAAGAACGAGAAGTACGTCTGGGAAGAAAGAGAAGAAGCAGTTTTTCAGTTGTTAAAACAAAAGCTTTGTGAAGCTCCAATACTAGCCTTCCCAGAAGGAAATGAGGACTTTATAGTATATCGTGACGCGTCATATCATGGATTAGGAGCAGTTTTGATGCAAAGAAGCAAGGTGATAGCTTATGCATCTCGACAATTGAAGAAACATGAGGAAAACTACATGACTCATGACTTGGAACTAGGAGCTGTAGTGTTTGCACTTAAGTTGTGGAGACACTATTTGTATGGCACCAAATGTACCATGTACACAGACCACAAAAGTCTCCAGCATATTTTGGATCAAAAGGATTTGAATATGAGACAACGTCGCTGGTTAGAACTACTCAGTATTATGATTGCGAAATACGTTACCATCCAGGAAAAGCTAATGTAGTAGCAGATGGGTTAAGCCGGAAAGAGCGATTGAAACCACTCAGAGTTAGATCACTAGGAATGACTATTCACTCATCTCTTCCATCCCAAATCCTTACCGCACAGAGCGAAGCTCTTAAGGAAGAAAACCAACCCAAGGAAAATATTTACGGCATGCCCGAAAATAAGAACGGTTTCGTGAAAAGATCCGATGGAACGCTATGTTTCAAGGACAGAAGTTGGATCCCACTAGTTGGAAGTATTCGTGAGCTCATCATGCATGAGTCCCACAAGTCAAAATACTCCATTCACCCAGGATCCGACAAGATTTATCAGGATTTAAAGAAACTTTATTGGTGGCCAAACATGAAAGCTAACATCGCGGAATATGTCGGTAAGTGTTTGACGTGTTCAAGAGTAAAGGCGGAACATCAAAAACCTTCAAGTCTACTCGTACAACCTGAACTTCCAATGTGGAAATGGGAATGAATCACTATGGACTTCATCACCAAATTTCCTAAAACTTCATCCGGATACGACACGATATGGGTTATTATTGATCGTCTCACAAAATTCGCTCATTTCCTACCCATCAAAGAAACTGATGAGATGAGTACACTTGCTCAGTTGTATGTGAAGGAAATAGTCACTCGACATGGAGTGCCAATTTCAATCATCTCGGATCGAGATAGTCGTTTCACCTCTCATTTATGGAAATCCTTACAAAAAGCTTTGGGAACTAAGCTGGATATGAGCACTGCGTACCACCCTCAAACGGATGGTCAAAGTGAAAGAACAATCCAAACCTTGGAAGACATGCTCAGGGCATGTGTTATTGATTTCGGAAAAGGTTGGGATAAACACTTGCCATTAGCGGAATTTTCATACAACAATAGTTACCACGCCAGCATAAAAGCAGCACCATTTGAAGGACTTTATGGTCGAAAGTGCAGATCGCCCGCTTGTTGGGCAGAAGTTGGAGAAAGACAACTTATAGGACAAGATCTTGTTCGGGAAACTACTGAGAAAATCATTAAGATTAAACAACGTTTACAAGCAGCCCGAGACCGTCAGAAGAGCTACGCCGACATAAGAAGGAAACCTGTGGAATTTCAAGTTGGAGATAGAGTCTTGTTGAAAGTATCTCCCTGGAAGGGAATGGTACGATTTGGGAAACACGGAAAGTTTAACCCAAGATACATCGGTCCATTCAAAAAACTGGAAATGATAGGACCCGTGGCTTATAAGCTTGAACTACCTGAAGAACTTAGTCAAATTCACGACAGCTTTCATGTGTCAAACCTTAAGAAATGCTTATCCGATGAATCTCTCGTTATTCCGTTGAAAGAAATTCGACTAGATGACAAACTTGTCTTTACCGAGGAACCTATTGAAATCATGGATAGGGAAGTCAAACAACTCAATCAAAACCGTATTCCTATCATCAAAGTTCGTTGGGACTCCAAGCGAGGACCGGAATATACTTGGGAACGCGAGGATCAGATTCGCACCAAGTACCCACATCTCTTCACATAAGACACCCTTGGCAACTATCTTAGCCTAGAGTTTCGGGACGGAATTCCCTGTAAGGAGTAGGTAATGTAACCTCCCGTAATTTTCACTTACGATTAGTAAATGTTTACAAGGAATAAAAGAATATTACGGTAATTTAACACACTTTTACGGGTAACAAAAATTTTATTTTACTAATGACTTGATATTTGAATCGCTACGATAACTTGTGATTGACCATTTACCTAGGAACGATGCTTACACACAACCTCGATAATCTATAATTATTGCGAACATGAAATATAAAACGTTTATATTTATAATTATTCGTTTCGTCTAACAACCGTATACAATTTATATATTTCCCGATCCTACGAAAATTCCCGAGATTTCTCACTAATATTTTTGAACCTCGACACGATACCCGAAACACGCTACGTGGGCCCACATCACCTTTTGGGCCAAGTAAACCAAATACAAACCAAACGGACCTATTATTTCTTTCTTTTCTTTCTTTGGGCCGACACAACCACAAGCCCAAGATACCAAGCCCAAAACGCACCCTTTAGTTTTCTTTCTTTTGTTTTTCTGTCGCGACATACGCCCAAAACCACCCCGTTTTCTTACATTTTCTATACGTAACATATATTTGTTTTTACTCGTCTTGCTTCGCCAGTGACCAAGAATCATAAATGGTAAAAGTTACACCCGCACTCACTCAATTACTACCCTAGAAATAGCCTAAGCAACGAACCAAACACACCATTTGAAAGATAAGTCTAAACGTGTCACAACATTCCTTCCAGCCACCCCTGCTCCCCAATGGCAAGTGAATGATCACTATGCACAACATGATTTTCAGGAATGAATAGGAAGTGATCTTAAAAAATCTAAGCCTTGTAAACCCTCGATTGGACAAGAAGTGTGGTGCCAATATTCGTTAATATCCTACACTCCAACTCTTGTGACGCCTCTTGAAACTTTGGTGGAACGTGAAGCGAACCACATAGCTCTCTTACTCTCACACGATCCCTACGTAATGTTTTACACCACCTTTGAAAGGTTAGGTAAGACTTCGAACCCTATTTCTATTTTTAGATACGTATTTTTATGATTTTAGCACAAACACTTGCTATAAATAACTCGTAAACTATAAACATGACACATACTTATTTTACCTCGTATCACATGTTGGCAAGATCACTAACGAGGACCTATAAAGGTTTTGAACTCATATTAACGTATACACATAAAATATCACACGTTTCAAGGTTATATAGTTTTTGCGTTATGATTTTGGCCGTATACTTTGGCCTCGCCATTTTTAAATTTGACACATAACTACCCTATATTTAAGCACGAACTAATTGTCTATCTTATAAGCTATCGAGACTAATAAATATCTTGACCTAACGACTTGGTTTTGTTACCTAAACGACCCTAAAGCAAAACGTGATTTCATAAGGATTTCAAGGAAATTAAATCACTTTTGGGCCTATTAAGCCCAATAAGCAGTTTTTAGCTTATTCTAATAAGCTGATCATAAAAGCTTTTTTGAAATGCTTTTATAACTTAAAATGATGGACTAAGGTAAGTCTAGTGTTCCCCATACACTTTTGGATCGTTAAATGTTAATGGGCCAAGTTTCGTGGATCGTTAAGCCCATTTAAAAGGAAAAATTGGACTTTAAACTAATAAGCTGTTGAAATAAGCTATTCTGAATGTTTTGAGCTTATTGAAAAAGTGAAAATGTTAAGTTTTAAGTTTGGTAATTTATGGACGATTTTTGCAAAATTTCACTAACGAGGGACTAAAACTGTCAAAAATGTAAACTTTGGGTCAAAACTGTCAAAACTATTTTCTAAGGTTAAAAACTGTTAATATTGAAACTTAGAGTTGAGAAATGTTAATATTGATACTTTTGGACCTAAAATGTAATAATATATAACTTTGGACTAACGATGTAAATTTATTCCGTTAGGGGTAAAAGTATAACTTTAAGAAACTTAAAGGATTTGGTTTTAATATTAATTTTAAATAATGATTATATATATATATTTATACTACATACTAATGTATTTAGGATTTCTAAAAGAGGAAGTCTTAAAAATTTTAAGACCAAAAACATTTCTCAAATAAGAAATAACAAACCATTTAGTTACATTGTTACATTGTTAATACGTTTATGAGTCATAACAAGCCATTTAACACAATTTTTGAATAACTTTATGACTAATACAAAAATGACCAATGGCCAATACGTTTTCTATGTTACTTTGTTACTAAGAGACTTTATGACTTTAAAAGCCATTACATTGTAACAACTATCATCATTAACTTGTAACAACAATTTCAATATTCCTGGAAAATTAATTATGCTACAAAACATTCACTAAAAAATGTAGCAACAGCCAATGCAATATTGCTAATAAACTAAAAGGCTAAAAATCAGGAATTATACATCCGAATTTTTGCCTCAAAATCTTAATATATCATTCAAATAGGGCCACTATAAAAACAAGACAAGCACGCAAGGCTTTAGGCACAAATAACACATCCATATAATTCTGCTAAATAAAATTTATGCACTACTAGAGTGAAATTAGAAGTGATAGTGACATGGATTCTGTCATATTTGTTCCTTTGTCCCACCTCGACGATCATTGAGGTTTAGCGTGAATTGATAACGCTCTAGACCATGAGCTAATGGGGCGTTTTTCCTCTTTATTGCTTTGTTCAACCCCTGAACCTCATCCGGTGCTAATTCAAGTTTAGCATCAAATAGAACCAAGTCTCGAGGTAACAAAGCTTTCACAATCTTTATCCTTTCTTAAGCAACATTGAAAATATTGGATCTGATCGTAATAACAAGTTCAATAATAATTTATTCATTTTATATTTCAGCAAGGAGTTTAAAAAGCGTAAGAGGGAGCTAAATTTGATAAACTGGAAAAGGACGAATTCATTACTATTGAAGATAAGAAAACAATTCCGCCCAATAGTCCTCAATAAAGAGTGTGAGGCGCTCTAAAAAAATCCAATTTCAATGTTTCACAATAGTTAATAACTTAATATGTTTAAATTTTGTTTCAAATCCGAAGCACATCATTTTTTTTTAAATGTTGGTTTCATGATTTACTTTACCTCATTAGTATCCACATGATCATTGCTTTAGTAACATGTAGTTTCGCCTATAAAACTTGAATACTTGATAGTTTAATATAGGCCTCTGCAACAAAAACTTGTGAGATTATATACACAAACACAATACACACTTAGAGGTTACATATAAAAGAGTCAACAAGAAGAGTTAAAATCATGGATCAACAATACTTTTACTAACATCATCTTAACAGATTATAGTTCATCCATTTTGTTCAATTCTCAAACTTAACATTATATTATCAAAAACTTACCTAAATCCCCAAAACCAAAAAAAACCATCATTAGTTGTACCTAAATAAAATTTCAGCTTGGATTATCCATAAAGATTAGTTTCTCTCAACTATTTTTACCAAAAACTATCAAGCAATCAATTAAACACGTGAATCCATAAAAAAATTGAGCCATCACATCTCATGCTAAATATCCAAATATCTCTTTCAACTTGATAACTGAATTCAATCCCAACTCTTTAGAAACAATTTCATAATTAAACATCTACTAAGAAATTGCCAACAACCTTCCTCTTCTACCCTATGTCGTGTTTCTGTAACTCTAATTCCTTAAACTAAATAGATTATGTTTTTCCTTGGGGGACACATTTACCTGATTGTTTATTCTTCCATGATAGCCACATCGTGATTATTAGTTATGATACAACTTATGAACCTTGCAACCAGTCGAATCCTAAATCCGATTAGGCGGTTACTCAACCAAAAGGATCGATTATGATTATTTATAATGTCAAAGTTAAACCCTAACAAATTGAGAATCTCAATTTTAAATTAAATAAAAATGCATAGCAAAGCCAAGTACCTAAGTTGGCACCTCAATATTAAGGAGTACTCTTTTGGCGTCTTTCTTTTTCACGTTAATCACAGGTAGTATTGTTGGCGTCTTTCTTTTTCACGTGATCAACCAGAAGATTGTATTGTTGGCGTCTTTCTTTTTCACGTTAATCACAGGTTTGCTTTTTCTTTTTCACCTGTACGACTATACTTCGTACTCCGTAGTATATTAAGGAGTACTCTTTTGGGCTGAAAGAAAAAGGCGTTGGTATTTACTTTAGATGTTTGTAATATGGGCTCTTAACATTTTTTTAGTTTGGGCATGGAAAAACCACATTATTTCCTACAATTTCTTGAAACTAATAAGACAAACTTTGAAGTAAAAGTTATTAAGCAAGAAAAATTGTCAACCTTTAATTAGGGTCACTATTAACACACAACTTAAATAAAAGTTTAAGTTATTGAAAAAAAAACACGGTTTTTGCTCACGTGTTGGTGTGCGAATATACTAATGTTAAGCGCAAAGGTTCATTTTATAAGTATAAATAAGAAGTAAAAGTTAGAGAAAGTAAAGTCTTTTATGTAAAAAATTTGAATAATTTTAGGTTAACATAAATTAAATATCAAAGCAAAAACTAAATAGCGATGAACGGGTAAAAGTAAAAATATAAAATGAATAGTAAAATTTTGCAAATTGATATTAAGGGAAGATTGTTTAAACACACCTTGGCTGGTCAAAACTTTAATTATTAACATTTTAAATACTTTTAACCGGCCATTGCGTTTAATTTGTTATTCTTAGACGGTTTTTATTGTGTTATAGATCAATTTCAAAATCAATAATGACAAAGCTCAAATTGATTTTTATACTGATGTCGAGCATGCTCTTAATCATAATAAAATTACAACTTGTCAATGCAATCAAGCTTCAATAAAACTGGTTTGTAACGAGGTGAGTCGTTCCATTTTATAATGGTTTTTACTCATGAATTGAGTAGAGTTTGGGTAGAATTAGTTCCTAAAGAGATCGTTTCTCTTGCATTATGCTTATTTTATAATGAAATCGTTTGCTATTGTTTAAACTAAAATGTATTGGCATCCGTAAAGTTATTGTCACAAAAATCGTAAAACGAAAACCATTGCTCGCCGAAATATTTGGTTATAGGGTATCCGCCGCCGCAACGCGCGGGTACCCTGCTAGTATATATATCTGTATATATATATATATATATATATATATATATATATATATATATATATATATATATATATATATATATATATATTGGAGGTAATAATTTAATAAACTTAACTTATATATACGTATAAAATTCGTATAACTATAATTTAAATTTGACAATAAAACAATACGTAATTATTTTCTTTTATACGTACGTCGCTACACATCACCAATATACATTTCGATTTATTCTTGACTAAAATTTGATAATAAAACAATACGGAATTATTTTCTTAGAAACTAAAACTTGCCATATCTTTTAGGTCGTGTGTGAAGCCGTTGCCTTGCATCATTGAGATTACAATTATTCTACTGTACTACTAAGGTGAGTTAGCCCACATTTAACTTGTTTTGTGGGGGGGGGGGGGGGGGGGGATACATGCTTATAAACCGAACACAAGTCTTTTCTTGATATTATTATTGCTTATGTAGCTATTTCCAAAAGTCCCTCGAACATGAACCTTAATCACTTGCAGGGTGAACGTAAATAATTGTGAATAGATCTATTAGGGATTGACAATCCCCATTTGGTTGCTAGAGGAAAGTCACCAAATGCACTTTATTTGATGTCATAGGTTACTAGCAAATACCTATCTTGGGGGCACCTTATTTCACATCATTATTATGGTTATTTTGATGTCTGTTAAATCGTTGCGTGTCATGAGCTTAAGGCAATAATGGATGTGATTTTCAACTTGTTTATTTGTATCGATATTACAATAAACATCTATCTCTTGTGTTCAAACTATTAATTATAAACCTATGAATTTCACTCAACTTTTGTTGACTTTTAGCATGTTTATCTCAGGTAACAAAATGGAATAGATGGCAAAGGCACGGAGTGGGCAATAAAGAAATGTTTATTTTCTCTTTGAATAAAAAACTTGTTGTTGAATAATGAAACATATTGGAAACATGGATATTTGGTATTTTAAATAAAAACTTAAAACGTCTCATTAGAGTCGTTTTCTATAATTGTGACAAAGATCCTCGATATAATACCCCAAAAGTCTTCCGCTGTCAATATTAAGTCTTCCGTTGTATTGTTCATTTTTGGGGGTGTTATACCCATTTTTCACTGATCGCAGCGGATAAAGTGTTTGGGGTATTACCTCATGGATCACAGATACAGTAATAGGGAATGACTAAAAAAGAGTCATTTTATAAAAATGAGATTATCATTCATTAAAATTATCAGAGTTTTATAAGTCGAGGTACCGTGAATCTAAGTGTGAGATGTCATGTTTGAATGATAACCAAATAGAAAGTCTTTCAAGTCTCGTGCCTCTCCATGCCATAATTTCCACATAGCTTCGTTACCTAGAATACATGCTTAAAAGTCAACACTAGGTGTTGAGTGAGAGTCATAGGTTTAGTGGTTAGTGAATACAAGTTCCTCAGGGTTCAGTTGTTACACCCTTCAAGGAAAATGTAATGTGTGTGTGTGTGTGATAATTGTAATGGATGTACAATTATCAAGAGTTGGTCAGTTAGTCTTTTGCACTAAGCTCATGAACCACACGTTAACAATCCGGGTCATGGGGGCTGCAGACCCAACCATGAGGGGATCAGAAGGATAACTTGCCAAAGTTAATCCTTCAGTGAGGGTTCATATATAATACTTATTGGTACTCTCCAGTGAGAAATAATACCAACGGGAGTTGTCAAACTCCAATAGATCTATCTATTATATTCGCGTTCGCTTGGGTAAAATATCCCAAACGATTAGATACATGAATTTTGTTATGTAGGAGTGGCAGATAGTTTACTCGTGCAACAACCAAAGAAAAAGACTTGTATTTGATTTAAAGCATTTATCATGTATCCCCCTCACAGGGTTTGTAAAGCATTTAAAAGTGAGGCTATGAAAACTCACCTGGGCTTGATGTGAAAAGTGACTCAAAAACTAGACTGCCTACTCACGTATCCTGGTGGTATTGTTGGTGTGGATGTATGTCAAGCTTTAGTTATCTTGTTTAAGTTTCTTAAGTAATCATTCTTAGGTTTGTTAATGTTTTAGATATAACATAACACCGTTCGGGCCATCACAATCCAGAAGTATAAGACTCCTCACATGAAGCTCCCTACTATTGTGTGATGTTATCAACATAATACCGTTCGGGCCATCATAACTCAGAAGTTAATACTCCTCACGTGAAGCTCACTACTATTGAGCTATGTTGTAATTATGTTTAGTCATAACACCGTTCGGGCCATCACAATCCAGAAGTATAAGACTCCTCACATGAAGCTCCCTACTATTGTATTATGTTATCAACATAATACCGTTCGGGCCATCATAATTCAGAAGTTAATACTCCTCACGTGAAGCTCCCTACTATTGAGCTATGTTGTTATTATGTTTAGTTATAACATAACACCGTTCAGGCCATCATAATTCAGAAGTACATGCAATAATCGTTTGAGGAGCCAGGGCACTTTAATTCGTAAACCCAGTAAACTCGTCAAAACGAAATATCCACATGTTACTTCTCACATGAAGCTCCCTAGTATTGTGTTATGCTTCTAACTTTAATTAATTTTCATATTTATATAATTTTTTCATTTTATACCCTTATAGTTTATATATTTACAAAATCTACCCTAGACTTATATACTTATATTTATAACTATCTAAACTTAGTAGTTTTAGTCCCTATACTTATATACTTTAAGAAAATAGCAAAAATGACCCTTGGACTTATAAGTTTTCAAAGTTTAGTATTTATACCCTTAACTTTACAACTTTTGCAAAACTAGTCCTTATTAGTTTATAATTATTTTACTTTTTATCCTAAGGTTATATAACTTCTCAAAAAGGGTCCTTATATATACTTATAATTTCAAAAAAGTGTCAAAAATAGTCCTTAGACTTAATATTCCCAGAAAGTTACCATATATACCCCTATGCATGGAAAACTTTGCAAAACTATTCCTAATTCCATGCAAACTATATTTTTATAGAACAAAAAGTTTTCCTAGCTTATGTTTAACTAATATTAGGTTATTTAAGTTACTTAAACTAGCTTATAGCTTATTATAAGGTATTATAGTATATTTTTAGTATTTAGTGCATAATTAGGGTTTTAAAAAGAAAACTAGTATGTTTAAGTGATCAAGGCTTAGGCAAGGCTTCTAATATGATCTAAGGAATCCTACAACTATTCTAATATAGTAATAAAGCTAGTAGAATCTGTTAATACAAATATTGTCAAAAACGTTATTCGCACTATTCGGTCTTCTCATGTTTTGATAATCACAAAATATAAAGACATGTGACGTAAAGTTATGGTTTATAAGTTTTTAATAAAGGAAACTCGTTACTTCTACGTAGCTGCTTCAACATCACTTCAGGTATGAACAAACGTTATACCATCATTAGTTAAGTGATCAAAGACTTTTATTTTCTTCTAAACTTACATTTTTAAGTTTGACAAAACATTTTCACAAAAGTATTTTTGTGTTTTTAAAGAAATGTTTTATTAAGAAAATACATTCAAATTCAAACATCACAACAACTAGTTTTCCCTCCAACCTTCAGCAGATAGTTTTTCACCACGTATGGACAAAAATGGGAGCGTTTGTCGGGGCGGTCCCGTAAAGGGGTCGACGGTCCCTTAGTGATAAAGGATCGTCGCCTATTTAAGGGACCATCTGCTCCTTTGTGTCGACTATAAATACTGGACTGTTTTCTTTCAGAACAAGACTTTGCACTCACACAAAACTTTCTAGTCTTTGTTCCTTTTATTCTTTGATCACTATAACATGTCGGTATATGTTTATAAGTGATTTCCTCTTCCATCAAGTGCAAGAGAAGAACTCTCGACAACTGTGAAGATTCGACATGTTATAGGTCTCCACAGACAAACGTAACATGTGTTACGTGATATGATTGATATCATGTCATTGTTTTTCGACTTGTGTGTGAGTCGAGTATGGGGTATAAACTTGGATGGTGATGTAGTTCCAAGTATTGTATTTGTGTGAGCTTGGATGGTGATGTAGTTCCAAGAAGTCTTGTAACTAGATTCGTTCATGTATTTATTGTGAGGAGAGTGATGTCCTAAAGTGTAGGTTATGATTTGTTGTGTCATTATGTAAAGACTTGGATCGAGGATGATCAAGTGTGATATGTATGTAAAGACTTGATTCGGGTGAAGAATCAAGTGAGTCGTGTGTGTGAAGGCTTGTTTCGGGTGAAGAATCAAGTATGTCTAACAAATGAAGATTTGGATCAGGTGAAGATTCAAGATGGACAAGAGTGCTTGTTCGTGGGCCTTTGGAATAGATTGGTTCTAGCTATGATTAGAACTCGACATTATGCTTAGTGTCGTTTAGCCTTGTGTAAGCATGTGTACGGATTGCTCCACCTGAAGGAGTGTGTTGATATAGTGATTGATAACTCTCGAGTGTGGTACTCGGGGAGTGGAGTAGGACGGAGAGTGAGCTTTGTGCCGAACCACTATAAATCGCCGCGTCTCTTGGTTGTGCTCTTTCTTTACTCTTCACTTTACTTGTTTACTTATGTTTGCTAGTAACTAAATTGATATCACATAACTAGTGTTGACATAAATAAATGACTAAAAATGTTATTCATATCTTTCGATATCTCTATGTTTTGATAATCACAAAACGAAAACCCATCAAACCAAAGATCATGATGTAAACAAGTATTTAGTAGTAAATATTCACTTTTACCATATAATCACTTAAGGTATGAATAAACAAAGTGTCTAATGCATTATAAGATCAAAGGGGTATTTAATTAATTATTACAAAGTTTATTTAATTATATAAACATATTATATATTTTTGAAAAACACTTTTGGTAATAAAGAAAAATATTTTAATCATACTAAATATATGAATTCAAATTTTTAACCAAAATCAATTAGTTTTTAACCAAATAAACTTTCCCCGTAAATGACAAAGTTTCTGGCCGTTACAGCTGGGCGGCCCCCTTAATTATAAGGGGCGGTCCCCTTAAAATTAAGGGGACCGGCCATGAATTAGGGGGACCGGCACGCTCCTGTACAGTGATTTCTGGCCCTTTGAATACTAGATCATTTCACATATTTTTCTCACCTTTTTGCACTAAAATCTCTCTGATTCAAACCTTCATTTCTATCTTAAAAATCCTTTGATCATATAATTCATAAGTCTTTGTTTCCAAGTGATCCAAAGCTTCATCCACTCAAGTGCAAAGAGAAGAATACTTCTATCTATCAAGACTAGAAGTATTACAACTTAGTATCATCTTGCTATCTAAGTTGTTTGATCATTTCATCTTGTATATCATTCATTCTTTGGTGTATTAACTGTATACATTGGTTAGCTAGATTTAGATATAGGATCTAGATTTGTTGAAGGTGTGAAGTGGTAATAGAAGTGAAGAAGTAGAGGCGCATAGGATTAGTGGTTGAAGATATAAGAAGTGGTAGTATATTGAAGTAGAGATTTGTTGTGAAGACAAATAAGTTGAAGCCTTTAAGTTGAGAAGACCTTGAAGCCTAAAAGTTGTGAAGAAGTATAAATCTTGAAGTAGTGGATAGAACTAAGTTGTGAAGGCGTGAAGAAGCAAGTGGTGTGAAGAAGTGTAGAAGGTGTGAAAGAGTGTAGAAGAAGGTGTGTTGTGATCATAGTTGTGAGATTGGTTCTAGCTACGATTAGAACCCGACGTTTAGCTTTGTGTCGTTAAATTGGTGTAAGCTAAGGTGTGTACGGTTTTCTCCGCCATAAGGGAGGTTATTGATCTAGTGAAGAAAACTCTCGAGTTCAGTGCTCGGGAAGTGTAGTAGGGCAAGGAAGGTGTCCTTGTAGCCGAACCACTATAAATTCTTTGTCTCTCGGTTTGATCTTTCCATCTCTCACTCTTTATTTATTTACTTGTTAGCATTTCATATATAGTTATTATTGCTTGTGTTGTGCATATATTGATTTCACATAAAGATCAAACTAGGCTCCATTCACAACATTAATTTGATACAAACAAACTAAGTAGATAAACACATATTAAAACACATATACATATATATTTATTTGTGATATATATATAATTATAATTTCTACTCAAATTTCTATATAAGTAGTGTTCATAAGAAAACTGTGAATAAACTAGCATCTATATTTTTGTGTTAAAGATTTTTGAAATTTGCATCTACTCTTTAGAAGCAAACTTTTATAAAATGAAAAAGACGGAAAACTATTCAACCCCCCCCCCCCCCTCTAGTTTTCCACAACTAGTAAGATTCAACATGTTTGTTAATAAAAAATAACCATACCTAAAACGGCAAAACGGTTTAGAAAATTAAAAAGAAGCGGTGAAACTATTCAACCCCCTTCTAGTTTCTACAATTGGTATCAGAGCTTCGTTTATCAAGACCTTTAAAGTATACTGTACTTTAAAACTTGAATCGATCGATGGAATCAAGATGATATCTAGAAGGGCGTCATTTGAATGAGCCACCATTTTTTCAAAAATGAAAATTTTGTCATTTGGAAAAATGAATTTGAAAGTTATGTGAAATCAATAGATCATAATCTTTGGCATGTCATTTCTATTGATGATGTATAATCAATAATAGAAAGTCTCACCAATAAGTTTTTCATAAATAACTTGTATGAAAAGTTTGATGCAAAAATATTGATTTATGAATCTTTGCCGAAAATTTAGTTTGATAAAAGAATTTTATGTCAAATGGCAAATGGCATTTGGAAAAATAGTTTAAATATTCATCAAGGAAATGTTCTAGCCAAAGATGATGAAAATGTGATATTTGAAAAACATTTAGTTTTAGTGGAATCATATAATACTAGTTTGAATGTCTTTATTGTAGGTAATGTTGCCGACAAGAATTTCTTGAGCAACCTTGTCGGTGTACCAATCTACTTGTTTTGATGTAATGACTATTAATAAGACAATGTGTGGTTTTATGTGCAATGTGGATAGCTAGATAAGAAGACAATACGCGCCTTGAGCATGTAGACAACTCCATGGTCATGTTACCAAACCGATTGCATTACTAATCTTATGGACTAACAGCCAAGTGAGTATCACTTAGTCTTGCATCACCAACAACACATGTTTTTGGTTATGTGCTATTAAGGTTTGCTAAAGGCTAAGGTAAGTCTTCTTACCAATCTTGACGATTATGCTTGCTATTTGATTGTTTGCTATATGTTCATGTAACTACGTGATTAGAGATTACTTGCTTATATGCTTGATGATGTTTGTATGCCAATAAGTGCTAGATGCTTTGTGTTGATTAGAAGCTTTGCCTAAATGCTTATCCTTCTTTGGATTCAAGCAAATTATTTGGAAAAACAATGGTCTTACCACAACCATTATTTATAGCAAATTTAATGTTAATCAATCACTATAGACGATGCACACTTTCTTCATTCTTTGTTTGCTCTCTAGTTCTTGTCTATAACATTTCTTGAAACTTACTTGATTGACTTCTAGCTTCCTTGATGCAAATCTCATCTTTAAATCTCATTCTCTCTTTTCTTCTGTTTCGACTCAAAATCCACTCGTTAATCAAGCGTATCGAGTCTTTCATTCTTCCTATGTCTTGATTCCACTCCTTACCCATTCCTTAGCCTACTCGTGTGTATTGAGTCATTTTCGTGTCTTAAAACTCAATGTGTTATGTTTTAAAACCATCTGAAACTAAAGATTTTTCATACTAACCAAAACACAAAAAATCGTCCAAAGACCCCAAGCTTCTGGCGGCGGTCCCTTAGCTCTCGGCGGTCCCATATCGATAAGGGACCGTTCATGAAATTTTGCCTATGCCTCATTTTTCCTTCTGCATAACATCCAACAACAAACCAAACACCCCCTTTGCTGCAGAAGTGACGATTTTAGAACCTCACTCCCCAAAATCTTACTCACTCAAAATTAAACTAATTCAAGGCTTACAAACTCAAGATCATCAATCACCAACTCTTTCTAATCACTCCATTGTAAGTTAATTCATTCATTTTCACTTATTTAATTCAAATTAAGTCATTAGGGTTCATATAAACATTAAAATTAAAAATTGGGGAATCTCATTTATTTGTTAAATTAACAACAATTGATAGCAAATCCAAACAATGTTGTATTCATAATACTCAAAGTATCAAACCAATTAATTTATTTTGCTAAATTTGAAAATGGGTCAAATATGAGATCATCCCCAAAATTCGAATTTGATGTTGTTAATCTTGTTTAATCACGTAACAAAAATGTAGTTATACATTGTTAATACATGCCAGAAACGTTTTTATAACCATGCAACGAAAAGAATCAAGAATTTCAAAATTAAAAATGTACTATTATATATGAAGATGTTTGGATTATATTAACTTAATATATTTCTCTATTTTCTTTTAGGAAGAACATGGTTAAACCAAATTGGGTCGATCATAAAAACTCTCGTCGATACATACCTATTTTCTCTACCGAGTATCCTCCACCACTTTGCTATAATTTTAAAAAAGTCGAATAACGTTACATTCATGAAGGTCGGGTGGTCTATCCGGACTTTGAGGACTTTAGTTACCTCGAAGCCATGTTGGGCTCAGTGAAACTTGAGTGTCTTTTCAAAATTAATGAGTCAATTGGTCCTTGGTTTGTCTTAGAATTCTATAGTCAATATAGATTAAGGGTCGAATCCATGAACGATTATTATATAGAGTTCGTTGTTCAAAACAAATTGTCACAACTCGTAATTTCAGGTCCTTTTTCAAACGACGAAATTTCATTTTTCATCTCGGAAGTTACTACTCATCAGTTACTATTCACCGATCACTATTCATCATTTTACTATTCATCGTTTTCGGAGTCAGTTTGAGATTCCGAGAAGTGTTTCAAAATTTTACTATTCATGTGATACTATTCATTCCCGGAAGGAAAACACTATTCATGATCATTATGCATCTTCTCGTAAACCAAGTTTACGGGTTTTTAAATTCGCGTAACTAGTTAGGTTTAGCTGCGAATTCATGCATCATCAGTAGGGACACATCATATAGACTGGAGTAGTCTACATATCATTAGTAACGTCATCAGCACTTTAGATCATGCACGGATATGCATCATTTCAATTTACGTATGCTTAATTTGTAATTAACGTTACCACTCAGTTTTTACTACTAATGTATACCTGATACTCTCGACTACGATCCTAACTTATTTTCATACTCATTATAATGATATAAAAATTATATTATTAATTTGCCCGGTGTTTTCAAATTAACTGCTACACTTTCCGGTCGGAGCTTAAAACTCTGTCAGTTCACGATATTTCAACCCGACAATTATTTTAACACCCGATTCTCATCAGGAATGTAATTTCATAATTTTTACAAGTTCGTCATATTTTATTTCACGTCGTTAACATTTATTTCTAGTTAACTCGGTAACCGATAACACCTAATACACCACAAATCCTAACTAATACTTGCATAATTAGGACAAGAGTATTAATTGGCCACCAAACCCTCCCCACCTTCCCCTATTTTCAGCCCACATGCCCCCCTCCCCCAGTTCCTAGTCCATGTGACACTTAAAATAGCAAAGACCAAGACCAAGACCAAGACCAAGAAAGTATCTACACTTTATTCTTTCATTTCTACATTTCAAGGAAACTAGCAAACTTCATTTTCTCTTTCTCTTCTTCATATTTTCGGCCAAGAGAAGAAAAACAAGAAGAATCGTCAAACTTTCAAGATCAAGATATAATCAAGCTTTACTTTCATTCCTTGTTAAGGTTTTGTGATAAAAACCTAGGTTTCTTAAGCAATTTCTCATCAAATCACCACGAACTTCAAGTAAGCTTCAAGTGAACTTTTTCATCATCTCATACTTTCATTTAACTAGTAACATGATGTATTTTCAAGTCATAGTAGTAGATCATGCCAATATATATGTTATATATACCACTTTATACAATAATACTCTTTAATCTTAGATCTATAATTTTTATTAGTAACTTTAAGAGATCCACCAAGATTGGTTATGTTTAGGAACCCATGACACCCTAAGAATGTGTATGGTAGGATTGAGTACTTGTGGACTTGATTGGAAGTAGTTTGGTTAAGTTTTGGACAAGTTAGTAACTAGGAAACCAAGTTTTGACAAAGTTATAAACCTACTGTTCCATTTTGTAAAACGTGGGAAACTCAGGGGCTTGGGTGTACTTTTGAGCCAAAGATTTAGAAAATACATTCCAAGACGAAACTATGGCTGAAAGTTTGGATAAAAACGAGTTTATAATGAAGGAGATATGATTTTCCGAAGTTTAACGACGAAAAGTTATTTTCAGAAAATAAACATGCTGTTGGGTAATTTTTGTTGGACAACATGAGACATTTAACGTAATCTAGAGGATCCGACCTACTGAAAATATATTAGTATATATTAATACGAAACCGTGGATATAAAGAACGTAGAAAACAAGCTAATAATGACCGAGATATACACGTTTGAAACCCGACGAAATCATATATATTTTGACAGCACTAATAGAAATATTTTCTAAGTATAAAAACTAGTGTTTCTACAAGACATAACATTGATAGCCGATTTTCTATCTAATCAAGACCCGTATGGTAAAAAGTTAAATAATACGACTTCTAGACATTGTTGCAAGGTTTTCAAAAACACCGAGTTTCATCACTAACCCTTAATGTACAACATTTCGCGACTAGTTTTGCGAGGCCATTTTGGGCATATTTTCAAGTAACGAAACTGTTATTTTTGCGACGAAAATATTATATTATCCGATAGACACCAAACGAGGATCGTGGACTACCGTCTCAACACATTTACATGAAAAGTGGTTATTAACTTAACAAGACATCAAAAATGTATTTTTCGACGATAAACATTATTTTCAAAGTTCACGAGTGGTATCGATAATATACGTATTTGCATGTGTAGCATCATTTCATTGCTTACATTAGATCATATCATTCATATTAGGTTGCGGTTAGAGATCGTGCCTCATTTCAGTGTATCCACTTTTATCATCGTAGCTATCGCACCAGGTGAGATAGCCCCTACTCTTTCAATTGTTTTGGTAAACTCTTTGGGGGAGAATACATGCTCGTTTTCATCTAAATGTATACTTGATTTAATTGATTATGGTACATGATTAGTCAAACATTTATTTGCTTCAGTTATGAATTCGTTACTCAATCGAATGTAGTGTATATTCATTTGCAGCACACTTAATCCTTTTTACCTTTGGACCCAAGCCTTTTCCATTATTATGCACACTTAACCGAATGAACCGGCTCTGCCACTATGTACATACATGACTGAATGAACGGGTCACATAACCGAATGTACAGGTCACTTAACCGAATGTACGGGTCACATAACAGAATGTACGGGTAACATAACCGAATGAATTGGTCACGTAACCAAATGTATTGGTCAAACTACACTTATCTTTGAATCTTGGTCCACATATTACTTTTGTTTACACAAACCAAAACATATTTGGTAGTGGGTTGTAAACACACAGGTTACAAGTCTTGTATGGGCGGGACTTGGAACTGAGTGGATTTACGATGCCTTTGCTGGGAAATCTTCATTTAAATGCAATGTATTTCATTTTACACTAAACTCTATGAACTCACCAACCTCGTGTTGACACTTTAGCATGTATTTTCAGGTATTAAGCAATGGCACGCTACTGGAGGTTTTGGCAGGGCATGGCATGGTCATAGAAGACTCTGATATTCATTTGGGGACCGTTTTAAAGTATCTTAAGGGCCTATTTCCGTACTACTTTTAACGATGTAAATCCAATACTTTTGGTTAAACAAGTTTATTCAAAATGATTGAAGTGAAAACCATTTTTGCACTTGTTTTGTGATACCAATTGAGTTACACCCCAGCTACATGTAAGCTTCCGCTGGACCCGATTTTGGGGGTGTGACAGATTGGTATCAGAGCTTTGGCTATAGCGAACTGAGTGTTTTTAAAACCTAGACTATAGCTACTTTCACGAAAACTTAACCCTATGACCGTCACGTGCCTGCCTGCCAAGCTGAAGCCTTATTTGTGGTTTGTTGCTGACATATGTGATGAGATTTGTATCTCATTATTAGATATATCATACTAATTTATTCTAGTTGATTACCATAATTGTCTTCCCTATTAGTATGCTTACATAACATATGCATCTCATTGTTACGCCTTCTTCTTGCATAGTTTCATTATTCGACCTCGAGTTTGGTCACTTGCTTTAGTCTTTCAGAACGTCGTTGTATTTGTGAAGGACATAGTATTAGTATAACTGATCTGATTATTTCAAAATTCATGGAACCTCGGTGGAATGTAGACTGGTCATTTACATTCGACCCGGGATAGTGGGACATAGGCTGACCACCTATATCCGACTCAGAGATGAATTTTGCAACACTGAGAATAGTTATAATAAAATTTTGTCTGGATTGAATCCTCTACTCAATTTTCAAAGGTTTCATTCATGTGTGCGTACTCAATCGTTGCAAGAACATTCATACCTTCATCACCTCGTGAACCACCGCCTAGAAGCACGCCAACTAATCATGACGACTTCAACCTTTCATTCTATGACAATCCACTCTCAAATACCTACTACCAGGAAACGTCTTATTTATGTTTCACCCTTCTTTTCTTGTTTTGAAGAGCTATGCCGCAAGGAAAGCTAAAGCTACTCCAACTATGACACCTGCTGCTATTCGGAAACTTGTTAAGGATAGTATAGCCGAGGCTCTAGAGATCAAAAGAGCTGAGGTAGCTGCAAGGGCTGCTGAAACTGCTTCACAGATAGGGACGAATGAACAATCCAATAATAGGCGTGAATGCACTTGGAAGGATTTTAAGATTAGTGATCCCATCAAGTTTAAGGGCACTGAAGGAGCGGTCGCTTTGATTCTCTGGTTCGAAAAGACTGAGAATGTGTTCCTCATGTGCAACCGTCCTGATGACAGCAAGGTAAAATTTGCTACTGGTATGTTTTTGGATGAAGCTATGTCGTGGTGGAATTCTTATGCTCAACCGATTGGTATAGAAAATGCCTACAAGCTCACCTGGGATCAATTCAAGAAATTGATGACTAAGAAGTTTTGCCTTCGTACCGAGGTGAAGAAGTTAGAAACGGAGTTCTATGAGTTGGTAACTAAAGGTGATGACATCGAGACCTACATTAGGAGGTTTCAAGAGTTGGCCGCGCTATGCCCAACTATGGTTCCCGATGATGAGAAAAGGTTGGAAAACTTCATTGAAGGACTGCCCGAAAGCATCCGAGGGGATGTGATTTCTTTTGATCCCCAATCAATGGAAGAGGCTATCCGGATATCTCAAAAGCTTATGGCTCAGGTAACAAAGAGAGAAACTACTGACAACAACACCAACCACAACAACAACGAAAACAAGAGGAAAAGGGATGACAACCAATGAGACGATCAAGTGTGGCAGCCAAACAAACAACATGAAGTGGTTAGGGCCTACGTTGCGGAGCCAAGTGAAAAGAAAGGATATGCATGTACTTTACCTAAGTGCAACAAGTGTCAGTTTCATCACAAAGGACCTTGCCCCACTCAATGTGGAAACTGCCAAAAGGTCGGACACAAAGCCAAGGTTTGCAAGGCTCCCACCCTCGTAATGCATCAGAAAGTCACGGTAACCTGCCATGAGTGTGGAGTAATTGGACACTTCAAGAGTGAATGCCCAGAGTTGAGAAACTAGAATGGAGGAAGAGTTCGTTGAAATGCGAAGCTCGTCAGGACAACAACAACAATGTCAATGTTCAAGAACCAAGAACCTTATAAATAAACGGAGACCTAAACTCTCTAGTGTTGTATTTCTTTTGTGTTATTAATTCTACATTCTATCGTAAGTTTCATGTACTATTAACGAATTCCAATCTAATGAATGTTCTATCTTTTATCACTGCAATGCGACTCAAATATCATCATCTGTTCACCAATAGCACTCCAGAGACCAACACAAACTGAACTTTGGGAGGAAGTTCCTATTAGAGGGGAAGACTGTCACAACACGTAATTTCAGGTCCTTTTTCAAACGACAAAATTTTATTTTTCATCTCGGAAATTACTATTAATCAGTTACTATTCATCATTTTACTATTCATCGTTTTCGGAGTCAGTTTGAGATTCCGAGAAGTGTTTCAAAATTTTACTATTCATGTGACACTATTCATTCCCGGAAGGAAAACACTATTCATGATCATCATGCATCTTCTCGTAAACCGAGTTTACGGGTTTTCAAATTCGCGTAACCAGTTAGGTTTAGCTGCGAATTCATGCATCATCAGTAGGGACACATCATATAGACTGGAGTAGTCTACATATCATTAGTAACGTCATCAGCCCTTTAGATCATGCACGGATATGCATCATTTCAGTTTACGTATGCTTAATTTGTAATTAACGTTACCACTCAGTTTTTACTACTAATGTATACCTGATACTCCCGACTACGATCCTAACATATTTTTATACTCATTATAATGATATAAAAATTATATTATTAATTTGCCCGGTGTTTTCAAATTAACTGCTACACTTTCCGGTCGGAGCTTAAAACTCCGTCAGTTCACGATATTTCAACCCGACAATTATTTTAACACCCGATTCTCATCAGGAATGTAATTTCATAATTTTTTCAAGTTCGTCATATTTTATTTCACCTCGTATACATTTATTTCTAGTTAACTCGGTACCCGATAACACCTAATACACCACAAAACCTAACTAATACTTGCATAATTGAGACAAGAGTATTAATTGGCCACCAAACCCTCCCCTATTTTCAGCCCACATGCCCCCCCTAGTTCCTAGTCCATGTGACACTTAAAATAGCAAAGACCAAGACCAAGACCAAGAAAATATCTACACTTTATTCTTTCATTTCTACATTTCAAGGAAACTAGCAAACTTCATTTTCTCTTTCTCTTCTTCATATTTTCGGCCAAGAGAAGAAAAACAAAAAGAATCCATCAAACTTTCAAGATCAAGATATAATCAAGCTTTACTTTCATTCCTTGTTAAGGTTTTGTGATAAAAACCTAGGTTTCTTTAGCAATTTTTCATCAAATCACCACAAACTTCAAGTAAGCTTCAAGTGAACTTTTTCATCATCTCATACTTTCATTTAACTAGTAACATGATGTATTTTCAAGTCATAGTAGTAGATCATGCCAATATATATGTTATATATACCACTTTATACAATAATACTCTTTAATCTTAGATCTATAATTTTTAATAGTAACTTCAAGAGATGAACCAAGATTGGTGATGTTTAGGAACCCATGACACCTTAAGAAGGTGTATGGTAGGATTGAGTACTTGTGGAGTTGATTGCAAGTAGTTTGGTTAAGTTTTAGACAAGTTAGTAACTAGGAAACCAAGTTTTGACAAAGTTATAAACCTACTGTCCCATTTTGTAAACCGTGGGAAACTCAGGGGCTTGGGTGTACTTTTGAGCCAAATATTTAGAAAATACATTCCAAGACGAAACTATGGCTGAAAGTTTGGATAAAAACGAGTTTATAATGAAGGAGATATGATTTTCCGAAGTTTAACGACGAAAAGTTATTTTCAGAAAATAAACATGCTGTTGGGTAATTTTTGTTGGACAACATAAGACATTTAACGTAATCTAGAGGAGCCGACCTACTGAAAATATATTAGTATATATTAATACGAAACCGTGGATATAAAGAACGTAGAAAACAAGCTAATAACGACCGAGATATACACGTTTGAAACCCGACGAAATCATATATATTTTGACAGCACTAATAGAAATATTTTCTAAGTATAAAAACTAGTGTTTCTACAAGACATAACATTGATAGCCGATTTTCTATCTAATCAAGACCCGTATGGTAAAAAGTTAAATAATACAACTTCTAGACATTGTTGCAAGGTTTTCAAAAACACCGAGTTTCATCACTAACCCTTAACGTACAATATTTCGCGACTAGTTTTGCGAGGCCATTTTGGGCATATTTTCAAGTAATGAAACTGTTATTTTTGCGACGAAAATATTATATTATCCGATAAACACCAAACGTGGATCATGGAGTACCGTCTCAAAAAATTTACATGAAATGTGGTTATTAACTTAACAAGACATCAAAAATGTATTTTTCGACGATAAACATTATTTTCAAAGTTCACGAGTGGTATCGATAACATACGTATTTGCATGTGTAGCATCATTTCATTGCTGACATTAGATCATATCATTCATATTAGGTTGCGGTTAGAGATCGTGCCTCATTTCAGTGTATCCACTTTTGTCATCGTAGCTATCGCACCAGGTGAGTCATAACCCCTACTCTTTCAATTGTTTTGGTAAACTCTTTGGGGGAGAATACATGCTCGTTTTCATCTAAATGTATACTTGATTTAATTGATTATGCTACATGATTAGTCAAACATTTATTTGCTTCAGTTATGAATTCGTTACTCAATCGAATGTAGTGTATATTCATTTGCATCACACTTAATCCTTTTTACCTTTGGACCCAAGCCTTTTCCATTATTATGCACACTTAACTGAATGAACCGGCTCCGCCACTTTGTACATACATGACTGAATGAACGGGTCACATAACCGAATGTACGGGTCACTTAACCGAATGTACGGGTCACATAACAGAATGTACGGGTAACATAACCGAATGAATTGGTCACGTAACCAAATGTATTGGTCAAACTACACTTATCTTTGAATCTTGGTCCACATATTACTTTTGTTTACACAAACCAAAACATATTTGGCAGTGGGTTGTAAACGCACAGGTTACAAGTCTTGTATGGGCGGGACTTGAAACTGAGTGGATTTACGATGCCTTTGCTGGGAAATCTTCATTTAAATGCAATGTATTTCATTTTACACTAAACTCTATGAACTCACCAACCTCGTGTTGACACTTTAGCATGTATTTTCAGGTATTAAGCAATGGCACGCTACTGGAGGTTTTGGCAGGGCATGGCATGGTCATAGAAGACTCTGATATTCATTTGGGGACTGTTTTAAAGTATCTTAAGGGCCTATTTCCGCACTACTTTTAACGATGTAAATCCAATACTTTTGGTTAAACAAGTTTATTCAAAATGATTGAAGTGAAAACCATTTTTGCACTTGTTTTGTGATAGCAATTGAGTTACACCCTGGCTACATGTAAGCTTCCGTTGGACCCGATTTTGGGGGTGTGACACAAATTCTTTTCATACCCACTTCCCGATTTTGGTCGTATTCTTGGTCTTCCTACTATGGGGCAATGCTCGTTCACTGACGAATGGAGCCTTGATGCTCTTATCAGAAGCACCCCCAGAAGTGGGAAATATGCTACTACTCCTCCCACTCTAAATGAAATCAGAACCTTCATTCTAAAATCTCGACGACCATCTCTTACCCGCACTCATAGAGGTAAGAAAATTCCTATTGAAGAAAACCAAATTCTTACACAAGAAGTTGAAAATCATCTCAAAGCCATTGAGGAGGTTGTACGTGAAAATGCTTTCTGTCTAGGTGGCAATAGAGATCATCTTCCCGTGTGTCTCTGTCATATGCTTTATTATGTTGCCAAATCGGTACCTTACAATCTAGCATTCTACGTAATTAGGAGAATGGAATTTATCACTAAGAAACCCAAGTTGAACTTGCCTTGTGGCATGCTCCTGACTCATTTGTTTAACCATATAATGGATGAATTTCCAGAACTTAGATCGGAAAAATATATCATCCATGATCGTGTCATGTTTCCGCACACTACTCACATTGAGCGTAAGACAAGGTCTGATTCATGGACTGTAACAACCCGCATTTTCGGGACATTTCTCCTATTCACTATTCATCGGTTACTATTCATCATTTACTATTCACTGGTCACTATTCATCATTTTACTATTCATCGTTTTCGGAGTCAGTTTGTGATTCCGAGAAGCGTTCAGAAATTTTACTATTCATGTGACACTAATAGAGTTTTGACGTAAACTGTCTTTGCGAGACACCACTTTCACGGCTGTTTTTCTTTATGATCGGATCAGTTTGAGTCCGAGCCGTAGTTTTATGAAATCAAGATCTCTCAGCTAGCTTTTCAAATCAATTGGCCGTTTGATCATTGGACTCGTAACGAATAAACTATGACCTCATCTATATACCCGATAAACTATATATATTTTGACAGCTTTTACTATAATGAAATTTTCTAAGTGTTGAACATAATACTTTCAAGTAACAACAATGAGAGTCGATTTTCTCATCGATCGAGACCTGTATCGCCAAAAGTTAAATGACGCGACTTCTTGATATTGTTACAAGGTTTTCAAAAACGCCGAGCTTGACCATTAACACTTAACGTACAATATTTTCGCGACTAGTTTTGCGAGGCCATTTTGGTCATATTTTCAAGTTATGAAAATGTTATTTGTGCAACGAAAACCTTATATTTGCCGATTGAACACCAAACAAGGATCGTGGAGTACCGTTTCAACATATTTAAACGAAAAGTGGTTATTAACTTAACGAGACGTCAAAAATGTATTTTTGACGATAAACACTATTTTCAAAACAAACGAGTGGTATCGATAACATACGTACTTGCATGTGTAGCATCATTTCGTTTCTTACATTAGAAACTATCATTCATATTAGGTTGCGATTAGAGATCGTGCCTCATTTCAGTGTATCCACTTTTGTCATCATAGCTATCGCACCAGGTGAGTTCATACCCCCTACTTTTACTTGTTTTTATAACTGTTTTGGGGGAGAATACATGCTCGTTTTTGACTAAACTCAATGCTTGAATGCGCAATTGTTTACTTAAACACTACTGTTTCTTTGAAGGCTTGATTGATTATTCAAATGCACCTATGTGTATATCGGTTGCATACTTGATTATTTTCTCGCATACACAAGCGTTTTATAAACATGCAACACACTTTATGAACTCTTGCTTTTATGCAACCCACTTTATGAATTATGAACTCTTGCTTTTATGCAACCCACTTTATGAACTCTTGCTTTTATGCAACCCACTTTATGAACTCTTGCTTTTATGCAACACACTTTGTGAACTATTGCTTTTATGCAAACACTTTTATGGACCATACTGAAACTTATGTTATATCTAAACTATTACGCGGATTAGCCTAAGCCCTTGAATCCCACTATGCCCAAACTCATGAACCGTCAATTCCTGCTGGGAAGCGCGAATGTTATAAATAGATCTATTGGTGGTGACTCCCCCGTTCGGTTTGACCGGATAGGCAAACGCGAGCGTATAACATGTCGAATTACAAGGGTAACGGGATAAACACTTGTCGGGCCTTTATATTTAACATGCTTCTAGAGCATGCACACTGTTATAGCTTCGGTTGCATGAACTTAGCGCTAGCGTAATAGACTATTTTTCTATGTGATATTATATCTGTTGTAATGATCACACACTCTACTCATGGTCCACAATCCTGATTTTACTGTAAGGTAAACTTTATTTTTATGACATTGTGAGTTACACAATGGTCACAAAACTCTCTATTGTACTCACAACACTATTGTTTTAATACAAACTTATGAACTCACCAACCTCGTGTTGACACTCTTTAGCATGTATTTTCAGGTATTAAGCAATGGCACGCTACAAGAGGTTTTGGCAGGGCATGGCATGGTCATAGAAGACTCTGATATTCACTTGGGGACCATTTAAAACTATTTTACGGGCCTACTTCCACACTACTATTAAAAATGTAAATTCAACATTTTTTTGATTAAGCTATCTTATACTAAATGATTCAAGTGAAAACCATTTTTGAACTTGTGTTGTAATACCAATTGAGTTACACCCCAGCTACATGTATGCTTCCGCTTGTCCTGATTTTGGGGGTGTGACAGATTGGTATCAGAGCTTTGGCTATAGCGAACTAAGTGTTTTTAAAACCTAGACTATAGCTACTTTCACGAAAACATAACCCTATGACCGTCACGTGCCTGCCTGCCAAGCTGAAGCCTCATTTGTGGTTAGTTGCTGACATAGGTGATGAGATTTGTGTCTCATTATCTGATATATTATATTCATTTATTATAGTTGATTACTATAATTGTCTTTCATATAAGCATGCTCATGTATCATATATGTCACCACGTTATGCTTTTCCTTGCATAGCTTCATAATTTGACCTCGAGTTTGGTCACTTGCTTTTGTCTTTCAGAACGTCTTGGTATTTGGGAAGGACATAGTCTTAGTATAACTGAGCTGAGTATTTCAAAATTCATGGAACCTCGGTGGAATATAGACTGGTCATCTATATTCAACCCGGGATAGTGAGATATAGGCTGACCACCTATGTCTGACTCAGAAATGAATTTTGCAATACTGAGAATGGTTATAATAAAATTCTGTTTGGATTGAATTCTCTACTCAATTTCCAAATGTTTCATTTACGTGTGTGTAAACACTCGTTGGCAGAACATCCATACTTTTCACCATCTCGTTAACCACCGATTGGAAGCACGCCAACTGGTCATTTCATCTCATGGACATTTACGTCTATGCACGATACACTTATATCACAGTATTTTCTTTTATCACAATCTCATTTTGTCGCAGTTGTCACAATCTTATCCCTTCTCACCCTCATTATCATTTCCTTTCCCCATCCCCATATATAAGGGATTAGCTAACACTCTATACACTCCGATGTCACTCATCCCTCACTACTCCTTATATTGATAAGTGGATATTATCAATGACCTCCCTAGGAAAGACTTTCCATACCATCTATAAGGAGGATCCCTCGGAACATTGAAACCATTCAAAACTCAACAGAAATCTCAGGATACCACAAAACCATTCGAACCACTATCACTGGCCTGATTGCCACAATTCCACCATATGGAAAGTATTGGCTTGACTGAATTACAAGATTAGTTTCGATGCGAATGCTCACTAAGCAACACTATAGAGATACATCCAACCTCCTAACCAAGACTGTAGAACCTTCAATTGAACATGTCCTCACCAATAGACATTATTCAAACATGTTAGACATCCATGCATTGTGCAGACATACCTACCCGACTATTTTATCCTCTTAATACTTTTACTTCTAAATGGATTTTTCTCCAAACTACCATTATACAAAACATATATCTTGTAAGAAATACTTTTCTGAGGCACTTATTTTGACAAGCAAATTCCTTTTGGTTAACCTTTCACAAAACTATTGAATGTTAGGAAATTTTAAACGACAATCTTTGGTAAACCATACTATCCACTTTATATTGAAAATAGTCCTATCTTGCATAACTACTAAATTTTGAAACATCGAGAAAAAAAAAAAAAGGTTACTTGGAAAGCCGGTTGCTTGAAGTTGTAAATTTATTTACTCAGGGAAGGTTTATGAACAAAACACCCAATCTCCAAAACAAACTTTGAAAATCAATCACTATATTACATCTCTTATACCTTTAGGGGTTTGTGATTTATAACTTGGGGAAAATCTTAGTAATGGAGACTAAGCATCGTAGGTAGAGAAAAACTCAATCCATGACATCCTGCGGAGGATCACAACCTTATCCTAATCTATTATTTCCAATAACACCCTTTGATGGACTTAACCTTGTAAGTCTTTCAAAACAAGATTCATGATACCCATTTCAATTATTCTTAATAGAGGAATTTGATTCACCTCGAACTCCTAGCGATTTCATTAAGATTCCTTTGGAACCACACCACCTATTATCTTCAGACCAATGGTCAGAATTTGAGGTTGATTCAAACATAGGGAGATATGCCCAAATCGGGTGTGATTGACACTAGAAATGGTTGGACTAACCATTTGCCATAAATCAAATTCAGTTGCAACCTTAGTTACCACACGAGCGTAGAGACTACATCATCTGAGGCACTCTATGGTCGAAGTGCCAACATCCATTGAAGGATCGAAATTTTGAAAAGCCCAACTCTCTAGTCCAGTAAGCATTCATGAACCCGATATACACTGGACCGTTCAACATTTCTGACAGAGTAGGCCTGGTGGCCGTTAGACTTGAACCTTGTTAGAGCTCAATAGCTTACACGATAAGAATCATCATCTTTTCACCAATACAACTCCAGAGACCAACACAAACTGAACTTCGGGACGAAGTTCCTTTTAAGGGGGTGAGACTGTAACAACCCGCATTTTCGGGACATTTCTCCTATTCACTATTCATCGGTTACTATTCATCATTTACTATTCATTGGTCACTATTCATCATTTTACTATTCATCGTTTTCGGAGTCAGTTTGTGATTCCGAGAAGCGTTCAGAAATTTTACTATTCATGTGACACTATTCATTCCCGAAGGGAAATCACTATTCATGATCATCGTTCGTCATTTCGTAAACTGAGTTTACGAGTCTTCAAATTCGCGTAACCAGTTAGGTTTAGCTGCGAATTCATGCATCATTCATTAATGACACTTCATATAGACTGGAATAGTCTACACATTATCATCATCATTTGAGAACCTACACGGATATGCATTATTTCAATTTACGTATGCTTAATTTGTAATTAACGATACCACTCAGTGTTACTACTAACGTAAACCCAATACTCCCGACTATGATCCTAACATATTTACATACTCATAATAATAATATAAAAATTATATTATTAATTTACCCGGTGTTTTGAAATCAATGGCTATATTTTTACGGTCGGAGCCCATTATTTCGTCGGTTGGCGAAATTTCAATTCAATAATTATTCTAACACCCGATTCTCATCAGGAATAATATTTTTACAACTTTTACAACTTCGTCGTATTTTATTTCACCTCGGTAACATTTATTTTTAGTTAACTCGGTACCCGATAACACCTAATACATAACAATACCTCACCAATACTTGCACCATGGGACAAGCTCATTAATTAAGCCCACAAAACACAAATCCATGTTTTGCTCCTTTTGGTTGCCGCCCCCCCCCCCTATGACCATGGACTTGGACCATATTAATTACACTTGACCAAGATTTTATATATATACTCCACCCTTTTTCATTTTCATTCAAATAAACAATACACACAAGCAAACACCATTTTCATCTTCTCCCTTTGAGTATGGATCGATCAAGAAACAACCATAAGAAGAATTCATAAAATTTTCAAGATCAAGTGTTGAATCAAGTCCTAATCAAGATCTAGTTGGGGTTGTGTGGTAAAAACCCTATGTTATAAATCAATTTCTCATCAAATCACCTCAAATCTTCAAGTAAGCTTCAAAAACACTTTTGATCTTTTCATACTTTCATTACTTTATATTTTTATGTAATTTCAAGAAATATTGGTAAAAGATGCAAGTATGTAAGATCCATACCACTTGTTACTCAAGTTGTTTTTATAAACACTAGATCTACAATTTTTATTATCAATCTCATTAGATCCACCAAGATTGGTGATGTTTAGGAACCCATGACACCCTAAGAGGGTGTATGGTAGGATTTAGTATTTGTGGAGTTGATTTGAGATAGTTTGGTTAAGCCTTGAACAAGTTACAAACTAGAAAAATCGATTTTTACAACTATATAAAAGCTACTGTCCCTTTCTGCAAAACGTTGGAAACTCAGGGTCTAGGGTGTAACTTTGGACCAAAGAGTTAGAAAATACATACCGAGACGAAACTATGGCCGAAAACGGGGATAAAATCCGAGTTACGACGAAAAAGATATGCTATTTTCAAGATTTACGACGAAAACTATATTTTCTGAAATATTGAATCTGTCCCGATTTTTCTAGCTAGGAAAACTGAGATTAAATGATATCTTGACTAGCCGAGACCTTGAAAAACCTAAAGTATACTTGAATACCTTCGCGGGGATATAAAGAACATAGAAAACGGGCTTATAACGAAAAAGATACAAGAGTTTGAAATCCGACGATATATATATATTTCCATCAGCTTTGTACACTAATAGAGTTTTGACGTAAACTGTCTTTGCGAGACACCACTTTCACGGCTGTTTTTCTTTATGATCGGATCAGTTTGAGTCCGAGCCGTAGTTTTATGAAATCAAGATCTCTCAGCTAGCTTTTCAAATCAATTGGCCGTTTGATCATTGGACTCGTAACGAATAAACTATGACCTCATCTATATACCCGATAAACTATATATATTTTGACAGCTTTTACTATAATGAAATTTTCTAAGTGTTGAACATAATACTTTCAAGTAACAACAATGAGAGTCGATTTTCTCATCGATCGAGACCTGTATCGCCAAAAGTTAAATGACGCGACTTCTTGATATTGTTACAAGGTTTTCAAAAACGCCGAGCTTGACCATTAACACTTAACGTACAATATTTTCGCGACTAGTTTTGCGAGGCCATTTTGGTCATATTTTCAAGTTATGAAAATGTTATTTGTGCAACGAAAACCTTATATTTGCCGATTGAACACCAAACAAGGATCGTGGAGTACCGTTTCAACATATTTAAACGAAAAGTGGTTATTAACTTAACGAGACGTCAAAAATGTATTTTTGACGATAAACACTATTTTCAAAACAAACGAGTGGTATCGATAACATACGTACTTGCATGTGTAGCATCATTTCGTTTCTTACATTAGAAACTATCATTCATATTAGGTTGCAATTAGAGATCGTGCCTCATTTCAGTGTATCCACTTTTGTCATCATAGCTATCGCACCAGGTGAGTTCATACCCCCTACTTTTACTTGTTTTTATAACTGTTTTGGGGGAGAATACATGCTCGTTTTTGACTAAACTCAATGCTTGAATGCGCAATTGTTTACTTAAACACTACTGTTTCTTTGAAGGCTTGATTGATTATTCAAATGCACCTATGTGTATATCGGTTGCATACTTGATTATTTTCTCGCATACACAAGCGTTTTATAAACATGCAACACACTTTATGAACTCTTGCTTTTATGCAACCCACTTTATGAATTATGAACTCTTGCTTTTATGCAACCCACTTTATGAACTCTTGCTTTTATGCAACCCACTTTATGAACTCTTGCTTTTATGCAACACACTTTGTGAACTATTGCTTTTATGCAAACACTTTTATGGACCATACTGAAACTTATGTTATATCTAAACTATTACGCGGATTAGCCTAAGCCCTTGAATCCCACTATGCCCAAACTCATGAACCGTCAATTCCTGCTGGGAAGCGCGAATGTTATAAATAGATCTATTGGTGGTGACTCCCCTGTTCGGTTTGACCGGATAGGCAAACGCGAGCGTATAACATGTCGAATTACAAGTGTAACGGGATAAACACTTGCCGGGCCTTTATATTTAACATGCTTCTAGAGCATGCACACTGTTATAGCTTCGGTTGCATGAACTTAGCGCTAGCGTAATAGACTATTTTTCTATGTGATATTATATCTGTTGTAATGATCACACACTCTACTCATGGTCCACAATCATGATTTTACTGTAAGGTAAACTTTATTTTTATGACATTGTGAGTTACACAATGGTCACAAAACTCTCTATTGTACTCACAACACTATTGTTTTAATACAAACTTATGAACTCACCAACCTCGTGTTGACACTCTTTAGCATGTATTTTCAGGTATTAAGCAATGGCACGCTACAAGAGGTTTTGGCAGGGCATGGCATGGTCATAGAAGACTCTGATATTCACTTGGGGACCATTTAAAACTATTTTACGGGCCTACTTCCGCACTACTATTAAAAATGTAAATTCAACATTTTTTTGATTAAGCTATCTTATACTAAATGATTCAAGTGAAAACCATTTTTGAACTTGTGTTGTAATACCAATTGAGTTACACCCCAGCTACATGTATGCTTCCGCTGGTCCTGATTTTGGGGGTGTGACAGATTGGTATCAGAGCTTTGGCTATAGCGAACTAAGTGTTTTTAAAACCTAGACTATAGCTACTTTCACGAAAACATAACCCTATGACCGTCACGTGCCTGCCTGCCAAGCTGAAGCCTCATTTTTGGTTAGTTGCTGACATAGGTGATGAGATTTGTGTCTCATTATCTGATATATTATATTCATTTATTATAGTTGATTACTATAATTGTCTTTCATATAAGCATGCTCATGTATCATATATGTCACCACGTTATGCTTTTCCTTGCATAGCTTCATAATTTGACCTCGAGTTTGGTCACTTGCTTTTGTCTTTCAGAACGTCTTGGTATTTGGGAAGGACATAGTCTTAGTATAACTGAGCTGAGTATTTCAAAATTCATGGAACCTCGGTGGAATATAGACTGGTCATCTATATTCAACCCGGGATAGTGAGATATAGGCTGACCACCTATGTCTGACTCAGAAATGAATTTTGCAATACTGAGAATGGTTATAATAAAATTCTGTTTGGATTGAATTCTCTACTCAATTTCCAAATGTTTCATTTACGTGTGTGTAAACACTCGTTGGCAGAACATCCATACTTTTCACCATCTCGTTAACCACCGATTGGAAGCACGCCAACTGGTCATTTCATCTCATGGACATTTACGTCTATGCACGATACACTTATATCACAGTATTTTCTTTTATCACAATCTCATTTTGTCGCAGTTGTCACAATCTTATCCCTTCTCACCCTCATTATCATTTCCTTTCCCCATCCCCATATATAAGGGATTAGCTAACACTCTATACACTCCGATGTCACTCATCCCTCACTACTCCTTATATTGATAAGTGGATATTATCAATGACCTCCCTAGGAAAGACTTTCCATACCATCTATAAGGAGGATCCCTCGGAACATTGAAACCATTCAAAACTCAACAGAAATCTCAGGATACCACAAAACCATTCGAACCACTATCACTGGCCTGATTGCCACAATTCCACCATATGGAAAGTATTGGCTTGACTGAATTACAAGATTAGTTTCGATGCGAATGCTCACTAAGCAACACTATAGAGATACATCCAACCTCCTAACCAAGACTATAGAACCTTCAATTGAACATGTCCTCACCAATAGACATTATTCAAACGTGTTAGACATCCATGCATTGTGCAGACATACCTACCCGACTATTTTATCCTCTTAATACTTTTACTTCTAAATGGATTTTTCTCCAAACTACCATTATACAAAACATATATCTTGTAAGAAATACTTTTCTGAGGCACTTATTTTGACAAGCAAATTCCTTTTGGTTAACCTTTCACAAAACTATTGAATGTTAGGAAATTTTAAACGACAATCTTTGGTAAACCATACTATCCACTTTATATTGAAAATAGTCCTATCTTGCATAACTACTAAATTTTGAAACATCGAGAAAAAAAAAAGGTTACTTGGACAGCCGGTTGCTTGAAGTTGTAAATTTATTTACTCAGGGAAGGTTTATGAACAAAACACCCAATCTTCAAAACAAACTTTGAAAATCAATCACTATATTACATCTCTTATACCTTTAGGGGTTTGTGATTTATAACTTGGGGAAAATCTTAGTAATGGAGACTAAGCATCGTAGGTAGAGAAAAACTCAATCCATGACATCCTGCGGAGGATCACAACCTTATCCTAATCTATTATTTCCAATAACACCCTTTGATGGACTTAACCTTGTAAGTCTTTCAAAACAAGATTCATGATACCCATTTCAATTATTCTTAATAGAGGAATTTGATTCACCTCGAACTCCTAGCGATTTCATTAAGATTCCTTTGGAACCACACCACCTATTATCTTCAGACCAATGGTCAGAATTTGAGGTTGATTCAAACATAGGGAGATATGCCCAAATCGGGTGTGATTGACACTAGAAATGGTTGGACTAACCATTTGCCATAAATCAAATTCAGTTGCAACCTTAGTTACCACACGAGTGTAGAGACTACATCATCTGAGGCACTCTATGGTCGAAGTGCCAACATCCATTGAAGGATCGAAATTTTGAAAAGCCCAACTCTCTAGTCCAGTAAGCATTCATGAACCCGATATACACTGGACCGTTCAACATTTCTGACAGAGTAGGCCTGGTGGCCGTCAGACTTGAACCTTGTTAGAGCTCAATAGCTTACACGATAAGAATCATCATCTTTTCACCAATACAACTCCAGAGACCAACACAAACTGAACTTCGGGACGAAGTTCCTTTTAAGGGGGTGAGACTGTAACAACCCGCATTTTCGGGACATTTCTCCTATTCACTATTCATCGGTTACTATTCATCATTTACTATTCACTGGTCACTATTCATCATTTTACTATTCATCGTTTTCAGAGTCAGTTTGTGATTCCGAGAAGCGTTCAGAAATTTTACTATTCATGTGACACTATTCATTCCCGAAGGGAAATCACTATTCATGATCATCGTTCGTCATTTCGTAAACTGAGTTTACGAGTCTTCAAATTCGCGTAACCAGTTAGGTTTAGCTGCGAATTCATGCATCATTCATTAATGACACTTCATATAGACTGGAATAGTCTACACATTATCATCATCATTTGAGAACCTACACGGATATGCATTATTTCAATTTACGTATGCTTAATTTGTAATTAACGATACCACTCAGTGTTACTACTAACGTAAACCCAATACTCCCGACTATGATCCTAACATATTTACATACTCATAATAATAATATAAAAATTATATTATTAATTTACCCGGTGTTTTGAAATCAATGGCTATATTTTTACGGTCGGAGCCCATTATTTCGTCGGTTGGCGAAATTTCAATTCAATAATTATTCTAACACCCGATTCTCATCAGGAATAATATTTTTACAACTTTTACAACTTCGTCGTATTTTATTTCACCTCGGTAACATTTATTTTTAGTTAACTCGGTACCCGATAACACCTAATACATAACAATACCTCACCAATACTTGCACCATGGGACAAGCTCATTAATTAAGCCCACAAAACACAAATCCATGTTTTGCTCCTTTTGGTTGCCGCCCCCCCCCCCCCCCCTATGACCATGGACTTGGACCATATTAATTACACTTGACCAAGATTTTATATATATACTCCACCCTTTTTCATTTTCATTCAAATAAACAATACACACAAGCAAACACCATTTTCATCTTCTCCCTTTGAGTATGGATCGATCAAGAAACAACCATAAGAAGAATCCATAAAATTTTCAAGATCAAGTGTTGAATCAAGTCCTAATCAAGATCTAGTTGGGGTTGTGTGGTAAAAACCCTATGTTATAAATCAATTTCTCATCAAATCACCTCAAATCTTCAAGTAAGCTTCAAAAACACTTTTGATCTTTTCATACTTTCATTACTTTATATTTTTATGTAATTTCAAGAAATATTGGTAAAAGATGCAAGTATGTAAGATCCATACCACTTGTTACTCAAGTTGTTTTTATAAACACTAGATCTACAATTTTTATTATCAATCTCATTAGATCCACCAAGATTGGTGATGTTTAGGAACCCATGACACCCTAAGAGGGTGTATGGTAGGATTGAGTATTTGTGGAGTTGATTTGAGATAGTTTGGTTAAGCCTTGAACAAGTTACAAACTAGGAAAATCGATTTTTACAACTATATAAAAGCTACTGTCCCTTTCTGCAAAACGTTGGAAACTCAGGGTCTAGGGTGTAACTTTGGACCAAAGAGTTAGAAAATACATTCCGAGACGAAACTATGGCCGAAAACGGGGATAAAATCCGAGTTACGACGAAAAAGATATGCTATTTTCAAGATTTACGACGAAAACTATATTTTCTGAAATATTGAATCTGTCCCGATTTTTCTAGCTAGGAAAACTGAGATTAAATGATATCTTGACTAGCCGAGACCTTGAAAAACCTAAAGTATACTTGAATACCTTCGCGGGGATATAAAGAACATAGAAAACGGGCTTATAACGAAAAAGATACAAGAGTTTGAAATCCGACGATATATATATATTTCCATCAGCTTTGTACACTAATAGAGTTTTGACGTAAACTGTCTTTGCGAGACACCACTTTCACGGCTGTTTTTCTTTATGATCGGATCAGTTTGAGTCCGAGCCGTAGTTTTATGAAATCAAGATCTCTCAGCTAGCTTTTCAAATCAATTGGCCGTTTGATCATTGGACTCGTAACGAATAAACTATGACCTCATCTATATACCCGATAAACTATATATATTTTGACAGCTTTTACTATAATGAAATTTTCTAAGTGTTGAACATAATACTTTCAAGTAACAACAATGAGAGTCGATTTTCTCATCGATCGAGACCTGTATCGCCAAAAGTTAAATGACGCGACTTCTTGATATTGTTACAAGGTTTTCAAAAACGCCGAGCTTGACCATTAACACTTAACGTACAATATTTTCGCGACTAGTTTTGCGAGGCCATTTTGGTCATATTTTCAAGTTATGAAAATGTTATTTGTGCAACGAAAACCTTATATTTGCCGATTGAACACCAAACAAGGATCGTGGAGTACCGTTTCAACATATTTAAACGAAAAGTGGTTATTAACTTAACGAGACGTCAAAAATGTATTTTTGACGATAAACACTATTTTCAAAACAAACGAGTGGTATCGATAACATACGTACTTGCATGTGTAGCATCATTTCGTTTCTTACATTAGAAACTATCATTCATATTAGGTTGCAATTAGAGATCGTGCCTCATTTCAGTGTATCCACTTTTGTCATCATAGCTATCGCACCAGGTGAGTTCATACCCCCTACTTTTACTTGTTTTTATAACTGTTTTGGGGGAGAATACATGCTCGTTTTTGACTAAACTCAATGCTTGAATGCGCAATTGTTTACTTAAACACTACTGTTTCTTTGAAGGCTTGATTGATTATTCAAATGCACCTATGTGTATATCGGTTGCATACTTGATTATTTTCTCGCATACACAAGCGTTTTATAAACATGCAACACACTTTATGAACTCTTGCTTTTATGCAACCCACTTTATGAATTATGAACTCTTGCTTTTATGCAACCCACTTTATGAACTCTTGCTTTTATGCAACCCACTTTATGAACTCTTGCTTTTATGCAACACACTTTGTGAACTATTGCTTTTATGCAAACACTTTTATGGACCATACTGAAACTTATGTTATATCTAAACTATTACGCGGATTAGCCTAAGCCCTTGAATCCCACTATGCCCAAACTCATGAACCGTCAATTCCTGCTGGGAAGCGCGAATGTTATAAATAGATCTATTGGTGGTGACTCCCCCGTTCGGTTTGACCGGATAGGCAAACGCGAGCGTATAACATGTCGAATTACAAGGGTAACGGGATAAACACTTGCCGGGCCTTTATATTTAACATGCTTCTAGAGCATGCACACTGTTATAGCTTCGGTTGCATGAACTTAGCGCTAGCGTAATAGACTATTTTTCTATGTGATATTATATCTGTTGTAATGATCACACACTCTACTCATGGTCCACAATCCTGATTTTACTGTAAGGTAAACTTTATTTTTATGACATTGTGAGTTACACAATGGTCACAAAACTCTCTATTGTACTCACAACACTATTGTTTTAATACAAACTTATGAACTCACCAACCTCGTGTTGACACTCTTTAGCATGTATTTTCAGGTATTAAGCAATGGCACGCTACAAGAGGTTTTGGCAGGGCATGGCATGGTCATAGAAGACTCTGATATTCACTTGGGGACCATTTAAAACTATTTTACGGGCCTACTTCCGCACTACTATTAAAAATGTAAATTCAACATTTTTTTGATTAAGCTATCTTATACTAAATGATTCAAGTGAAAACCATTTTTGAACTTGTGTTGTAATACCAATTGAGTTACACCCCAGCTACATGTATGCTTCCGCTGGTCCTGATTTTGGGGGTGTGACATGGACGAAGAGGACCTTGTTTCCCGAGTCATCCTTTGATGGTTCATCCTCTCATCACATAGATGATGATGAACACGTTGGAAATTCCAATGCTAATGCATCTTCTTCATCACAAAACCTCTTAAATTCCCTTCCTCACATCCCGTAAAATCTTGACTCCCAAGACCCATCTGTGATCACTCTCCTCACTCAAATTCGAGACGAGTAAAGGAAAGGTTTGAAGTCGATCAAGAATCTCCTCAAGAAAAAGAAGTAGTGAATGTCATTTGAAGAAAACTTTGTTTGTAGTAACTTTAGTTTATGACTATGTGTAATACATCTTGAACATCTATGTTTATTTGTTCTAACTCTTTAGACATGTTAAATTGATGATTGTGTTTGGATTTGGATGTATTATAAGACGTTTAGTTGGTGTGCGACTTCTTTAAGTGTTAAGATTTTTACTTATGGTGCCTTGTAACTTGTGGGAATGCAGTATATGTGCAGGTTGCAGAAATGAGAAACCAGGCAAAAATCTTGGAACCTACTGTCGACAGTCCCTTAGCGACCTGGCGGTCCTTTAACAATAAGGGACCGTCCAATGTTTAAAGGACCGTCCTTGTGGGATCACGGATTTTTGCACTATTTTCTTGATTCCTGCAATGCTAAACCTATTGCATGTTTATCACCACCTTACCATGTTTAGTTAAACAATTTGAAGTGCTTAAAATCTTCTAATGCATGCTTTGACCAAATCACAACCATGCTTGATTATTTAATCCTCCCTCATCATCCTCAACCTCATTACAATCATATTTCAATTCAACTTCCTCACCTACAATGGCCTCATCTTCTACTTCCTTACCAACAACAAACAAAGAACCCACAAGACAACCTTCAAACAAAAGGCCTAAGCTCAAAATCATTAGACCTCAAACAAATTTCATTGACCTCACACTCTATGACACGACTCCATTTCCTAAGTCACCATCATCCTCACCTCAAGCTCCAAGTGCACCACTAAAAAAACCATACACCAATGGAACATATCACTCTTCTTCTAAGATATCCTCTAGCTCAAAGACAACCACATCACCTTTCTCATCATTTGTCAAAAACCTGTCACCTTGCTCACCCAATCTAGTTCGGGTGCTTACACTCCATTCGTGAGTAATCAACCATCATCTCCCACTCATTCTATCTCATCTCCAAGAAATCAACATCCTCCTCCAACAAACTCATCTAATCATATCACCACATCACTAAATGGGCCTTTGGAGAACAATCCTCTCACTCCACCATCATCTCCAAATCTTTGTAATATCATTCCCTAATATTTTGCTAACAACCATACTGTGGGGTGTGCTTGTTGTTACCACAACTTTCATCTCATTCACTCTCTTCGAGATGAACTTCACATCATGTTTGGTCATATTGAGTATCTCATTGCTCAACAAAATGTGCAACCAACTCCTCTTACTTCCATGCTACCATAGGCAAATCCTTCGGCACCACCTTCATCCTCTCCATCATCCACTCCACCCTCCGACTAGATATTCTCAAAAATCTAGTCACGAATAATCAAGTGGAAGTTGTGCTTTGGACCGAACATGCAATGGGAGTTAACTTGTTGTAGTAGTTTATGATTTGTGATATTGTTTCTATGATGTGGTTGTTATGAAATTTCTTTATGGTAGTCATTGTATGTCTCCTTTGGGTGAAATGAATGAATGATTATATTTTGTGTCTTGATAATATGTTGTGTTATTAGTCATTGTTAAACATGAAAATGGACTAAAAATATCCAACATTGAAAATGGGAAGTTACTTAAATCACAACATACATGGCAACTTCGAAGCCTACTGCCGGCGGTCCTTTAAATGGACCGACGATCCCCAAATCAATAAGGGAGCATCCCCCTATATAAGGGACCGTCTCCAATAGTGCTTAGAATTGAAATTCTATTATGTGTTTTTCTATCTGATTTCTTCACTATATAATTGATTTCACATCCATATCATATTCTATATATGCATGTATGTGCTTTGTTCTAACTCTGTTTTGTAGCACATCACCATAGCTCGATTCCCCGGTGCCCTCATTAAGGGGGAGCACTTAGCTAGGGGGAGCTTGTATTTCGTTGATCACTCCAACGATTATCTTTCAAGAGTGCTCGTTTCTTCTCTCCTCAACAACCACGACACACGTTTTTTATTCTACAAAAAGGGGGAGAAGTAACGGGAAAACCCATTAAAAATTTATCAACGCCTAATTTTACTTAAAATGGGTTTATATTTTTTAACCATCAAAAAGGGGGAGATTGTTAATAAAAATAATGTCAAGAATGTTATTCGCATTATTCGGTCTTCTCGTGTTTTGCTAATCACAAAATATAAAGACATGTTACGTAAAGTTATGGTTTATAAGTTTTTAATCGAGGAAACTCGTTACTTCTACGTAGCTGCTTCAACATCACTTCAGGTATGAACAAACGTTATACCGTCATTAGTTAAGTGATCAAAGACTTTTATTTTCTTCTAAACTTACATTTTTAAGTTTGACAAAACATTTTCACAAAAGTATTTTTGTGTTTTTAAAGAAATGTTTTATTAAGAAAATAAATTCAAATTCAAACATCACAACTGCTAGTTTTCCCTCCAACCTTCACCAGATAGTTTTTCACCATGTCTGAACAAAAATGAGAGCGTTTTTCGGGGCGGTCCCGTAAAGGGGTCGACGGTCCTTTAGTGATAAAGGACCATCGCCTATTTAAGGGACCGTCTGCTCCTTTGTGTCGGCTATAAATACTATACTGTTTTCTTTCAGAACAAGACTTTTCACACACACAAAACTTTATGGTCTTTGTTCCTTTTATTCTTTGATCACTATAACATGTCGGTATATATTTATAAGTGATTTCCTCTTCCATCAAGTGCAAGAGAAGAACTCTCGACAACTATGAAGATTCGAGATGTTATAGGAGTCCACACACAAACGTAACATGTGTTACATGATAGGATTGATATCATGTCATTGTTTTTCGACTTGTGTGTGAGTCGAGGATGGGGTATAAACTTGGATGGTGATGTAGTTCCAAGTATTGTATTTGTGTTAGCTTGGATGGTGATGTAGTTCCAAGAAGTCTTGTAACTAGATTCGTTCATGTATTTATTGTGAGGAGAGTGATGTCCTAAAGTGTAGGTTAGGATTTGTTGTGTCATTATGTAAAGACTTGGATCGGGGATGATCAAGTGTGATATGTATGTAAAGACTTGATTCGGGTGAAGAATCAAATGAGTCGTGTGTGTGAAGGCTTCGTTTGGGTGAAGAATCAAGTATGTCTAACAAATGAAGATTTGGATCGGGTGAAGATTCAAGATGGACAAGAGTGCTTGTTTGTGTAGCCACGTGGGCCTTTGGAATAGATTGGTTCTAGCTATGATTAGAACTCGACATTATGCTTAGTGTTGTTAAGCCTTGTGTAAGCATGTGTACGGATTGCTCCACCTGAAGGAGTGTGTTAATATAGTGATTGATAACTGTCGAGTGTGGTACTCGGGTAGTGGAGTAGGACGGAGAGTGAGCTTCGTGCCGAACCACTATAAATCGCCGCGTCTCTTGGTTGTGCTCTTTCTTTACTCTTCACTTTACTTGTTTACTTATGTTTGCTAGTAACTAAATTGATATCACATAACTAGTAAGATTCAACATGTTTGTTAATGAAAAATAATCGGACCTAAAATGGCGAAACGGTTTAGAAAATTAAAAAGAAGCGGTAAAACTATTCAACCCCCCTTGTAGTTTCTACATAATCAAAAATGAAAGCTTACTTGGCTAGAGAAAGGTTAACGTGGGGTTTTAGGGGTTTCTAGGGAAAAACTAGTTCGACAAGGGTTCAAGGCTTATGGTACTCGACTTCCATGGCTACTAGGGTCCTAATACTACTACTACTAACTACAGATTGTAAGTGGTGAAGAGAGGAGAAAAGGTGTGGAATGAAATGGAGAGGGTACGGGGGTATTTATAGGGTTAGCAAGAGGTTTAGGTAGCAAAGGTGGTGGTGTGGTGTCGAGGAGGGGGGTTGCTGAGTAAGAAAGGATAGGGGAGGTCGTGGAGGGTTTAAGGGATGATGAGGATAGGCTATGGTATAGCTAGGGGCGGAGTAGGACAGTAGTGCTGGTAGTTTAGCCGCGGGCTTAAGTTGGTGACAAGGAGGTGATGCACCTCCTTGTGTGGGTGCTTAGAGGTACTAGGGTTTGTACTAAGCATGACTAAGGTGCTAGGTTGAGGTGCTTGAGGTGCTTATGTTTAGGTTTTAACTAGTTTAGGTTTAGTTTTATCCTAATTTGGCTTAGTGAGAGATTAGGGTTTCTACTAAGTTTTAGTGCGTAGGTTAGGGTCTTATGAGTGCCTAATGACTAATCCTAGGTCCTAAGAGGCTTATATTAAGTGGTGGTATCTTATGGTGAAGTTTTGGGATAGTTTAGACCTAATTCTGGGAAGTTATGACCTAGTTATGGTTTTGTGCTTAAGGGACTTGTACCTAAGCTCTAAGGGGTTGTACTAGGGTCTAAAGGTGCTAAGATATCCTATTGTTCCTAAGGTAACTCAAACATAAGCGTTGAACACTTTCAAATGGGTTTAGATAAGCAATTAGGGTTTTATGAACACATAGGCCTCATTAGGGCTTAATTAGGGCTAGATTTTGGTTTTGTGACGAGTTTAGTGTGTTAGATTGGTAGATTACTTATCATGGTGTTGTTGCGATCTTATGCTTGACATACTATAGGTTTATAGGATGTATGGGTAGAGATATTTGGCTTGTGTGGATACGTGAGCAAGTCTAGAGAGTCATGCAGGTAATGAATGAACATAAAAAGTAAAAATTTACCTGTGAAATACCTGACATAGGTATTTGTAGTGGAAATGAATTTTGTGGGTTATTATAGTCTTACCCCCTTGGAGAAAATCTCGTCCCGAGATTTAGTTAGACGTAGAAGTTATGGGGAAGAATTTCTGATACCAAAGAAGAGTGGTGCGAAAAGAAGTGGAGGTTTGTACAAGCGGAGTAGGAAATGCTTGCACATTTGCCAAATACTTAGGTTTTTTTCATAACCTGACGCCGTCACCTTTGTAACTCTATATATACTTTTGGATTTTTTTCATTAGAAGAGGGTGGAACTTTGGAGAGGAACTTTAGAGAAAACCCTAGCTCGAATTTCATTATACTTTTAGGGTTTCAAACCCTCTTTTCTTCCATGTTGAATTAAAGATAAGTTCTTCCTTTAGTCATTCAATATGTCTATGTGTTGTTTGATTAATTGGTTGTTTTTTCTTTATATTAACATGTTAGCTTAGATTTCTTCGTGTTTGCTTAGATCTAATGAAACCTAGTTGTTAATTATTGATTGTTGATTTGTTATTGATTGTTTGGTTGATTGACTCATGTTAGGCTTAAGAAAACTGGCTAACTTCCTATACGGTAACAAGCTTGATCGTCTTAACAAAAGTAATCGGGTGTGTACTACAATTTTAATGATTGCATTTAATGCATGAGTAGATGTTGATGATTCTATGATAGGATACTAAACGTGTCATGTAAGATACTCATAATCATAACATGTATGGTTTCTTGTGGTTATGGATCGTATATAAGAAAGAAAGAAAAGATGAGAAGTTGCGAGCCTTTTGTTGAGAGAGAAACTAGAGAGATATTAGATTAATAGTATGAAAGGTCCAACCCTCTCCCTTGGTGGGAGAGGGGTATTTATACAAAGAAAAGAAAACGCCCACACCCGGGCTGTGGATCAGGCATACAGTGGGTAAAGACCCATCCTTCTTCCACGATGTTATTTAAACTAATTCTAACTAAATAATAAACTAACTACGAGCTATCTTAATGCTATTACAACATTTAGGTGACCGAGTCTTTTATAGGAATATTTGTATTCCTAACAATCTCCCCCTAAGTGAGGTCACCTTTGAAAATTAAGCTCCTTGATCTTCAAGTATTCTTAAGACATTGTAGCTCGTAGGTTCTGATTCTTCACATTGGGCTCACTTTGTACATCAAGCAATGAACTTGTGATTTGAGTTCCTTTGAGATGTGTGATCTTTGAGCTTCTTTGAGATCATTAGCAATAGTAAATCTCCAAGCTCATCCTTAGTCGTATTGCCTTCATGTGATGTAGTGACATTAGGACCGTCATGCTCACACCCTTCTGGATTAGGAGACTTTTCATCAGAGTTGCGGAAATGTTTTTGGTAGTCTCTCAACATTCAGTGTAGGGAGTCTCTCATCCTTCATGATCATCATTGATAGTGAGGAGGATGTGTGAGCATGAGGTATGGATTGACCCGATTCAGCTGGAAATAGGAACCGTCAACGCTATCTTTATATGTATCCCTGAAATAAAACAGTTACAAATAAAGATAGAGAACGAATATGGCTTTGTCATTCATTCTGCGAGGACAGACTACCCTCCGGTTTTGTGAAAACCGACCTGTGATCAGGTAGAGTCTCTGTTAAAGAAGACTCTCCTTGACAGGAATTTCTAGCTTGTAGTAATGAATCTTCCTAAGAATCCACTTAGGAATCTTCATACTAAGCGTGTTCTCATACCGGAACGTCTCAAAGCAGGCAGCACGATAGAGTGAATCGGTGAATTGATATTCATGGATTGATGAGAAATAGATTTATAGAAATCACTCGCGTGTGACTTAATAAACATTTTTGAGACACGACGAGAGTTTTATACTTTGAATCACATTTCCATCAAAAATACTTTTGTTTGAAAGATTATACATAATCAATGTGCTCAAAAATGAGTTGGTGAGCACACTGAAAGGTTTTAGCAAAAGTATCCGTCAATCCATTTCCTGGAACAAGTTTGATTCAATTCTGAATTGCACCATCGTTGGTTTCCTGTTGTCACTTGATCATTGATCCATGATGAATCTCACATGTCACCTACCAAGAGCTTGAAAGATGATTGCTCTAGAAGGATTTCCATCTTCATCGTGAATATTTTCATATCACTCGGATGTTTTGGAAATACCACAAGGATATTGCGTAGGACTGTAAATAATTTATCTTATTTTCCACATTGTGTGAAATAATAAGCATTTTTGGAAGTGTGTCCTATTGAGATTTATGGATGATCTCTTGGCTCTAGACTCAGTAGTGCATTTTGATCCGCTCCTGGAGACTGGGGAGGCGTCTCCTGTTTAGGTATCAACATAGCTCGCAATGAGCGGTCGATACATTGCACAGGGTTCCCCGTGAGAATGAAACAAGCTCTTTTAAGAGAACTTGAGTGGTTGGGAAGTTTAGTGCAGTGCGTCACTGGGTCCATGACGTCTTGTCTTCAATACCAGTGTTACCTTTGTAACCACTAGTAGCATATGAAGTTGAACCCGGTTTCTGCCCTAAGGTTGAATATTTGGAGGGCTATTTCTTTTCACCCTTTTCACATTTCATTTCTTTTTCATTCTTCAACCCCTTCAGTGCTTACCGAGACTTCATCACTAGAACCTTGTTGGGTTTGTTCCAGTCCTAGCTCTATCTCAGTCTGCACTCTTCCCTTTCTCACTTTTCTCATTTATTTTTTTTAATCATTCCTAAGGACTTCTAATCTATCTAGAGAATTGTCCCTGGGAAGATCCTTCCGGTTCTGGTGGATCATGGGAACTCATACCTAACCTTAACCATCCTTATAACTACATGCATAAAGATAAATGGTCGGTCTTTGGTATTACTTCCACAAACGCCTTTTGCTCCCCCTCAATATGTGCATCGATATTCGAAAGAGTTTAGCACATATGTGGGAGCCTATTTATTGAGTCCAAAAGATCAAATTTGATTATCAGATTTCATATTTAAATCACATTCTCTCCCCCGATCAAAATTTTCAAATCTTTCAAGATTTTGGATCTCAATTGATTTAAATAAGTTAGGAAACGTTTACGAGAGAAATGCGGTATGTTTTAATATTTTCTGATAAAAGAGGAACCTTTTTCTTGCTCCCCCTCAATCTGTGAGGGAGATTGTTATGTGTCAGATTTGATGAGTTTACAAAAGATTTGAAGTTTTAAGGAAAACTCGTTGAAAATGTTCTCATTCTGACACATAACCATCACAAATTGTTTTATTGCTTGTTATGTACAAAGTGGAGAGTTTTGATGATATATAAAATTTTGAGAAATCACTCTCCCCCTCAATCAATGACGGATGTTAAAACAGAAATAATTGATATCATTGATTGAGTGAAAATTTTTATCAAAATGTGAGTTCAAATTGATTTCCAAACAAAATCTCATGGTACCACCAAGTTTTGTACAAATACTTTCTGGAAGAATCATAAAAGGAAAAGTATTTGCGATAAAAAGAAGATTTCTCTTCTTTCTCAAAATAATGCACTGAAGCGTACATTAGATCGAGGGTGCATGAATATAAAGTAATTCACGCTCGGATGAACGGCACCCATTGTTAGGAACAACCGTCTTTTTGGCGACGTGTTTTCCTTATTTTGAAAACCGGGTTGCTATCTGAAGTAATAGCAAGCCATAATTTTGAATTCCGGGTTACAGCCTGAAATGACTGCAAGCCATTATTTTAAGTCTGGGTTGTAGTCTGAAGTAACTGCAAGCCATAGTTTTGAAGAATATTTTGAGATACGACATGTTTTAGAAAAAACTTTATTTGAAACCGAATAACTCTTGCTCAAGCATATGTATGATTCCGTGTCAGTGTTGAATGACATTTCTAGAAACGTACATAATATTGATTACACAAGTGACATGTCGAGAGAAGAATATTTTTGGATTTTAATGATTTTTCAGATTTTTATAGTTTTTATAGGTTTTATATTTTTCTATTTTCTTTTTGTTTTAAGTTATGTACAAAGGATATGTGAAATCAATCCTTCACTCTTCATTCTCTTCCTGGAGTGACTTAAGAGTTTCTGGAGTGAGGTTCTTCATCCCAAGTCGCGGAAGAATGAACTGGAATCTTTCTCGAGAAAGAGCCTTAGTAAATATATCAGCCAGCTGAAACTCTGTCCTCACAAAGTAGGGTTCCACTATCCATTTCTGCACTTGTTCTCTGATGAAGTGATGACGAAAGTCAATATGCTTGGCTCTGGAGTGCTAGACATTGTTGCAACACAAGGCAATGGCACTTTTGTTATCACAATACATTGAGATTTTGTTTAAGTCATACCCATAATCTAATAGTTGAGATCTCATCTACAATATTTGAGCACAACACGAGGACATGGCAATGTATTCAGCCTCTGTGGATGATATCGAAGTGCACATTTGCTTTTTGGATGACCAACTTACAAGTTTCTCACCCAAGAATTGAGCACTTCCTGATGTACTTCGTGATAATTGAGCACCTCCTGATGTACTTCTGCAAGTATCTTGACACCCCCCATGGTCAGCATCTGAGTAAGCTATAAGAGCCATTGCATTGTCCTTAGGGTACCAGAGACCCATGTGAATTGTCCCTTGAAGATACCTAAATATTCTCTTGATTGCTTCCAAGTGCTTTTTGATGGGCTTGGATTGATATCGGGCACACATGCATACTGCGAATAGAAGGTCTGGCCTACTTGCCGTGAGGTACATGAGAGATCCAATCATGCTTCTGTATTTGGTCTGATCAACAGATAAGCCTGCTGAGTCGTCATCAAGTTTGGATCTTTCAACCATGGGTGTGTCAACAGTGTCACTTGAATCAAAACCAAACTTCTTAAGGATGTCACTAGCATATTTGGCTTGATTAATAAAGATGCCTCTTGGGTTTTGTGAGATTTGTAACCCCAAGAAGAAAGACATTTGTCCCATCATAGAATGTCAAATCCTAAGAAACTAAGTATAGGTGGACTGAAATCCTCAAATGTTTCATTCCTAGTTATAGCTAGTAACCTTGAATTCTAGGTATGGGTTATCCTAATGGTATATCATTCCTAGGAATTTCTAAATCCTCAAATGTATGTAGAAAGTCTTAGTATGGGGTAGGATACTTAGGTCTAGGTAAACTATATCCTCAAAATGACTTACACAGTGAAATCTTAATTAGTCTTTCTATCTTATATCTAACTAGGTGCTAAAGGTTTAAGGTAGTTTACTAATCTAATCCTCAGTCATTCCTAAACTTCCTAGGCTGTATCTGAAAGCTTCTTAGGTCAAATCTATAACTAATTCTAATATCCTCGATATTAAATAAAATTCTTATCTTAGACTTTATTTATCCTATTGTAATATCTGTCGGGCATAGGTTCTAGTTAGGTTTCTAGCTAATAAGACCCCGAAGATTTCTAATCTTCTTTTTCTATTTCCTCAAGAATTTCTTAGAGATAGTCTATTTAAAGTGACCTATTTTTATGTTTACCTAAGGGCATTCTAGAGTATTTCTATCCTCAAGTATGGGAATCCTAGAGTTATTTCTAACCTCAAGTATGGGAATCCTAGAGTTATTTCTAACCTCAAGTATGGAAATCCTATAGTGTAATACGGTTTTCTAAGGGGGGAATAAGTATTTCAGGAATCATAGTAATTTAGGGGTATAATGAGGGGAAGATTGAGAAGGAAGGCTAAGGGAGTAATGAGGGCTAGGGATACTGAATTTGGAAAGAATTCAGATCTCTATGATGTAGAATAGAGATCCTCATCATTAGTATCATATGAAATGATAGGGAAGGGTTTTTACGGAATTTGGTTTTTAGGAGGGGGAAAGAGTCGAAATTCGAAGGAAGTTGTTATTCATGACATATAGTATCATGAGATAACGGGAGTGGAAGTTACAACTACATATGGTCATAAATAACTTGTTTTCCAACAAGTGTCGCTATTTATGCCAAATGTCTTTTTGTTAGATTTATGAGGACAGGGAAAGAGGAAGGTTGAAATTGGGAATAAGGAACAGACTCTATAGAATGATACTTTAGGCTTCCCTATAACGACTAAAGTTCAAGAATAAGTATCCTTACGAGACGATTCTCAGTAAGGTTTTGGGTTTGAAATCGAAACCCAAATGAGTTAAGACTTAAAAGTTTTTGAGAATCTATGAATCTAAGGCATCAGGACTATCTATCCAGGTTCCTAAGGGTTATTGGGGTAAGGGTTTAAGGTAGGTTATAACAAGTACCCAACTTGTCATGCCTTATGGGATAATCCTAATTTCCTAAGGGTTCTTATAAGGTTTGGGATATCCTAGGGTAATCAAGAAGGGGCATACCTAATTCTAGGTTAGCTAAGTTATTCTAAATTGAGGGGCACTAGGAAGTATCTAAGGCATAATTTATATTATCGGTTTCCTATTTTTACATATCCTAGGGGCATTATTCTAAGGCTAAACTCCTAAAGGAATATTATTTAGAGATTTCTTCCGAAGTTTTTCTTAAATCTAACGGTTTAGGGTTGTAATATTTCCTAGATTTGATTGATGACTTTCCTCATCATCATCAATCATCTTTTCTAAGGTGCAAATTCTAAAACGGACAAAGGCTATTTTATGGTGGTGTCTCATTTGGTTTTTCTGTAATTTAGCTATCTTAAAACGGGATTGTTGTAGGGTATTTCTTAAACTACTATAATTAGGTCGGGTGCCTAGGTTATTATCATGACCTTCTTCTATCTTCTCAATAAGGTCAAGAAATATTTTTTCTAAATTATTTAAAATATCTTCTACCTGATTTTCCTGGTTTTCTAAAGTTGTCCTAGTGGTATTTTCTCCTAATTCAGATTTCTAATTACTAAGTAAGGTGTAGGTGCTAAGGTATAGGGTTGTCTAGGTTCATATCTAGGGATATAGGTAGGTATAGGTTTCCTAGGTACATAAGGTTCTCTAGGAAGAAAGAACCCATGTGGTTCAAATCTATGGGAGGGAAATGGTGGGTGTAAAGTAGTGTTTGGGGGAGTAATAGGTGATGCCTTAACATAGAATTCTCTTATTCGTTTTAAGTGTGGGTCTTCTATCTAAGGTGTAAAACCTAAGGGTGAAGGTGCATCTATACTATTCCTAGGGCTTTCCGGGGAATTGGGATAAATATTTTTAAAACTAAGATCCGAATCATTATGAGAGGGAAGAGCATTCTCCATAAGTGATTCGGGTGGGGTAAAGATAGAGTAGTGGGGAGCAGGCATAACTATCTAATAACCGAAAAACTAATGTAAGCTAGCATATAAGTTAAGGAAATACCTATTATGCAGATCTAATGCACATATGGCTCTGGGAATTAGGCATTGGGGAGTGAAGTGGCACAAAAGACTTTCTCGGGTATCGGGAAAAGTTGTTGTAGTTTAGGTTTCGACCTTATTGTCTACAACTGAAGCTCTGATACTAATCTGTACACCCCCATTTTTCACTGATCGCAGCGGATAAAGTGTTTGAGGTATTACCTCATGGATAACAGATACAGTAATAGGGAATGACTCAAAAAGAGACATTTTATTAAAATGAGATTATCATTCATTAAAATTATCAGAGTTTTATAAGTTGAGGTCCAGTGAATCTAAGTGTGAGATGTCATGTTTGAATGATAACCAAATAGAAAGTCTTTCAAGTCTCGTGCCTCTCCATGCCATAATTTCCACAGAGCTTCGTTACCTAGAATACATGCTTAAAAGTCAACGCTAGGTGTTGAGTGAGAGTCATAGGTTTAGGGGTTAGTGAATACAAGTTCCTCAGGGTTCAGTTGTTACACCCTTCAAGGAAAATGTAATGTGTGTGTGTGATAATTGTAATGCATGTACAATTATCAAGAGTTGGTGAGTTGGTCTGTTGCACTAAGCTCATGAACCACTGATGAGTGCTCAAACACTCATCATTTTTGGTCAAATCTGAGCTGCAAAACATTTAAAAACACTCAATAATGCATCAAAATACTGAAAATATTCAAAAGATTGTGTTTTATATGTTTCAGATGCAAAATGAGTAAAAAAAGATGAAAAAAAGAAAAAAGTTTTCATAATTGGCAGTTTCAGTCCCCCAACTTTCAAAAATTGGCAAAAATAGTCCCTGAGTACTTATTTTAAAAGAAAAATCACCAAAGGTCCTTTTGAAATCATAAGTTTTCATATTTAGTCCTTTGGTGATAAATTTCAAAAGTTTTAAGAATTTGCAATTTAGTCCCTGAAGTTTCACCTTTTGGCAGTTTTAGTCCCTGGGCATTTTTAAAAGGGAAATTTACATTTCAAGTCCTTGGGAAATCACAATTTATCACAAACGGTCCTTGGAGTAAATTTTTCACAAATTGGCAAAAACGGCCCCTCAACTTTGAAAAGTGGCAAAACAAGTCCCCGGAAATTTCATTTTTTGGAAACTTTACTTTATGGTCCTTGTGTTACTAATAATTGGCAGGAATCACCCTTGGATAACTTTGGAACAGTTGCAATTTCAGCCCCTCATGTTTCAGCCAATTACATGAATGGTCCTTTTGGTGTTAAGTAAAAATAAACAAACAAAACCAAATTCCAAGCCTGATCCAATACCCTCACAACCCCAGCCCACACAACCTTGGCCCATCTCCTTCCCAGCCCACTCCAAAACAAACTACACCTCGTTTTATTATTTAAAACGGTCAACACACCCCTTTGACCTCCACCTCCCTTCCTACTTGTAACTTGTAAACACTACAAACCCATCCCCCCTCCTAACCTCTGCTACTACTACCCATACCTTGTTCCCTCCACCTCACACTAAACCCCAAACATCATTTATTGCTCTTTCCCTTCTCCAAGATAACCCAATTGCCAAGTTGGAATTTGGCGCCAAAAGCCATTTAAATGGCTAAGATTGATTTCAGTCATCCAACGAACACAAATGGAAGTGGGAAAACACCTGGGACCCTTTGTAAAGCATATAAGTCAAGAAAGAAGGAGAGACAGGGCAGTTAATTAGAGTAGTAGTAGTAGTTCTAGTGTAGCTTAGGAAATCGTTGTAATTTATTTTAACCTTTGTTATATCAATTTCAGTTTTAAAAGTGTAATTTGGGACTGATTAATGTAATGTGAAGTGATTTTTATTAATCAATGAAGCCTTAAGTTTAAGTTTCAGTTTGTACTTCAGATCTTCAAATTCTCAGTTTATCTTTAATATTGGTTTTTTATTGGTTATTCAAGCTTAGGTTGGTCACTAATAAGCTTTTATAAGCTTACTAAGGTTTAAAACTTGTTTTCATTCAAAAATCCATAAATACTCAAAAATGCCAAATAAATTAGTAAAAATAAAAGAAAATCAAGAAGAAGAGAAAGAGAAGCAGAATGGGGTATGATGATCAATGGATGGTTATGGTTTAGAGCTTGTGGAAGCATTAGGTAAAGGGTTTGAAGCTTGTGATTGAGCCTTGTTTGAGCAAATTACCCTTGTAAGCCATTTTCCAAATTTTTAGCTTTTACTGTAGATTAACTTTTTAACTGCTTATTTGCTTAGTTTGTGTTAATTTCATGTTTTTTATGCTTAAATATTGTTAGTGGTAGGAGTAGACAGTAGGGTTTATGGGTGGTTGATCATCTGTGCCAACTTTATAAGTTAATTGCTTAAAATTTGCCGTATGAACTCTTGCTATTTTCTTGATAGAAGTTGTGTACTAATGATTGAAATCTACTCATGGTAAGGTTATAGACTTGTTTCAACCCTATTTTTTCACTGGCACCTCAGAAATCATCATTTCCTTTTGAATTGCCAAATCAGTCAATCATATAAGGGGTGTTTGGATCAGTGGTTTTGACCATTGAGTTTTGTGTTTGGATTGTTGTTTTTGGTTTTAACAGGCCACAATAGGTTCATTTAGGTCATGTAAGGTATAAAAACCATTCCTTTTTCAGTTAAAAGTCAAAATGCAAGTTATGCTCTCTTGTTCATTAACTGTTAGGATTAGTGGATTCCAAATCCTCATGTTAGTTACATAAGTTGTTAATATCACTTAATTTAGCCTCATTTCCTCTTATAATATCATTTTCAGTGATCTAGGTTGGTTTAAAACTCATAAAAGTCAAAAGTTCCATGTTTCTCAAAAAGTCAAAATTACCCATTTGACAAAAATCTCAAAAATTGCAAGATTTGTTTTGAATTTTGTGTGAAGATTCAAGGCTTGAAAGTTGTTTCTAATTGAAGCCCCCCAGCAAACTTTGAAGTCCCATCTTGCTTATATTTTTGTGATTTTTCCTGTGGGGCCCACATCCCCTCTAACACACCTGCAGGGAGGGCTGCTCCCCTGTGCAGCTGCTGATTCCACCCATCTGTCTCACTTTTGTGGGTCCCACAGGACTCCACAGTGAGCCCCACAGCCTCCCCCTTGGCTCTTTAGACTCACAAGCTTTCCACCTCCTATTGGTACCAAGCTTTTGAGCTTATGACCCCTGGGACCCACCTAGAATCACCATTGTACCTTGTCCCATTTTCTGTGTGAAGCCAAGGAACTAAGTGCTTATTTGAGTGCTTATTGGCTTATCAGTGGTACCCTTTAGTTGTTTTGGCTTCTTATCAGTCCACTTTACTTATTAGAACCAAAATCCACCCCTGTGGACCCCACATAGGCTGATTTCTATCAAAAGTCAACTGATTTAGCTTTTAGTGTCCATATTGCTTATTTTTAAGCTATAAAAAAGTTGTCTTCACAAAAGTTTCCTATTTTTAGTATTTAAATAGATTTCTAAAAGAAAATCCAGAAAAATCCAATTTAAAATTAAGTGATAGTTTCTATTTAATATTAATTATCCTTTTAATTATCCTTTTTAGCTTTTTATTAAGTAACTTGCATTTCTATATTTTTCTTAATTTTCTTTTATGTTAAAGTATTTTTGGTAATTTGTTCAGATTTTTATATTGTCATATAGTATTTATTAGAATTAAATATAGTTTAAGTACTACCTAGTTTTTATATTTTTTCTAGCTTTTATATGTTATAAAATAATTTTAGAAATTTTTCTAGAATTTTTACTGTTCATCTTCTAATTTTTATAATTTAATTAGTTTAATTAGTAATTAATTAATATTTAGTTTAATAATTAGTAAAATAGTTTAAAAACATATAAAATAAACTTTTTATAATTTTTTTAGGATTCCTGTGATGGTTAATTAGTTTTATAAAATATTTCTTAAATTTCTAAGTCATTTGTAGTATTATTAGTAATTTAAATTAATTAATTAGTTTAATTAATATAATTAGTAATTAGTTAATATTAGAATCACAAAAAGACAAAAAGACATATTTTTAAGTTGTTATATTATTTTTAAGTTATTTTAGAAGTTTTAAAAATAATTTTTCATTTTCTTAGTTTTAATTTAATATTATATTTTATATTTAGTATAAGTTAAATATTAATAATAAGTAATTAAATAGTTTTAATTAATAATAAATAATAAATAATCAAAAAAATAATTTTCTTTTTAATTATATTTTCTTTTAATATTAAGTTTGTAAAAGTTTCAATTTTACCCCCTGTAGTTTATCTTTGCTTAAAACTCACCTTTTCCCCGCACGCAATCGTGTCTGATTTTAATTTGATTTACGTTTATACACATCTGTTTCCCGTAATTGTTAATACTGTTATTCCTAATCATTCCAGTAGTGTAAACCAAATCCAAATCTTTATCTGGTTACTTCCCATTCAAATTCACCCGATCACAAACCCGTTTTTATACCATCACACCTCGTTGGGACATAACGACCTGGTGATACCCTATATTACCCGGAGATTGACTTTAAGTTGTTTGACTTTGTTGACCAATCACTTGGTCCATTTAGGTTGACTGTTTGGAGCCAATCAACCACACTTTAACAATCTGGGTCATGGAGGCTGCAGACCTAACCATGAGGGGATGGGAAGGATAACTTGCCAAAGTTAATCCTTCAGTGAGGGTTCAAATATAATACTTATTGGTACTCTCTATTGAGAGATAATACCAACGGGAGTTGTAAAACTCCAATAGATCTATCTATTATATTCGCATTCGCTTGGGTAAAATATCCTAAACGATTAGATTCATGAATTTTGTTGTGTAGGGGTGGCATATAGTTTACTCGTGCAACAACCAAAGAAAAAGACTTGTATTCGATTTAAAGCATTTAGCATGTATCCCCCTCACAGGTTTGTAAAGCATTTAAAAGTGAGGCTATGAAAACTCACCTGGGCTTGATGTGAAAAGTGACTCGGAAACTAGACTGCCTACTCACGTATCCTGGTGGTATTGTTGGTGTGGATGTATGTCAAGCTTTAGTTATCTTGTTTAAGTTTCTTAAGTAATCATTCTTAGGTTTTTTAATGTTTTAGATATAACATAATACCGTTCGGGCCATCACAATCCAGAAGTATAAGACTCCTCACATAAAGCTCCCTACTATTGTTTTATGTGATCAACATAATACCGTTCGGGCCATCATAATTCAGAAGTTAATACTCCTCACGTGAAGCTCCCTACTATTGAGCTATGTTGTTATTATATTTAGTCATAACACCGTTCGGGCCATCACAATCCAGAAGTATAAGACTCCTCACATGAAGCTCCCCACTATTGTATTATGTTATCAACATAATACCGTTCGGGCCATCATAATTCAGAATTTAATACTCCTCACGTGAAGCTCCCTACTATTGAGCTATGTTGTTATTATGTTTAGTTATAACATAACACCGTTCGGGCCATCATAATTCAGAAGTACATGCAATAATCGTTTGAGGAGCCAGGGCACTTTAATTCGTAAACCCAACAAACTCGTCAAAACAAAATATCCACATGGTAATTCTCACATGAAGCTCCCTAGTATTGTTTTATGCTTCTAACTTTAATTAAGTTTTATATTTATATAATATTTTCATTTTATACCCTTATAGTTTATATATTTACAAAATCTACCCTAGACTTATATACTTATATTTATAACTATCTAAACTTAGTAGTTTTAGTCCCTATACTTATATACTTTAAGAAAATAGAAAAAATGACCCTTGGACTTATAAGTTTTCTAATTTTACTATTTATACCCTTAACTTTATAACTTTTGCAAAACTTGTCCTTATTCGTTTATAATTATTTTACTTTTTATCCTAAGGTTATATAACTTTGCAAAAAGGGTCCTTATACTTATAACTTCTAAGAAATTTCAAAAATAGTCCCTAGACTTAATATTTTCAATAAGTTACCATATATACCCCTATGCATGGAAAACTTTGCAAAACTAGTCCTAATTCCATGCAAACTATATTTTTATAAAACAAAAAGTTTTCCTAGCTTATGTTTAACTAATATTAGCTTATTTAAGTTACTTAAACTAGCTTATTGCTTATTATAAGGTATTATAGTATATATTTAGTATTTAGTGCATAATTAGGGTTTTAAAAAGAAAACTAGTATGTTTAAGTGATCAAGGCTTAGGCAAGGCTTCTAATATGATCTAAGGTATCCTATAACTATCCTAATATAGTAATAAAGCTAGTAGAATAAAAAATGAGAGCTTACTTGGCTAGAGAGAGGTTAACGTGGGGTTTTAGGGTTTTCTAGGTCAAAACTAGTTCGACAAGGGTTCAAGGCTTATGGTACTCGACTTCTATGGCTACTAGAATCCTAATACTACTACTAAATACAGATTGTAAGTGGTGAAGATAGGAGAAAAGGTGTGGAATGAAATGGAGAGGGTACAGGTGTATTTATAGGGTTATCGAGAGGTTTAGGTGGCAAAGGTGGTGGTGTGGTGTCGAGGAGGGGGTTTGCTGAGTAAGGAAGGCTCGGGGAGGTTGTGGAGGGTCTAAGGGATCATGAGGATAGGCTATGGTGTAGCTAGGGGGTGGAGTAGGATAGTGTGGTGGTGGTTTAGCCGCGGGCTTAAGGTGGTGACAAGGAAGTGATGCACCTCCATGTGTGGGTAGTTAGAGGTGCTAGGGTGTGTGCTATGCATTACTAAGGTGCTAGGGTGCTAGGGTTATAGGTTGAGGTGCTTGAGGTGCTTATGTTTAGGTTTTAACTAGTTTAGGTTTAGCCTTAGCCTAATTTGGCTTAGTGAGAGATTAGGGATTCTACTAAGGTTAAATGTCTAGGTTAGGGTCCTATGAGTGCCTAATGACTAATCCTAGGTTCTAAGAGGCTTATATTAAGTGGTGGTATCTTATGGTGAAGTTTTGGGATAGTTTAGACCTAATTCTGGGAAGTTATGACCTAGTTATGGTTTTGTGCTTAAGGGACTTGTACCTAAGCTCTAAGGGGTTGTACTAGGGTCTAAAGGTGCTAAGATATCCTATTGTTCCTAAGGTAACTCAAACATAAGCGTTGAACACTTTCAAATGGGTTTAGATAAGCAATTAGGGTTTTATGAACACATAGGCCTCATTAGGGCTTAATTAGGGCTAGATGTTGGTTTTGTGACGAGTTTAGTGTGTTAGATTGGTAGATTACTTATTGTGATGTTGTTGTGATCTTATGCTTGACATACTATAGGTTTATAGGATGTATGGGTAGAGATATTTGGCTTGTGTGGATACGTGAGCAAGTCTAGAGAGTCATGCAGGTAATGAATGAACATAAAAAGAAAAAATTTACATGTGAAATACCTGACATAGGTATTTGTAGTGGAAATGAATTTTTTGGGTTATTATAGTCTTACCCCCTTGGAGAAAATCTCGTCCCGAGATTTAGTTAGACGTAGAAGTTATGGGGAAGAATTTCTGATACCAAAGAAGAGTGGTGCGAAAAGAAGTGGAGGTTTGTACAAGCGGAGTAGGAAATGCTTGCACATTTGCCAAATACTTAGGTTTTTTTCATAACCTGACGCCGTCACCTTTGTAACTTTATATATATTTTTGGATTTTTTTCATTAGAAGAGGGTGGAACTTTGGAGAGGAACTTTAGAGAAAACCCTAGCTCAAATTTCATTATACTTTTAGGGTTTCAAACCCTCTTTTCTTCCATGTTGAATTAAAGATAAGTTCTTCCTTTAATCATTGAATATGTCTATGTGTTGTTTGATTAATTGGTTGTTTTTTCTTTATATTAACATGTTAGCTTAGATTTCTTCGTGTTTGCTTAGATCTAATGAAACCTAGTTGTTAATTATTGATTGTTGATTTGTTATTGATTGTTTGGTTGATTGACTCATGTTAGGCTTAAGAAAACTGGCTAACTTCCTATACGGTAACAAGCTTGATCGTCTTAAGAAAAGTAATCGGGTGTGTACTACAATTTTATTGATTGCATTTAATGCATGAGTAGATGTTGATGATTCTATGATAGGATACTAAACGTGTCATGTAAGATACTCATAATCATAACATGTATGGTTTCTTGTGGTTATGGATCGTATATAAAAAAAAAAAAAGAAAAGATGAGAAGTTGGGAGCCTTTTGTTGAGAGAGAAACTAGAGAGATATTAGATTAATAATATGAAAGGTCCAACCCTCTCCCTTGGTGGGAGAGGGGTATTTATACAAAGAAAAGAAAACGCCCACACCCGGGCTGTGGATCAGGCATACAGTGGGTAAAGACCCGTCCTTCTTCCACAATGTTATTTAAACTAATTCTAACTAAATAATAAACTAACTACAAGCAATCTTAATGCTATTAAAACATTTAGGTGACCGAGTCTTTTATAGGAATATTTGTATTCCTAACAATCTCCCCCTAAGTGAGGTCACCTTTGAAAATTAAGCTCCTTGATCTTCAAGCATTCTTAAGACATTGTAGCTCGTAGGTTCTGATTCTTCACATTGGGCTCACTTTGTACATCAAGCAATGAACTTGTGATTTGAGTTCGTTTGAGATGTGTGATCTTTGAGCTTCTTTGAGATCATCAGCAACAGTAAATCTCCAAGCTTATCCTTAGTCGTATTGCCTTCATGTGATGTAGTGACATTAGGACCGTCATGCTCACACCCTTCTGGATTAGGAGACTTTTCATCAGAGTTGCGGAAACGTTGTTGGCAGTCTCTCAACATTCAGTATAGGGAGTCTCTCATCCTTCATGATCATCATTGATAGTGAGGAGGATGTGTGAGCATGAGGTATGGATTGACCCGATTCAGCTGGAAATAGGAACCGTCAACGCTATCTTTATATGTATCCCTGAAATAAAATAGTTAGCAATAAAGATAGAGAACGAATATGGCTTTGTCATTCATTCTGTGAGGACAGACTACCCTCCGGTTTTGTGAAAACCGACCTGTGAACAGGTAGAGTCTCTGTTAAAGAAGACTCTCCTTGACAGGAATTTCTAGCTTGTAGTAATGAATCTTCCTAAGAATCCACTTAGGAATCTTCATACTAAGCGTGTTCTCATACCGGAACGTCTCAAAGTAGACAGCACGATAGAGTGAATCAGTGAATTGATATTCACGGATTGATGAGAAATAGATTTATAGAAATCACTCGCGTGTCACTTAATAAACATTTTTGAGACACGACGAGAGTTTTATACTTTGAATCACATTTCCATCAAAAATACTTTTGTTTGAAAGATTATACACAATCAATGTGCTCGAAAATGAGTTGGTGAGCACACTGAAAGGTTTTAGCAAAAGTATCCGTCAATCCATTTCCTGGAACAAGTTTGATTCAATTCTTAATTGCACCATCGTTGGTTTCCAGTTGTCACTTGATCATTGATCCATGATGGATCTCACATGTCACCTACCAAGAGCTTGAAAGATGATTGCTCTAGAAGGATTTCCATCTTCATCGTGAATATTTTCATATCACTCGGATGTTCTGGCAATACCACAAGGATAATGCGTAGGACTCTAAATAATTTATCTTATTTTCCATATTGTGTGAAATAATAAGCATTTTTGGAAGTGTGTCCTATTGAGATTTATGGATGATCTCTTGGCTCTAGACTCAGTAGTGCATTTTGATCCGCTCCTGGAGACTTGGGAGGCGTCTCCTGTTTAGGTATCAACATAGCTCGCAATGAGCGGTCGATACATTGCACAGGGTTCCCCGTGAGAATGAAACAAGCTCTTTTAAGAGAACTTGAGTGGTTGGGAAGATTAGTGCAGTGCGTCACTGGGTCCATGACGTCTTGTCTTCAATACCAGTGTTACCTTAGTAACCACTAGTAGCATATGAAATTGAACCCGGTTTCTGCCCTAAGGTTGAATATTTGGAGGGCTATTTCTTTTCACCCTTTTCACATTTCATTTCTTTTTCATTCTTCAACCCCTTCAGTGCTTACCGAGACTTCATCACTAGAACCTTGTTGGGTTTGTTCCAGTCCTAGCTCTATCTCAGTCCGCACTCTTCCCTTTCTCACTTTTCTCATTTATTTTTTTTTAATCATTCCTAAGGACTTCTAATCTATCTAGAGAATTGTCCCTGGGAAGATCCTTCCGGTTCTGGTGGATCATGGGAACTCATACCTAACCTTAACCATCCTTATAACTACATGCATAAAGATAAATGGTCGGTCTTTGGTATTACTTCCACAAACGCCTTTTGCTCCCCCTCAATATGTGCATCGATATTCGAAAGAGTTTAGCACATATGTGGGAGCCTATTTATTGAGTCCAAAAGATCAAATTTGATTATCAGATTTCATATTTAAATCACATTCTCTCCCCCGATCAAAATTTTCAAATCTTTCAAGATTTTGGATCTCAATTGATTTAAATAAGTTAGGAAACGTTTACGAGAGAAATGCGGTATGTTTTAATATTTTCTGATAAAAGAGGAACCTTTTTCTTGCTCCCCCTCAATCTGTGAGGGAGATTGTTATGTGTCAGATTTGATGAGTTTACAAAAGATTTGAAGTTTTAACGAAAACTCATTGAAAATGTTCTCATTCTGACACATAACCATCACAAATTGTTTTATTGCTTATTATGTACAAAGTGGAGAGTTTTGATGATACATAAAATTTTGAGAAATCACTCTCCCCCTCAATCAATGACGGATGTTAAAACAGAAATAATTGATATCATTGATTGAGTGAAAATTTTTATCAAAATGTGAGTTCAAATTGATTTTCAAACAAAATCTCATGGTACCACCAAGTTTTGTACAAATACTTTCCGGAAGAATCATAAAAGGAAAAGTATTTGCGATAAAAAGAAGATTTCTCTTCTTTCTCAAGAAATAATGCACTGAAGCGTACATTAGATCGAGGGTGCATGAATATAAAGTAATTCACACTCGGATGAACGGCACCCATTGTTAGGAACAACCGTCTTTTTGGCGACGTGTTTTCCTTATTTTTAAAAATGGGTTGCTATCTGAAGTAATAGAAAGCCATAATTTTGAATTCCGGGTTACAGCCTGAAATGACTGCAAGCCATTATTTTAAGTCCGGGTTGCAGTCTGAAATAACTGCCAGCCATAGTTTTGAAGAATATTTTGAGATACGACATGTTTTAGAAAAAAACTTTATTTGAAACCGAAAAACTCTTTCTCAAGCATATGTATGATTCCGTGTCATTGTTGAATGACATTTCTAGAAACGTACATAATATTGATTACACAAGAGACATGTCGAGAGAAGAATATTTTTGGATTTTAATGATTTTTCAGATTTTTATAGTTTTAATAGGTTTTATATTTTTCTATTTTCTTTTTGTTTTAAGTTATGTACAAAGGATAGGTGAAATCAATCCTTCACTCTTCATTCTCTTCCTGGAGTGACTTAAGAGTTTCTGGAGTGAGGCACTTCATCCCAAGTCGCGGAAGAATGAACTGGAATCTTTCTCGAGAAAGAGCCTTAGTAAATATATCAACCAGCTGAAACTCTGTCCTCACAAAGTAGAGTTCCACTATCCCTTTCTCCACTTGTTCTCTGATGAAGTGATGACGAATGTCAATATGCTTGGCTCTGGAGTGCTAGACATTGTTGCAACACAAGGCAATGGCACTTTTGTTATCACAATACATTGGGATTTTGTTTAAGTCATACCCATAATCTGATAGTTGAGATCTCATCTACAAAATTTGAGCACAACACGAGGACATGGCAATGTATTCAGCCTCTGTGGATGATATCGAAGTGCACATTTGTTTTTTGGATGACCAACTTACAAGTTTCTCACCCAAGAATTGAGCACCTCCTGATGTACTTCGTGAGAATTGAGCACCTCCTGATGTACTTCTGCGAGTATCTTGACACCCCCCATGGTCAGCATCTGAGTAAGCTATAAGAGCCATTCCATTGTCCTTAGGGTACCAGAGACCCATGTGAATTGTCCCTTGAAGATACCTAAATATTCTCTTGATTGCTTCCAAGTGCTTTTTGATGGGCTTGGATTGATGTCGGGCACACATGCATACTGCGAATAGAAGGTCTGGCCTACTTGCCGTGAGGTACATGAGAGATCCAATCATGCTTCTGTATTTGGTCTGATCAACAGATAAGCCTGCTGATTCGTCATCAAGTTTGGATCTTTCAACCATGGGTGTGTCAACAGTATCACTTGAATCAAAACCAAACTTCTTAAGGATGTCACTAGCATATTTGGCTTGATTAATAAAGATGCCGCTTGAGTTTTGTGAGATTTGTAACCCCACGAAGAAAGACATTTGTCCCATCATAGACATTTGAAACTTGGAATTCATTTCCTTTGCAAAACGATCACATTCATTGGAATCAGACGACGCAAAGATAATATCATCTACATAAATTTGAACGTGGAGTAGGTTGTTTCCAGTCTTTCTAGTGAACAAGGTAGGATTAACAACACCCTTGGTGAATCGATTTGCAAGGAGAAACTTGGATAGTTTTGTCACAACCCACAATTTCAGGTCATTTTTCCAAACTTCGATATTCTACTATTCACAAATTACTATTCATCGATCACTATTCATCATTTTACTATTCATCGTTTTTGAGGTCAATTTGACATTCCGAGACACTTTCAGAAATTTTACTATTCACTTGACACTATTCATTTCCGAGAGAAAACCACTATTCACGTGCATTACTCATGTCATCGTAAATTTAGTTTACGAGTGTTCAAATTCGCGTAACCGTATTGGTTCAGGAGCGAATTCATGCATCATTGTCAGGGACACTTCATACGGACTAGAAATAGTCTGCATATCATCATTAGGGCACTTGCATGCTATTCCACTCGTAGGGTAACTAAATTTATACTTTTGGTATAATTAACGATTTACGTACGTTTATTTTAAAGAAACGCTAGCACGCGAACTATAAATATGTCTAACATGTCCGACACTCCCGACTATGATCCTAATACATTTTTATACTCATTTCTATAATATAAAAACTATAATATTAAGTTACCCGGTATTTTGGAAATTTAACTATTACGTATCGTACGTTTAACTTAATAACGCCGGTTTTCACCAAAAATTAAACGATAATCACCCTAACTCTCCGTACTTGTACCCGACTTATTTTTACAACTTTTATAACTTTATTACGTCCCGAATAACTTCAACAAAACTTATTTCTAACAAACCCGGTACCCGATTAAACCTTAAACCTAAACCTAACCTAACTACACTTAACTACTAATACTAATTTTCCTAATTAATCCCAAGACAACCCCCCCCATTTCCCTCCTTTAGGACCGGCCACCCCCCCCCCCCCCCCCCATGGTCTTCTTGCATTAATACTTCACCAAACAAATTAAATGTCACCTAAATATTGTCTCTTTGTATAAATAAAACTTTTTTTTACACATTTATCACAAAAACACTTTTACTTGCAACTAGAAAAACTTTTTCTCTCTTTCTCTCTTAAGTTGGATCGAATTAAGGTAATCAAGGAGCAAGGAGGATAAATTTTACAAGATCTTGATATAAACTAGTTTGTGTAATCATCCTTGTTAGAGTTTTGAAATAAAAACTGAAGGATTAGTAGGCTTTTTATCAACTAAACTCTCTAAACCATCAAGTAAGTTAACAAACTCATTTTTATGATTTTACAAGTTATTTTTATGTTTATATAATTTTCTTACAAGATATCATACATGCATCAACTTGTACCACTCCATTTTTGTATATATTAACTTTGAAGCCCTAGAAATGGAAACATATGAAACTCTTGTTAGACCTAGTGGATTGATGATGTTTAAGGACCCATGACACCCTAAGAAGGTGTATGGTAGGATTAGATTAGCCTTGTGGTGTTTGAAAGTGATTTGATGGAGGATGGAATTAGTTTAGAGACTTGAAAATGGTTTTTGAAACTTTTGAAATACCTACTGTCCCTATTTTAATTTCGTGGGAAAATCAGTGGGTGATGACTAATTTTTGACCAAAGATTTAGAAAATACATTCAAAAACGAAACTTTGGGCGAAAGAACGGATTAAAACGAGTTTATAACGAAGGAGATATGATTTTTGCAAAATTAACGACGAAAACTACTTTTCAGAAAACTGCTTGCTGTTTGGCAGAATACGACGGGTATTTTGAGGCATTAAACGTAACCTAGAGGAGCCGAGTTGTCTAAAACATACTAGTATATACAAAGACGAATCCGTGGACATAAAGAACAAGGAAAACGAGCCTAAAACGACCGAGTTATTCCCATTCTAACATCGTCAAACTATATATATATATATATATATATGAACACAAATAAAAATAATAACGTGCGCGCTAAACGGTATATTTTCTAGTAAATATTACTAAGGACTATTTTCTTATCAAATGAATACGTACGACCCGAGAGAATACTTATACGACTTAACGACATATTTCAAGGTTTTCAATACAAGGAATTTAACGCTAACACTTTTTAACGAGATAGTACGACAAGTTATATACTCCTATATAAGGACTTATTTTCCTAAGTATGGAATCTATTTTACTACGACGATAACTAGTATTTTCAAATTACGAGTGGTATGAGTATCATGTGCATGTGCATTCATTTCATTACGGCTTGATCTAAGTTAGATCATGGTTATTCATTTAGGTTGCGGCTAGTACTCGCGCCTCATTGTCCCGACTACTTTTACCTCATTGCACCATCTTTGTACCATCACTTCGAGGTGAGTTCTCATAGCCCCGTTTTTAGTACTTATTTGATTTTAAATCCCACGGGGGAGAATACATTGCACTATTATTTTTTTTGTACATGCCCATGTATTAAATTCCGTACATTGCTTAAGTTGCTAGTACTACCACTGCAAGTCCCCTTTATTATCATGAACCGTTAATTATATTGCCAAGCGAGAGTGAGTGGATAGATCTATCGAGGGTGACTCCTCCATTCGTGTTTGGGTTGCTCCATAAGGAAAACGAATGCATTTCATGTCTAATATAGTACGAGTGTCTGGTAAACACTCCTTTGGGGCATATTTTAGTACGTCTAGCTTCGGTGTCATGAGCTTAAGAGACAATGTAACTGTTTGACAATTTGTCACTTTACTATATACATGTGGCTTATGTACTTACGAATTTCTTATAAACCTATGATTATTCACCAACTTTATGTTGACCGTTTTTCGCAATGTATTTCTCAGGTAACTAAGGCACATTCTCATGGCATGCATGGAGTCTTTTTGTGTAACAAGGATGATATGGCTCATTCGGACTTTCTTGCACTTATGTTCAAATGTCGTTTGATTGTACTAAACTTGTTTCCGTAAACTTTTCCAACTTTTGGGACCTATGTCTTTATAACTCTGATTATATTTTGAATGAATCAAACGACGTATTTTAAAACGACACTTTAGGTCGTTCAATATTTCCTTGCTTGTGTGCTATGATCCGTTACACCCTCAGGTATTCCATTCCGCTGCCATTCAGGTATTTTGGGGGTGTGACAGATTGGTACCAGAGCTAAGGTTATAGCGAACTAGGTTGCATCATAGACCCTAGACTATAACCACACCATCATAGCATATCATCATTTCATCATAAGTGCATATTTACTTATTTGTAGGTGATGCCATGTTACGAGTTATTTATTTATTTCACCTTGATTTATCACAGAGTCATGTCTTCGTATCCCGACACTGTCATACTTTACACTATATCCGATTCTGATGATGAGGGCTCTGTGTCCTCCACTGCTGTTTCACCACTTGTTTCTCCTACACCTGAGTTGCCACTCTTGGCATCTGATGGTGACACCGAACCTTTCGAGGAGGAGGATACGGCTCCTACTTCTCATGTCCATCCTACTATACCTACTGACATACCATCATCTCCTACTACTACTATCCATTCAGAGCCGAGACTTATGTTTCCTAGGGATAAGACTGTTCAGGGCCCTAGGAAGAGGATTCGTTATGCTACATCTACTTATAGGAGTCTCCCTAGTCCTACTGTGCCTACACCACCACCACCAGCCATACCCATTACTACTCCTGTACCTACCTCCCTCTTGCCGCTTCGGAAGCGCGCAAGGCTTACCACTCCAGATTCACCCATTACCGAGACCGATTACCTTTCGCCACCACCCGTGTACCACATAGGTGAGAGCTCGAGAGCGGCTGCAGCTAGGGATCCTACAGCCGTTACACTAGAGGATCAGTTTGATGCTCAGCAGGAGCAAGTCGATAGCTTGGGGTATAGAGTTGATGAGATTATTACCACACGACTTGAGGCTGTAGAGGAGCAGGTTGAGGATTTGATTCAGGGCAGGGTTGGTATTGATGTGTCATACCATGGACTCGAGGCACGACAGTTGAGGCACCAGGAGGAGATTGAGCTACTTAGGGATGAGTTACCTGAGATTCGAGATAGAGCTCAGGCGACACAGGAGACCCAGTGGGAGCAGGTAGACCAGTTGACATTGCTTCGAGAGAGGGTAGTTGTGTTGGAGCGTAGGGATGCTTCTTCTCAGTTACGACTTGAGCATCTTGAGGAGATCGTGGTTGCGATGGATCGTGAGATTCGCCGCTTGAGGGGAGAGCCTGGACCATCTAGAGCACCGAGAGGAGCCTAGACGTAGACTGGTATTATATTAGCTTATATTATTTTCCTAGTCCCGGGATGTGGGACATAGTTCAAGAACTTGTAGTCTTTTGGTTGTTGTACAAACAAATATATCAAGTGCGACTCTACTATGTTGGAAATGTTGTGCTATATATTATATCGGTCCATGTAGGCCGAAATTTTCATGTATTATATTCATGTGTTGTGATTATATTTATGATGTTTCGTGGTTGCTCTTTATTATTATCGCATTGATACAGGTTGTGGTTGTATATATACAGGTCGTGGTTGTATTTATACAGGTTGTGGTTGTATCTATATGTGTCGTGGTTGTTGTGGTTGTGTATATATACGTGTCGTGGTTGTTGTGGTTGTATATATATACTTGTCGTGGTGATGTCTAGACAGATTGTGGCTGTACTCGTACAGGTTGTGATTGTACTCGTACATGTCGTGGTTGTATTTTATATTTGTTGTGGTTGTATATTTATATATATACATGTTGTGGTATATATCTTTGGTACGATGACTATTTCTATTATGATTTTTCTCATGGTTATTCCCATTGTGATTTATCAGAAATATGGCACCAAGGAAGGGTAAGAATGCGCCAGAAACACCCGCCATGACTCAAGCCGCTATCCGCAAGTTGGTCAGGGATAGTATTGCAGAAGCTCTAGTGATTGAGAGGGCTGAGGTTGCTGCAAGGGCTGCTGAGACTGCTTCTAATACAGGGACGGTTGAACCACCCACTAATAAAAGGGAATGTACATGGAAAGATTTCAAGATTAGTGATCCTATCAAATTTAAGGGCACTGAAGGAGCGGTTGCTTTAATCCGCTGGTTTGAAAAGACTGAGAACGTATTTCTCATGTGCGGATGCCCGGATGTCAGCAAGGTGAAGTTTGCTACAGGTATGCTTCTTGATGAAGCTATGTCTTGGTGGAATTCGTATGCTCAGCCGATTGGTATGGAAAATGCTCACAAGCTTACTTGGGAGGAATTCAAGAAATTGATGACAAAGAAGTTTTGCCCTCGTACCGAGGTGCAAAAGATGGAAACGGAATTTTATGAGCTTGTGACTAAAGGTGATGACATTGAGACTTATTTCAGGAGATTTCAGGAGTTGGCTGCACTATGTCCGACTATGGTTCCCGATGATGAGAAAAAGATGGAAAACTTTGTTGGTGGATTGCCCGAAAGTGTTCGAGGAGATGTGATTTCTTTTGATCCCCAATCAATGGAAGAGGATATCCCGAAGACGGCATTTAGGACGCGCTATGGTCATTATGAATTTCAAGTGATGCCTTTTGGATTAACCAACGCACCTGCGGTATTTATGGATCTCATGAATAGGGTGTGCAAACCGTATCTTGATAAGTTTGTGATCGTATTCATTGACGATATCTTGATTTATTCCAAGAGTAAGGAAGATCACGAAGAACACCTCAGAACAATACTGGAACTACTCAAGAAGGAGCAATTGTATGCCAAATTTTCTAAGTGTGATTTTTGGATACGAAGAGTTCAATTTCTTGGCCATGTTATTGATAGCCAAGGTTTACAAGTCGACCCGGCAAAGATCGAGGCAGTTAAGGATTGGGCTACGCCCAAGTCTCCTACGGAAACTCGTCAATTCCTAGGACTTGCCGGATATTACAGGAGGTTTATCGAAGGGTTTTCTAAGATAGCGAAATCGTTGACAAAGCTGACACAAAAGAATGAGAAGTACGAGTGGGGAGAAAAACAAGAGTCCGCATTTCAATTATTGAAACAAAAGCTTTGTAGCGCACCGATTTTGTCACTACCTGAAGGTATTGAGAACTTTGTGGTATATTGCGATGCTTCGCATCAAGGACTTGGAGCTGTGCTAATGCAAAACGAGAAAGTGATAGCTTATGCATCTAGACAGCTTAAGATACACGAGAAAAATTACACTACTCACGACTTGGAGTTGGGTGCGGTAGTTTTTGCACTCAAGATTTGGAGACACTACCTTTATGGTACTAAGTGTGTAATTTTTACCGACCACAAGAGCTTACAACATATACTCGATCAGAAGGAACTTAATATGAGACAACGTCGTTGGCTAGAGTTGTTGAGTGATTACGATTGTGAAATTCGATATCACCCAGGGAAAGCGAATGTTGTAGCAGATGCACTTAGCCGAAAAGAACGACTCAAACCTTTGAGAGTCAGGTCATTGGGAATGACTATCATTTCGCCATTGCCATCGAAAATTCTAGAAGCTCAGATTGAGGCTCTCAAGGAAGAAAACCGACCGCATGAGAAACTTTATGGTATGCCAGAAAGCGATAATGGCTTTGTAAAGAGATCAGATGGAGTGTTATGCTTCAAGGACCGAAGTTGGATACCACTCTATGGTGGAGTGCGAGAATTGATTATGCATGAATCACACAAGTCGAAGTACTCTATTCATCCAGGTTCTGATAAGATGTATCAGGATCTCAAAAAGCTTTATTGGTGGCCGAACATGAAAGCGGAAATTGCTACGTACGTCAGCAAATGTCTTACTTGTGCTAAAGTGAAAGCCGAGTACCAGAAACCATCAGGGTTACTTCAACAACCAGAAATTCCACAATGGAAGTGGGAACGTATTGCTATGGATTTTGTCACTAAACTTCCAAAGACGTCAGGAGGTTTCGATGCTATTTGGGTAATCGTTGATCGACTTACCAAATCAGCTCATTTCATACCCATTAGAGAGACTTATACGATGGAACAACTTGCTAGACTTTATGTCAAGGAAATCGTCTCAAGACACGGTGCACCAGTTTCCATCATTTCCGACAGAGATAGTCGTTTTACTTCGAACTTTTGGCGGTCATTACAAGATTCTTTTGGATCCAAATTAGACATGAGCACTGCTTACCATCCTCAGACCGATGGTCATAGCGAGAGGACTATTCAGACACTTGAGGACATGCTTAGAGCATGTGTGATTGACTTTGGAAATGGTTGGGCTAACCATTTACCGTTGATCGAATTTTCCTACAACAACAGTTACCATTCGAGCATTAAGGCTGCACCATTCGAGGCACTTTATGGTCGTAAGTGTCGATCTCCAGTTTGTTGGGCCGAAGTCGGTGAAGTACAATGTACTGGCCCGGAAATGGTACAAGAAACAACAGAAAAGATAATTCAAATTCGAGAGAGACTCGAAACTGCTAGAAGTCGATAGAAGAGCTACGCAGATGTTCGACGCAAACCATTGGAATTTCAGGTCGGAGACAAAGTTATGTTGAAAGTCTCGCCTTGGAAAGGCGTGATACGATTTGGAAAATGCGGGAAATTGAACCCGAGATACATTGGACCATTCAAGATCCTGGAAAGGATTGGTCCGGTTGCTTACAAGCTTGAACTTCCATCAGAACTTAGCAGCGTACACAACACGTTTCATGTTTCGAACCTCAAGAAATGTCTTTCGGACGAGTCTGCCATTATACCATTAGAAGAAATACAACTCGATGACAAGCTTAACTTTGTGGAAGAACCAGTTGAAATAATGGATCGCGAGATCAAACAGTTGAAACAAAGTCGAATTCCGATCGTGAAGGTTCGTTGGAATTCTCGAAGAGGACCCGAGTTTACTTGGGAACGAGAAGACCAAATGCGACGCAAGTATCCACAACTTTTCACCGAGCCTAGTACCGAGACCAACACTAACTGAATTCAGGGACTGAATTCCTTTTTGGATGGGCGACTGTCACAACCCACAATTTCAGGTCATTTTTCCAAACTTCGATATTCTACTATTCACAAAATACTATTCATCGATCACTATTCATCATTTTACTATTCATCGTTTTTGAGGTCAATTTGACATTCCGAGACACTTTCAGAAATTTTACTATTCACTTGACACTATTCATTTCCGAGAGAAAACCACTATTCACGTGCATTACTCATGTCATCGTAAATTTAGTTTACGAGTGTTCAAATTCGCGTAACCGTATTGGTTCAGGAGCGAATTCATGCATCATTGTCAGGGACACTTCATACGGACTAGAAATAGTCTGCATATCATCATTAGGGCACTTGCATGCTATTCCACTCGTAGGGTAACTAAATTTATACTTTTGGTATAATTAACGATTTACGTACGTTTATTTTAAAGAAACGCTAGCACGCGAACTATAAATATGTCTAACATGTCCGACACTCCCGACTATGATCCTAATACATTTTTATACTCATTTCTATAATATAAAAACTATAATATTAATTTACCCGGTATTTTGGAAATTTAACTATTACGTATCGTACGTTTAACTTAATAACGCCGGTTTTCACCAAAAATTAAACGATAATCACCCTAACTCTCCGTACTTGTACCCGACTTATTTTTACAACTTTTATAACTTTATTACGTCCCGAATAACTTCAAAAAAACTTATTTCTAACAAACCCGGTACCCGATTAAACCTTAAACCTAAACCTAACCTAACTACACTTAACTACTAATACTAATTTTCCTAATTAATCCCAAGACAACCCCCCCCCCCCCCATTTCCCTCCTTTAGGACCGGCCACCCCCCCCCCCCCATGGTCTTCTTGCATTAATACTTCACCAAACAAATTAAATGTCACCTAACAATTGTCTCTTTGTATAAATAAAACTTTTTTTCACACATTTATCACAAAAACACTTTTACTTGCAACTAGAAAAACTTTTTCTCTCTTTCTCTCTTAAGTTGGATCGAATTAAGGTAATCAAGGAGCAAGGAGGATAAATTTTACAAGATCTTGATATAAACTAGTTTGTGTAATCATCCTTGTTAGAGTTTTGAAATAAAAACTGAAGGATTAGTAGGCTTTTTATCAACTAAACTCTCTAAACCATCAAGTAAGTTAACAAACTCATTTTTATGATTTTTACAAGTTATTTTTATGTTTATATAATTTTCTTACAAGATATCATACATGCATCAACTTGTACCACTCCATTTTTGTATATATTAACTTTGAAGCCCTAGAAATGGAAACATATGAAACTCTTGTTAGACCTAGTGGATTGATGATGTTTAAGGACCCATGACACCCTAAGAAGGTGTATGGTAGGATTAGATTAGCCTTGTGGTGTTTGAAAGTGATTTGATGGAGGATGGAATTAGTTTAGAGACTTGAAAATGGTTTTTGAAACTTTTGAAATACCTACTGTCCCTATTTTAATTTCGTGGGAAAATCAGTGGGTGATGACTAATTTTTGACCAAAGATTTAGAAAATACATTCAAAAACGAAACTTTGGGCGAAAGAACGGATTAAAACGAGTTTATAACGAAGGAGATATGATTTTTGCAAAATTAACGACGAAAACTACTTTTCAGAAAACTGCTTGCTGTTTGGCAGAATACGACGGGTATTTTGAGGCATTAAACGTAACCTAGAGGAGCCGAGTTGTCTAAAACATACTAGTATATACAAAGACGAATCCGTGGACATAAAGAACAAGGAAAACGAGCCTAAAACGACCGAGTTATTCCCATTCTAACATCGTCAAACTATATATATATATATATATATGAACACAAATAAAAATAATAACGTGCGCGCTAAACGGTATATTTTCTAGTAAATATTACTAAGGACTATTTTCTTATCAAATGAATACGTACGACCCGAGAGAATACTTATACGACTTAACGACATATTTCAAGGTTTTCAATACAAGGAATTTAACGCTAACACTTTTTAACGAGATAGTACGACAAGTTATATACTCCTATATAAGGACTTATTTTCCTAAGTATGGAATCTATTTTACTACGACGATAACTAGTATTTTCAAATTACGAGTGGTATGAGTATCATGTGCATGTGCATTCATTTCATTACGGCTTGATCTAAGTTAGATCATGGTTATTCATTTAGGTTGCGGCTAGTACTCGCGCCTCATTGTCCCGACTACTTTTACCTCATTGCACCATCTTTGTACCATCACTTCGAGGTGAGTTCTCATAGCCCCGTTTTTAGTACTTATTTGATTTTAAATCCCACGGGGGAGAATACATTGCACTATTATTTTTTTTGTACATGCCCATGTATTAAATTCCGTACATTGCTTAAGTTGCTAGTACTACCACTGCAAGTCCCCTTTATTATCATGAACCGTTAATTATATTGCCAAGCGAGAGTGAGTGGATAGATCTATCGAGGGTGACTCCTCCATTCGTGTTTGGGTTGCTCCATAAGGAAAACGAATGCATTTCATGTCTAATATAGTACGAGTGTCTGGTAAACACTCCTTTGGGGCATATTTTAGTACGTCTAGCTTCGGTGTCATGAGCTTAAGAGACAATGTAACTGTTTGACAATTTGTCACTTTACTATATACATGTGGCTTATGTACTTACGAATTTCTTATAAACCTATGATTATTCACCAACTTTATGTTGACCGTTTTTCGCAATGTATTTCTCAGGTAACTAAGGCACATTCTCATGGCATGCATGGAGTCTTTTTGTGTAACAAGGATGATATGGCTCATTCGGACTTTCTTGCACTTATGTTCAAATGTCGTTTGATTGTACTAAACTTGTTTCCGTAAACTTTTCCAACTTTTGGGACCTATGTCTTTATAACTCTGATTATATTTTGAATGAATCAAACGACGTATTTTAAAACGACACTTTAGGTCGTTCAATATTTCCTTGCTTGTGTGCTATGATCCGTTACACCCTCAGGTATTCCATTCCGCTGCCATTCAGGTATTTTGGGGGTGTGACAAGTTTGTCGTACCAAACTCTAGGAGCTTGTTTAAGACCATATAGTGCCTTCTTCAAACGATATACATGGTTTGGTCTTTCATGATCCACGAAACCTTCAGGCTGAGTAACATAGACCACCTCTTTTAATTCACCATTCAGGAAGGCAGTCTTAACATCCATTTGATAAACAATCATGTTACTGCTGGCACCATTGGCAAGAAAGATTCTAATGGCCTCGATACGAGCAACAGGTGCAAATGATTCTTCAAAGTCAATACCCTCTTGTTGACTGTAACCTTTAGCAACTAGCCGAGCCTTCTTTTTCAACACATCACCATGCTCATCAAGTTTAACTTTGAAAATCCATTTGAGAGCAATGATCATTCCGCATTCAGGTGGTGGTACTAATTCCCATACATCAAGACGATCAAACTCATGGATTTCTTCTGGCATTGCTGTGAACCAAGATACTTTAGTTAGAGCATCCTTGAAATCTTTGGGTTCGATTTTGGATAAGACGGAGTTGAAGAAGCACCACAAGGCATCAGTGGCAAGTTGTTTTCTGGTGGACACAGGCCGTGAGGGATTTCCTATGATGTTGTCAATAGGGTGATCAGTTGTCCATTTTCTGAGATGTTCATGAGGTTGAGGATAGTGAACTGATATAGCATTGTTTGATTCTCCTGAGGATGATGCTTCGTTGGAGGATTCAGGTGCAAAAAAAATTTCAAATGGTTCATCTTCAGGTGGAGCAAAAGGATTAACTTCCCATGAGTTTTCAGATGTCATTCCTTGATGTTCAGAAGACGATTGTATATTGAGTGATGCCGATGCCGATACTTTCATAAAATTGAGTGAGTTGTTGGTTAACAAACTCATCAGTGCGAATGATTCTTACGGTCTTGTTAAGCCTAACTTGCAACTGCTTGATGATTTTGATTATGATTTCGGGAGTTTCATCCTTAGATCTTAAAAACTTCACCCATGTAAATCTTGAGTAATCATCCACAATAACAAGAATATATCTTTTCCCATTGAAGCTTTGCACTCTCATGGGTCCGCACAGATCCATGTGAAGGGTATGGAAGACTTCAGTGTTGGAGTTGGTGGGTTTTGGTTTGTGAGTTTGCTTCTTGCTTTTACCCAATTGACATGATGAGCAAAGATGGTCTTTTTCATACTTCAATCTGGGCATGCCTCGAACAAGATCTTTGCGAGAAAGTTAATTAATGGTGCCGAAGTTCAAATGGTTCAAACGACGGTGCCATAACCATGATTTTCTCTTTGAGGCCTTAGAGAGCAAACAGATAGGAAAGGACCGCATCATGTCTTCGATAGAGATAGTATACAAATTAGTACCAAGACTTCCCTTAAGAAGATCAACTCCATCCAATTCTGTAACAAAACATGTGTGCTTTCTGAAGGCCACTTCGAGATCGGAATCACAAAATTGTCCAACAGAGAATAGATTATGCCCAAGTCCTTCCACATAGTAAACTCTAGAGATCACACTGTCACTAAACACATAAGCACCATACCCCATAATGCCTCCAAAGTGGTCGTTTCCGAATCTAACTGTCCCGATAAACTTTTTCACGAAGTTTTTGAGCCGAGAGCGATCCTCAGTCATATGTTTTGAGCAGCCTGAGTCCAAATACCACAGGACGATTTGTACGACCTGCATTTGAAACCAGACAGATATGGATAACTGAAAAACATGGATCCCCAAGTCTAATTGGGATCCAATTGGTTAGCACAAGCATACTTAAGAGAGGCAGGATCAGTATCTACAATGGCTTTCTCAGAGGAAACGATACTAGTGAGTGCTACTGACTTAATTTCAAGGCATTGAGTCACTAAAGGGAGTTTTCTACCAGTTTCCTTCCATTTCTTAACCACTAATGACTTGGGATCAGGCATATTTGTCAATGGACACTGGCTTCCTAAAGTGAACTTTCTTCCAGTAGGTTCCCACTGATATCCTACATTGGTAAAAACCTTTCCTGTTGCTTTCCAAGTATGGTTTCCCAGTTTATGCGTATTAGCAAACTTAACTGAGGATTTGTAAGAAGATTTTAAAAATGGCATAATACAATCATCATGATTACTAGAAATTAAACAACCATTAAAAGTCTTACAAGTAGCATTATAATTCGAATTAATTACAGTACTCTTAAAGCAAATACCAGAATCAACACGATTCTTTTCACTCAAATCAATCTTATTGTTCCTAAGGTGTTCGTCTACTTTCTTTCCTTGAGCACTCTTAGCTGACGAAGTCCTATCATTCCTTTTATTGCCTTTAGGCATTGACCTGCTAGCTTTAGTGTCATTGCTTACTCCTGTAGAATGGACGATGGGAACATTAGATTGTTGTATAGTTGTTTGGTTTCTAGATGGTGATGTGCTATGATCAGAACTTGCCAAAGGTAGATCAAAGGTAACATGTTTTTCAAATTCTTAGATGAGGATGTGCCCTTTCTATCTCGCATGTTGGGAATCTTGGGACATGATGAGGCGAAAAATGAACCATTTTTAGGGGGTCATTTTAGCCCGGATTCGAATTTATTTGATCAAATATTGCCCTAAATCGTTTCTTTTGTCATTTTAGGTACTTTTGGAGTGAAATCTGGAAAAGGAAGTGTTGGGATCGCTCCTAACAGTTAAATGTGACAACATTATCGGGATTACACTAGTTATCATATTTAGCTTAAACACAAGGACTTGTTATGTAATATTGCAATAGTATGATTGTGTTAGGCTATAAATACCAAGGTTTTCAAGATCGGGATCCTACTTGGGATCGTTTTCGTCTTTACAAGATCGTGATCGTAAGATCAGATTGGGATCTTAAGATCCTACTCTAATGTTATTTCTTAATAGTTTTTGTAATATTATACAAATCTACAAATTATTATACATTATAAACACAAAATATTATAAATGTTTCCTAGAAATATTGTCAAAAATTATTATTATAAAATGTTTAAAAAGAATAACATGCTGTTTTTTGTATTCTACCAAAAAACAACCCATAAATTTATAGTTTTTTAGTTTGCAATCTGAGAAAAGTAAGATCGGATCGGATTAGATCTTAAGATCGTATGGTCAAGATCGGGATCCTATAAGATCTTAAGCTTACAAAGATCCTATGTAGGATCGGGATTGTTTTTGCTTTGCAGTATCGTAAAATCGTAAGATCCTAATATTAGGATCGGGATCCTGACAACTATGATAAATACCCCTCCATACTTCCATGGAGGGGTAAGACTTTGTTTTGTATTTCACTTTCTTTATTATTAATAAAACACTAGTTTCCCATCTCTCTCTACTCTCTCTCACTAACAATGGAAGATTTAATCTTTCATCATCCCCGACCTCCCGAATCACAATAGTCAATCAATACTACGATCCTACAAGTGGTATCAGAGCTTGGTTATTTGTTTTGGTTGATTTTTTGTGGTATTATATTGTCAAAAAAATTGATTTATTGTAAGTTCGTACCAATTTTAAAACTGTTGTACCATTTGTTTTACCAAGTTTACATTATTTTTCGTGGTAAGTGGTAACAGTTTAAGTTTCTAAAAGAAAAAATTGGTCCCAAAAATCCTATGCTTTCAACAGTCTTTACACATCTGTTTCTTGTGGTTTTGAGTCCTAGTTAACAGTTATTGTTCTACTCATATATCGTGACCTATTTTGTACCATCCCCTTGTAGACTTTTGTGGTCAAATATGTGGTCAAAACTCAAAAGGTGGTCTGAAATATACATGGTCTCAAAACCTGGATACAAAAGTGGTCAAAAGTGTGTTATTTCTGGTTATGTTAAATTGGTCAAAAGTGAATGGAAAGAGGTCGGAATCTGGCCGGAATCTCACCGGATACTGTTCAAAATGGTCAAAACCCTCGTTGTACGCATAAGTTTATGAACTTATGCAGAAAACCCTCTTTTTATACGCAACTTCAGAATTACTATGCATAACTTGGAAAGTTATGCGTAAGGCACAACTTAGGCATAAAAACCTTTTCTTACGCGTAATTCTTACGCAATAGAGAAGGTTTATGCCAAAGATCACTCTTACGCATAAAGTCTACGCAAAAGTTTCTTACGCTTAAGATCTGTTCTACGCTTAAGATTTTTTTCGTAAAGTGACCTTATGAAAAGATGAAGCAGAAGACAGTTTGACCAAACCAAAAATACTACTACTCTTGTGGACTTCAGTTATAAACATCATCAGTCCAAATATTCTAAAACCAATAGTGAAAAGAAAAATAAATAAATAAATTAACTTTTATGTTTATAGATGTCGTCTATAGCCAAACCAAGTCCAAACCTATAACCAATCCTATTTCTAGATCGCATCCATAACCCTCACATCACGCCCCAATAATTGCAACTAACTCATCCATGACTCGGGACAGAAAAAGTAAAGACGATTTAGTAAATATTTCAGTTTACTCTTGTTTGGTAATCACAGACAAGTGCCACAAGAGTTAACCCATTATCGATCTGTCAAGAAGCGTTACTTCTTTTTTATGTCCGAAAATAAAGATAGACAAATAACAATTATGTTATTGTCCATCTTTGATTCGTTGAATGAAACGCAAAACAATTACATACAACCTACCGCGACTTCCAATGGATCTTGATGTCTTGTAAGGGTTCTTGATTCTTTTTGAGCAGTTAAAAGTAGATAAAGGTCAAGGTATGGTGGCTGAGTTGAATTTGTGTTCGGACTTCATAAGCAGTAAACGGATCTTAATGGTGATGATGAATCGGTTGTGATTGATGGAAACTGAGACGAGATATGATGTAATGAGATATAGATGAGCTGGGTGCGTATTTTTTTTTTGGTGAGAGTATATTATATGTGGGTCGGAGATTACAATAGATGTATGTGTTTGTGATTTGGTTTAGGTCAATGTGATATTTGTGTAGTTATATGATATACAGGGACTAGCATTCGGTTAATGGATTGGGCCATTTGGTTTCTTTGCTATATCATTTTGTTGGACCAGGCCCTACACGAGTGGACATGGACTAAACACTTATTGCGCTGAATTTTCATTATTCATATGTATCTTCTTTAATTCAAAGTGTTATTTCTTTGGTATAATTGTTGGCTAGATGAGTGGTATTTTGGTTGTCACAAATTTTCACGGGTGATACGTTTTTGACAAAATCGGGATCCATTATCAAATTCATTAAACCATCAAAAAGGCTAGTTTTGGGCATTTAACCGCAAGATGTGACTACGGCGTTTATTCATAATTATTTATTTGAGGTTGAAGTGGGATATCACGGGTGCGTGTACTTAGTATTTTGAAGATATCGGGGTTGGTTGGATGCATGATTCTTCGAGATCCTTGTTCGAGCTTTTATCCGTACGAATGACAGAGACTTGAGTTGTCTAGTTATACCTGATGTAAGGAGTTACGTTGTTGTGCTCACAGTGTATAACTATCACTTTAAAGGAGTTACGTTGTAGTGCTCAAGTGTCACCCTAAGATGTGGATAATTCGAGAGAAGTTCATATACATTTAAGGATGGTTGGATGGGTATATGATTCTACCTTTATTGAAATTCTCAGTATTGGTTCTTTGTCATACATTAGTGCAAGTTTAAGTCACAAGTTTGGGTTATTTTACTTCAGTCTCAAGTTTGTCATATTGAGTTTTCTCCATCAGTAGTCACTACAAAAAGCCGTCAGAATGATAATGGGGTCGGTAAAGAGTTAGCAGAGAGGAGTATAAAAGAGTAGAGATGTTTATCAGGAATTGATTCTCATGGGTTATTTATGATACTTCACACGTAATTGGTTAGTTGGACATATGGGGTTACGCTGCCTCCGTTTCCATCGTAAACATAGTGTGTATGCTTCCGTTTCCGCGAAGACATCGTGGGGGAAGAGAGAGTAGGTGTTCTTTGCTTTCTTTGACTTCTTTGTGAAAACACTCATTTTCCACGAGGATCTGCATTTAGGGGGAAGAAATGTGCACATCAAGGACGCATAATAGACTCACGTGATCGAGCTTACAATTTTATTACTACCGGAGAGACGCCCGCAGAGATGATCAGTGGTTCAGTTTTGTGATTTTGGTGTAATCGTTTCAACTCTTGCGGGTTGTGAAGAGTGACGTAGCCTGCATATGTGAGAAGATCTTGTTGATTTCTTGCATGTTACCCCCGAATGGAGCTTCCGCATAGAGTATAACTGTGATTAAGTGACTAGTCAGATTTGCTTAATGTGGTTTACGGTGTCATCTACAAATTCCGTTGCGTACTTAAAACTTCAATAGTTAGAAGACATGTTGACTACATCAAAGTTTCAAATCTGCTAAAGACGGTTGTCAATTTGGGGGGAAGCTGATTCAGAAACTTCGCTAAAAAGAAGTGTACGAAGAAGCCGCTAAAGACATGCAACATGAATTGGGGGGAAGTTAATCCATTTCATGTATATTACATCATTAGCCTACAAGTGAAGATAAAGTTCTCAAGCCGAGGTACAAGATGAAGACAAAGAACGTCAACTGTAGTCATCCTTAGCACTTGAAGAGCTTATGAAGACCTTTCTTTATTTTTATTTGTCCTTTTAGGAAATGTTGTAAGTAATCCCTTATGTTGCCACATTGGGGGAAGATTGTTGGGATCGCTCCTAACAGTTAAATGTGACAACATTATCGGGATTACACTAGTTATCATATTTAGCTTAAACACAAGGACTTGTTATGTAATATTTCAATAGTATGATTGTGTTAGGCTATAAATACCCATCCATACTTCCATGGAGGGGTGAGACTTTGTTTTGTATTTCACTTTCTTTATTATTAATAAAACACTAGTTTCCCTTCTCTCTCTACTCTCTCTCACTAACAATGGAAGATTTAATCTTTCATCATCCCCGACCTCCCGAATTATAATAGTCAATCAATACTATGATCCTACAGGAAGCATTTTGGACGTTTTTGGAGCATAAAAGTGAAGAAAACGACAAAGTCTTAATTTTCCTTGCTGGGAACAGTACCTGACGGCGTCACAAGTTTCTTAATGACGGCGTCAAGAGCAATACAAGAGGTGGAAGTGGATGGTGCACATGACGATCCAGAAAGTTTTGTACTAGGGACATGACGGCGTCACCCAAGGCCGTCATGGTCCAAATGTTAGTGACGGCCCAGAACAACTTTACACATGACGGCGTCAAAAGTGGATCTAGGCAATCCGATTTCATTATGGGCGGCGAATTGACGACGTCAGAATTTCCTTCTTGACGCCGTCACCCTGTAAAATCTATATATAGTTTTGCAATTTTCATTCGTTAGAGTGTAACTTTTAGGGTGCAACTTTGGAGAAAAACCCTAGTCCAATTTTCACAGCTTTTTCAAGGGTTTTTACCCTTTGAAACCTCTTATGTTCAATTGAGATAAGTAATCTTTCAATTCAATCAATATGTCTATGTGTTGCTTGAATATATCTTACACTTGTCTTCAATTTAACATGCTTGGCTAGATCTCTTGTGTGTTTGCTTAGATGTAGTGAAACCTAGATGTTAATTATGGGTTGATTGTTTGTTTATAGTTGTTACGGATGATTGTATTCGATGTTAGGCTTAAGAAAACTGGCAGACTTCCATTGGTGACATGCTTGAACGTCTTAAGAAACATGATCAGAGGTGTACTATGATTTTTGGTTGTATTTAATGCATAGGAGAATTCTAATGATCCCATGTTAGGAGCTTCTAACGGCTCGACATAGGAGTGAAGTAGGATCCTATAGAGTTAGGGAATATTGTACACGGCCCTACGACTAATATTAAGAAATACGACCCGTCATCCATGCAATTGTAACAAATTATCAACCTGTAAAAGATATCTAGGGAGTAATGAAACCTAAGTAAACATAACTTTCCCTATCATTGTTTACACCACATTAGTTTAATTAGATTTATTTTCATTTCTATCATTTTATTTTGATTGCATCTTAGTTTATTGGGTTAGTTGGCTAGCAACTAATTCCGCCCACTCTTCCAAAACCCGAGATTTTATTTGCTTTTATAAAATATAAAAATACAAAAATAATCATCCCTCACATCTAGACCTAGTTTTTAGGGTTTCTAATCCTAGCGACACTATTCCTGAGTTGAACGATCAATCCCCCGGTACTTGTCACTATACTATACTACAACGATCAGGTACACTGCCTGGTGGGGGTTGTAAGCTTCTCGAGATCCCTCGAGAGGTAAAGCCTGGTGCGATTCCCACGTGACCTTGGTTGGTTTGAATGATTTATTGCAAAACTAACTGCAAGCCTTGCGGAACCCTGGGGTACACGGGCGGAACCCATCTGAGGGTTCCGCCGTATCCGCCAGACCTGCAGAAGGTCTTGCTATAAATACCAAGCCATATGTTTGAATTTTGGTTTTATCACTCTAGATTAGATTTTCACACACATACATTCATTCTTTCATCTAACCCTTTAACATCTCATTTCTATGTGAAGTTTCTTTTGTAGCAAAGAAGTTCACAAGTTCATATAAAGTTACAAGTATTCAACACAACGTTGCAAGACTTGTTAGCTTAGCATCGTGTAGACTTTGTGTAGTTTACACTTCATTTGATTGTGTATTTTCAGTAGTGATCGGTTAGTATTTTAGTCCTCAAAATACAAAGTGTGACGGGAGTTGTTGTACCCTTGTAAAAGAACTAACGGGAGTGGTTCTACCCTTGTAAAAGAACTCAACATCTAGCTTAGTGTCGGTAAACGTGTATAAGCGACGTGTAAGGTTTTCTCCGCCGGTGAAAGGAGCTTGTTGACTAGTGAAAGAAACTCTCGAGTTGGATACTCGGGGCGTGGACGTAGGGCAAGGAAAAAGAGTCCTTGTAGCCGAACCACGATAAATACTCGTGTTGTGGTTTGATCGTTTCTTTCTTTATACTTGCATGTTATATATTGTGTTTGTGTTCATATCTTTGATTAAACGGAAAGTTTCAAAAGATAATTAAACAAGTTTAAAGTTTTTAAATGGTAAACTATTCAACCCCCCTTCTAGTTTTCCACAATTGGCATCAAGAGCTACGTTACTCAAGCTTTTAAAATATATTGTGTTTTAAAACTTGAAACGATCCATGGATTTTGAAAATTACAAAGAAGGGCAATCTATGCAAAGACCACCACTTTTTGAAGCAAATGGTTTTATATATTGGAAATACCGTTTTGAAACTTACGTGAAATCTAAAGATATAGATGATGAGTGATTAATCACACATCCTTTTTAGGCCTTATTTCAGACCAAAAATACCAAATACTAACCAAAAATGCCAACAGAACGTATGTTTTTGTATTTGTGTATGTGCAGGTACGGATATGTGAAAAATGAACAAAAACAAGACAAAACCGACAAAAACGAGCACGAGAATGGAAAAAGGTCAAAAGCCGAAGCCGGGGAAGCAAAATGATCTAAGAAAGCTCACAATGTTCATAGAAGTCCTCAGAGATTCACAAAGTTTTATGATTGGTCCCTGGTAAAATGTTTGGAGATATGGCAACTTCAGTCCCTCCAGTTTCAGAGAATTACAAAAATGGTCCCTCAAAGATAATTTGAAGAAAAATCATCAATGGTCCTCCAATAATCTTAGAATGGCAAAATATACCCTTGGTAGAAACATTTTGAGAATTACAGTTTTGGTCCCTATGGTTTGCAATTTTACAACTTTGGTCCTTAAACAATAATATTACACAACCGGATTCTAAAAGCAATCCACATACTCCATAAGCCGAACCTTACATACCCAGCCCAACCCCAAAAATATTAAACCCGACCCAACTTTTACCCGGTCAACCCCCAAACCCAAACCCGGTCAATGCATTAAACTAATAAAACAAACAAACACCCCCAAATTCATTACTCCCGCCCCCCAAAATTAATTTACCCAGAAAAATTACTGTGGAATGAACCCTAAATCCCTCACACGTTCAATTACCTCACCTCAAGTAATTATCTCATCATTAGTCTTCTAGAAGGTCAGTCACATGTCAGTCACATGTCAGAGAGGTCAGAGAATGTTGGGATACGTGGACCAATCAAGTCACACACGCAGGATTGAGGATATCACATCAAAAAAAAATCAAGGGCTACGGATGATTTGATGATTCTGGAAGCATGATCAATGGCCAAAAAGGGACTCAAACAAGCACACCACTCACCCAGATTGCTGATGTAGGATTTCTAGGACCTTCCCCAATTCGTGTATAAATACCCCCTCCCTCTAGTCAGTTGAGTGTGCTATTTTTTATGTATTATTATTCTGTCAAATTACTTTGTAATGTTTTTCTAATTAATGAAATTTTTAATTTTGTTTTAATTCAAGTTCTCTTGCTCTTATTTACATTTTAAGTTCTGCTTATTTACTCATTATTGTTGTATCTTATTGCTTAAGTTTTAACATCTCTTATTCATTGCTTCCAATCTTATACTTGTTTTTGTTATCAGCTCTTATAAAAAAAAATAAAAAAGATCAAAAAATAAATTTCAATTTAGTTTTTACAATTGAATTTAGTTTCATTTAACTTGTTTCTATTTTTATAAACTTAAATCAGTCACTGTTTTATAAAATTCTTCTCAAAAAGCACAAAGTCAAGGGCAGTCAACACCATAGCTTATTCATAATAAGCTTAAGCTTATTGGAGAAAGACAGCTAGCAAGGAGCAGTTAGCTTGTCTTAAAGACAGGTTGTGTGGGAGACCACCTCTGTTTGGCTGAGGTGGTATTGTAAGCTTTCTGAAAATTTTAAATTCCTCTAAAGTAGTATAAGTAGTTTAAGTCTGATTTAGTTTGTTTTAATTTAGTTTATTGTTGCTTATTTAGTCTGCTAGTTGCTTGTTACTTGGTCATTGATCACTTTTAATAGTATACTGTTTCATATCTTTTGATCTGAGTTGTTAGTATTTTTGGACTTATTTTGCATTTGTGGATCTGTTTTTCTGAGGTGTGTTTGTATCTGAGATCTATTATCTGAGTTCAGTTAGAGTATTTGAATCATTGAGAGTTCATAAGTGTTGGTTTGGATTTAGTTTGGACATAACTGTGGTGTGTTTTGGTTGAAACAGCTTTATTAAGGGTGTTTGGTAATTACTAGTTTGCTGGTTTGCTAGGTGTTTCAGAGGTTGTGCTTGCTGTAGTTCATTCAAGTAGGTTGCATTAGGACTAGTTAAGCTTTTAAACTAGTGGAAGTTTCACCTAAGTCAAAATCCATTTGTTTCATTCAGTAATTGCATAACAGATAGGATTTAGGTTGTCTAATCAGTACAGTAGTTGCATTAGAATTAGTTTTGCCTTAATTCACTCATACAATAGTTTAATATACTATTTTCAGTCATAATTTAGTAATCAAAATTCACTTTAGTCAAAATCTTTTTCAAGTTAAAAAGTCAAATTATCTTTGAAACATCAGTTGTGAGTAAATCTTTGGGAGCATTTTTAGGATTTAGAATTGAACCTAGAAAAGTTTTACTTGCTGATTTTGAGAGTTTAGTACTCAGGGAATACATTTCAAAAAGGAATTTCAATTTTGGAACTCACTAGCTTATCTGAAAAGTTGTTGGAACTTGCCTGATTGAACTATAAGTTCCCCTGCACATCAGCTCATAGGGCTATTTCTAAGCAGTTTTTGACTCAGTAAATTGGTTCTACAATCTGTTTTATTGGTGGAATTGAGATCTCTTGTGGTTAGTTGGTTGTTTGCACCCATAAGCTTTAATCCCCAAGCTTATCTCAACTGCTTATTTGGCTTCTCAAGTTGGGCAGTTGGAGCTAGTGACTGTTTTTAGTTTAAGGGCTGCAAGTGTTAAATTTTGATCATACTTTGAGTTTATATGTCATTTAAGCTTTATATTACTTATAGTAATTGTTCCATTTGTTCTTGACTTATTGCTTTTCATTTTATGCTTTTTACTTATTCATTAATAGCTTATTTGATCTATTTGTGCCTCAATATGTGCTTCTGAGTGATTTCTGGTCTTAATTCTGTTCCAACAAGCTTGTTTTAGTCTAAAAAATCATTTGGGTCAAGTTTCAGGTCAATTGGTCAACTGTGCTTATCAATAAGCACTTCTAAATAAGCTGTTTTTGCTCATTCAGCACTTCCAGTGCTTATTTTTCAAATTTTATATTTTTCCTAGATTTAGAATAATATTTTATATTTTCCCTGAAATTTTCATATTTTTCTGAGCTCATTTGCTATTTTTCCTATTTAATTTTCATTTTTAATCATTTTTAATTACTTTTTAATTACTAAAAAATACAAAAAAATCAGAAAAACCCCAGAAAAATCCAAAAAAATATTAGAAAATTATTTTTAGTAATTTTAAAATTTTAGAAATTTATTTTTCATTTTTCTCACTTTATTTGTATTTTCTTTTAATTTTTAATTAGTTAAATAGTTTTTAATTCATAAAAAATCAATAAAAAGTCAAAAAAACATTTTTCTTTTTCTCAAAATTTTCTTTTATCATTTTTAATTTTTGAAAATTATTTCCATGTCCGTAGGAGTAGCGTAGCTTAAAAGTCGCGTTTTATTTCGTACGTTAACGTTTATTTTACTTTTTAGTTTACGTTTTTGTTTCTACGATACGTTTCTATTTGCCTTACTTGAATTACGTGTTTAGTTGATTATTTGTGCTTCATTTACTATTTCATTAGTGTAATTTCATATAAATCACTTTTTACCACTGTCACGGCACGTTTCACGAATCGGGAATTCGAAATTCCATTCATCCTTCACACGGACTACGACCTCGGGTTATCTGTATTTCTTTGCGGATCTCTTGAGTATACTATACTATATATTATATTGATTTTCACGAATCAATAGATTTATGGTATATAATCATTGATTGTGATAATATAGCTACTAATAGTAAAGATGATGATCAAAAGAAATTGATTGCTAAAAATAATGAAGCTAAAATGATGCTTTACAATGCTTTGCCTAAGAAAGAATATGAAAGAGTCTTTATGTGTAAAACCGCCAAAGATATTTGGCAATCTTTAATAATCACTCATCAAGGAAACTCACATGTTAAGGATAACAAAATTGATCTTCTTGTTCAACAATATGAACAATTTGTTATTCCCGAAGATTAGATAATTGATAGTGCATTTGCTAGGTTTAACACTATTATTACTTCACTTAAAGCACTTAATGAATCTTTTTGTAGCAATAATTTTTTCAGGAAATTCCTTAGAGCACTCCATCCGAAGTGGAGAGCAAAAGTGACGGCAATTGAAGAATCCAAGGATCTTTCAAGCATGTCACTTGACGAGCTAATTGGAAACCTCAAAGTTCATGAAATGGTAATGGAAAAAGATTCGGAAATAGTTAAAGGCAAGAAAGAAAAGGTTAAGTCCATTTCCTTGAAAGCTAGAGTCCAATCAAGTGATGATGAAGAATCTACTTCGGATAGTAATGATGAAGAATATGCTATGGCCGTTAGAGACTTCAAGAAGTTCTTTCGTAGACGAGGGAAGTTTGTAAGGCGACCTAAAGATGACAAGAAAACCTTCCGAAAAGATTGTGATGATAGGAAAGGAAAGGTTGAAAGAAAATGCTATAGGTGTGGAGACACAAGTCATCTCGTAGGAGAATGTCCAAAACCACCCAAAAGCAAGTCTCAACAAGCCTTTGTGGGTGGTGCTTGGAGTGACTATGAAGGAGATGACGATGAGCCAAAGAATGATGATATTGCTCTCATGGCTCACGACTCAAATGAGGTACTCTCCGACTCATCTTATTCTTCTATTGATGATGAAACCTTACAAAAAGAATATAACAAACTTTTTGAATTGAGCTTAAAAATCATAAACAAAAATAAGTTTTTGAAAACTAAAAAGGAGTTTTTAGAAAATGAAGTTTATGAGTTAAAAGAAAAAGCTAAGAGATTAGAAAAGAGTAAAGGTATTGACACATCGTGCAAATCATGTGAAGAGCTTAAACTCGAAGTTGAGAGACTTAAAATTACTCAAGATGATCTAATAAAACAAACCACAAAGTTTAAGAAGTTCGATAAGAGCATTTCTTGTGCGGATGAAATTATGAAACTTCAAAAGTCACCATTTGATAAAACAGGACTAGGTTTCATGAAATTAGAAACATAAAAGAGTCAAACGAAACAAGAAAAGAAAGCACAAGAAACTCACAAAATTGCTACAGCAGCCTGCGGAACAGACGGAACCCAAATTAGGGTTCCGCCCATTGAACCCAAAGGTTCCGCCAGGTCTGCTGCAGCAGTAACATCCTCCATATCGGATCGTTCAAAATTTGTTAAAGTCACATATAAAAATGGAACAAAACCTGCCTTTAAAACTGGAGTAGGACTTAGTATAAATGAATTTAGAGCTAGAACTACTCAACCAAGACCTAAGACTCCAATTCCCAAACTCCCCTTTCCAAAGAGTAACTACAACACACGACCAAACTACCAACATGTTTGGAACCAAAACACTCCTGGACATTACCAAACTCCAAATTACATGTCATGGAACCCTTATGTTCTTTTGTTATACTTGGATCAAGTTAATGGTATGCTTAACCAAAATGGACCCATGAGAAATTGGGGACCAAATGTTTGAGTGTTTTTCGTAAAATAGGTGTACCTCAAAGTATGTTTGGAACCAGATGAATGGATTAAAGATAGCGGTTGTTCAAGGCACATGACGGGTAACAAAAGCCTCTTCTCAACTTATCACAAATGTGATGGAGGTAATGTTACTGTTGGGTTTTGGATTCTGCTGCTGAGTGAAACTACTGCTGTGATGAAACTGCTGCTAAGGTGAATGATTCTGCTGCTGATGACAAAGTGCTGCTAAGGGAAAATGCTGCTGAAGGAATCTACTACTAATGTGATAAGCATGTATTCGAAGTAGATAATTATAGAATAGATTGTGTGTATATAATATACGTCTAGAATATTCTTATCTTGCATAGAAAGTTATTGCAAACCTAGTAGGACTCCTTGGCCTATAAAAGGAGGATCCTAGGGTTAGATTGAGTACGTATTGTTTTAGTTTTCGTTTACACTTCAAGGTTGTAAAACCCTAGCATTGTTGAGTGCTCGTATTAATAATATTGAAGTATTGATAGTGAATTGTTCTTCTTAAGTTAAGCTTTTACATTCCGCATTCTAGCTTAAGTGTTTAAATCAAGTCAACTTCTATATAAGATTGTTTGCTCAACTGGGATCAACAAGTGGTATCAGAGCTTGTGATCTAGAAGTTGTAATCAAGAAGAAACTGTTCCTTGCTAGTTTGCTGTTCCTAATCAACTACTAAAGATGGGTGATGACACACATATGGTGACTGCTTCAAAGGTTCCCATGCTCAATCCTGGAGAATATGAGCTATGGAAGATGAGAATCCAACAATACATTCGCATGATTGACTTTAACATGTGGAATGTGATTATCAATGGTGACTCTTTACCAAAGAAGGGTACTGATGGTAAAGAGATACCAATCAAGACTACTGAAGATAACTCAGTGAGGAAGATGGAGATCAAGGCACACAGTATTCTCTTAATGGGAATACCTAATGAATTTCAGTTGGACTTTGATAGCTGTGAGACTGGTAAAGACATAATGGATGCTGTTGAATTCAGGTTTGGAGGGAATGATGCTACCAAGAAGTCAAGGAAAAACATGTTGAAGCATCAGTTTGAGAACTTTACTGCTGAAAGTGGAGAGAAGATTAATGGCACCTACAACAGGCTCAATCAACTTGTCAGTCATTTAAAGCTTGTTGAATATGTGGTTCCACAAGAAGATGTAAATCTCAAGTTCCTCAGAAGTCTTGCACCTGAATGGAGTATGCACACTGTTGTTTGGAGGAATAAGCCTGACTTTGAAACTATGAAGTTGGAAAGTCTCTATAACAACTTAAGAGTGTATGAACCAGAGTTGACTACTTCATCTACTTCTGGTACACAAAATCTTGCCTTTGTATATTCAAAGTCAAAGGGGTCTAAAGAATCTCACTCTGCTGCTTATGGAGTATCTACTGCTGATGGATCTGCTGCTAGTTCTAATGAAAATAATTCCACCAGTGATATTGCTTTATGTGCATTCTTGGCTAATCTAACTACAAGTATAAGGGCACAGGCTATTAATCAAGATCTGGATCACCTTGATCCTGATGATCTTGAAGAGATGGATCTTAGGTGGCAAATGGCCATGTTGACCTTGAGGGCAAGAAAATTCTGGAACAGAACTGGAAGAGAAATCAGGTACAGACCTAAAGAGAATGTTGGCTTTGACAAGTCAAAGATAGAGTGTTACAACTATAACAGGAAGGGTCACTTTGCCAGAGAGTGTAGAGCTCCAAAGAAAAATGCTGAAGCATCAAAGAAGACTAAAGAAACAAAGAATACCACTACTGCATTGGTGTCTTGTGATGGATTGGGAGAGTATGATTGGAGTGATTTGGCTGATGAAGAACCAAATTATTCTTTGGTGGCTCAAGTCAAGCCTGAAGTGCATAACTTTTCACTTATGGCTTATTCATCATCATCTTCTAGATCTGACTCTGAGGTATCTAATGATTCTGATTTATCTGTGTGTTCTTTTAAGTCTTGTGCTGACACTGTAAAAGAACTTAAGTCTAGGAATGAGAGTCTAATTAGAGAAGTTGAAAACCTAAAACTTGATAACCTAGGTTACAAAGTAGGTATTCAAAATGTGGAAAGAAGACTTGAGTACTTAAAAGAGTGTGAGCTAGAATATGTAGATAGAATTAACCAACAAGATGTTGAATTTTTTAAGAAAAACAGTGAAATTGAGTTTCTTAAGAATAAATTAGAAGAAGCAGAAAGAGATAGGGATGCAGCTCTTCCTGAAAAAGAAAAACATATAGTAAGAGTAAACAAACAACAATATGCTTCTGATTTGGTAAATAAATCTATTGAGAGTACAATAATGAGGAAAGAAAGTGGAATAGGTTACAATGAGGTTGCTCCTCCTGCTAAGAGTGCCTATGCTCCACCAGGAAAAGAATTGTCCTTCATTAGTGAGCTGAACAAAGAAAAACCAATAGGTGAGTCTAGTACAAGTGTCTTAGAAACACCTAAGGTAGAGGGTAGAAAATTTCCTGATGCTCCCATAATTGAAGATTGGTACTCAGATAGTGATGAGGAACAAGAACAGGTTGAACTAGAACAAAATGTAATAAAGGAAGAAATTCCTACTAAAGTTGAACCTAAAATTGAATAGGTTAAGTTTGTGAGACCTGTGTTATGTAAGGGTATCTCTAGGAAAATGGTTAAGTATAATCAGATTTCTAGAGAAAGAATGAATGATTTCAATAATAAGCCTAGGGGAAATCAGAGAAACTTTAATAACCTAGTTTCAAACAAATTAGGTAGTGAGTTTCAATTGAAGAAAAAGGCTTGTTATAAGTGTGGTAGCTTTGAACATTTGATTAATAGCTGTCCTGACCACAATAAACCTATTTGGAATCAATATTCTAGGGTGAATCACAAATATGTTAATCAGAATACTCACCCTCATCCTAATAGAAATATGATTCCTAGAGCTGTGTTGTTAAGATCTGGGGCAATTAGATCTATTTATGCTTCTAAATCAAATGGTGCTTTTAAAACCACAACTGGTTCTGTTGCTGGCTCTACTGCTAGTAAGCACTCTGCTGCTAGTAAGCATTCTGCTGCTAGTAAGCAATCTGCTGCTAGTACAAAAATTTCTACTTCTGGGCCAAAAGTTTTATCAAATACAGTTGTTGGAAATCATTTTTATGTTGTTAAGGCCTCAGCTTGTTGGGTTTGGAAACCAAAATCAACTATTACAAACAATGTTTCCAAAACCAGCAGTGCACCAAGTGATTTAAAGAAATTTAACTATGTTGATGCACAAGGCAGATCCAAGTCAGTAATGGCTTGGGTCCCCAAGAGAAACTAATTTCTCTATTTTCATGTGCAGAGTAATCTACTAGATGATCTTAAAGATATGGTTATAGTTGATAATGGATGCTCTGGACATATGACAGGGGATGAGTCTTAGCTTGAAGACTTTGAAGCTTTTGAAGGTGGTTATGTTGCTTTTGGTAATGATCCAAAAGGTGGAAAGATTGTTGTTATAGGCACTTTAAGAACAGGGAATTTAGACTTTGTGAAGGTGTTTCATGTGAAAGGGCTTAAGTTTAACCTCTTTAGTGTTTCACAAATGTGTGACAAAAGGAATTTTGTTCTTTTTACAGACACTGAATGTATGATCCTTTCTCCTGATTTTCAGTTGCCAAATGATAAATTTGTGCTATTGAAGGTCCCTAGAAACGAAAATATATACAGTGACCATATTAAGAACATAGTTCCCAAAAGAGCTTTAACTTGTCTGATTGCAAAAGCCACTATTGATGAGTCCAAATTATGGCATAGAAGACTTGGGCACCTGAACTACAAGACAATGAATAAGTTGGTGAACGGAAATCTTGTGAGAGGCATGCCCACAAAGTTGTTTGAAAATTGTGAGACTTGTAAAGCTTGTCAAAAGGGTAAACAACATAGAGTTTCATTCAAGTCTAAGACTGTGAATACAAATTCAGAGCCCTTGCATTTGCTTCACATGGATTTATTTGGGCCTGTTTTTGTGAAAAGTTTGAACAAGAAGTCATATTGCCTAGTTGTCACAGATGACTTCAGCAGGTTTACTTGGGTGTTCTTCTTAGCCACTAAAGATGAAACCCTAGAGATACTTAAAGAATTCATTACAAGAGTTGAAAACCTGCACAACCACAGAGTGAAAATTATCAGATGTGACAATGGTACTGAGTTCAAGAATAGTGTGATGAATCAATTCTGTGTGGGAAAAGGAATTCTAAGACAGTATAGTGTTACAAGAACTCCACAGCAGAATGGTGTTGCAGAGAGAAGAATCAGGACACTTATTGAGGCTGCAAGAACAATGTTATCTGATTCTAAATTACCTATACCTTTTTGGGCTGAAGCTGTAAACACTGCATGTTTTGTGCAAAATAGGAGTAAGGTAGTGACGCCTCACAACAAAACTCCATATGAGCTTTTTCATGGGAGGAAACCATTGATTGATTTTCTCAAGCCATTTAGATGTCCTGTCACTATTTTGAACACTAAAGATCAGTTAGGCAAGTTTGAAGAGAAAGCTGATGAAGGAAATTTGGTTGGTTACTCTATACATAGTTAAGCTTTCAGGGTATATAACAAGAGAACCCAACATGTGGAGGGGAATTTGCATATCAAGTTTAGTGAGAACACATCTAATGCTGAAGGAAAAGGACCTGAATGGATGTTTGATGTTGATATTCTGACCAAGACAATGAATTATGTACCTGTTATTTCTAGTGTTGATACTAACAAACCACAAGAAGACATTGTTTTGATGAGAAACTGAAGGTTGGTCCTACTTTCTTTCCCTTACAGAAAGATAAAGATACACAAGAAGATGATGTTACTCCAGAGAAACGTAAGGAAGCTCAAGCAGATGTTGAAACTCCTATTAATGCAGAAAAGATACCAAATGAGGCTCCAAAAGTAGTTGTTGCTGACTCTCCTACAAGGCCAGAAGACTCTACTACTGACTCAGAAGACTCTACTGCTAGACCAAAACAAGCAACTACTACTTCAATCTATTCTGCTGCCAAGCCTATTCACTCTGCTTCTACATCATAGTTTCCTTCTTTGGACACTCAGGATAGACCTTTTGTTGATACAAACTATCCTGATGATCCAAATATGCCTCCTCTAGAGAATATCTATGATGACACAGATGATGAAGCTCTTGATGGTAAACTATTTGGAGCTGAAGTAGATTCTACTAATTTGGAACTCAATATTCCTGTTAGTCCCACTACTACTACAAGAGTTCACAAGGATCATCCAAAAGAACAAATTCTAAGTGATCCTCAATCATCTGTACAAACAAGAAAAATGACTAAAGCGCTCAAAGATCTTCAACATCAAAGTTTCTTTGCAAGATCTCTGCATCAAAGAAACAGTCATAAAGATCTACAAAATTGCTTGTTTGCCTGTTTTCTGTCTCAAATTGAACCCAAGAACACTTACAAAGCCTTACAAGAAGCAAGTTGGGTGGAAGCAATGCAAGATGAGCTTCTGCAATTCAAACTACAAGAGGTATGGACTTTGGTTGAGTTGCCAAATGGAAAAAGAGTGATTGGCACTAAATGGGTTTTCAGATGTAAAAGAGATGAAAGGGGGATAGTCATCATAAATAAAGCTAGGTTAGTAGCTCAAGGATACACACAACAAGAGGGACTTGACTATAATGAGGTATTTGCACCAGTGGCAAGAATAGAAGCAATTCGACTATTCTTGGCTTATGCTTCATTCAAAGATTTTATTGTATATCAGATGGATGTAAAGAGTGCTTTCCTTTATGGGACCATTACAGAAGAAGTTTATGTGTCTCAACCACCAGGTTTTGAGGACCCTGATTATCCTGACAAAGTTTACAAGGTGAATAGAGCAATGTATGGTTTACATCAAGCTCCTAGAGCTTGGTATGATACCTTGTCAACATATTTGTTAGACTATGGGTTCAGTAGAGGAAAGATTGACAAGACTTTGTTTCTCAAAAGACAAAAAGATGATATTTTGCTGGTTCAAATCTATGTTGATGACATCATCTTTGGTTCTACAAATTGGGCAATGTGTGTTGATTTTGAGAAGCTTATGAAGGATAAGTTTGCAATGAGTTCAATGGGAGAACTCAACTTCTTCTTGGGACTACAAGTAGTACCAAAGAAAGATGGCATATTTATTAGTCAGGATAAGTATGTTAATGACATTTTGAAGAAGTTTGGATTTGAAGATGCTAAGCCTGCTAAGACAACTATGGATACCAACAAACCTTTGTTGAAGGATGAAAATGGAAAAGAAGTAGATGTTCACTTGTACAGGTCCATGATTGGCTCATTGATGTATCTTACAGCATCAAGGCCTGATATTATGTTTGTTGTATGTGCCTGTGCAAGATTCCAAGTTTGTCCCAAAGAATTACATCTCAATGCAATGAAGAGGATTTTTAGGTATCTAAGGCATCAACCTAAATTAGGCCTATGGTATCCTAAGGATTCACCTTTTGATTTGGTGGCATATTCAGACAGTGACTATGCTGGTGCTTGCTTGGATAGAAAGTCTACAACTAGAGGTTGTCAATTTCTTGGTAATAGATTGGTGTCATGGCAATGCAAGAAACAGACAGTGGTTGCAAATTCTACAACTGAAGCTGAGTATGTGGCTGCTTTAAGTTGTTGTGGTCAAGTGCTATGGATGCAAAATCAACTACTGGATTATGGGTACAATTTCATGAACACCAAAATTCATATTGATAACAACAGCACACTTTGCATAATTAAAAATGATGTTTTTCATTCTAAAACAAAACATATTGAGATAAGACATCATTTCATAAGGGATTGCTATGAATAGAAGTTAATTCAAATTGTCAAAATCCATACTGATAACAATGTTGCTGATCTTCTCACAAAAAACTTTGATGTGGGTAGATTTCAATTCTTAATTGCAAACATTGGTATGATTAATCTTTGAAAATCTTATCTCTTATTGTTTTTGTAAAGTGTGTAAAGGTCTAGTGCTGTTTGTTAATCTGTTTCTGCTGCTTCTTAAGAAGCATATGATTAAGTTGCAATGTACTCTGCTGCTATTTTACTCTACTGCTAGTATATATTCTTGTATACTTTGTGGTGTTTGGGCTAACATTTTGCAGGATAAGCTGAAAATTGATGCTTTGCAAGTTCACAAACAGAAATTAAGCAACTTTCATTCATCATCAAAAGAGTACATTCAAACTACGTACATCCACATCAAATTCAGAAATAAAAAAAGACTGCTACACAACGAACTAAAATTAAAAGACTTAAAACATCAATTTCTAGGGCATGGAAGCCCAAGTACAATCTTCCTCTCCTTAGGAAGAGGAGGGTTTTCCTTTCTTGCCTTGGTTGATGTCTTGGGTCTTGGCCTTGATAACAGTGGTCTTTCAGGAGTGGATGGTGGATTGTTGTGTGGCTCATCCTCATCAGATGATGTACATAGGAAGGGGGAAACAAGCTCCATTGGAGATGGTGGTCTAATAGGGATCCAAGCAAGGTCTTCTGATGATTCTGAAGACGATGGAGACTTGGGGGACATCACCTCTTTACCCCTAGAAGTGCTTGGGGTTTGATTCAAGTTTAAGAGATCTTTGAAAACAGGGAGATCGTGCTTCCTCTTTCGGGCTTGTTCCTTGGTTCTACAACCATTGTGAGGAGGACGGAAGGGAGGAACATAGGTTTCAAATGGTGTCTCATCCTCAGAAGAATAATCGGATGATATGTTGATGATTTTGGGAGAAGATTTCATCATTATTGATGATTTTATTTGGGTGATTGGAAGTTTTGATTGCGAGATTGGCGTTTTTGATTGTAATTAGGGTTTGATTGTGTTGAATTAGGGAAAAGATTTAGTCCGTTTTTATAGGGATTACGGAGTATCCAGCGCATTTATTGTTATGGGTTCTTGACTTCTTGACCAAGTTATATTAGTCAACTCTGCTGCTGGCTTAATTTCACTCTGCTGCTAGTTGTTTCATTCTGCTGCTAGTTGTGGATGACATGGTTATGCTGCTACGGTTGTAAGTGAGAGGGTGGGATGTGTAACTTCTTCCAATCAGTTTAAAACCTAATTAATCTTCATAATTGGTTTCTACACGCTCCAAATTGAAGTTCTCACAAACCCTAACACTCCATTATTCTCAAAGTCAATTATCCCCAATTTCTCTAAACCCTAATTCATGGATTGTGCACGTACCTGGGCAGAGCAGCACAATAGTGTGGTCGTTTTGGATGAAGAGTTGGTTCCTGAAGGTTTCACAGATATGGTAAAATTCTTGAATGCTACTTCTCTTAGGTATGCACTCACTGTGAATCCTGCAATATTTGTTTCCTACATCAAACAGTTTTGGCTTACTGCTAAAGTCAAAACTATGAATGAGGAAAAATATGTCAGTGCTTTAGTAGATGGGCAAAAGGTTCGTGTAACTGAATCATCTATAAAGGAAACTCTTCTCTTAGATGATGAAACAGAGACCACTTGTCTTGCCAATTCTGCTATTTTTGATGGTTTAAAAACTTTGGGATATGAGGGAAAGCATACAAATTTAAATTTACAAAAGGCTCTCCTTTGTCCTCAATACAAGTTCTTGGTACACCTTCTCCTTCATTGTTTGAGTCCTAAAACTTCTGGGTGGCATAAGTTTAGTACTACTATTGCTTCTGCAATGGTATGCCTAAGCAAAGGTCATCCATTCAATTTTTCAAATATGATCTTTGAGGGGATTGTTAAAAGTGTTAAAGAGTCTGGTTCTTATTTGCTTTATCCAAGATTTATCCAGCTCTTTATTGAAAATCAACTTACAAATTTTATAGCACATGCTGCTACTTATGATGCTCCAAAATTGGTTTCCAAAACTTTTACTTTCTTGATTAAGCATGGAAAAGGTTTTTCAGGCACACATATAAATCTTACACCTTCTATGGTGCAACTTGTGCAAAATATTCAGGGTGAAGGATCAGGAAATCCCACTGATTCCCATCACACACCCAATTTTACTGCATCTGCTACACAACCCAAAATACACTATACCCGTAGGAAAACCAAAAAGAACACTGATCTACCTCAAGATAATGTTAGTATGGCTGTACCAGATGATGCTGTCCTAGTTGATGGAGGGGACAAGTTGGCAAGGGCTGTCACTACTGCTTCTAGCTTAGCAGCAGAGCAGGACAGTGATAACATAATTAAGACCTAAACCAAGGCAACATCTAGAGAAAAGGATTCTTCTGAATCTAATTCTCAGGATGGTAACCCTAGCCAAATGGAAAATATAGGGGGCTCCGATGATCAAACTAGGTTTGATACTGAGTTAATATCCCAAGATTCACCTCTTGGACCAGGTCACACAGGTCAAAGTGATAAGGACAGGCCAGTGACAAATGAATTGACGGAAAATCTTGTACATGATGACAATGTCCATGATTCACCTCTCGGACCAGGTTACACAGGTCGAAGTGATGAGACTACTATGAAACTCATTCAGGAATTGACGGTTACTTGTACCAATTTGGGGGTGAAGTGTACTACATTGGAAGATAAAGTTCTTAGTCTTTCTACTGTTGTTGATGGACAAGCCAAGCTCATCACCAAATTGAGTAAACAGATTAAGAACTTGAAGAAATCAAGATCTTCAACCTCCTTGAAAAGATTGAAGAAAGTGGGCACTTCTCAAGTTATTAGTTCACCTGAACTCTCTACCCATTTGGAAGAGGATGCTTCCAAACAGGGGAGGAATGAAGATGTAATGGGTTCAGGGGAGGCAAATTTGAAGAGGGTTGATAGTGCTCAGGTTATGAATGATGAAATGGTTTCAAGGGAGGTTCCAGAGATTGGAGATATGGACGTGGAAAGTCCTTAGGATGTTGAAAATTTTGTGATTGCTGATCAATCAGGGAATGAGGTTGTAATGGAAAAGGTGATTGCTACTCAAGAAAAGGTGGTGGAAAAACTCAAGACTTTGGAGCCTGAGCAACTAGTGAAGGCAACAGGGTTGATGGGTGAAGCTTTAATGACTTTGGGAGATTCAATGGTTAAAGAGCTTGAAAATGCTGCTATTGCTGACAAGATTGATGACTCTGCTACTGCTCATGATTCTACTGCTAAGGATTTTGCTGATCCTGCTGCTAGTGGAAAAGTGAATTCTGCTGATGCACAAGACTCTACTGCTGGGTCTAGTGATAATGCTGCTGCTGAGGCAATGGTTTTGTTAAGTAAGAAGACTACTGAAGTTCCATCTGAATCATCTTCAAAACATACACCACTATCTACTACATCACTACCACAACAACCAACAACTACAATCACATCATCAACATCAAGAATGCCTCTAAAAGGAGTTATATTCAGAGAACCTGCTTCTCAACCAAAGAAGATTGTATCATCATCTACTGATAAAGGGAAGGGCAAGCAAGTTGAAGAACCTAAGTGGATGTATAAGGGGTTTGATTACTCTGAAATACGTTTTCATAAGTGGCCCAAGTAATTACAAGTTGAACATGACACAGCTGTTGCATTAAAAGAACAAGAATTGCTTGATCAAGAAGAACAACAGTTGCTTTAGAAGGAAAAGGAAAGGGTTGAAAAGGAAATAGAAGATTTAAGGAGGTATGAGGAATGGGTTGATGAGAAGATAAGAATAGATGCTGATATTAAACTCAACAAGATGATTAAGATTGAAGAGAATGAAGTTCCAACTTTTGATGTGAAATCTTGGGTAAGGGAGTTCACTGCTAAAAAAAAGAAAGAAGATGCTGCTACTAGAAGGAAGAAAAAGGTACTTAGAGGTCCAACTCCATTGCAACAAAGAAAAGAGCAAGAAAGATACCTGAAGAATATGAAGGGATGGAACTTGGTGCAATTAAAACCTAAGTCTGATCAAGAGGTTTTTGACTTGTATCAACAAGCTAAGAGACAAACAGATACCTTCTATCCTATGGGTTGTGCGGAAGATTTGGAACATATTGCTCAGATGAATAAAAAGTTGGTACCTGAAAAAGTGGCTGAAGTAGAGCATGTTCAAGAGGCAGATGTTGTTAAGCAGCTTGATGTTAGTGCAGATAAGACTACTTCTTCTGTGCAAAGTGGTAAAAGAAAAGGTGTTGTTCATAAATCCTTTGCAAAGAAGAAGAGGAAAACAGGAGAAGAAAGCAGTTCTAAGCCAGAAGGAGATGAGTTCAAGAATGATTGTGATCATATTCCTCCTGAGCATTTAAAGAAACAATTGAAGGTTTTCACTATGGTTGGCAAGATGGAAGAACCTGAAGTAGTTGATGCCACACCAATAGGAATCAAGTATCCTATCATCAAAGTAACTACATGATATGATACTAAAATAGGAGCATTTCATGATGTTGAGAGATCTGATGGAAAGACTCACAGGTTTCTTAGATTTCAACAGTTGTTATACTACTTTGATAGAGAGAATGTTGATAATTTGTGGAAATTATACAAGGCAAAGTTTGGAGCTGAGAAGTTTGATAGTAAAAAGTATGAAATAGATAAAATTGATCACATTAAGACTATCTCTGATAATGTTCTTTGGAGAGCTCTAAAACTTATGTTTGAACCTTCAATGGATGATTCTGAATGGACAGAGATAGTAGAATATAAAGTAAGAAAATGGAGACTTTTTCAAGATTCTGGAATTCATGTCTTGGATATTGGACCACTTACTTTGTATATGCTAGCTGAAAAGGATTACCCAGTGGTAAGATACTGGAATACTGTCAATCAGATGGTTAATGGTGTTGGATTACTCAACTTGCAGAAAGACTATGATAATGATGATCAGGCATTTAATTTGATGTCAAGGTATAAGATGATACTTGGTCAACAGACATCTCAAGACTTGAGTGTTTGGAAGCATCCTCCTGGTGTTTGATTGAGCTTTGAAGAAACTTAATGATTTAGTGATAAATATTAAGTTTAGGGGAGGATTGTTGGGTTTTAGATTTTGCTGCTGAGTGAAACTACTACTGTGATGAAACTGCTGCTAAGGTAAATGATTCTGCTGCTGATGACAAAGTGCTGCTAAGGGAAAATGCTGCTGAAGGAATCTACTGCTAATGTGATAAGCATGTATTCGAAGTAGATAATTATAGAATAGATTGTGTGTATATAATATACGTCTAGAATATTCTTATCTTGCATAGAAAGTTATTGTAAACCTAGTAGGACTCCTTGGCCTATAAAAGGAGGATCCTAGGGTTAGATTGATTACGTATTGTTTTAGTTTTCTTTTACACTTCAAGGTTGTAAAACCCTAGCATTGTCGAGTGCTCGTATTAATAATATTGAAGTGTTGATAGTGAATTGTTCTTCTTAAGTTAAGCTTTTACATTCCGCATTCTAGCTTAAGTGTTTAAATCAAGTCAACTTCTATATAAGATCGTTTGCTCAACTGGGATCAACAGTTACTTTTGGTAGTAAAGCTAAGAGCAAAATCATCGGAAAAGGTACAATCTCTCATGACTCCCTTTTTATAGATGATGTAGCTCATGTTGATAACTTAGGTTTTAATCTCCTTAGTATTAGTCAACTTTGCCGTAATAAGTATAATCTCCTTTTTAGTGAAAATGGAAGTAAAATACTTAAAGATGGTATAACCATAGCCAAAGGTGTTCTTAAGAACAACGTATACGTCATGAAGATGGATCAAACATCTAGAGACAAACTTTGTCTTACTTCATTAGATGAATCTTCAACTTTATGGCATAGACGTTTAGGACACGCTAACATGAGACTAATTCATAACCTCTCCTCCAAAGACTTAGTTTGAAACCTACCTAAGTTGAAATATGACCAACACTTTTGTGACACTTGCAAATTCGGTAAACAAGTCCATAGTAGCCATAAGGCTAAAAACTTAGTTTCTACATTTAGGTGTCTAGAACTTTTGCATAAAGATTTGTTCGGTCATCCACTATACAAAGTTATGGAGGTAACTTCTATACTTTGGTCATAGTATATGATTACTCGAGATATACTTGGACAAAATTTTTGAAAAGTAAAAATGAAGCTTTTGATAAATTTGAGATTCTAAGTAAGAAAATTCAAAATCAAGTAGGGTCTAGTATTGTGTCTATTAGAACGGATCACGGTCGTGAATTTGATAATGGATTTCAATTTGGAAACTTATGTGATAAAAATGGAATTACTCATAACTTTTCGGCTCCACGCACTCCTCAATCTAATGGTGTAGTAGAACGTAAAAACCGGACTTTGCAAGAGATGAGTAGAACAATGCTTAATGAACAAAACATTCCACAAAAGTTTTGGTGTAACGCCGTTGACACAGCAACATACACTTTAAATCGAGTCTTAATTAGACCATTTTTGAATAAAACTCCTTATGAACTATATAAAGGTAAAAAGCCTACATTAGGATACTTTAGAGTATTTGGGAGTAAATGCTTTATTCTTAACACCAAGGATTATCTCACCAAATTTGACCCAAAGTCTTATAAAGGTGTATTTCTTGGATATTCACAAAGTAGTAAAGCTTACATTGTTTTGAACAAAGAAACCTTAAGAGTCGAGGAATAGTTGAACGTAACATTTGACGAGAGTCCACCTCCCTCTAAGACATCACCTTTGGTAGATGATGACTTAGTTGAAAGCCAAGCAATAGAAAGTCAAGAGATCTTAGGTAATGACAAGGAAGATGAACTATTAAACAAAGAATTTGTCAATGTTAAAGAATCTAAAAGTCATCCATTAGATGGTGTCTTAAGAAAAATTAACGAAAGAACACTAAGATCAAAAGTTCAAAATGAAAGCAACTTCTTTTGTTTCGTGTCAACCATTGAACCGAAAAACATTAATGAAGCCATTAAAGATGAGTCTTGGGTAATAGCAATGCAAGAAGAGTTAAACCAATTTGTTAGGAATGATGTATGGACATTAGTTCCTCAACCAAAGAGTCAAACAATAATTGGAACAAAATGGGTCTTTCGTAATAAAATGGATGAAAATGGAATTGTGTCTAGAAACAAAGCTAGGCTAGTAGCACAAGGATATAATCAACAAGAAGGCATTGACTACGATGAAACTTTTGCTCCGGTTGATAGGCTCGAGTCAATTAGAATCTTACTTGCATATGCATGTGCACACAATTTTAAACTCTTTCAAATGGACGTCAAAAGTGCATTTCTAAACGGAGTCATTAATGAAGAAGTGTATGTTGCTCAACCACCGGGCTTCATCGATTTTGAAAAACCCAATCATGTTTACAAACTTAAAAAGGCTCTTTACGGACTTAAGCAAGCTCCAAAAGCATGGTATGATCGACTTAAAACCTTCCTAGTTGACCATAAGTATACCATGGGCTTATTTGATAATACTCTCTTCACTAAGAAGAAAGATTCACATATTATCAGTCACACCCCCAAAATACCTGAATGGCAGCGGAATGGAATACCTGAGGGTGTAACGGATCATAGCACACAACCAGGATATATTGAACGACCTAAAGTGTCGTTTATAAAATACATCGTTTGATTCATTCAAAATATTCAGAGTTATAAAACATTGGTCCCATAAGTTGGAAAAGGTTTAAAGAAACAAGTTTAGTACAATCAAACGATAGTTCAAAGTGCATGAAATCCAAAAGAGACGCGTCATCCTTGATACACAAAGAGACTCCATGCAATGCCATGAGAAATGCCTTAGATACCTGAGAAATACATTGCGAAAAACGGTCAACATAAAGTTGGTGAATAATCATAGGTTTGTAAGTAAATCGTAAGTACATAAGCCACAAGTAATAAGTAGACCGACACGAATGTAAAAAATGCTACATTGGCTCTTAAGCTCATGACCCCGAAGCTAGACTTTGTAATGCCCCACCCGAGTGTTTACCAGACACTCAATTCGTTAAGACATGAAATGCATTCGTCCGTTTGGAGCAACCCAAACACGAATGGAGGCGTCACCCTCGATAGATCTATCCACTCACTCTCGCTTAGCTAAAATTAACGGTCCATGATATATATAAGGGGACTTAACATGGTAGTAGGCAACTTAAGCAATGTATGGAATTTGATATACTTGGGCATGTACAAAAATAATTGTGCAATGTAATCTCCCCCGTGGGATTTAAAATCAAATAAGTAATTAAAACGGGGCTATGAGAACTCACCTCAAAAGGATGATACAACGATGGTACAATGATGTAAGAGTAATCGGGACAATGAGGCGCGTACACTAGCCGCAACCTAAATGAATAATCGCGATCTAATTAAGATCAAGTCGAAATGAAATGAATGCACATGCACATGATACTCATACCACTCGTAATTTGGAAATACTTGTTATCGTCATAGTAAAATAGATTTCCATACTTAGGAAAAATAATTCCATTTTAGAGAAGTATATAACTTGTTGTACTAACTCGTACTAAAGTTAGCGTTAAAATCCTTGTATTGAAAACCTTGAAATACGTCGTTAAGTCGTATAAGTATTCCCTCGAGTCGTACGTATTCGTTTGATAAGAAAATAGTCCTTAGTAATATTTACTAGAAAATATACCGTTTAACGCGTACGTTATTATTTTTATTTGTGTCCATATATATATATATATAGTTTGACGATGTTAGAATGGTCATAACTCGGTCGTTTCAAGCTCGTTTTCCTTGTTCTTTATGTCCACGGATTCGTCTTTGTGTATACTAGTATATTTTAGACAACTCGGCTCTTTTAGGTTACGTTTAAGGCCTCAAAATACCCATCGTATTCTGCCCAACAGCAAGCAGTTTTCTGGAAAAGTAGTTTTCGTCGTTAAGTTTGCAAAAATCATAACTCCTTCGTTATAAACTCGTTTTAATTGATTCTTTCGCCTAAAGTTTCGTTTTTGAATGTATTTTCTAAATCTTTGGTCAAAACTTAGTCATTACTTACTGATTTTCCCACGAATTTAAAATAAGGACAGTAGGTATTTCAAAAGTTCCAAAAATCATTTCCAAGTCTCTAAACTAGTTCCACCATCCATCAATCCACTTTCAAACACCACAAGACTAATCTAATCCTACCATACACCTTCTTAGGGTGTCATGGGTCCTAAAATATCATCCAACCACTAGGTCTAACAAGAGTTTCATATGTTTCCATTTTTAGGGCTTCAAAGTTAAAATATACAAAATGAAGTGGTACAAGTTGATACATGTGTAAGATCTTATAAGAAAATTATATGAACATAATAATAACTTGTAAAAATCATAAAAATGAGCTTGTATACTTACTTGGTGGTTTAGAGAGTTTAGATGATAAAAAGCTTACTAATCCTTGAGTTTTTATTTCAAAACTCTAACAAGGATGATTATACAAACTAGTTTATAATATGATCTTGTAAAATTTCTTCTCCTTGCTCCTTGTCTAACCCAATTCGAACCAAAACACCAAGAAAAGAGAGAAAGCTAGCTAAGTTGTAAGTAAAAATGATTTTTATGTGAAAATGGGTTAAGAAAGTTTATTATATACTTGGACAATTGGGTTGGTGTGCATTAAATTAGTTTGGTGAGGCATTTAAAGTGTGAAGACCATGGGGGGGGGGGGGGGGGGCTTGGCCGGTTTTGGTGAGGGAAAAGGGGAAGGGTGTTGGGTAGTTAGTTAGTATATATTAGTGTTAGTGATTAAGTATAGTTAGGTTAGGTTTAGGTTTAAGGTTTAAGGTTTAATCGGGTACCGGGTTTGTTAAAAATAAGTTTCGTTGAAGTTATTCGGGACGTAATAAAGTTATAAAAGTTGTAAAAATAAGTCGGGTACAAGTACGGAGAGTTAGGGTGATTATCGTTCAATTTTGATGAAAACCGGCGTTATTAAGTTAAACGTACGATACGTATTAGTTAAATTTCCAAAATACCGGGTAAATTAATATTATAGTTTTTATATTATAGAAATGAGTATAAAAATGTATTAGGATCATAGTCGGGAGTGTCGGACATGTTAGACACTTTTATAGTTCGCGTATTAGCGTTTATTGAAATAAACGTACGTAATTCGTTAATCGTACCAAAAGTAGTAATTTAGATATCCTACGAGTGGAATAGTATGCAAGTGCCCTAATGATGATATGCAGACTATTTCTAGTCCGTATGAAGTGTCCCTGACAATAATGCATGAATTCGCTCCTGAACCAATACGGTTACGCGAATTTGAACACACGTAAACTAAATTTACGATGACATGAATAATGCACGTGAATAGTGGTTTTCTCTCGGAAATGAATAGTGTCAAGTGAATAGTAAAATTTCTGAAAGTGTCTCGAAATGTCAAATTGACCTCAAAAACGATGAATAGTAAAATGATGAATAGTGATCGATGAATAGTAATTTGTGAATAGTAGAATATCGAAGTTTGGGAAAATGACCTGAAATTGTGGGTTGTGACAGTCGCCCATCCAAAAAGGAATTCAGTCCCTGAATTCAGTCAGTGTTGGTCTCGGTACTAGGCTCGGTGAAAAGTTGTGGATACTTGCGTCGCATTTGGTCTTCTCGTTCCCAAGTAAACTCGGGTCCTCTTCGAGAATTCCAACGAACCTTCACGATCGGAATTCGACTTTGTTTCAATTGTTTGATCTCGCGATCCATTATTTCAACTGGTTCTTCCACAAAGTTAAGCTTGTCATCGAGTTGTATTTCTTCTAATGGTATAATGGCAGACTCGTCCGAAAGACATTTCTTAAGGTTCGAAACATGAAACGTGTTATGTACGTTGCTAAGTTCTGACGGAAGTTCAAGCTTGTAAGCAACCGGACCAATCCTTTCTAGGATCTTGAATGGTCCAATGTATCTCGGGTTCAATTTCCCGCGCTTTCCAAAACGTATTACGCCTTTCCAAGGCGAGACTTTCAACATAACTTTGTCTCCGGTCTGGAATTCCAATGGTTTGCGTCGAACATCGGCGTAGCTTTTCTGTCGACTTCTAGCAGTTTCGAGTCTCTCTCGAATTTGAATTATCTTTTCTGTTGTTTCTTGTACCATCTCCGGGCCAGTACATTGTACTTCACCGACTTCGGCCCAACAAACTGGAGATCGACACTTACGACCATAAAGTGCCTCAAATGGTGCAGCCTTAATGCTCGAATGGTAACTGTTGTTGTAAGAAAACTCGATTAACGGCAAATGGTTAGCCCAACCATTTCCAAAGTCAATCACACATGCTCTAAGCATGTCCTCAAGTGTCTGAATAGTCCTCTCGCTCTGACCATCGGTCTGAGGATGGTAAGCAGTGCTCATGTCTAATTTCGATCCAAAAGAATCTTGTAATGACCGCCAAAAGTTCGAAGTAAAACGACTATCTCTGTCGGAAATGATGGAAACTGGTGCACCGTGTCTTGAGACTATTTCCTTGACATAAAGTCTAGTAAGTTGTTCCATCGTATAAGTCTCTCTAATGGGTATGAAATGAGCTGATTTGGTAAGTCGATCAACGATTACCCAAATAGCATCGAAACCTCCTGACGTCTTTGGAAGTTTAGTGACAAAATCCATCGCAATACGTTCCCACTTCCATTGTGGAATCTCTGGTTGTTGAAGTAACCCTGACGGTTTCTGGTACTCGGCTTTCACTTTAGCACAAGTAAGACATTTGCTGACGTACATAGCTATTTCTGCCTTCATATTCGGCCACCAATAAAGCTTTTTGAGATCCTGATACATCTTATCAGAACCTGGATGAATAGAGTACTTCGACTTGTGTGATTCATGCATAATCAATTCTCGCACTCCACCATAGAGTGGTATCCAACTTCGGTCCTTGAAGCATAACACTCCATCTGATCTCTTTACAAAGCCATTTTCGCTTTCTGGCATACCATAAAGTTTCTCATGCGGTCGGTTTCCTTCCTTGAGAGCCTCAATCTGAGCCTCTAGAATTTTCGATGGTAATGGTGAAATGATAGTCATTCCCAATGACCTGACTCTCAAAGGTTTGAGTCGTTCTTTTCGGCTAAGTGCATCTGCTACAACATTCGCTTTCCCTGGGTGATATCGGATTTCACAATCGTAATCACTCAACAACTCTAGCCAACGACGTTGTCTCATATTAAGTTCCTTCTGATCGAGTATATGCTGTAAGCTCTTGTGGTCGGTAAAAATTACACACTTAGTACCATAAAGGTAGTGTCTCCAAATCTTGAGTGCAAAAACTACCGCACCCAATTCCAAGTCGTGAGTAGTGTAATTCTTCTCGTGTATCTTAAGCTGTCTAGATGCATAAGCTATCACCTTCTCGTGTTGCATTAGCACAGCTCCAAGTCCTTGATGCGAAGCATCGCAATATACCACAAAGTTCTCAATACCTTCAGGTAGTGACAAAATCGGCGCGCTACAAAGCTTTTGTTTCAATAGTTGAAATGCGGACTCTTGTTTTTCTCCCCACTCGTACTTCTCATTCTTTTGTGTCAGTTTCGTCAACGACTTTGCTATCTTAGAAAACCCTTCAATAAACCTTCTGTAATATCCGGCAAGTCCTAGAAATTGACGAATTTCCGTAGGAGACTTGGGCGTAGCCCAATCCTTAACTGCCTCGATCTTTGCCGGGTCGACTTGTAAACCTTGGCTATCAATGACGTGACCAAGAAATTGAACTCTACGTATCCAAAAATCACACTTAGAAAATTTGGCATACAATTGCTCCTTCATGAGTAGTTCCAGTATTGTTCTGAGGTGTTCTTCGTGATCTTCCTTACTCTTGGAATAAATCAAGATATCGTCAATGAATACGATCACAAACTTATCGAGATACGGTTTGCACACCCTATTCATGAGATCCATAAATACCGCAGGTGCGTTGGTTAATCCAAAAGGCATCACTTGAAATTCATAATGACCATAGCGTGTTCTAAATGCCGTCTTCGGGATATCCTCTTCCCGAACTTTAAGTTGATGGTAACCGGATCTTAAATCAATCTTGGAATAAAAACTAGAACCTTGTAACTGGTCGAACAAGTCGTCAATTCTGGGGAGTGGATAACGGTTCTTAATCGTTAACTTGTTCAGCTCACGATAGTCGATGCACATTCTGAAGGTTCCGTCCTTCTTCTTCACAAACAAAACCGGCGCTCCCCAAGGCGAGGAACTCGGTCTAATGAATCCTTTGTCCAAAAGTTCTTGCAATTGATTCGACAATTCTTGCATTTCCGAAGGTGCAAGTCTATACGGTGCTCGTGCAATCGGTGCAGCTCCTGGCACTAATTCAATTTGAAACTCAACTTGTCGTGTAGGCGGAAGTCCTGGCAATTCTTCCGGAAAAACTTCTTGAAATTCCTTAACAATTGGCACATCTTCAAGTCGTCTCTCATCCGACTTCTTCTCCGTGATGTGAGCCAAGAATGCATAACAACCCTTCTTTATGTACTTCTCGGTTTTAATGCACGATATTATACTGAGTCTAGTTCCACTTCGCTCTCCGCGAACAACCAAAGTTTCACCGTTATAAGGAAGGTGAACAACTTTCTCATCACAAATAATTCTCGCTCGATGCCGAGATAACCAATCCATACCGATCACAACGTCGAAACTTCCGAGTTCTACGGGCATAAGGTCTATATTGAATGGATGGTTTAGGAAATTTATAGTGCAACCACGGATAATGGTGTTGGTGTTAACTAAAGATCCATCGGCTAATTCAACGATATAGGAAATGTCTAATGGGATTGGTTCTATGTTAAGTAAAGGTGCAAATGCAATAGAAACAAAACTTCTATCCGCTCCTGAATCAAATAAAATGGATGCATAACGATTATTAACGAGGAACGTACCCGCAACAACATTCGGGTCTTCTTTGATATCGTCTCCTCCCATGACATAAGCTCTTCCTCGAGCCATTCCATTTTGGTTTCCTGTTCCTTGATTCTTCTTCTTCGGGCACTCATTCCTAAAGTGTCCAAGTTCTCCACAGCCAAAACATGTTACCGGTGGTTTCTGATTGCCACCAAAGTTTGGACCCTTGCAATCTTTGGTGTAGTGACCAGCTTTCTTGCAGTTGCCACATAGATCTGGGCAACGTCCTGGGTTATGATGCTTCTGACAACTTTCGCACTTGGGTAATTTACCCTCATATCCCTTCCTTTCAGTCGGCCCTGCAGCATAGGCCTTTGCCACTTCTTGCCTCTTAGGTGGCGGCTGAACAGCGTTTCCACCTTGGTTGTAATCAAACCTTCTCTTGTTGTTGTTATTGTTGTTTGGATTGTTGTTTCGGTTATTGGGATAGTTGCGGTTCCGATTGTTGTTATAGTTGTTGTTGTTGTTCCGAGTGTTGGTGTAGTTGGTGTTGTTTGAACGGTAGTTGTTGTTGACAGCAGATTTCCCTTTGACTACTTGAACCATGAGTTTCTGAGTTATACGAATAGCCTCTTCCATTGATTGAGGGTCGAAAGAAATCACATCTCCTCGAACACTTTCAGGTAATCCACCAACAAAGTTTTCCATCTTTTTCTCATCATCGGGAACCATAGTCGGACATAGTGCAGCCAACTCTTGAAACCTCCTGAAATAAGTCTCAATGTCATCACCTTTAGTCACAAGCTCATAAAATTCCGTTTCCATCTTTTGCACCTCGGTACGAGGGCAAAACTTCTTTGTCATCAATTTCTTGAATTCCTCCCAAGTAAGCTTGTGAGCATTTTCCATACCAATCGGCTGAGCATACGAATTCCACCAAGACATAGCTTCATCAAGAAGCATACCTGTAGCAAACTTCACCTTGCTAACTTCCGGGCATTCACACATGAGAAAAACATTCTCAGTCTTTTCGAACCAGCGGATTAGAGCAACCGCTCCTTCAGTGCCCTTAAATTTGACGGGATCACTAATCTTGAAATCTTTCCATGTACATCCACGCCTAGCAGTGGGTGGTTCAACGACCTCGGTATTAGAAGCAGCCTCAGCAGCCCTTGCAGCAACCTCAGCTCTCTCAACCTCCAGAGCTTCTGCAATACTATCCCTGACCAACTTGCGGATAGCGGCTTGAGTCATAGTGGGGGTTTCCTGTGCAGTCTTACCCTTCCTTGGTGCCATATTTCTGATAAATCACAATGGAAATAACCATGAGAAAAATCATAATAGAAATAGTCATCGTACCAAAGATATACACCCACAACATGTATATAAATATACAACCACAACAAATATAAACACAACCACGACATGTACGAATACAACCACAATCTGTGTCGATACAACCCAACACGTACGAATACAACCACGACATGTATATATACAACCACAACCTGGATAAATACAATAATAACAAAGAGCAACCACGAAACATCATAAATATAATCACAACACATGAATATAATACATGAAAATTTCGGTCTACATGGACCGATATAATATATAGCACAACATTTCCACATAGTAGAGTCGCACTTGATAATATTTGTTTGTACAACAATCAAAAGATTATAAGTTCTTGAACTATGTCCCACATCCCGGGACTAGGAAAATAATACAAGCTAATATATAATACCAGTCTACGTCTAGGCTCCTCCCGGTGCTCTAGATGGTCCAGGCTCTCCCCTCAAGCGGCGAATCTCATGATCCATCGCCACCACGATCTCCTCAAGATGCTCAAGTCGTAACTGAGAAGAAGCATCCCTACGCTCCAAAACAACTACCCTCTCTCGAAGCAATGTCAACTCATCTACCTGCTCCCACTGGGTCTCCTGTGTCGCCTGAGCTCTATCTCGAATCTCAGGTAACTCATCCCTAAGTAGCTCAATCTCCTCCTGATGCCTCAACTGTCGTGCCTCTAGTCCATGGTAAGACACATCAATACTAACTCTGCCCTGAACCAAATCCTCAACCTGCTCCTCAACAGTCTCAAGTCTAGTGGTAATGATCTCATCAACTCGATACCCCAACCTATCTACTTGCTCCTGCTGAGCACCCATCTGATCCTCTAATGTGACAGCTGTAGGGCTCCTAGCCGCAGCAGCTCTAGAACTCTCACCAATGTGGTACTCTGGTGGTGGTGAAAAGTCATCAGTCTCAGTGGTAAGTGAATCTGGAGTGGTAAGCCTTGCACGCTTCCGAAGCGGCAAGAGTGAGGTAGGCATAGGAGTAGTAGTGGGTAAGGCTGGTGGTGGTGGTGTAGGCAAAATAGGACTCGGGAGACTCCTATAAGTAGATGTAGAAATACGAACCCTCTTCCTAGGGCCCTGAACAGTCTTCTCCCTAGGAAACATAAGTCTCGGCTCTGAATGGACAGTAGTAGTAGGAGATGATGGTATGTCAGTAGGTATAGTAGGATGGACATGGGGAGTAGGAGCCGTCTCCTCCTCCTCGAAAGGTTCGGTATCATCATCTGACGCCAAAAGTGGCAACTCAGGTGTAGGAGAAACAAGTGGTGAAACAGCAGTAGAGGACACAGAGTCCTCATCATCAGAATCGGATATAGTGTAAAGTATGACAGTGTCGGGATACGAAGACATGTCTCTGTGATAATCAAGGTGAAATAAAAATAAATAACTCGCATAATGGCATCGCCTAAAAATAAGCAAATATGCACTTATGCTGAAATGATGATATGCTATGATAGTGTGGTTATAGTCTAGGGTCAATGATGCAACCTAGTTCGCTATAACCTTAGCTCTGGTACCAATCTGTCACACCCCCAAAATACCTGAATGGCAGCGGAATGGAATACCTGAGGGTGTAACGGATCATAGCACACAACCAGGATATATTGAACGACCTAAAGTGTCGTTTATAAAATACATCGTTTGATTCATTCAAAATATTCAGAGTTATAAAACATTGGTCCCATAAGTTGGAAAAGGTTTAAAGAAACAAGTTTAGTACAATCAAACGATAGTTCAAAGTGCATGAAATCCAAAAGAGACGCGTCATCCTTGATACACAAAGAGACTCCATGCAATGCCATGAGAAATGCCTTAGATACCTGAGAAATACATTGCGAAAAACGGTCAACATAAAGTTGGTGAATAATCATAGGTTTGTAAGTAAATCGTAAGTACATAAGCCACAAGTAATAAGTAGACCGACACGAATGTCAAAAATGCTACATTGGCTCTTAAGCTCATGACCCCGAAGCTAGACTTTGTAATGCCCCACCCGAGTGTTTACCAGACACTCAATTCGTTAAGACATGAAATGCATTCGTCCGTTTGGAGCAACCCAAACACGAATGGAGGCGTCACCCTCGATAGATCTATCCACTCACTCTCGCTTAGCTAAAATTAACGGTCCATGATATATATAAGGGGACTTAACATGGTAGTAGGCAACTTAAGCAATGTATGGAATTTGATATACTTGGGCATGTACAAAAATAATTGTGCAATGTAATCTCCCCCGTGGGATTTAAAATCAAATAAGTAATTAAAACGGGGCTATGAGAACTCACCTCAAAAGGATGATACAACGATGGTACAATGATGTAAGAGTAATCGGGACAATGAGGCGCGTACACTAGCCGCAACCTAAATGAATAATCGCGATCTAATTAAGATCAAGTCGAAATGAAATGAATGCACATGCACATGATACTCATACCACTCGTAATTTGGAAATACTTGTTATCGTCATAGTAAAATAGATTTCCATACTTAGGAAAAATAATTCCATTTTAGAGAAGTATATAACTTGTTGTACTAACTCGTACTAAAGTTAGCGTTAAAATCCTTGTATTGAAAACCTTGAAATACGTCGTTAAGTCGTATAAGTATTCCCTCGAGTCGTACGTATTCGTTTGATAAGAAAATAGTCCTTAGTAATATTTACTAGAAAATATACCGTTTAACGCGTACGTTATTATTTTTATTTGTGTCCATATATATATATATATAGTTTGACGATGTTAGAATGGTCATAACTCGGTCGTTTCAAGCTCGTTTTCCTTGTTCTTTATGTCCACGGATTCGTCTTTGTGTATACTAGTATATTTTAGACAACTCGGCTCTTTTAGGTTACGTTTAAGGCCTCAAAATACCCATCGTATTCTGCCCAACAGCAAGCAGTTTTCTGGAAAAGTAGTTTTCGTCGTTAAGTTTGCAAAAATCATAACTCCTTCGTTATAAACTCGTTTTAATTGATTCTTTCGCCTAAAGTTTCGTTTTTGAATGTATTTTCTAAATCTTTGGTCAAAACTTAGTCATTACTTACTGATTTTCCCACGAATTTAAAATAAGGACAGTAGGTATTTCAAAAGTTCCAAAAATCATTTCCAAGTCTCTAAACTAGTTCCACCATCCATCAATCCACTTTCAAACACCACAAGACTAATCTAATCCTACCATACACCTTCTTAGGGTGTCATGGGTCCTAAAATATCATCCAACCACTAGGTCTAACAAGAGTTTCATATGTTTCCATTTTTAGGGCTTCAAAGTTAAAATATACAAAATGAAGTGGTACAAGTTGATACATGTGTAAGATCTTATAAGAAAATTATATGAACATAATAATAACTTGTAAAAATCATAAAAATGAGCTTGTATACTTACTTGGTGGTTTAGAGAGTTTAGATGATAAAAAGCTTACTAATCCTTGAGTTTTTATTTCAAAACTCTAACAAGGATGATTATACAAACTAGTTTATAATATGATCTTGTAAAATTTCTTCTCCTTGCTCCTTGTCTAACCCAATTCGAACCAAAACACCAAGAAAAGAGAGAAAGCTAGCTAAGTTGTAAGTAAAAATGATTTTTATGTGAAAATGGGTTAAGAAAGTTTATTATATACTTGGACAATTGGGTTGGTGTGCATTAAATTAGTTTGGTGAGGCATTTAAAGTGTGAAGACCATGGGGGGGGGGGGGGGGGGGCTTGGCCGGTTTTGGTGAGGGAAAAGGGGAAGGGTGTTGGGTAGTTAGTTAGTATATATTAGTGTTAGTGATTAAGTATAGTTAGGTTAGGTTTAGGTTTAAGGTTTAAGGTTTAATCGGGTACCGGGTTTGTTAAAAATAAGTTTCGTTGAAGTTATTCGGGACGTAATAAAGTTATAAAAGTTGTAAAAATAAGTCGGGTACAAGTACGGAGAGTTAGGGTGATTATCGTTCAATTTTGATGAAAACCGGCGTTATTAAGTTAAACGTACGATACGTATTAGTTAAATTTCCAAAATACCGGGTAAATTAATATTATAGTTTTTATATTATAGAAATGAGTATAAAAATGTATTAGGATCATAGTCGGGAGTGTCGGACATGTTAGACACTTTTATAGTTCGCGTATTAGCGTTTATTGAAATAAACGTACGTAATTCGTTAATCGTACCAAAAGTAGTAATTTAGATATCCTACGAGTGGAATAGTATGCAAGTGCCCTAATGATGATATGCAGACTATTTCTAGTCCGTATGAAGTGTCCCTGACAATAATGCATGAATTCGCTCCTGAACCAATACGGTTACGCGAATTTGAACACACGTAAACTAAATTTACGATGACATGAATAATGCACGTGAATAGTGGTTTTCTCTCGGAAATGAATAGTGTCAAGTGAATAGTAAAATTTCTGAAAGTGTCTCGAAATGTCAAATTGACCTCAAAAACGATGAATAGTAAAATGATGAATAGTGATCGATGAATAGTAATTTGTGAATAGTAGAATATCGAAGTTTGGGAAAATGACCTGAAATTGTGGGTTGTGACATTATCATAGTCCAAATCTATGTTGATGACATCATATTCGGATCAACTTGTCAAGAATTATGCGTGGATTTCTCAAAAATCATGCATGACGAGTTTGAAATGAGTATGATGGGAGAACTCAACTTTTTCCTAGGACTCCAAATTAAACAACTAGAATATGGTATCTTCTTTAACCAATCTAAATATATTAAGGACATGCTTAAGAAATTTGGATAAGAAGATTCGAAACCAATCAAAATGCCCATGTCTACAGAAACAAAACTCACCAAGGATGAGGAAAGTGAATCCGTAGATAGCACTAAATATAGAGGTATGATTGGAAGTCTACTTTACCTAACGTCTAGTAGACCCGACATTATGTTTAGTGTTTGTCTATGTGCTCGTTTTCAAGAAGATCCTAAAACAACTCATCTCGAAGCCGTTAAAAGGATTTTTAGATATATTAAGGGAACTACACATTTAGGTTTATGGTATCCCAAAGGAACGGGAATAGACACCATAGTGTGTGCCGACTCGGATCATGCCGGTGACTATGTTGATAGAAAAAGCACAAGTGGTATTTGTACTTTTGTTGGACATTGTCTCACCTCATGGTTCTCTAAGAAGCAAACGGCTCTGGCTATCTCAACAACGGAAGCTGAGTACGTTTCGGCTGGAAAGGCATGTCAACAAGCTCTTTGGATGAAGCAAGCTCTTGTCGACTACGGAATTCAACTTAACGACATCACCATTCTTTGTGACAACAAAGGAGCCATTGATCTTAGCAAAAATCCAGTTCAACATGCTCGTACCAAACATATTGAAATCCGTCATCATTTCCTTCGTGATAACGTTCAAAAAGGAAATATCTCAATTGAGAAAGTTTCTTCCGAAGACAACATAGCCGACATTCTCACAAAACCTCTTAAACGAGAACCTTTTAACCTTCTTAGGCTAGGTTTAGGACTCATGGAACCTACATTGTAGTTCTAGACATTAGACAAAAATCACAAAAATCAAAACAAATCAGTAACTCTTCTTCTCAGCAGGGTCGGCGGAACCCTCAGCCACAACGGACGGAACCCATTTTTAGGTTCCGCCATATCCGCCGACCTGCAAAACCATTTTCTTTGTTTATATTAAACCAAACACCCATTATCTCATACCACCACTTCCAAACTGCTACTATTCACTTTACCATTCATCCACAACCACGAAAACTTGGTCTTCCCTTCATTCACATTGCTCATGAATCATCATTGAATCATCATGCCTCCTCTAACCCACTACGACCACAAGGACACCATTAAGTACCTACCGAAACACCACAAAACCAAAGGTCTTACTCTAACTCAAATCGACATTTTCAAAGCCTTAGAAAAACGTTATGTCCATGAGGGTAGAACCATTGACCCATCCTTCCTAGAAGGCACAAACCTCTACACGGAACTTGCCACAATCAACTTTGAGTGTCTCTTAGAAATCGACGAGCCTATTTGTCCTAGGTTCATTTTAGAATTCTATGCATCCGTCACCCTCTCCACGGATGAGTATGGCCGCATGTCTATTAACTTTAGGGCTAGTAGTCATCAATACTCCTTCACTCTCGAGGAGTTTGCTCAAATCCTAGGTGTCCCAAACCGTGGTACTTGCATCTACTCCGACTTGCACTCCCTCTCAACTCTTGACACACTCTTTGACCGCATCCATCCCTATGACACCCGTCTTGTGTCCAAAGATGAACTTCGTGACCACCTCTTCATTAGGACAACCAACACTAGGAGAATCCGTTTGGGAAATGAGGTCGATAAGGACCCATATGGAATAGAACTTAATGAACTCAAGCCCCAATTCAAGATATGGGAGGAAGTCCTTAGAGCCAATGTCATTAGCACCATAGGAAACCGGGATCATATAAATATTTGCCTTTGCTACATGATCTACTCCTTGTCCGTTAGGCAACCGTTCAACCATGTCTACTACATGGCCAAGAGAATGGCCGACATTCCCGTGCATGGCACAACGGCTATTCCGTATGCAATGCTCTTGACCCGTCTCTTTAGGTTCATCTCTCCCATTCCACCAACTCCTAACGGTCTTTGCCTAGACTACTCTCTTATTCCACATACTTTTGTCCCACTAAGTGATAGGAGAGTCTACAAAGCCCAAGGAAAACGTCCTCATCCTCCTACCTCCTCTTCATCATCCTCAATGAGTGAAGATGACACTTTGCCCAACTCTAGGCTCCCACCTCTAGAATACCTTTCCCAACTGCCGGATATTCCGAATGAGTCAGCGGAGTTCAAGCAAACAAAGGGGATGTTCAAGAATCTTGGGAGATTCCTTGGAAAGCTCCAGAAGAAGATTGACCGTCAATGAGAGCGGGTGTGTAGGAGTGTTTGGCACAAGGTGCTATTTGAACAATTTGGTCGTTTCAAACAATATGTGTTATGTATTTGTGTGTTGGTAGGATATTTGATACAATTTGGAACATGTTTGAACTAACTATGATGCAGGATGACAACATTTGGCATGTTGTCAAATTTTCATGATTATGAAATTTTCACTAAGTATAGTGAAATTCGCTAGCCCCCGGTCAAAGTCCAATGGTATGCGTGTTTACATGTCCAATTTTTGCATTTCCTAACCAGATATGAATTATATTTTTTTGTTTTAGGAGTTTTCGAAAAATTTGAAAATCGTTTCGCGGGTCAAAAACGCGGACTGCCTACTTTTTCAGGCCTGGCGGATCTGGCGGCACCCTAGAATGGGTTCCGCCAGTGTATTTTCTGGGCAACCTAGAAATGGCCCAACGAATCAGACGGAACTCTCACACGGGTTCCGCCTGTGTAGTCTGAGGGTTCCGCCAGTGTTCCTGCAATTTTTATTTGTTGGGATTCTTGATTTGATGTGACAAAATAGATAAAAGAATGAAACATGAAGGACTAAAGATGACAAAGAGAGAAAGCTACAAAGAATAAAGATACAGGAAATATTCTATTATGAAGAAACGATTTTATACATATTCTGTATTTTAGTTTTATACTTATCTCTTTGTAAACCCTAATATCTCTCTATATAAAGAGACGTAGGGTATACGTTTTAATATGTCTTTCACAATGTAGTCGACTAGAAAGGGGTGTGTGTGTGTGTTCTAGGGCATATGTCTTGTAAATGCCTAGAACTAATGATTTGTTCTTATTCCGCTGCGTGTACATGTTATTTATCATTGTTATTGTTGAACCCTAGTACTCAAAACGGTCCATGGAGTCAATCAAACTCCACAATTGGTATCAGAGATTGGGGAGCTCGTTACCTAGGGATTCACAAGGTTTTTAGTCGAAGAATGATGCTGAAAATCGAATTTGGTGTAAATTTTCGTAACTTTCTGCAGGTCAGTTTTCAAACGGCGATATCTCCTTCGTTAACCATTGGATTGGGCTGAAATTTTTACTGGAGCTTCTCTATATATCAAGGAAGATTTCCACCGGAGGGATCTTCAATCTGAGCATGTATGTGGAAGTTCTGGTGTGTCGAAAACTGCTGCAGATAAAGGGTTTGTAATTCGATTTTTAGGGTTTTCTTTATATCAACTTCTTTGATTTTGGTTTCTATTGCATAAATTCATCATAGAAGTTGGTTATACGATGTTTGGTGTTTATAATTCTTGAAGGAAAGCAGTTATGGAGGTGTATGAGTGATTTTTGGTGATTTTAGGGTTTTCGCGACATTTTGAAGTATGTTGTTCTCGTAAAGTTTCTACAGCTAGCATTATTGGAAACTGCTGCTCGTTGTAAGATTCTGCTGATTATATTATACAGCTGCTATGTATATTTTTACTCTGCTGCTACTTCCTGCTGATGCGCTTAAAGGTTAAAATTCATTCTGCTGATAGCATGTTTGACTCTGCTGCTAGCATTAAATCATTCTGCTGCTACAAAGTTCACTCTGCTGCTAGCTTTATGACTCTACTGTTGTTGTATTTTACTCTGCTGCTCGACACTGCTGCTCAGTATTACACTCTGCTGCTGTGTTATTTATTCTACTGCTGTGTTCTGATGATTTAAGAGCAGTAAGGGGAAGTGCATATGTTTGGTTGGTTTACACACACAAAGGAAGATTTTGGTTTATGTTCTTAAAAGATTAAAGGCTCGTTCTTATTTAATTAATTGATTACGAAGAAGGTTGATTATCACTTAGTTGATGTTGTAGTTGAGTTTCACAGGTTTTGTGTTCTTATCATATCTCAAAGTGGGTGTTACACTTTGAAGATAACTTGTTTGTTTTATACGGTGGTGACGAAGACTTGTCAAATCTAGTTTTCATAGGTCAAGGGGAGGATGGATGAAGACCTAGTTAACTATCACTTGAAGGAGATACGTTATTGTGCTCAGTGTCTCATTGAAGATGAGGATTTTGTCAAGAGATTGCGGTCTACTTATATATTCGGTTTTGGGTATAAGTTCAAAGTCACGTGGTTAGTACAAGACATAAGACACAAGTTTGGGTTATTCTACTTCTTCATCAAGTTCGTTATATTTGGTTTTCTTCATCAGTGATCATTACATAAGAGCCTACAGAATTGGAATTGAAGATTCAAGAAGATGGTAAACATATTGGTTTCAGGGGAAGCTTATTTATTAAATGTTTAACCATCTACATGCATCACTCGAGGGGAAGTTTTTACGGTTTATTCATTCTCTATTTGTTGATAACAAAAAGGGGAAGAAATATTGTGGTGGCATGGCATGACTTAAGGGGAAGACAAAGATTGTTTCATTCAGGGAGATGCTTACATCTCAACTTCTCTACTTCGTCTAGGGAAGTTCGTACACGACTTTGTTTGTTTTGTCATCATCAAATAGGGGAAGATTGTTGGGATTCTTGATTTGATGTGACAAAATAGATAAAAAAATGAAACATGAAGGGCTAAAGATGACAAAGAGAGAAAGCTACAAAGAATATAGATACAGGAAATATTCTATTATGAAGAAACGATTTTATACATATTCTGTATTTTAGTTTTATACTTATCTCTTTGTAAACCCTAATATCTCTCTATATAAAGAGACGTAGGGTATAGGTTTTAATATGTCTTTCACAATGTAGTCGACTAGAAAGGTGTGTGTGTGTGTTCTAGGGCATATGTCTTGTAAATGCCTAGAACTAGTTAGAGTTAGTTAGTGTTGTTCGAATCCTCTAAGGTCTGAGGTGTCTTAGATCCTTGTTACATTTAGGTAACACGTTATTATTCTGATCAAATAATAATTGGAGGTGATGATGGTGAAAAACCTTGTGTCTATAACTAATGATTTGTTCTTATTCCGCTGCGTGTACATGTTATTTATCATTGTTATTGTTGAACCCTAGTGCTCAAAACGGTCCATGGAGTCTATCAAACTCCACATTATTTTTATTTTTCGACATTACAACATCCACTCAACAATAAACCATCCTTTTAGATAAAAACCCATTCCCTACTATTTGCTAAGTACATTAGGGTCTTTCTCATCCTCTAGAACTCATAGAAACCTATTTCCCACCAAATGTCAAGCTTAGCCATAACAACCTCAAGGAACCTTCACCTATAAAGGAAGGAACCCTTCCAAAGGTTCCTTACAATCCGTGGAACATATACCTTCAACCAATTTGCCAAAACCACTAAGCATTTAGTGCAAATCTTTGTCTTCTTACTTCACCATTTTCATTGGATTGACTTCCATGATTTGACAACCCTCATTAGTCTTTCAAATCATTAGGAACCTCCATTTTTGTATGGCTAAACATCAAATCCAAACACTCCTTCCCATACTTCTTCACCAATATAAATTAAACCATCTTAGAACACTCTCAAATCACACCATCACCATCACAATCTCTTATTCTAAACCTCTACTAAACCATTTTGACAATGACAAAGTCAACAATAACCTCTCAACCATCACGACCCGTTCAGAGAACCGCACGCATAAGTGTCAAACCACTTTGGTCCAACCACACAATCAACTTAACCTCTTCATCCTCGGATGAATTCACCTCACCAATAAAAAATGAACATTTTCTAAACCTTGCATCTCCATCTCCATCACCCAATGAACCTAATGAGCTCAGAACTCCACCACCAACAAAATCACCCATTGACCCAACTCCACCAAGTGCTCCAACCCAACCATCCAAAACTCCATCACCATCACCATTACCTAAACTTGAACCAATGGAGTTATTTGGGTCTCCTCCAACATCACCACATCCTTTTGTTCAAGACCTCAATGATCTTCCACCAAGATCAACAAAACCACCACCTTTCACAAATGAAACACCAAGGTCATTGCTTGACCAAAATGAACCTTTTAACCACAACCAACCACCACAACAAGAGTACCATCAACCAAAACCATTGTTGTTTCACCCTCTCTACAATGACATCCATGGTCCTCTTTATGGAGAACCTAACTTTGAAAACCATGATCACCCAACTCGACCACATTCCCAATCCTAAACCTTTGAGTCTTTCTTTCCTTCGTATGAAGAAATCCAAAGCATGGTTGAAAATCACCTTCATCAAGCAATGGAATTTCAAACCACCTTGCTTGACTCCATACCAAACCCATCCTCCAAGCAAGAAACCAAAACCAACCCACCACCACCATCATCAAATGACCCGTTTCCACCCACTCATCACCATGTTTGCTCACAATGTGAGCAAATTCTCAAACAAGGTGAAAGCATCAAGTTGTTGCTTCACCAATTTCAAGATGAAACCCGCTTTGCAATCCAACACGTCATAGAACGTTTGGATGCTCTTTCCCACCCAAACAAATCTTAGACCACATTTAGAGGCCTTTTGCCACATTTAGGATATGTTTAATGTCTTCTACTTATAGAAGTAGGATTTTATTTTTCTTTAATTTCTTGGTTATTTTTAACTTTCTTTTTGTTTTTAGAAGTAGGAAGATAGTTTTCATTTCTTGTCTTTGACTTTTGCAAAGTCACATTTTACTTGAAATGACATCTTTTACTACTTTCTTACTTGCATTGTTGGTTGATCATATATGAGTTGTTATTGTGGTTGCATATTGTGTGGTGACTACAAGCTTGATTATATGTTATTATCACCAACTAACCATTTTTTTGTAGGTTCAAAATCCATGTTTCCCATCTTGGCACTCCTTTTAGGGGGAGTATCGACCAAGGGGGAGCACGTGCATAGTTCGGCTTCACTACTCTACTTTTTGTTTTGACAAAAAGGGGGAGAAACATATATTAACCATTAAACTTAAAATGATTTTCATCACTTAAGTAAAACAAGTTTAATATAAATTTTTTTTAAGTCTTAAACACAAAAATTTTGTGAGTTACTTAAAAACAAAGTTTATGTTTTGTCATCAACAAAAAGGGGGAGATTGTTAATACAAATATCGCCTAAAAACGTTATTTATATTTTACGATCTTTGCTAAGTTTTGTTAACGACAAAATGTAAACTTTAGTTTCTAAGTAAAACTTAATTTTGGTTTAAAGACTTGCATAATTAGACATTTGCTACATTTTAAATTTCACATAAAACACAACACTTTTTATTTCTTAAAATAGAAATGTCACATCACATTTATGGTAAGTTTGTCAATATACATTTAAGGAAAGATTGTGTGTTTGACTAACCATAAGTCTTCTTACAAGTTTGTGTTTGACTAGTTTTTATTTGATGTGACCTTGGTTGGTTTGATGATTTATTGCAAAACCAACTGCAAGCCTGGCGGAACCCTGGGGGTACACGGGCGGAACCCATCTGAGGGTTCCGTCGTATCCGCTAGACCTGCAGAAGGTCTTGCTATAAATACCAAGCCATATGTTTGAATTTTGGTTTTATCACTCTAGATTAGATTTTCACACACATACATTCATTCTTTCATCTAACCCTTTAACATCTCATTTCTATGTGAAGTTTCTTTTGTAGCAAAGAAGTTCACAAGTTCATATAAAGTTACAAGTATTCAACACAACGTTGCAAGACTTGTTAGCTTAGCATCGTGTAGACTTTGTGTAGTTTACACTTCATTTGATTATGTATTTTCAGTAGTGATCGGTTAGTATTTTAGTCCTCAAAATACAAAGTGTGACGGGAGTTGTTGTACCCTTGTAAAAGAACTAACGGGAGTGGGTGTACCCTTGTAAAAGAACTCGACATCTAGCTTAGTGTCGGTAAACGTGTATAAGCGACGTGTAAGGTTTTCTCCGCCGGTGAAAGGAGCTTGTTGACTAGTGAAAGAAACTCTCGAGTTGGATACTCGGGGCGTGGACGTAGGGCAAGGAAAAAGAGTCCTTGTAGCCGAACCACGATAAATACTCGTGTTATGATTTGATCGTTTCTTTCTTTATACTTGCATGTTATATATTGTGTTTTTGTTCATATCTTTGATTAAACGGAAAGTTTCAAAAGATAATTAAACAAGTTTAAAGTTTTTAAACGGTAAACTATTCAACCGCCCTTCTAGTTTTCCACACCACGTATCAAGTTTTTGGTGCCGCAGCCCGGGGAATAGTTATTGTCTAGGTTAGGATTTCTTTTTATTAGGTCTACTTGCTAGATTCCTTTCTAGCAAGATTTTATTTTTATTTTTATATTTTCTTTAGTCTATCTTTTTCTTCGTGCCTTTGTTAGTAAATTAAATTCATTGACTATTCCGTTGGCCATTATGGAAAACGCTAATCCACCCCTTTCCCCTAGTGAAGTGGCTTTGTTGCGTGAACAAATTGAGAATGAGATTAGGGAACTTAGGGAGCTTAATAGGTTAATTAATGTTGAGCTTGATCATGCATTTAGTAACCTAGCGACCGCCTTGTATTCAAATAAGGACCTAGGATCTAATGATTTTGAGGATGTTGCTGAGGAACTTGAGGAAGGGGAGATAGATCCAAAACCGGATGACTATTTCAATCTATACCCCACTAAGGAGGAGATTGCGTACTATAATAATCTTATTGATAATCCTCGACCTCCTTTCACTAGAATTGTGTGGAAAACTAGAAGGGGGGTTGAATAGTTTTACGTCCTTTTTAAAATTTATAAACACAAGTTTGTTTTTAAAACTTCGATTCTAGTTTATGTGAACTCAATACTTGCACTATATGAATAATTGTATGATAACTTAACTAACAAAGCTAATATAGTAAAGGTAAATAAATAAGTAATGAGAAGAGTTAGAAAGATCAAACCACAACACAAGGATTTATAGTGGTTCGGCTACAAGGACACCTTCCTTGTTCCTACTCCACTCCCCGAGTCACCTACTCGAGAGTTTTCTTCACTATGTCAACAAACTCCCTTTTGGCGGAGAAAACCTTACACACCAATTCTTCTTCACACCTATCTTCTTCACACCTATCTTCACAACTAACCTACTTCACTACTTATCAACTTCTATTATCTACACAACTTCTATATCTTCTACACAATTAATCACAACCACAACACAATATTCACAATTGAATATATATACACTATGCACAACTACTCTTCAACACTTCTTGAACTTGGTTGTAGAAAGAGTGTTCTTCTTTTGCACTTTGGATGAGAATGGATGATGAGGGATTGAATCAATTGAAACAAGGATTAATATACAAATGATCAAAGGGTTTTAGAGAATGTTTTAGAGAGTTATAGAATTCTGACATTTTCTGACAGGGGAGCCTGGCCGGTCCCCTTAAATCGTTGCCGGCCCCTTTAAAATTAAGGGGACCGCCCCTTATAATTAAGGGGGCCGCCCAACTGTAACGGCCAGAAAACTTGTCTTTTAGTGGGGAAAGTTTATTTGGTGAAAAACTAACTGATTTTGGTTAAATATTTGAAATCATATATTTAGTATGATTAAGACATTTTTCTTTATTACCAAAAGTGTTTTTCAAAAATATATAATATGTTTATATATTTAAATAAACTTTGTATTAGTTAATTAAATATCCATTTGATCATAAGATGTATTAAGCACTTGTTTATCCATACCTTAAGTGATTAAGTTGGATATAGTGATATAAACTAGCTTAATACTTGTTTACATAGTAATCTTACGATTGACGAGTTTACATTTTGTGATCGTCAAAATATAGAGATATCAAAAAATATAAATAACGTTTTCATACATTATTTATGTCAACAATCTCCCCCTTTTTGATGATTACAAAATTTAAACTCATTAATCGAAAATTAGTATATATTCAAGTGTTATTGTGAGTTTATATCACTTCTCCCCATTTTTGTTAGCATCAAAAAGGTTTTCCCATGTTAATGGAAGCTCCCCCTTGAAGTATACTCCCCCTTGTTTTGAGGCCAAAAGGAATCGAGATATGGATATCTTGCAAAAATATTTAATGGCAAGCAACATATATATGTATATAGCATGCAAAAGTGTAAACTAAACATAACCATATCATTAATCAAGTGAAATAAAATCAAGCATTACATCAACAAATGAAATAGGTAATGCAACTAACAAAAGCCTTTAAAGGCTTACAATCATCATTGAAATAATAAACCAAAGCTCAAATGTGAAAGTCCACTTTATAGCTTGCCATCCAAAATGGTGTAACATAATTTTATGTGTGAGACACCAAGCATGTTTAATTTGGAGGAATGGATGGTGAACATGGAGATGGTGATGGAGGAGAAGTGTTTGTTGATGGTGGTGGAGGAGTTGAGTTTGTTGTTGGTGGTGGATGCAACAAGTTTTCAATGTGAGAAAACATGTATTGCATTTCATCTCTTAGTCCGAACACAATTGTTCGGTTGTGGATGCAACAAAGGCAAGTGTCACCATGAGCTTCAAGTAAGCTCCATGGGACGGGGTTATAGGTTGGTGGATTGATAGGGGATGATAAGAAGTGTGCATCAAGAGGTGTTAATGGTGATACTGAGAGAGTTAATGCAAGGGTTGTGTTTTCATTGGTAGGTTGTGATGGTTGAACTATTGGTGGAGGAGATAAGTGGGTGTTAATGTAGTCATTAATTGATGAAGTGGTTGGTATGGAGGAAGTAGAGTTTCCATTTGTTGAAGGTGTTTTAGAGGGTGCATTTGGTGCACTAGGAGATGAACATTGAGGTGGTGGAGATGGAGTGGTGTTGTCTTCATTTGTAAGATCAATGAAGAGTTGTTTGGGTGGAATGATGACAAGTTTTTGTTTCTTGGCATTGTTTGAATAGGTGGTTCTTGGTGATGACATGATGAAGTTTGATGAATGTTTGAGGATGATGGAGTGTGAATTAAACATGCATGGGGATTTATAGTGGGAAAACATGTTTAGAAGTGGAATTAATTTGAAATTGTAATGTGATATTCGAAAATCAGTTTAGTTTTTAAGGGAAATGGTAGCTGGGACTAGCTAAAGGGATCACATGATACAAAAGAAAATAGTGTAAAAACTGTTTCAGATGGCCGGTCCCCTTAAATGGAGGCCGGTCCCCTTAATTTTAAGGGGTTCGCCCTTTATGATTTAAGGGGGCCGCCCATCTAACGACCCAGAAACCAAAATTTTTCAAAAATTTTCTGGAAAAATGTTGTGTTCTGTTTTGTATTTGCGGCAAGCACCATTTGGACATTTCACATTTTTTTTGGTCTATTATAAAGCAACCATGATATATATATATATATATATATATATATATATATATATATATATATATATATATATATATAAGCTAATCATGCAAGTATATATATAATTTAAGAGTCAAAGCATGCATTCATAAGCATATATTAAACATAATAAACAAGTTAACCTACTAATCATTTATCCAAACAATTATTCCAAGAAAGTTTCAAGTACTTCCGAATGTATTTCGGACAAATAGCACACAAGACATAAAAAATAAATATTGTTTAACACACATAATCCAAGCATATCATTTCTTTTTCTTCCCGAAGATACCCTTCAAAGTCTTTCCAATAGATTTGAAGCCACCTCTAACTTCTTCGTGCAAGCTCTTTTGTCTTCTAAGCATCTCGGTAGTTCGTTCATGAAGCACTTCTTCGTTTTGATCACTAGGAGATGGGGTAGAATACTCGGGATAGTCAAGATTCTCTAAATTGTCAACGAACTCATAAAACGAAGGGGTACTAGCATCATGGATGTTTTCCTCCTCATCGTCATCGTCTTGCCTTGAGGATGATCCATGAAAGCTATGACGACGAGGTTTACCCTTGTCACTTCGAGTTCGTCGAGCTTGTTTTAGAGCGAGAGGACGTAGAGTGGGGTAGATGGACTCATAGATACGATTGTCAAGATCGGGGTAGTACTCGATAACATGACGATAGAGACGAGTGAGGAACATTCCATATGGAAGGTTGGCTTTGGGAGTTTTTCTGGCACACTCAATCCGTTTGATAAAGAAGTGGGCCAAATTGTACGGCTTTTCGACAGCTATAAAATACAACATGTGAGCAAGGCACGCCGGGAGATGGTCCCAGTGACCTCCGGTACCAAACCCATTCTCACGAATGAGTTCTTCCCAACGGGGGCTTAATTCCTTGAGTAGAAGTTGGTATGGAGAGATTTGAACATTTTTGGATTTTATTTTTCGGCTTGTGGTGGCACGTTCCACACCAAGGATTTGACGAATTTCGTCAGGATGAGGAATTTCGTCGAAATAGGGACCGAAGGTTGGTCGATAGCGATTAAGAGATTCGAGGTCCCACTCGTTTGTGAAAACGGCTTGACCTCTAAAAGGGATTTGGAGGATATGACCAAATTGTTCGAGAGTTAGGGTGATAAATTCATTTTGAATCATGAAAGAGATGGTGATGAAACCAAGATCATTGGCTTAGACGGTGACTTGGCTATAGAAATCCATTATGATGCGAGGGATGATAGGTTCGTTTATTTCATAAAGACAATTGAATTTGATGCTTGTAAACACGCGATTTATGTAGTCGGATTGAGCAAAAGCAAGATCTACTACACGTCCTTAATGAACATTTCTATCTTCAATTTGACGATAGATAAGTCCAATGGAAGGAGATGTGGTAGGGAGTTGGGAAACTTTAGGAATGTAGTTATTAGTGTGAGAAAGATCTTCGGTAGTTGCTTTTGGCATTTTCACCTAAACACATCAACAATACAAAAAGACCAAAATAAATATAAAAAAAGATAAAAGTATATGTATATTGTTAAGGCTTATGTTGGAACGTAAACATACTTCGTTACTAATCCTAAGAAGTAGATTACCATGTTCCTTAATATTGTTTTTAACTCGTTCTAGATATACTTTACGATGTTTAATAAGTAATTATGGACAAATCCAAACGCCCTTTTAAACATCTTAATATATCATGAAATTTACTAGATTTACATTAGATTGTAAAACTAGCTATTTCTTGCGAGTTTCTTATGCATGTGATTTGTTTTTGAAAAAGATGGTTTGTATTTTTACTTAAAAATGTTATTTTTAGTAATAAACCAAACGCTTCCTTAACTAGTGACTTATACCACTAGTATGTCAATATATATATGAATTATATATCTTGACAAGTCCGATTAGTAATTTTTAGGTTTATAATTATAACAAAGTTTTATAAAAATTATAATGACTAGGTTTCGATATTATTTGGACATAGTCCAAACACCCCTATATTGTGAATCAATATAATTTTTCTTAGTCGAAAAATGTAATTTCAAGTTTTACAAGTTAAAAAAGTATAATGTGATTAGTTTTAACACGTTTTCAAATCATTATTCAACAATGAGTGTACTAAAAATTTTGAAAAGGAGTGTATGAAATTTTTCAAAAATTTTCGACATGATAGTTTATAATAACTAGTTTCTAGTGTTGATCAATCATCCTAATCCTAGGGGAAGCATTTGGTTATGGAGTTTTAAGGCTTAATTCGAAAGAAATTGTGAAATTTGACGAATATTATAAAACATGCATAATCATGAGTATGATCAAATAAGCTGAAATTAGATGAAATGTGTTATGAAAAACTTACAAAAAGTAATGGTGATTGTGTTAGATGAATTTGCCCTTTGTGAATTAACCCGAATTATGTGATTTGGAAGTGAGTTGAGGTGTTTTTGGGTTTTGGTTTTCGTCACAGCAGAAGCAAGGGAAGGGAAGTATGAAAAAGTGGAGTGTTTGGCAAATGGAACAAAGGGAAAAACGGGTTTGAGCTATCAGATGGCCGGTCCCCTTAAACATTAAGGGGGCCGCCCTCCAAAATTCGATTTTTGTGATTTTGGTTTCTGGAAAGAGCAAGAAATTATTCATATGTATGTATTAGATTTATATTTAATCAAAAATACGTTGGAGGGTATTCGCACGAAAGGAATTACTTGACACTTTTAATCGAAATATTGCCAATTATATTTTCTTGATCATTTCGGATGAAATTTATCAAGTTGTCAAGTACACGAGAAAGTTGTGGGAGGTTCATAAGTATATGTATATATATACATGTATGTAGTATGGGCTTATAAGACGAGAATAAAGGAGGGAGACGTATGCAACGGAAGCCGGGAGTTTGTTTCATCCATAGATTTTTCGACTCATCTCTCTTCATCAGCATGAGTGTTGTTGAACATTAAAGTTCAATAAGGTAAATGGGGAAAAGAAAAGGTTCGTAAACGAACAATTTCTAGTTCTAGAAAATCAACAAATGAATTTTCCAGGTTGTAAGATCCTAGATATATCAAAGTGTATATATATGTATAAATATATATATTTATTTAGATATAGTATAAGTAGATAAGTATATATATGTATAGAAATACAAAGGAACTAGAGGGGATAATGAACCAATTAAAGTCACATAAAAACTAGATACTAAACTAAGCATGCATTTGTTGACAAGGAAATAAAAGGAAATTTGTACCTTATGTCTTCAATGCGTTTAACTTCAAAATCTTCAAGAGATAGTCCGAACAAGAGATGATATCAAAGATTTCCATGTTTGAATGGCGAGATTTCTTACGTTGGTCCCCATTGTCTCATTTGACCAAAGTTATTTGTCCCGAACATGTTTTGTATTTGAATTGGGTGCATATATGGTGGAAACATTCCCCATGGATTGAAGTTCCACATTTGTTGATTATTGTTGAAGTTTCGTCTATTTTGGTTTACTTTTGGTTGAGGTGTTTTAGGTCTAGGGTAATAATTATTCGGTTTCCTAGGTGGTGGAGTTTTAGATCTTGTTTTAGTTTTGGACGATCCTACTTCGGTTTTTAAATATGGTTTATAAAAAGGTTTTATTTCTTCATTACTAGCTAGAGGTATTTTCTTATCATTTATGAGTATATACTTAGGATTAGATTTTGAAGGTTTTAGTTCCTTGAGTTCACTTTCAAATTTAACATTTTTAACTTCACTTGTTGAGGCTTCGGTTGAGTTAAAACCTAGACCGGTTTTATCTCCAGATATTCTTTGAATACTTATAATTTTACTAAGTGAGTTACTACTATTTTCAAATTTATCAAGTTTACAAATTTCTTCCTTAAGTTTGTTATTTTCACTTCTAAACTCTTGACATGATTTACATTCTTCAAAAGTTTCTTTACCTTTTTCAAGTTGATGTATTTTAATTTTTAGTTCAAGTACTTCATTTTCTAATTGGTTGTTTATGTATTTTAGTGACTTGTTTTTAGCCATAACTTGTTGTCCTAGTTTGCATAATCTATTGTATTCACTATCTAAATCTTTTTCATCTAATGATAGATTTTCATCACTAAAATATTCGGTTTCGGAACGTACCTCACTTGATGTTTTAGCCATGAGACACTTTTCTTCCTTTGTTGTTTCTTTCTCATCTTCATCGCTATCACTCCAAGCACCTCCAACAAACGCTCTTTGATTTTGATCTCTTGTCATCATTGGACATTTTCCAATAAAGTGATTCGGATCACCACACTTGAAACATTTTCTCTCATTCTTGGTATACTTGTCATCATTATTCTTTTGAGATGTTCTCCTTTCATCGTGTGGTTGTCTAACGAATCTTCCTCGCCTTTTGAAGAATTTCTTGAAATCTCTTACGGCCATGGCATATTCTTCGTCTTCGCTTTCGGAAGATGAGCTATCTTCGTTGTTGGGTTCCTTTCTAGCTTTCAAGGCGATTGACTTACTTTGCTCTCGTTTCCCTTTAACCATTTCGGAGTCCTTCTTTATTATTGCTTCGTAGACTTTTAAATTACCAATTAATTCATCAAGTTGTAGCGTTGACAAATTCTTTGATTCTTCAATAGCCGTCACTTTAGCTCGCCATTTTGGGTGAAGAGCTCTAAGAAACTTCCTAACAAAATTCTTACTAGAGAAATTCTCATCAAGTGCTTTTAAACTTGTGATTATAGTGTTAAATCTAGCAAAAGCATTATCAATTGATTCTTCTTTCGGAATCGTAAATTGCTCATATAGTTGAACAAGTAGATCTATTTTTTTATCTTTGACTTGATTATTACCTTGGTGGGTTATTAATAAAGAGTTCCAAATTTCTTTTGCGGTTTCACACATAAAGATCCTTTTGTACTCTTTACGTGGTAGCGCATTGTAAATAACCATTTTTGCTTCATTATTTTTAGCAAGTTTTCTTTTTAAATCATCATTTTGTTTTTCAAAAGGTACGATTTCATCTTTCTTAGTTTCGGGGTTATTTTGAATAGGTAAAAAATCACCATTGGTAATAACATGCCAAAGATCTAGATCTTTTGATTTCACATAAGTTTCGAATCGATTTTTCCAATATAAAAATCCATCACTTTCAAATAGTGGTGGTCTTTGCATAGATTGCCCTTCTAAATATTTTTCAGATTCCATAGATCGTTACAAGTTTTAAAATACAATATATTTTAAAAATCTTGCTAGACGTGGCCTCTGATACCAATTGTGGAAAACTAGAAGGGGGTTGAATAGTTTTACGTCCTTTTTAAAATTTATAAACACAAGTTTGTTTTTAAAACTTCGATTCTAGTTTATGTGAACTCAATACTTGCACTATATGAATAATTGTATGATAACTTAACTAACAAAGCTAATATAGTAAAGGTAAATAAATAAGTAATGAGAAGAGTTAGAAAGATCAAACCACAACACAAGGATTTATAGTGGTTCGGCTACAAGGACACCTTCCTTGTTCCTACTCCACTCCCCGAGTCACCTACTCGAGAGTTTTCTTCACTATGTCAACAAACTCCCTTTTGGCGGAGAAAACCTTACACACCAATTTACACACCACAATTACTTCACAACTTGATCACTACTTTTACACACCTTCTTCACACCAATATTCTACACACCAATCTTCTTCACACCTATCTTCTTCACACCAATCTTCTACTTCACACCTATCTTCACAACTAACCTACTTCACTACTTATCAACTTCTATTATCTACACAACTTCTATATCTTCTACACAATTAATCACAACCACAACACAATATTCACAATTGAATATATATACACTATGCACAACTACTCTTCAACACTTCTTGAACTTGGTTGTAGAAAGAGTGTTCTTCTTTTGCACTTTGGATGAAAATGGATGATGAGGGATTGAATCACCTGAAACAAGGATTAATATACAAATGATCAAAGGGTTTTAGAGGATGTTTTAGAGAGTTATAGATCTGAAAATTTTGTGCAAAAGGTGGGGAAAATTCCAGAATTAAGGTGGTATTTATAGGAGAAGAATTCTGACATTTTCTGACAGGGGAGCCTGGCCGGTCCCCTTAAATCGTGGCCGGCCCCCTTAAAATTAAGGGGACCGCCCCTTATAATTAAGGGGGCCGCCCAACTGTAACGGCCAGTAAACTTGTCTTTTAGTGGGGAAAGTTTATTTGGTGAAAAACTAACTGATTTTGGTTAAATATTTGAAATCATATATTTAGTATGATTAAGACATTTTTCTTTATTACCAAAAGTGTTTTTCAAAAATATATAATATGTTTATATATTTAAATAAACTTTGTATTAGTTAATTAAATATCCCTTTGATCATAAGATGTATTAAGCACTTGTTTATCCATACCTTAAGTGATTAAGTTGGATATAGTGATATAAACTAGCTTAATACTTGTTTACATAGTAATCTTACGATTGACGAGTTTACATTTTGTGATCGTCAAAATATAGAGATATCGAAAAATATAAATAACGTTTTCATACATTATTTATGTCAACAAATTGAACCTATAATAAAGAGAGGTGATCCTAAGAGTGCAAAGATACCATGTATGATTGGGTTTAAACACATCGACAATGCTTACATTGATTTTAAATCCCCAATCCACATTATGTCCTCAAATGTTTATAATGATATAGTGAAAACAAGACTTGGACCTAGAAGAGATCCCAAATACCCCGGTGGAGTTTGTAACTTTGTCGGGAGAATTAAAGGTCTACATGTCTTTGTTGGGAACTTTACTTATGTCACTGACTTTATGGTTGTTGAAGACCTAGCTAGTGTTATTGATTGTCGTTTATCCCATGTTGTGTTTGGTAAACCATTTGTTGAAGAGCCCAAGTTAGAATATGATGAGATAGAAGGGACAATCCGATTTGCTAGTGAAACCGATAGGATCACATATAGGATGACTAATAGAATGAAAGAATTTCGTTTTGTCCCTCGATTTGACATGGATAACATTGGTGCTTTTGAGGACATCAATGAAGAGGATAAGAAAAAGGGCATGGACTATGTATGGGAGAAGAAGAGCCTTTTCTATAAAGATTGCTTGACTCTAGGACCGAAATATAAAGTTGATAAGGAATTTGCCAATAGGATTATAGGAGCAATTGAGAAAAAGGTGATTGGTCTCTATAAAGAACATTTACAATCAAATAATGAGACCAACGATGAGGTCATGTAATTGCCCATGACCTTGAGTCTAGCTACAAGACTCGTAAATAAAGAAAAGCGCTTCTTGGGAGGCAACCCATGTTTTGTGTGATTTTTATTTGTTTGATTGTTATTTGTTTCCGTATGCATGCTTTATTTTTATTGTTGGTAGATCATGTTTCAAAACTAAAATTGTGAAAATGCTTTATTTTGTCATTTAACTTCGTCTTAACTTCATACAAAGGTATTTTGCAAAAGATAAGTGTAAGGGGAAACCCCAAATTTGTTTTAAGAACGAAATTGATCATGATTCTCCACAATATTAAATGGACATGTGTATTAGTATTTGTTAGAGTCAAATGTTTGTATCGAGTCATAATGATGTTTTACAGGATTTTCCAGAAAGTAGGACATAAGTTTTTCCAGAAATTTTCCGGAAACTTAACGTATAGATTTCTGCAGGTCACTTCTGATGGCGTCAGGAATTAATTCCTGACGGCGTCATGTGTAAAATTCTGGAAATTTTGCTAGTTTTGTTTTTCTAACGGAGTCTTAAGGTTTTTGTTAATTCTTTAGTTTTATAAACTCCAGGAGATCTGCAAATATTCATTCCACAAGCATTATATCTTTCATTGTTTTCTAGGACTTGTTAGTATATATAGATTGCCGCCGATTTTACGCGAAGTTGCCTTGTTTGTTTTCTCAGGTGTAGCAGGTTATGTATGACAAGAAGATGATTTATTTTTCTGGAAGGGAAGCTTTGAATGTTCATTTTCTTGGAGGAAGATCTAACCTTGTTGACACACTATCCACACCGAACGAATCAGGGGAGTATTTGATTTCATTCTTTTACCTATTTCACTTTTACATTCTTTAATTGAACATTAGAGACAATGTCCATCCTAAGTGTAAGGGGAGGGTAAATGATGATACCTTATAGGATACACTTGCACTTGAGTTTTTTTGTTTGATGGTAGGTGTGTAATAAAACTAAGAGAAATACTTGTTAGTGTAATTTTAGCACCAAATTAAATTTTTTTTACAACATTTAGGAGTGAAACTTTAGCCTTAGCAAGTGTCGTCATGGATAGGAGTTGTATGACTAGCACAAAACCGTACCATTCAAAAAAAAAATCCACCCAAATATGTGAGGTTCGCCTTTAGATTTGATAGGAAAAGCATTCATTATTAGTGATTATGAGTGTACCGGTAGCATTTAGATTCTAGAACTTGCGTTAGTGATGCATCCCGAGACCGCTAGTGAGACTACATTCGTGTAGTAGGATTTACTACATGATAAGAGGCATTAGGATCACCCTTGTGTTAAACCCGTATCATAATTACTTGACCATTTAAGTCATATTACTTGGCTAGTAAAGTCAGCTAATTTTTCCCACACCTTAGCGTTGTACTCATTTTTAGTACACGAAACCCCTAGTACACCCCTCCGAGCCTATCTTTTCATTTCTAACTTTAAGCATCTTACTTAAAGGAAGAATTTGTTACAACCCACTTAAATGTACAACCAAATCGCCTTAGCCTTCCGTGTATGCACTCATCGTTAGTGCATTATTGTTATTTGTCTAAACCCGTAGTTAATTATCTAATTGATTACATGGTTGCTAAGTTGAGTCATATCTTGTACATATTGTTTTGGGACGATTGGGACTCATGGGTAAAGTACTTGTGTTATGGAGTAATGGGGAAGAACATCATATTATTACCCCCAATTGTGCGTTAATCTTAAAAGTACTCCAAGTGTTTTGATTATCTTGATTCGAGTCATTAGATTAGTTTATTGTAAAGTATGTAAAAATTCAAGTGTAAGGGGAATGTACATTCCCTATTATGTATTAGTTTGGATGGTAGGGTAAGAGTGTATGCAAAAAAAAAAAAAATGTAAAAATGAAAAATTAAGAAAAAGAAAAAAAAATAAAAAACATACGGACTACCATCCTGTTTCATTCTATGTTTATTTTATGTTTTTGTTATTTTTGATTTATTAGCTTAAGTCGAGTCTAGTCTTGGCTTAGCAACGCCATATTGTACATGTAATTAACCAAGATGATTAACTCACCACCAGTAAATATTGCCTTTATCCAACAAAACCGTGTATTCCATATCCCTACACCTAACGTTATAACCCTTTGAAAGACCTCTTTGATAGTTTATCCTAGGTGCTTACGCCAAGCGGTGGACGTTTGATCTTTTCCCAAGCCTATGGTAATCTATTTTGCTATGACAGGTAGTGAGAGATGTTTTCCATTTCCATATTGTGATATATACTTTATTACACCCGAGAGATGTGAGTATCTACACACTATTTGTGAGGTGCTAGTGTATGACCTTCGTGCTTGTCTTTGGTCTTTAATGGAACGATTATTTGTTGTAATTACTTTTATATTAGTGTTAAATGACCCCTAACTTGTATTTTGATTAGAATAAAAGCGCATTTACTTGAGGACAAGCAAATCTCAAGTGTAAGGGTATTTGATGAGGCGAAAAATGAACCGTTTTTAGGGGATCATTTTAGCCCGGATTCGAATTTATTTGATCAAATATTACCCTAAATCGTTCCTTTTGTCATTTTAGGTACTTTTGGAGTGAAATCTGGAAAACGAAGCATTTTGGAAGTTTTTGGAGCATAATAGTGAAGAAAACGGCAAAGTCTTAATTTTCCTTGATGGGAACAGTACCTGACGGCGTCACAAGTTTCTTAATGACGTCGTCAAGAGCAATACAAGAGGTGGAAGTGGATGGTGCACATGACGATCCAGAAAGTTTTGTACTAGGGACATGACGGCGTCACCCAAGGCCGTCATGGTCCAAATGTTAGTGACGGCCCAGAACAACTTTACACATGACAGAGTCAAAAGTGGATCTAGGCAATCCGATTTCATTATGGGCGGCGAGTTGACGGCGTCAGAATTTCCTTCTTGACGCCGTCACCCTGTAAAATCTATATATAGTTTTGCAATTTTCATTCATTAGAGTGTAACTTTTAGGGTTCAACTTTGGAGAAAAACCGTAGTCCAATTTTCACAGATTTTTCAAGGGTTTTTACCCTTTGAAACCTCTTATCTTCAATTGAGATAAGTACTCTTTCAATTCAATCAATATGTCTATGTGTTGCTTGAATATATCTTACACTTGTCTTCAATTTAACATGCTTGGCTAGATCTCTTGTGTGTTTGCTTAGATGTAGTGAAACCTAGATGTTAATTATGGGTTGATTGTTTGTTTATAGTTGTTACGAATGATTGTATTCGATGTTAGGCTTAAGAAAATTGGCAGACTTCCATTGGTGACATGCTTGAACGTCTTAAGAAACATTATCAGAGGTGTACTATGATTTTTGGTTGTATTTAATGCGTAGGAGAATTCTAATGATCCCATGTTAGGAGCTTCTAACGGCTCGACATAGGAGTGAAGTAGGATCCTATAGAGTTAGGGAATATTGTACACGTCCCTACGACTAGTATTAAGGAATACGACCCGTCATCCATGCAATTGTAACAAATTATCAACCTGTAAAAGATATCTGGGGAGTAATGAAACCTAAGTAAACACAACTTTCCCTATCATTGTTTACACCACATTAGTTTAATTAGATTTATTTTCATTTCTGTCATTTTATTTTGATTGCATCTTACTTTATTGGGTTAGTTGGCTAGCAACTAATTCCGCCCAATCTTCCAAAACCCGAGATTTTATTTTCTTCTATAAAATATAAAAATACAAAAATAATCATCCCTCACCTCTAGACCTAGTTTTTAGGCTTTCTAATCCTAGCGACACTATTCCTGAGTTGAACGATCAATCCCCCGGTACTTGTCACCATACAATACTACAACGATCAGGTACACTGCCTGGTGGGGGTTGTAAGCTTCTCGAGATCCCTTGAGAGGTAAAGCCTGGTGCGATTCCCACGTATCAGGACACGTACCTATGGCATATTCTAACAATTCTTGTGACCGTTTGGTGAGAAAGCAAATGTCAGATAGGGCGTTATCAGATGGTCTCACCATTCTATCTTCTTCAATGGTCTCACAAGTCATGTCAAGGCAATTCTTAAGATGTCTAAGGTAATCACTATGGACTATCTCATTGTTCTTAAGGGGAAGAGGAATAAGAACATCCTCACATGCATATTTTTTTCATTCACAGACCTTTGAATTGATATTGTCACTTGCAATGACGGGCATCTTCCCTTTCACCTTTGTTTTTAGATTCTCAATTTCATTAAGCAAAGAGCTTATCTTTTCATTGTTTTTATCACGAGTGATCTTAATAGAATCATATAACTCTTTGTAATGTTGTTTTACTTTAGAATTTTCAGCTTGAAAACAATTATTTTCATGTTTGAGTTTGCTGATTATTTGTTGTAGTTGAAAATTCTGAGAATCTGCGGTCATTGGTTTATGGGTGTCGATCACAACATTCATTAGAGATTTCAATTGGGCAATTTGAGCCCTCATTAACCGAATCGTGTTCGTGTGAGCTTGAATTTTTTTCATCCCTTTTTGCTAATTCAAAATATGCATCAAATTCCGGAACATCAGAAGATGTCTTGGCCTTTGATATTTTTATTCTTTCTTCTAAATGTTGATATTTCAATTGTAAGTTAAGATTATCAACTTCTAGTTTAGAAAAGTGCTTGACCATGTTGTCATGATCATCATTTTGAATTTTTTCATGCATTTTCAAATTCTCCCCCTCAAGCTCAACAACACGATTTTGAAGATCATTCAAAGCAATAGACATTTCATGAAACTGAAAAGCATTTAATGAAGAATCTGTAGCAGTATAGAACACATCTTGTGCAATACATTTAGCAATCAAATTGTCATTCATGATGAGAATATTTTTTCTGGCTATTTCACTATGCTGAAGGTCTATTGCAATTTGTTTACCCTTATTTTCCACATTTTTAAACACCTCTTTCATTTCTTTTAGCTCAACATCAAGGGATTGTCGTAAACCTTCAAAGTGTTCTTTGATTAGTTTAAAAAATGGGATGACTTCAGTTAAGTAACACTCTTTAGTAAGCTCAAATCCCCGTTCACCCTCAATAATTCCCGTTGGCGTGATTCTCTTTTTGCATGTTTTATCAAAATAAGTGAACATTTGACAAAGGACATATATGCTAATAAGAGTTTTACATTGCGTGGGAAGTGACAACTGAACTAAGTGCATTGGTGTATTGGGGGGATACACCGTTGGGGCAACTAACTTTTGAGGCGTCTTGGCCTTAATTTCCTCAGCTTTCATTTTCTCAACATCTAATGGCCAAAATACATGTTCTAGTGTTAACTTAGTTTGAGGTGCAAACACAGTCACTCGGTTTTGTTCATAATAATCATGGGGCTTAACAATGACACGGTGTTTAATGCACTTGGTATCCTTCATTTTATTATCAAGTCTTTCTCTATTAGCAGACTCAAGATCATCTAATTCTTTATCAGACCAACTATTTGGAGGGTCATGATTGGGTGTAAGCATAACCTTATAGAGGGAAGGTTGAGAGACTCTAACGCTCTTAAGGAAGTTTGTTTTAGGCATCTCTAAATCCTTATCACTATGCTTATCCCGCAGTTTAATGTGCTTTTCAATCATTTGAGCTGTTTTGCTTGTTTGGCCTTGGATGTACAACTTGTTTTCAAGTTTGTTTTTCAACTGCTTAAGGTTGGAAAATTCATTTAACAGTTTAGTTTCCTTTTCCTGAAATACACTTTTTAGAACATTTAAACTATCCTGAATTTCTTGTTTTTCCTTAACAGCACGTTCAAGTTGATTTTGAACAAATTTTAGCTCTTGTTTAAAGTCCTTTACCTTTAAGTTTTGTTCAGTTATGTATGCTTGCATTTATCAATCCATTTTTTGTTCACGTTCGGTTAGCTCAAATTTTGCACGTTGTTCATAACACCTAACTTGATCCTTAAGAATATTAATCCTAGTGGTCAGAGTGTCATCGGGTGCAACAGCAGTGTATTCATCAAGTTCACACACATTTTCATCAACAGTGGATATATCACTAGAAACAACAGGGTCGACGTTGTGCTTTACATATTGTTCATATGGGACGAAATTGCTATTTCCCATATTAGCAATATCTAATTCTGGAACGTTTGTTTGTTGTTCTTCGTTATATATCTTTTGTTCATGAATCACATCATTATCACATACAACAGAAGATATTCCACAAGATACGTCAGAATCGTTGTTGTGATCCGAATGTTGTTCATTTGGAAAAACATTAATGTTTTCTAATTTAGTCACATTTGGTTCATCAACACTATTTTGTCGTATATTGTTGAAGGTATTTTGTTCATGATTAACTACACATTCATCATATAACTTCAGTACCTCAGATATGATCGATGATTTGGAGGGACCAGATTGTTGTGATGGTGAGGCAACAGATGATAGATTGGCCATGAAGATTTTCTGAGCAGTGGGTTCGTCATCAACGTCTGAGTCAAAGGCATCACAATCTTCAGCTTGGAAGATGTTTGGATCATTAAGAGCTAAGTCCTGAATAGGTTTCTCATCCACATCATCATCAAATGTCTTTCCATCATCCCCAGCAATAAAAGCCAATTCTTCCTCATTTAGAATAACTCCATTCTCTTGGGCTTGCATGAGCAACATTTTGTCTTTGAATTAGTCTGAGTTTTGAGGACACTTTGGCTGAGTGCAGTTCCTGGCGATGTGACCTAAACCCCCACAGTTGTAACATTTTGGTTGCCTTCCTTGTCCCTGATTCACATTTCCAACCCTGTTCTGCAAGTTACCCCGTGCAGCATTCCTTTGATTCACATTTTGTCTGCCCTGAACATTCTGCACCATCACTCTTGCATCTTCCACAACAGCATGATTACATGGATTTGAGGAAGCTCTGAGTTGATTGTTGGTTGGTGGAAGTGCAGCTCTAAAGTGTTGAACAAGTAGAGACACTTGGTTGGAAAGGTTGTCAATCATCTTGTCAGTATGAGAATACCCTGAGTCGAGATGGGTATTCATGGCAGCAGGTGACTGTAGAGATGAGTGATCCACTGATGACACAGGTTGAGTAGTTGGCAACATACTAGTCAGGAATGCAAGTGAGTCATTGGTAGCAGTTGGATTGAGCTTCTCTCTTAATTGTCGATCAAAAGCTGCATGCTTCTCATGTTGTTGTAAGTATGCAAACAACTGTTCATAGTTTGTATTTCTCAATCCTTTTTTGAGCTTAACTGCAGTCACAAAACGATCCCACTCAGGTGACATGTTATTAACAAACTTAGAATCGAGTTGGATGTTAGGCATTGTCATTCGGATCATTCTCATGTCATGAACCAACTTATGAAATCTGACATAGTAGTCGGTAATGTTTTCACCAGGATTCATTTTAAAATGCTCAAACTCATCATACAACTGAGACTCACAGTCTTCTTTGGTCAGCTCCGATCCAGACAGAAGCATTTTGACATTGTCCCAAACAGCCTTAGCATCAGTGTTGAAGTTGATTAGCTTGTACACATCTTTGGGTAACCCTTGTATCACAATGTTGGAGGCTCGAATATCTGCATCATAACGCTTCTTTTCAGCATCACTGAGTTCATTGTAAGTACGTGGCCTGTCAATTCCATGGGTGACGGATCCATCCTCAGCTGTGGAGATAACATCTCTGGTTGTACCCATCTGCATAGGACCTTCATCAATTGATCGCAGAATGTTCTCACCATTTTCTTTACCCAGGCAATAAAGTCTGATTCTTTGTGCCCACGATTCACAGTCAGTCCTATCTAGCATAGGAGGTCGGGTATCGGACCCAGCAGCTTGAATGTCATCCAAAACAGTAGCCATAACAAAATCTTCAAACGGGATTTTACAACTCTTGTGACTTAAACCGAGAAATCGATTCTTTCCCGGGATTTTACTAAAGTCAACAACAGAAACCGGAAGATATACTTAGCAAGTAAAACTTAGAGATAGGTACCGGATGATTAACAGTTTGCACTAAGTGTCAAGTTGCGACAAGTCATGTTACAATATATCCAATTGAGATTAGTCAAGTCGTAAGAATTAACTCACAATGTCAGATCACAATTAGATTAATTGAAACGACTTCAGTTACAACAATTCACCAAATACAAATGATTAACCTATCACAAGTACCTCACCACTTAGTTAATCGCTAACAAAGTTGAGAAACTCGCTAACAAACAGAGCAAACCGCTAAGTAAAGGAAACCGCAATTTAGAGATAACCGCAGTGATGAGTAAAACGCTAGACCTGGCGAGGTAACCGCAAAAAGAAGCAAACCGCAGGATGAAGTAACTGCTAGTGAGATAAACGCTATTCACAGCAAACCGCAAGGTGAGTTAAACGCAAATGAAGTAAACGCAGAAAAGCATAAACCGCATGAGCAAACCATAAAAACATAAACCGCAGGAGCAAACCGCTAATAACAAACCGCTAGTCACAACAGTCCAAAACAGTCACTGTCTTGCGTTTTGTCCTTATACCCAATATAGTACTCGCTACAAAGCAAATCACAAGGTTCAGTAGCAAACTGCTACAAAGTTACTAAACAGAATAGCAAACCGCAAAGAAGCATACGTCCCAAAATCAATCCCAACATCAAATTGACGTTTGATATAGCATAACCAACTGAAAAACAATGTAGTACAAACACCAATGATCACAAAAGTACACCCATAACATAACAAATAACACTACAAAGATCAAACCATGATGTTTTCAAAGAAAAGCACTTCTAACTTACAAAACACCATACAAAACAACACCAAATCCAATTCTACAAGGCTCTAAGGTGAAACCTTGGCTCTGATACCATTTGTAAGATACTCATAATCATAACATGTATGGTTTCTTGTGGTTATGGATCGTATATAAAAAAGAAAGAAAAGATGAGAAGTTGGGAGCCTTTTCTTGAGAGAGAAACTAGAGAGATATTAGATTAATAATATGAAAGGTCCAACCCTCTCCCTTGGTGGGAGAGGGGTATTTATACAAAGAAAAGAAAACACCCACACCCGGGCTGTGGATCAGGCATACAGTGGGTAAAGACCCGTCCTTCTTCCACGATGTTACTTAAACTAATTCTAACTAAATAATAAACTAACTACGAGCTATCTTAATGCTATTACAACATTTAGGTGACCGAGTCTTTTATAGAAATATTTTTATTTCTAACATGTCATCATAAGAAGAAATAGATACTCATAGAGTTGGGGAAGGACGTACACGCCCCCACGATCGGTATTAAGGAATACAATCCTTCAACTAAACAATCGTAACAAATCAATAAATCAATAAGAGATAACTAGGGAGTAGTGCAATAAGTAAACACACTTGTCTCTTATAAGATGTAACAACCCCATTTTTCACTGATCGCAGCGGATTAAGTGTTTGGGGATTACTTCATAGAATCACAGTTACAGTCATAGAAAACGACTCGAAAGGAGACGTTTTTAGAAATTTAGTTATCATTCATTTAATTATCAGAGTTTTATTAGTAAAAGATATACTTTTACTTTTGATGAGGTCCCAAAGTATAGGTGTTAGGTTATGTTTGAATGATAACCGGTTTTAAAGTCCTCCAAGTTCAGTGCCTCCTTCTGCCATATCTCCGTAGAAGTGATATACCTAGAATACATGCTTAAAAGTCAACACTAGGTGTTGATTGAGAGTCATAGGTTTATGTGTTAGTGAATATAAGTTTCCCTGGGTTCTGTTGTTACACCCATCTGGGAAAATGTAGTGTGTGTGTGTGATAATTGTGATGCATGCACAATTATCATGAGTGGGGTATGTTGCACTAAGCTCATGAACCACACGTTAACAATCCGGGTCATGGGGGCTACAGACCCAACCATGAGGGGATGGGAAGGATAACTTACCAAAGTTAATCCTTCAGTGGGTTCAAATATAGTACTTATTGGTACCATCCAGAAAGATGTTAATACCAACGGGGGTTGTCAAACTCCAATAGATCTATCAACAATATTCGCGTTCGCGTGGGTAAAATATCCCAAATGATTAGATTCATGAATTTTTGTTATGTAGTGGTGGCAATTAGTTTACTCGTGCAACAACCAAAGAAAAAGACTTGTATTCGGTTTTAAGTAAAGCAAGTAGCATGTATCCTACTCACAGGGTTTGTAAATCATTTAGAGTGAAAGTTTTAAAAAGAGTATGAGGCTATAAACTCACCTAGGCTTAGGGAAATCTAATTGATGCAAAAAGTGACTCGGGAACTAGACTGTCTTACTCACGTATCCTAGTGTATTGTAGGTTTGGATGTATGTCAAGCTTTAGTTATCCTGTTTAAGTTTCTTAAGTTATCATTCTTAGGTTCGTTAATGTTTTAGATATAATATAACACCGTTCGGGCCATCACAATCCAGAAGTATATGACTCCTCAGATGAAGCTCCCAACTATTGTATTATGTTATCAACATAATACCGTTCGGGCCATCATAATTCAGAAGTTAATACTCCTCACGTGAAGTTCCCTACTATTGAGCTATATTGTTATTAAGTTTAGTAATAATCATAACACCGTTCAGGCCATCATAATTTAGAAGTACATGCAATAATCGTTTGAGGAGCCAGGGCACTTTAATTCGTAAACCCAACAAACTCGTCAAAATGAAATATCCACATGGTACTCCTCACATGAAACTCCCTAATATTGTGTTATGCTTCTAACTTTAATTTAGTTTTATATTTATATAATATTTTCACTTTATACCCTTATAGTTTATATATTTACATTTTCTACCCTAAACTTATAATACATATTATTTATACTTATAACTATCTATACTTGACACAATTAGTCCCTATACTTCTATATTTTTAGAAAATGAAAGAAATAACCCTTGGACTCATAAGTTTTCTATATTTACCATTTAGACCCTTAGCTTTATAATATTTGCATAACTAGTCCTTTTTAGTTTATAACTTATTTTAATTTATATCCTAAGGTTTTAATACTTTGAAAAATGAGTCCTTACACTTATAACTTCTAGGAAATGTCAATAACAGTCCCTAGACTTTATAGTTTCAGGAATTTATGTTATATACCCTTATGCATGTAAGGTTTTGCAAAACTAGTCCTAAATGCATGTAAACTATATTTTTATGTAACAACTAAGTTTCCTAGCTTATGTTTAACTAATATTAGCTTATTTAAGTTATCTAAAATAGCTTATGGCTTATGAAAAGGGCTTATAGCATATATTTAAGGTTTTATCTATAATTAGGGTTTTAAAAAGAAAACTAGTAAATGATTATGACCAAGGCTTAGGCAAGGGTTCCTATAGGATCTAAGGCATCCTAATCATATGCTAAGACTAAACTAAAGCTAAAGAATTCAAAATTAAAGGCTTACTTAGTTAGCTAGGGTTTAACGAGGGGTTAACTAGGATTTTAGGGTTTATCGACAAGAAATGAACTCGACAAGGCCTCAAGGCTTACTTTGATCGACTCCTAGGTCTACCACAACTCATATACTACTACTACTACAGAAGGTTTGAGGTGAAAAGAAGAGAAGAGGTGTGAATGAAATGGAGGGGGGACGGGGGGTATTTATAGGGTCGTTATGAGTAGCGGGCAAGAAATGGGGTGGTGTGGTGTCGAGGAGCGGGAGGTTTGAGTAAGCTAAACTAGTGGTGATGAGGACAAGCTATGGTAGTGACTAGGAGGGGCTATGAGGCGGTGTAGGGTTCATGTGGTGGTGGTGAAGCCGCGGTACAAGGAGGACACAAGTAGGTGATGCACCTACTTGGGTGCTAGCTTGTGAGGTGCTAGGTTGAGGTGCTTGAGGTGCTTATGTTTAGGTTTTACTAGTTTAGGTTAAGTTTTGACCTAGTTTTACTTAATGAGAGTTTAGGATTTTACCTAAGTTTTACTGCCTAGGTTAGGTTCCTAAGAGTGTTTAGTGACTAATCCTAAGTCCTAAGGGGCTTATACTAAGTGATGGTAGCTTATGGGAAAGACTTGGAAAGGTTTGACCTAGTTTTGTGACCTAAATGACCTAATTGTGTTTAGTTGTAGATTAGGGTTTATCCTATGGTTTAGTGCCTAGTTCAAGGTCCTATGAGTTTCTAATAACTAATCCTAGGTCCTATAAAGCTTATACTAATTGGTGGTGACGTTTGGTGAAGTTTTGGGATAGTTTAGACCTAAGTATGGTTTTGTGCTTAAGGGACTTGTACCTATGTTCTAAGAGGTTGTACTAGTGCCTAATGGTCCTAAGGTATCCTGATGTTCCTAAGGTAACTCATACTTAAGCCTTGGACACTTTCAAACTAGTTTAGTTAAGCATATAGGGTTTAATAAGCACATAGACCTAATTAGGGTTTAATTAAAGTTTATTAGGGTTTTGTGATATGTTTAGTCTGTTAGATTGGTAGATTACTTATTATGGTGTTGTGGTGATCTTATGCTTGACATACCAGGGGTTTATAGGATGTAAGTGTTGAGTTATTTGGCTTGTATGAGTATGTGAGCATGTCTAGAAAGTCATGCAAGTAATGAATGCACATAAAAAGCAAAAATTTACCTGTGAAATACCTACTATAGGTATTTGTAATGGGAATGATAGTAATGAGATTTTGTGGGTTGTTACATAAGAAGTTCACCACTTTTACTTTTCATGTTATTTATTTTATTGTTTTTAGTTTAATCAGTAGTTTTGGGTTAGTTGACTAACAACTAATTCCATCCACTCATCCAATACCCGAGATTTTACTACTTTCTATAAAATATAAAAAATACAAAAAAGAATCATCTCTCACCTTTAGACCTAGTTGACCTACACTTCAATCCTAACGACACTATTTCCTTAGAGAACGATCAATCCACCAGACCTACCATTTACTACACTACAACGGTCAGGTACACTGCTTGGTGGATTGCAAATCTCTCAAGATCCCTTGAGAGGCAAAAGCTTTTGCGAGGTTGTAAAACACGCATCAATGTAGATGTGACACAAGTTTCGAATTGTTTTATTGGCACAAGACTGGTTATCAATGATGAAGAAAACCCACAAATTAAAGACTTAAAAACAAGTAAACTTGTGCATAAATTTAATTATTTGTATGATTTAATTAGTAAAAAAAAGCACTTGCATTGAAAGATTTTTCTTTTAAAACAGATTGTTAAGTTTTGATATTGCAACATCTGTGGATACAAAGTTACTTCTATCTACAGAAACAGTTGGAAAACAACCAACATACTTCTATTTGCAGTTTCCATTTAAAAATATTGAGGATGTTTATGATATTAATCAGGTAATTACAAGTTATATTTTTTAATTCTTCAGTATATACGTTTTACGATAATTTTTTTTTTCCTAAGAATAAACTTTTTATCTTTTGCAACAGTCAACTAGACGTGTTGTTAGAAAATTTTTGATGATTGTGAGTGACCAAGGATGGTATTATATGACATGCAATGTTTGTAAGAATGTTGGCCAAAACATTTGGAAATACAGAAATTGGAAGGTCCTCCCAAACATCCAAAAACTCGTAAGTTCGATACTAGAACCAGCTTATATGAGCCTAAAGATTACTTCAACTTTGATTTAATATACGTCACGTGCGGTCTTGACAAATACAACCTATTCATCAGGAAAAGTGCTTTATTTGAGGAGTATCCAGGACCACATTTGGAAGAAGCTCCATTTTCAAGGAAGTTTACCAAACATCAGCTGAAACCAGAGTTGTACGACATTAATACATATCTTGGAATAACTAACAAGGAGGAAAATACAAGAAAGTTTCTCAGATTCAGATGAAGGTTAGAGAAAGAATGACATCTAGTTTAATCTCCTCACATGATCATGGATTATGTAAGTGTTGAAACCAAGCACCAATTTAAACATGGACTCATTGATTATCATGTTATTAGAGGCGACAATGAACACTACTAGTTCACTGAAGTTGATTATGTGAACCTTCATCCTCATGACATAGAAGACATGTACTTCAGCCGAAATAGTCACAACCTAAATACCCGAGTTGATCAAGTTATCATTGAGTCACTAAAGATATTTATGAGGTCGAGGGTAGTTGTGGTACATGTAGAAGACTTCCATATGGGTAAGCTATCAAAAGAGGATCAAATTGACTCCTCATGTATTAGTTCTTCTGGGTATACACAAGATCAAGAGTTGGTTATGCTTTGGAAACCACATATTGGTCTCGATGTAGTATATGTGACCAAGAAGAATGAGAAGTGGCTATTCAGGGTAGATGAAGTCACTAAGTTCAGTACTGGTACGTTGGAGTTAATCAGGGATCATCTGGTAGACCTTTTGGAGCAAGTCTACTTCAAACAGCAGGAAATGGATGTTGAGCAGTAGGCTTCTGACAAGTAGAGTTGTATAGGTGATCAAGGAAAGGCTAGAGCTCCGGGATTCATGAAAAATAATGGAACAATACAGTGGAGCTAGAAGCTACATAAACCCGGTACCTTACTTGGAAAGACCAAAATAATACACCCTTAGGGGGAGATTGTTAGGACACATAAAGCGTATTATTAGTGTAGGGTCTTACTTGTAAAATGCTGGTAGTTATAGAACGATAATATTTATTTGTAACATTCACCCTCGCAACACTTGTATAGTTGGGAGGATAACGAAAAGTTGCGAACCCTCTCAAATTTAGTAAAGTTAATAGGGTGTGATGAGGCGAAAAGTGTTACGCTTTTAAGGGGTTATTTAAGCCTTAAGTCGTAATAATATGATCAAATATTTCCTTAAATCGTTCCTTTTGTCATTTTAGGTACTTTTGAGAGGAATTCTAGAAAAGGAAGCATTTTGGACGTTTTAGGAGCAAAATAGTGAAGAAAATGACAAAGTCAAGAAATCATGTTGGAACAGTACTTGACGGCGTCACGCTTTACAAGATGACAATGTCACCCTTAAAGACAAGAGGTGAGAAATTAATTACACTTGATGCGCCAGAAGGTTTTTGAAGATCTATAACGTGACGGCGTCACGTGTTATCACAAGGCGTGACGGCCTAGACTACATACAAAGTGATGGCGTCAGGAATGAACCTGACGATGTCAGAATCCATAGAGTGACGACGTCAGAACGATGAAGAAATCTTTGTGAAACTGTTACATGTTGATCAAGGCAATCACAACTTGCGCGCAAAGTAGCTGTTATTGTTTTGGCCATATCTTTTGCATACGAACTCGGATTTATGTGATTCAAAAGGCCACGCGAAGAGGACAAATAGATCATCGATTTGGTGAAAACAACGGGCTGACACCGTCAACCTTGGCCGACAGAAAGTTTGCCTATAAATACAATATTATAACTTCACTTTTTGTAAGCCCCAAACCCTAAGTCCGATTCTAGGGTTAGGGTAGGTGTTTTTCCAGCAACTTAGAGGGTCTTAATCACTCCATAAACATCTTGTAATGGTTTCTTTATTGATTCAATCTTATGTTATGTCTTCAATTGTCATTATCGTTTATTGTTCTCCATTAATTATGCTTAGCTAATTCACCTTGTGTTTACTTATGATTGTGTGAAACTTGTATATAATTAATTAGATCTTATTGATTCCTTGTTAATGTTTGTGTCTATCTTCATCAATTAAGGTGTGACACTACGGTGGGTCTAATTGGTTTAGTTTATAATTCTTGTTTCCTATTGTCTCTTTTTTGATTGATTGATAATCGATGTTAGGCTTAAGAAAACTGGCTAATCTCCAATTGGTAACATGCTTGAACGTCTTAAGAAACATGAATCGGATGTGTACTATGATTTTAATGGTTGTATTTAATGCATAAGTGACTACTAAGGAGGCCATGTTAGGATCTAGTTGCCGGCTCGACATTGGAAGAGGTAGAAGCTTATAGATTTGGGGAAGATCGTACACGGCCCCACAAATGGTATTAAGGAATGCAACCCATCATTTAAAACAAGGTTAACATTCAATAGGTAGAATTGGATAGCTAGCAAGGAGTAATACATCATTGGTAGACACGCTTCACTTCCCTTGTAGAACCTTAATTTACTTTTCTTGCGCATTAGTTTAATTTGTAGTTATTTGGGTTTGTTGACTAGCAACTAATTCTGCCCACTCTACCAATACCCGAGATTTTTACTTGCTTTCCATAAAATATAAAAATAAGAATCATCCCTTACCTCTAGACCTAGTTAGATTAGGTTTCAATCCTAATGAACACTATTCTCCAAGTAGAACGATCAATCCCCCGGTACTTGCCACTACACTATACTACATCGGTCAGGTACACTGCCTGGTGGGGATTTCAAGCTTCTCGAGATCCCTTGAGAGGTAAAACCTTTTGCGTAGGCGCAATCCCACGCATCATGTTTTTGGCGCCGCTGCCGGGGAATAGTTATTGTTTAGGTTGAAATTTATTTTTATTAGGTCTACTCATTAGATTCATATCAAGTGAGATTTTTATTTTCTTTTTATTAGCTTTCTTGCAGTCTATCTTTTTCTTTGTGCCCTTTGTTTGTAAAACCATTTTCACTTGTCACTATGGCGGATGAAATTCCCTTTAGATAATTGACAATAGAGGAACAATTATATTTCACTAATATATTTGCTTCCTATCATTCCAATGAATTTTTGTGTGATCTTAGTGACATCCAAGAGGAGTTGGGGGTAAAGTTAGATGGGTTTAATGAATTCTATGCATGTGTGATTTCTATTAGACGATCATTATCAGGATCAATTCCTTTTAGTGAGACTTGTTGGATGAATTTTGAGGAAAGCTTCCTAACCATGACCCATAAGTTCAACGAATTGGTGGATTCGTGTGAGCAAGATGACCTAGTTTCTAAGAACATGAACTTAGAATCAAACCAAGATTCTAAGATGGTTAGTCTTGAACTACCTAGTTGCATGAGCGGGATAGATTTCACCAAAACATACAACACACATGAGGGTAGAGTTGAGCCACCTAAGTGCATGTCATGGTTAGGCACTACCATAATACAGGATGAACATATAGTTGATCTTGATACGAGGAATGATGAGGAAAATAACGCAAGCCCACTAAGTACTCCACAAGTCCCACCATCATTAGAGGCATACACACCGCCCGTGACTTACCCGGAAGAAGTAGAAGAGACTATAGGAACCCCAATAGAGATAGAGCCCTTAGACCAAGCACCACTTGAGGATATAGGTTTGAATACTTGTAATGATAACCTTACTCCTAGTTCTAGGTAATTTCCTAGTGTTGATGAACCGGAACCTCAATCTTTACACACCTTTCCATCCTTAGATTTACATCTAGGAGACAAAAGAGGAACCGACCCACCCATCAACCAATATTATCCGGGTAGTTTTAGGATGAAGGAAGCCATTCACTCACCCCCTTCTCCTCACGTGGCATATTTCCACCCTAAGGGTGTGTATTGCTACTTTCACCCGCACTTAATCCTAAGTGTAGGGAAAACCTCCCTTACTTCCGTTCAATAAGGGTAGAGTCAGACTCGTGACTCAAAAAAAAACAAGCGCTTCTAGGGAGGCAACCCATGTTTTTAATTGTTTGATGTTCTCATTTTATTTGTTTGTTTGTGTCATATATGCTTAATCATAATTGTTAAATTTTCATGTTTCGTATAATTTGTGAAAATGCTTTATTTTTGTTTTTTTAACCTCGTCTTAATTGCATATAAAGGTATTTTACAAAAAGATAAGTGTAGGGAAATTTATATTTTGTTAGAAAGAACGAAAATTCGAACATGAAAAATTCACAATGCATGATTAGCATATATTCTATCCTGTTTGTGTGTCAATACTTGTGGATATGTTTTATGAGTTCCTATTTGTAATTCATTCCACAAGTATCCTATCCTTTAATTGTTTTGTTTCTATTTCTAAGTCTGGAATTACATCTAGTTGTGGTTTTTCTTTGTTCGGTTTGATGCTTTGGTTTTTGTGTTTGTTGATTACAGGTTATATTGGACAAGAAGATGATTACATTTCTGAAGTGGAGCTTATCATGTTCATTCTCTTGGAGGAAGATTTAACCATGTTACCACATCGTCCATACCGAGCGAATCAGGGGAGTATTAGTTTCTTTCATTCTCATTTATTTTTACTTTTACATCTTTTATTTAGAACAATTGGGACAATGTTCGGTTTAAGTGTAGGGAGGGTAAATTAGGATTCCTTAGAAACTACAAGTTCACTTGATTTTTGTTTCGTTTGATAGTGAATGTGTAATAAAGCTAAGAGAAATACTTGTTAGGGCAATTTTAGCACCAAATTTAAATTTTTTTGCAACATGTAGGAGTGAAACTTTAGTCTTAATAAGCGTCTCATGGATAGGAATTATATGACTAGCACAAAAAACCGTACCACTCAAAACATTTTATGAATAAGGTAGTGACCATCCGAGTATTAGATTAATTGACTAACATGGCAGCGATCTAGTGTATGACTTGGTGACCATCCGTTATGCAAATAACGCGCCAACGATCTAAGAAGTGCACTAGTGACCATCCGTTAGATGAAGCATCAAAGACTCGCGCCAGCGATCTACTAAGTTCATACATGTGAGGTTCGCCCCTAGACTTGTTAGGAAAATCCTTAGTGCTTGTGAGTGTACCGGTAGTATTTATATTCTAGAACTTGTGATAGCGATGCATCCCGAGACCGCTAGTGAGACTACATTCGTGTAGTTAGGATTTACTAAATGATAAGAGGCATTAGGATAACCCTTGTTTTACACCTGTAACATAATTACATTGACTTCATTGGTCAAGTAATTCTCCCACACCTTTGTGTTGTACTCATTTTTAGTACACGATACCCCTAGTACACCCCGCAGAGTCTATTTTTTTCGTTTCTAACTTTAAGCATTTTACTTAAAGATGGAATTTGTTTCCAATACACCCCTAAATTTACACCCAAATCACCTTAGCCTTCCTTGTATGCACTCATCTTTAGTGCATTATTTTTATTTGTTTAAACCCTTTGTTAGTTGTCTAATTGATTACATGGTTGCTAAGTCGAGTCATATCTTGTACATATTGTTTTGGGACAATTGGGACTCATGGGTAAAGTACTAGTGTAATGGATTAATGGGGAAGAACATCATTTATTACCCCCATATATGCGTTAATGTTTTAAAGTACTCCAAATGTTTCGATTCTCTTAATTCGAGTCTTTATTTTTTATTATGTAAAAGTTCAAGTGTAGGGAGGAAACGCGCTCCCTTTGATGTATTATTTTGGATGGTAGGGCAAGAGTGTATGGAAAAAAAATTAGAAAAAAAAATAAAAAAAAAAGAAAAAAATTTAGAAAAAGAAAAGAGAAAAACATACGGACTACCATCCCGTTTCTTTCATTTATGTTTATGTTTATGGTTTTGATTAGCTTAAGTTGAGTCAAGTCTTGGATTAGCAACGCCGAATTTTACATGTAATTGACCAAGATGATTAACTTGCCACCAGTAAAATATCCCTTTATCCAACAAACTGTGTTTTCCATATCCCTTCACCTAACATTATAACCCTTGAAAAGCCCTCTTTGATAGTTTTCCTAGGTGCTTATGCCGAAGTGGTGAAAGTTTTGATCCTTTCCCAAGCCTATGGTAATCTATTTGCTATGACAGGTAATGAGTGATATTTCTCCATTCCAATTATGATATAAATTTACAACACCCGAGAGATGAGAGTATCCAAACACTTAATGTGAGGTGCTAGTGTATAATTTCCGTGTTTGTTTTAACAAAGGTAGAACGATCATTTGTTGTAATTACTTTTATATTAATGTTAAATGACCCCTAACATGTATTTTTATTGGTGGAAAAGCTCATTTGCTTGAGGACATGCAAAGCCCAAGTGTAGGGATATTTGATGAGGCGAAAAGTGTTATGCTTTTAAGGGGTCATTTAAGCCTTAAGTCGTAATAATATGATCAAATATTGCCTTAAATCGTTCATTTTGTCATTTTATGTACTTTTGAGAGGAATTCTGTAAAAGGAAGCATTTTGAACGTTTTTGGAGAAAAATAGTGAAAAAAATGACAAAGTCAAGAAATCATGCTACACAGTACCTGACGGCGTCACGCTTTACAAGCTGACGGCGTCACCCTTAAAGACAAGAGGTGAGAAATTAATTATACTTGACGTGCCAGAAGGTTTTTGAAGATCTATAACGTGACGGCGTCACGTGTTATCACAAGGCGTGAAGGCCTAGACTACATACAAAGCGACGGCGTCAGGAATGAAACTGACGATGTCAAAATCCATAGAGTGATGACGTCAGAACGACGAAGAAATCTTAGTGAAACCGTCACATGTTGATCAAGGCAATCACAACTTGCGCGCGAAGTAGCTGTTATTATTTTGGCCATATCTTTTGCATACGAACTCAGATTTAGGTGAGTCAAAAGGCCACGCGAAGAGGACGAAAAGATCTTCAATTTGGTGAAAACGGCTGGTTGACGCCTTCATTCCTTAGGGCTGACGCGGTCAACCTTGTCCGGCAGAAAGTTTGCCTATAAATACAACATTATAACTTCACTTTTTGTAAGCCCCAAACCTTAAGTCCGATTCTAGGGTTAGGGTAAGTGTTTTTCCAGCAACTTAGAGTGTCTTAATCACTCCATAAACATCTTGTAATGGTTTGTTTATTGATTCAATCTTATGTTATGTCTTCAATTATCATTATTGTTGATTGTTCTCCATTAATTATGCTTGGCTAATTCACCTTGTGTTTACTTATGATTGTGTGAAACTTGTATATAATTAATTAGATCGTAATGATTCCTTTTTGATGTTTGTGTCTATCTTCATCAATTAAGGTGTGACACTTCGATAGGTCTAATTGGTTTAGTTTATAATTCTTGTTTCCTATTGTCTCTTGTTTGATCGATTGATAATCGATGTTAGGCTTAAGAAAAATGGCTAATCTCCAATTGGTAACATGCTTGAACGTCTTAAGAAACATGAATCGGATGTGTACTACGATTTTAATGGTTGCATTTAATGCATAAGTGACAACTAAGGAGGCCATGTTAGGAGCTAGTTGTCGGCTCGACATAGGAAGAGGTAGAAGCTTATAGAGTTGGGGAAGATCGTACACGGCCCCACGAATGGTATTAAGGAATGTAACCCGTCAATTAAAACAAGGTTAACATTCAATAGGTAGAATTTGATAGATAGCAAGGAGTAATACATCATAGGTAGACACGCTTCACTTCACTTGTAGAACCTTAATTTACTTTTCTTGCACATTAGTTTAATTTGTAGTTATTTGGGTTAGTTGACTAGCAACTAATTCCGCCCACTCTTCCAATACCCGAGATTTTTACTTGCTTTCCATAAAATATAAAAATACAAAAAGAATTACCCCTCACCACTAGACCTAGTTAGATTAGGTTTCAATCCTAACGAACACTATTCCCCAAGTAGAACGATCAATCCCCGGTATTTGCCACTACACTATACTAAATCGGTCAGGTACACTGCCTGGTGGGGGTTGCATGCTTCTCGAAATCCCTCGAGAGGTAAAACCTTTTGCGTAGGCGTAAGCTCATGCATCAGGCTATAAATACCTTTACAAGTCTCACTTGTGAAGGTTTGTGTGTTTTAATAATATTCTCATCTCATTCTTAACTTTTTCTCTCTCTATTTAGATATTGTACACACCTACTCTCTCTTTCTCTAGTTTATGCTTAATTTAATATAAATATGAGACAACATGTGTGTTGATATAAATAAATGACTAAAAACGTTATTCATATCTTTCGATATCTTTATGTTTTGATAATCACAAAATGAAAACACATCAAACCAAAGATCATAACGTAAACAAGTATTTAGTAGTAAATAATCACTTTCACCATCTAATCACTTAAGGTATGAATAAACATAGTGTTTAATGCATTATAAGATCAAAGGGATATTATTACAAAGTTTATTTTAATATATAAACTTATTATATATTTTTGAAAAACACTTTTGGTAATAAAGAAAAATGTTTTAATCATACTAAATATATGAATTCAAATTTTTAACCAAAATCAGTTAGTTTTTAATCAAATAAACTTTCCCCACTAAAAGACAAAAATTCTGGCCGTTACAGCTGGGCGGCCCCCTTAATTATAAGGGGCGGTCCCCTTAATTTTAAGGGGGCCGACCTTGATTTAAGGGGAACGGCCACGCTCCTCTGTCAGAATTTGTTGCCTATAAATACCACCTTAAATCTGGAATTTTTTCTCACCTTTTTCCACTAAAAACTTTCTGATTCCAACCTCCATATCAATCTTAAAAATCCTTTGATCATATAATTCATAAGTCTTTGTTTCCAAGTGATCCAAAGCCTCATTCATTCAAGTGCAAAGAGAAGAATACTTCTATTTATCAAGACTATGAGTATTACAACTTAGTATCATCTTGCTATCTAAGTTGTTTGATCATTTCATCTTGTATATCATTCATTCTTGGGTGAATATAGTGTATACATTGGTTAGTTAGATTTAGATATAGGATCTAGATTTATTGAAGGTGTGAAGTAGTATTAGAAGTGAAGAAGTAGAAGTGGATAGGATTAGTGATAGAAGATATAAGAAGTGGTAGTATATTGAAGTAGAGATAGTTGTGAAGACAAAGAAGTTGAAGCCTTGAAGTTGAGAAGACCTTGAAGCCTAGAAGTTGTGAAGTAGTATATATCTTGGAATAGTGGATAGGACTTAGTAGTGAAGGTGTGAAGAAACAAGTGGCGTGAAGAAAAAGAGTTAGGAAGTAGTAAGGTGTGAAGAAGCTAGGAGTGAAGTAGTAAGTTGTGAAGAGGCTAGGAGTGAAGTAGAAAGGTGTGAAGCAGAATTGGTGTGAAGTAGTTTGGTGTGAAGAAGTTGTGTAGAAGTTGTGATTGAGTTGTGACGAAGTTGTGGTGTGTAATTTGGTGTGTAAGGTTTTCTCCGCCATAAGGGAGGTTTTCAATCTAGTGAAGAAAACTCTCGAGTAGGTGACTCGGGGAGTGGAGTAGGGCAAGGAAGGTGTCCTTGTACCTGAACCACTATAAATCCTTTGTCTCTCGGTTTGATCTTTCCATCTCTCACTTTTTGATTATTTACTTATTAGCATTCCATACATAACTATAATTGCTTGTGTTATGCATATATTGATTTCACGTAAAGATCAAACTAAAATTCATTCATAACATTAATTTTACAAAAACAAACCAAGTACATAAACTTATATTAAAACACTTATACATATATATGCTTATATATGATATATGAAATTGTAAATTCTTTCTCAACATTATATATAAGTAGTGTTTATACAAAATCGTAAATAAACTAGTATCTATATTTTTGCATTAAAGAGTTTTGAAATTTACGTCTTTTCTTTAGAAGCTAACTTTTATAAAACTAATAAAACGAAAAAGACGTAAAACTATTCAACCCCCCCCCCCCCTTCTAGTTTCCCACAATTGGTATCAGTAGCCACGTCTAGCAAGATTTTTAAAATATATTGTATTTTAAAACTTGTAACGATCTATGGAATTTGAAAAATATCTAGAAGGGGAATTTACGCAAAAACCACCATTATTTGAAAATGATCATTTTCTTGAATGGAAAAATAAATTTGAAAATTATGTGAAATCAATAGATCTTGATCTTTGGCATATCATTTCAATTGGTGATCTTAAACCAACAAAAATGGATTTTGAAAATCAATATAATAATCTTCAAACAAAGATTGATAAAAATACTAAAGCTAAATTACTTATTTTCAAAACTCTACCAAAAGTTAAATATGAAAGATTATTCTTTTGTAAAACAGCAAATGATATTTGGAAATGTCTTTTAATGTTTCACCAAGAGAAATATAAAACCAAAGATGATAAACTTGATGTTGCACAAGAATTAGTCACTCTAGAAAATTTAATAGATAAATATTTAGTTGAAATAAACACATGTACTACTAGTTCAAATGTGATCATTGAAGGTAACAATAACGAAGAAGATGATGAAAATATGGCTTGTGAGAATATTCAAACAAATGTAAATACAAGTATTGATGGCAAGGACTACATGCTTCAAGATCTAAGCGAAACTACAAAGAAAACATGGAGTTACATGGACGATGTAATTGATCACCGTATAGCATGTGAAGAATGTACAACTACAAATGAGGTACAATTTGAAACTAAACATTTTTGCTATGATCAATTTATATTAGAATTTTCAAAATTGGAAAACAACTTCAAACATTTTTGCAACATTGACTCAAAAATGATTCTTAAAAATAAATCTTCATAAAAATAAATCTTCAATATCCATTGAAAACAATTTTGAAAAGGAAATAATTTTAGAAGATAAAATGTCTAGACTTGAAAGTAATATTGAAATTGATCATAAATGTAAATATTGTCAAGACTACAAACATGAAATTAAAATGGAAAATGAAAAAGCAAAAATATTAGCAAAATTTGAAAATAGCTCTAGGTCTTTAAAATATTTACTTAACATTCAAAATTCATTTTATGATAAAACCGGCTTAGGATTTACAGCAAATGATCCTTTAACAAATGTATCAAAACAAATCAAATTTGTTAAACCTAGTGGAGAAATTTAGAACTAATATTATTTACATCCATTATTTATTACTCTAGTCAAGAAAGTCATTGTTTGTTGATTAAAACAAACTATTGATGAATTCTTGTACTTCTCGACGACATCCTCATCATGTGCATTTAAATGCAATGGATGTTCTCAACTAACCAACTCAGACCCATGAGAATCTGGGTACCAACCTCTTTGTCATGTTTAGGTAATTTACGAATGAAGGGAATACTACTTTTTGGATCGCTCTCTTTGCTTTCTTTCATTTGATGACTTTTGGTTCATATTTCTCTATTTCACATTCTACACACGATTTGCTTATGACGTTGGTGCGGTCATCTATTGTTTTGGTGGTTTGTTCTTCACTTTTGGAGCATTGATTTTATGGTGTGTTCGTTACTACCTCAAGACGAAGGATTCTTGTGTCACCATTCTTGATCTACACGACTTGTGATAATTGTTGTGATCGATTAAGTATTTCGGATAAAGCCTCCTTGATCTTTATTGTGTTGGGATTTTACTTTGCTTCTTCGACATGCTTTGGGCAATCTTAAAGTTATCTTCTATTACTCTCATGCCCACTCTTAAAGAAAAGCTGGACCTGAGGTAAGTTTTCTTTTCAAAAACTTGTCAATATTACATTATATTAGAGTATGCTTTAATTAGTATATTAATATGATTTAATTTACAAGTTGCCATGCTTTTAGATCATTAACACTAATATATGTATACATGATATTAGGATAGTTAACCCTCTTGTTGTTAAGTCTATTATTATTTTTCTTATTCTTCATTTATATTGAAAATCATCTATGATCTATATTAGAATACTTACCATTTAAGCTATATGACCTTAGTAGTGCATTAATAGATGTGTTATAATTAAGACTTGTTAGTAAATTAATATTATGATGTGTTTTGTATACATATATATACATATGTCTATCTTGTATCCATAGATGATTTACTTTGTCCCTCTCTATCTCATTGCATTTAGATCATAAATATCTACCATCTCTCTTCCATATCTTTAGTTGCCATTAGAGATGATTATATGTGACAATGGGCTTAATTGATTCTCTTGAGTATGATAAGTTGTTATTTCAAATCCTTCACTTGCAATTTCTTGTTATCAAAATTAAAACATCTTGTTTAAAACCTCTCTCTTTGAATAATAATCTTTCAAATATCTATATCACTCTTCTTCAAACAACATGTTTAACTATAAGCTACCACAACTTTATTTTAATCAAAATCAAGATTGAATTTTTTTTTAACATGTTATGAAGCAAAACTCAATTTACTCTATTCTAATGCACACTTGAATTTATTTTGAAGCATTGTTGAATAAAACTAAAAACGTTTTATTTAAAACATATTTGATTATCTCACATGTGTCATACACTTTTATGGAAATGACATTCACAATTTAATCAAATCATTTCATGAGAATCATGGTTTGCCATATGGATCTTGTTTGTAACAAGACTTGAAGTTCATATAATCATATCTTCCTACTTGTTACTTGTAAGCACTCTCTAATATGTTTGCACTAGCCTACATATTATCATTTTCATATAGTTGCATACTTAACTAATTTGCTTTATCGCTTCCTTGGTTGCCTATCTTAATTGATCAATTAGTAGATTGCATGATTATTAGAAATTAATTGTCTACTTTTTTCTTTAACACTCTCTACATTCATGAATAGTATGCCCTATATTGCCTCAAAGAGTTGAACTTACTTGAATCCAAATCCAAAAACACAACCTTTTTGAAAATTTTCTGCCAAAAACCCATTTCTGGCATTCTGGGAATCACCGGATGGGCGGCCCCCTTAATTATATAAGGCGGCCCCCTTAATTTTAAGGGGAGCGACCCCTAATTAAGGGGACCGGCCATCTGATGGTCGGGGATACTGTTTTCTTTATCACTTTTTGACCCATTTCACCATATACTTCCCAAAATTCACAAACATATTTTGTCCCATATTATCCCTCAAAATTTACCTTCCTAAACCACATTTCTCATACACTATAAATACCCTCTTCCCATCATTAATGCCATTACACCCAAACATGTCATCTCCCAACAACCAAAAACCAAATATTTCAAGAACCGCAAGGATCTCCGTCAAACCCGTTTGGAGGAGGAAACTTGATTCTTGTCATAACTCAAGTGATGTTGTTCCAAGTCAACCAACAACTAAACCTCAAACCCACACTAATGACTCATCTCACAACCTATCATCCACTCATGCCCTCATTAATGCTTCTTCTTATGATGAGCATGCTCAATCCTAAAACAACAATCCCAATCTCTCAATCAATACTTCACATGTTGCTCATTCAACAAAAACACCACCCACTCATGAAGAACCTCTTCCACCCATTTCATGTTTTCATGACTACCCAAGCTCAACCATGTCTCCACCACCAAGAGTACCACCACCACATCCTACAACTTCACATGCCATTCCTTTGTTGCATGTTCAAACCTTCACTCAAGACAACTATCATGTTCCACCACCATCACCTTCCTCTGAACACTTGAAGTTCGTTGAGGAGCTAAAAGAGGCTCATGAGCTTAGTGCTCTTTTAGCATTACATCTTGCTCAACGCAATTTGGATCCACCTCAATCAAGCTCACCATCATCACCACACAACATCAACCAAATTGAGAAGCATGTTAACAATTGCTCTTGTTGCATCTTCCTACAACAACAAACCATTGCATTGAATGAGCACTTTACTTGGATTGAGTATCTTCTTACTAGATCTCAACAAACACCATCACTTGAACAACATCTAAACCCTCAATCAACAAACCCAACTTCAAATCCACCACCTCCAAGCTCCACATCTCCAAACTCACCAACATCCATGCAACCAAAAGTTGACCTCCATTAAACCACCAAGCATTTTATATGCTTATGTTTCTCATTTTCAAATAAAACTCCTCAACCAGTTTGGGATTCAAGAAAGTTTGGTGACACTCCTTGTTGGCACATTAGGATGCTCTACTTAGTTTAGAATTCTATCTTTATGGCCTATGTAACAATGATTATGGGTTGACATAGTCATTTTCTATTAATGAATGATTTAATATGTGTTTCTAACTCTCTTTTGCCATGCTTATTATTAGTTGGTATTATGCTATATGTGTTTGCTTGTGCCATGCTTGTGCTTCTAATATTTTTCTTGCAAGAATTCCAATACTCGAACCCTTGGTGCCCTCAAACGAGGGGGAGCATACATCAAGGGGGAGCTTTCACCTTATTGCCTTAAACCTTTTTGATTCTACAAAAAGGGGGAGAAGTGAATATAAACTCACTTAATACTTGTCTAAAAATTAATTTTTGGATTTAATGAGTTTAGGTTTTGTAATCATCAAAAAGGGGGAGATTGTTGATATAAATAAATGACTAAAAACGTTATTAATATCTTTCGATATCTCTATGTTTTGATAATCACAAAACGAAAACACATCAAACCAAAGCTCATGACGTAAACAAGTATTTAGTAGTAAATAATCACTTTCACCATCTAATCACTCAAGGTATGAATAAACATAGTGTTTAATGCATTATAAGATCAAAGGGATATTATTACAAAGTTTATTTTAATATATAAACTTATTATATATTTTTAAAAAACACTTTTGGTAATAAAGAAAAATGTTTTAATCATACTAAATATACGAATTCAAAATTTTAACCAAAATCAGTTAGTTTTTCACCAAATAAACTTTCCCCACTAAAAGACAAAAATTCTGGCCGTTACAGCTGGGCGGCACCCTTAATTATAAGGGGCGGTCCCCTTAATTTTAAGGAGGCCGGCCTTGATTTAAGGGGACCGGCCACGCTCCTCTGTCAGAATTTCTTGCCTATAAATACCACATTAAATCTGGAATTTTTTCTCACCTTTTTGCACTAAAAACTTTCTGATTCCAACCTCCATATCAATCTTAAAAATCCTTTGATCATATAATTCATAAGCCTTTGTTTCCAAGTGATCCAAAGCCTCATTCATTCAAGTGCAAAGAGAAGAATACTTCTATTTATCAAGACTAGGAGTATTACAACTTAGTATCATCTTGCTATCTAAGTTGTTTGATCATTTCATCTTGTATATCATTCATTCTTTGGTGAATATAGTGTATACATTGGTTAGTTAGATTTAGATATAGGATCTAGATTTATTGAAGGTGTGAAGTAGTATTAGAAGTGAAGAAGTAGAGGTGGATAGGATTAGTGATAGAAGATATAAGAAGTGGTAGTATATTGAAGTAGAGATAGTTGTGAAGACAAAGAAGTTGAAGCCTTGAAGTTGAGAAGACCTTGAAGCCTAGAAGTTGTGAAGTAGTATTTATCTTGGAATAGTGGATAGGACTTAGTAGTGAAGGTGTGAAGAAACAAGTGGCGTGAAGAAAAAGAGTTAGGAAGTAGTAAGGTGTGAAGAAGCTAGGAGTGAAGTAGTAAGTTGTGAAGAGGCTAGGAGTGAAGTAGAAAGGTGTGAAGCAGAATTGGTGTGAAGTAGTTTGGTGTGAAGAAGTTGTGTAGAAGTTGTGACTGAGTTGTGACGAAGTTGTGGTGTGTAATTTGGTGTGTAAGGTTTTCTCCGCCATAAGGGAGGTTTTTAATCTAGTGAAGAAAACTTTCGAGTAGGTGACTCGGGGAGTGGAGTAGGGCAAGGAAGGTGTCCTTGTAGCCGAACCACTATAAATCCTTTGTCTCTCGGTTTGATCTTTCCATCTCTCACTTTTTGATTATTTACTTATTAGCATTTCATACATAACTATAATTGCTTGTGTTATGCATATATTGATTTCACATAAAGATCAAACTAAAATTCATTCATAACATTAATTTTACAAAAACAAACCAAGTACATAAACTTATATTAAAACACTTATACATATATATGCTTATATATGATATATGAAATTGTAAATTCTTTCTCAACATTATATATAAGTAGTGTTTATACAAAATCGTAAATAAACTAGTATCTATATTTTTGCATTAAAGAGTTTTGAAATTTACGTCTATTCTTTAGAAGCTAACTTTTATAAAACTAATAAAATGAAAAAGACGTAAAACTATTCAACCCCCCCTTCTAGTTTTCCACAATATGTGAACTTCTTATATGAGGAAAAACGAACTTACCTAGAGTTGCACTACTTCCTAGTCGTTTCTTACTACTTTACAGAATTGTCACTTCCTTGTTTAATGCAATGTGGAGTATTCCTTATTACCTATTACGGGTTGGTCAGTCCCACGTCTATGCACTAGCCTAAGGGAGTGACACCTATCTGAATGTCAATAACCTACCCAATAACTAATTCACGCAATAAATACCCTTCGTAGCTAATAACCTAAGACATAAGCATTAACTAGACACGTTTTATTAGACGTGCAAGCCAAGATAAGAGACATAGCCAGTATTCCAATTCCTGATGTACATACCATTGATATTAATAAGTAGGTTTCATACAATCCTAAGTAAATACTAATTAATTTAGCCTACTATGGTAATAGAGGAACAAGCACTAGAATAAATCAAATAATTAAGATAAAACATGATTGAATGATTGATTAAATAACTTATCTCAATAATACATGAGTTTTCACTGGCCAAAAAAACCACCAAAACTAATAGAAAATGACAAGGGTTCGGGTATGAAAGTTTTCCAAAGTAACACACCCAATAATGAAAAATATGCGTTCGTATTTACAGATTTCAGGATGTAACGCCAACACGTCATCTGCTCACCGTTAAATTAGGGTTTTGTTTGTCTACCGTCTTTGTGTGACGGCGTCACCTTATGGCTGTGACGTCGTCAATGTGCATCTGATGGCATCATGGGAGGTTGTCTCTACACACTGGGTGGTCACATTCAGGTAACCTTGTCACAAACGTCGGCCACATGCTGGATGATGCGAGGATTGCGGCCACGCAAAAGGTTTTACTTCTCAAGGGATCTCGAGAAGCTTGAAATCCTCTAGGCAGTGTACCTGGTCGTTGTAGTGTAGTATAGGTATGTCCGGGGATGGATCGTTCTCTAGGGGAATAGTGTCGTTAGGTTGAAGTGTATGACAATTTAAGCCTAAAGGTAAGGGATGATTCTTTTTGTATTTATATATTTTATAAAAGCAAGTAAAAATCTCGGTTTTTAGATGAGTGGGCGGAATTAGTTGCTAGTCAACTAACCCAAAAGCTACTTATAAATAACAAAAATTAAAATAACAGAAAAGTAAAAGTGATAAACTACTTATAGTGAGACAAACATGTTTACTTAGATTTAATTACTCCTTAGTTATCTTTTATTGAATTGTTGAATGTCACAGTGCAGTTGTTTTAGTTAAAGCGTTGTATTCCTGAATACCAGTCGTGGGGGTGTGCTACCTTCCCCAACTCTATCAATATCAATTTCACCTACAACCGTAAGTCAATTACCCAATCATAGGATCATAAACCTCATCTCACGCACTAAATACAACGATAAAAACCTATATTAGACATAAGATTACATTTTCTAAGATGTTCAAGCTAGTTACACAAAGGAGGTCAGCCAGTTTTCTTAGCCTAACATGAAGTAATCAACTAAACAATAGACAACGCAACAATAATCAGTAACTAGGTTTTTGATGAGGTGAAATTTTTTACGCTTTTAAGGGGTCATTTAAGCCTTAAGTCCTGATAATATGATCAATTATTACCCTAAATCGTTCATTTTGTCATTTTCGGTACTTTTGAAGAGAAGTCTGAAAAACATAGCATTTTGGACATTTTTGGAGCGAAAAGTGAAGAAAACGACAAAGTCAAGAATCCAAGCTGGAAATTACACCTGACGGCATCACCCATTCCTAAGGGACGGCGTCAGCCTTTGTGACAAAAGGTGGAAGTTACTTTTACACTTGACGGGCCAGAAGACTATTTGAGCATTAACACGTGACGACGTCACCCTTTGCCAGAAGAAGGCCGTCACGTGTAACTCTAAAGCGTGACGGCCCAAAACCCTTATAAAGTGATGGCGTCAAGAAGTTAGATTGGGCGACAAGAAACACTAGCCGCGGCGAGATGACGGTGTCAACCATCAAAGGGTGACGCCGTCACCCTTGTAAATCTATATATAGTTTTTGATTTTTCATTTATTAGTGTGCAACTTTGAAGAGGAACTTTGTCACACAAACCCTAGGTCGAATTTCAGAAGTTTTTAAGGGTTTCATACCCTTGTCTCTTCCATGTTTGATTGAAGATAAGTAATCTATCAATCATTCAATATGTCTATGTGTTGTTTGATTCTATCTTACGCTTGTCTTTCTTTTAACATGATAGGCTAGGTTTATTTGTGTTTGCTTAGATGTAGTGAAACCTAGTTATTGATTATTGATTGATGGTTTGTTATTAATTGATGTTGGGTGATTGTTAATCGATGTTAGGCTTAAGAAAACTGGCTAATCTCCTATTCGGTAACTTGCTTGAACGTCTTAAGAAACATGAATCGGATGTGTACTACGATTTTAATGGTTGTATTTAATGCATAAGTGACTATTAAGGAGGCCATGGTAAGGATATTTAACATGTCGCCATAGGAAGAGATAGAAGCTTATAGAGTTGGGGAAGATCGTACACGGCTCCACAAATGTAAGGAATGCAACCCGTCACCCACGCAATTGTAACAAGCTTATCAATCAATAAAAGATAACTGGGGAGTAATGAAATCTAAGTAAACACATTTTCTCCATTTATAGTTTCACATTTTATTTTATTGTCATTTTATTTTTATTGCATTAGTAGTTTTTTTGGTTAGTTGACTAGCAACTAATTTCGCCCACTCTTCCAAATACCCAAGATTTTACTTGCTTTCATAAAATATAAAAATACAAAAAGAATCGTCCTTACCTCTAGACCTAGTTAGATCAATTTCAATCCTAACGAACACTATTCCCTGTGGAGAACGATCAATCCCCCGGTACTTGCCACTTCACTATACTACATCGATCAGGTACACTGCCTGGTGGGGATTGTAAGCTTCTCAAGATCCCTTGAGAAGTAAAACTTCCGTGTAGACCACAATCCGCACATCAGTTTCATTAGATCTAAGCAAACACTAAATAAATTAAGCTAGCATGTTAAAAGGAAGAAAAGTTAAACAAAGAAGATCATCCAGTTTTCTTAGCCTAACATGAAGCAATCAACTAAAAAATAGACAACGCAACAATAATCAATAACTAGGTTTCATTAGATTTAAGCAAACACTAAATAAATTAAGCTAGCATGTTAAAAGGAAGAAAAGTTAAACAAATAATCAAACAACACATATACATATTAAATAATTAAAAGAAAACTTAAATTCAATAAAACATGGGTGAGTCTCCAAAGTGTCACACTAATAAATGAAAAATTGAAAAGTATATATAGATTTACAAAGCTGACGGTGTCAGGTTATAGATCCTGACGCCGTCAGACTGCTGTAATTAGGGTTTCTTCTTATGCAAGTCGACCTTCTGACGCCGTCAGGTTGAGTCTGACGCCGCCATTCTTTAAACTTTCTGAGCCGTCTCTCACAACATTATCACGAGACGTCCATATTCTAATTACACCTGACGCCGTCAGGTGTAAATTCTTCAAAAGTTTCTGAAGCGTCACGTACAAATTCTTCTAGCTTCAAGATTAAAGGCTGACGACGTCACAAGGAATAACGTGACACCGTCAGGGCTTCTTTCTTGACAGGTTTTTCGCGACTTTGTTGTTTTCTTCTCTTTTTCGCCCAAAAACGTCCAAAAAGCTCCAAATTCCAGAATCTCGTCCCAAATACCTAAAATGCAAAAAAAAAAATAATAATAAAAAAAAACGGTTTGAGCCAATATTTGATCATATAAACACCATTTTAGGCTTAAATGACCCCTCAAAAAAGTATAAAATAAATCCTTGAGTAAATATCATAAATCGTCCATGTGGTTTACTTGGTCAATCAAAAATCGTCCATGTGGTTTATTTTCCTCGAGTTTGGTCCCTGTGGTTTTGAACCCATACGGGTTTGGTCCCTGAGACTAACTGTCGTCAGTCTTTTCCATTAGCTAACGACAGTTTGCAACAAATATTTGCATCGTTAGTCCTATATTTGCACCATTAGTCCTTTATACTAACGACCGTTTAGACTTAACTAAAAAAAATCCTTTTATAAAAATTAAAAAAATTAAAAATAATAAAAAATAAAAAATAAATAAAAAGGTAAAAAATAAAAATTCAATTTTCTAATAAAAATTTTTTTCCTAAATATCTTTAAAATTTATGCGCGTTTTTATACACACGTTAATACACTCGTTTTTATACACGTTTTTATACACTTTTTTATACACTCGTTTATACACACGTTTATATACATGTTTTTATACACACATTTTTATACACATGTTTATACACACGTTTTTATACATGTTTTTATACACACATTTTTATACATGTTTTAGAATGTATATAAAAACATATGTATAAAAACGGGCATAAATTTTTATACACGTTCTAATGCACACATATTTCTATACGTTCTAATACATATGTTTTTATACACACGTTTATACACACATTTTTATACACGTTTTTATACACATGTTTATACACACCTTTTTATAAAAATGTGTGTATACACACGTTTTTATACACAAGTTTATGCACACATTTTTATACACGTTTTTGTACACAAGTGTTTAAACGTGTGTATACATACGTTTTTATAATAACTTGTGTATAAACATGTGCATAAAAACTTGTATAAAAATGTGTGTATAAAAACGTGTATGAAAACGTGTGTATAAAAACGTGTATAAAAAAACATGTGTATTAGAACGTGTATAAAATTTATGCACATTTTTATACACGTTCTAAAACGTGTTTATAAACGTGTGTATATGTTAGTGTGTATAAAAACGTGTATATAAAACATGTGTATAAAAGTGTATATAAAACGTGTGTAAAAACATGTGTATAAACGTGTGCATAAAAACGTGTATAAAACATGTGTATAAACGTGTATATAAATGTGTATATAAAAATGTGTGTATAAAACGCGTATAAAAACGTGTGTATGAACGTGTGTATAAAAACATCCATAAATTTTAAAGATATTTAGGAAAATAATTATATTAGAACCAAGTTTTTATTTTTTATTTCTTATTTTTTTAATTTTCATAAAAAAAAATAAAAAAATAAAAAAATAAAAAAAACTTTTTGAGTTAAGTATAAACGGTCGTTAGTATAAAGGACTAATGGTGCAAATATTTGTTGCAAACGGTCGTTAACTAACGGAAAAAACTAACAACAGTTAGTTTCAAGGACCAAACCCGTATGGTTTCAAAACCACAGGGACCAAACCCGAGGAAAATAAACCACATATACGATTTTTTATTGACCCGGTAAACCACAGGGACGATTTATGATATTTACTCTAAATCCTTATTTGGGGTGGAAATTTTTTTTGAGTGGTACGGTTTCTGTGCTAGCTATATAATTCTAATACATGAGACGCTTATTAAGACTAAAGTTTCACTCCTATATGTTGCAAACAATTTTAAATTTGGTGCCAAAATTACCCTAACAAGTATTTCTCTTAATTTTAAATTTACTCCAAGACAATACAAAAATCAAGTGGAGTTACAATTTCTAATGTATCCTAATTTACTCTCCCTAGACTTAAACCGAACATTGTCCCCAATGTTCTTAAAAAGTATAAAAGTAAAGATAAAAGAGAATGAAAGAAACTAGTACTCCCCCGATTTGCTCGGCATGGACGATATGAAAACATGGTTAAATCTTCCTCCAAGAAAATAAATGTCAATAATGCTCATCCGACTTCATCTTTATCTTTTTGTCCAATATAACCTGTAATTACTAAGAAAACAAAACACAAAATGTCGCGTAAAATCGGCGCTAAAATCTACATAAAGTTTAAATCCTAGAATGCAAGATAAGATATAATGCTTGCAAAATAAATGTCTACAGATTTTTGGAAATTTAGAATTCCAAAAATTCTCAAAAATATAAGATTTCCAGCAAAAAAAGAAAACCTTGAAAATTATGCAGATACAGTGCCTGACACCATCAGGAATGATCTGACAGTATTTTTAGATTTTGTTTTTGGAAAATTTCTGGAAAAAATGTGACTTTTAAAACCTGAAAATTCTATAAAACATTCATTGTGATTCGATACAAGCATTTGACTCAAACAAACACACTAATATATATGTTAAATCAATCTTTATTATTATTCATGTCAAATCCGTTCTTAAAAACAAATATGATCTTCCCTACACTTATCTTTTTGTAAAGGGAGGTGATTTGCACACTCTTATATTTGATTGGGACACTCCAAATAATGCATTAAGCAGTTGTACTGTAAATATATAGTGCTTTAACTGTTTGTACATTGAGTGTCCCAATCACTTTTTGAGTGTGCCAATCAATTCCCTTTTGTAAAATACCTTTATATGTAATTAAAGTGTTGGACCTTAGATATTACAACTTTATCACAAATATATAAGCAAAAATGAAGTAGAGATGGAAAGATGGTGACTTGATGATGATATATATGTGGCGTTTAATATGTAGAGAGAGATAGGAAATATGGAACTTTTATTAAAGAAAACACACACAATACACACACAATACACACCTCAAATGAGCCTTTGAGGTGTTTATATAGTAACTTACATATTGCCCTAAAAGGCTTTCCATGGTCTTGATCTAATGGGCTTGGTTTACATTTTTTAATAAAGGCTTACATGATATACTTAATAAGTACCAAGTCCATAGCCCAATATTCTTAACTATTACAATACTTGTTGACTTAATAATGATCGTCACTTTTAATGCTAACAATCTCCCCCTAAGGGACGATCATTGAGATCTCCCTTTGATTACATAAATGATCAACACTTCTAATGCTAACAATCTCCCCCTAAGGGTGATCATTGAGATCTCTCTTTTGTGACCTTGATCTTTGATCTTTGAAGCTTGTTCTCTTTGAACTTTGAGTCTTTGTGTAATAGCTTTGCTAGATTCTTTGTTCCAATCATGCTTTGTGATCTTTGATAAATGTCGTTTGGTTGTTCTTGCCTTTGATCAACATCTTTACTCTGTTGTCTTTACATCTTTTCCAACATGCTCATACTTTGTTTGGCATTGAATTCTTTGTGAAGTTCTCTTTTCTTTGACTTTAATCTTTGTTTCTTTAGTTTGTAGATTCTTTGACTTTGACTTAGAAACGTTCTGAACTTTGCTTTGCTTTGATCTTTGAAGAGAGCTTTGTAGGGTATGAGCATGTGGATCTTTGAGTGATGGTAACAGTCTTTCTCCAAGGAACATTCATCAGTACCTGCATTAAAACAGTTAGCAATAAAGCATCTGATACTTACAGGTTCAGAATTAGAGATCGTTAACAGCATAGTGTGAAAACTCTCTCTAACCCTTGCCAAGGCCGTTCCTGAACCAGATACCCCCGAGAGGGCTTACTAGATCTACCTAAGTACATCAATGATTCAGGTGAGTCGCTCGAGATCAACCCACGACTGTAGACCATTTTGGGACACAGTAACCATCATGATAGATAAGGCAAGATCCGTAGATCTCATAAAAGACTCTTACACCTTGTGTCCTTTTTGGCGAACACAAGTGTATGCAATTGGAAGTGTATCCTAAGAGATCTTTTAATGAATCTCATGGCTCTAGACTCGATAAGTGCATAATTTGGTTTCCTATGCAAAGACTAGGGAGAGGTCTCCTGCTTCAATATCAACCATCTCTAAGAGATAAGTCGATAGATTACACCGGTTCCCCGTGAGAATGAAACAAGCTCTTTTGAGAGAACTTGAGTGGCTAGAAGGTTTAGTGCAGTGCGTCACTGGGTCCATGACGTCTTTATCTTCAATACCGGTGTCACCTTGGTAACAACCAGTAGCATATGAATTGAACCCGGTTTCTGCCCTAAGGTTGAACATTTTGAGGGCTATTTCTTTTCACCCTTTCATTTGCTTTTCTTTTTAATTCTCCAACCCCTTCTTTCTCCTTTCATTCTTTTCTCCTTTTTTCAAATCATACCTAAGGACTTCTAATTCTAATCTATTGTTATTGTCCTTGGGTAGATCCCTCCGGCTCTGGCGGATCATAGGACGGTTTTTCCTAACCTTAGTCACCTTATTACTTCATGACTATCCTATTGTTGCCATCAAACCATTTGTGAAAATCTCTCAAAGTGTTTATGATAATAAAACATACTTTGTTAACACTTCGAGAGTTTTGCATTCTTTTGAAGGACTCCCCCTTCACATGTGCTCATGTGTTTTTTAATAAATTTGCACATACGAGAGGAGTTTGCACTTTTTGAATTGATCCACTTTTAGTGAACATGACCGATTCGAGACACGCTTACATCACTAGTTAGACTAGCTTGAAGTTATTACCCGTCCTGGTCAAATTCAAAGAAAGTCTCTCGAGACGGTACATTCTACTTAGACAAGTCCTATTCGAGACACGCTTACATCACTAGTTAGACTAGCTTGAAATTATTACCCGTCCAGGACAAGTCTTTTCGATTAATGACATTTAAGCTTCGTCAATTCGTTAGTAATATCTGAGTCGAGCTCTTTTGATCACATTTTAATCACGTCTTCTCCCCCTCAAAAATAGCATATCCATGGTATTTTTGATACCAATTGATTAAAACCTTTTCTTTTTGGATAGCTTATGGGAGAAACGAATGTTTGTAAATTCCGTATTAGTTTCTTTTAAGCATGATCTTTTTGGAACATCTTTTTATTACTCCCCCTCAAAATTAGAACATTTTGAGCAAATATTTGCTTTAAAGGATTTGAGGGAGTAATATCTTGAAAAGTTTTGAAAACCTTTAGAAACATTTTTCAAAATTTTGCTCAAAAAAATTAAGAAGACTTTGATAAGCTTTTTGGTGAGAAGTCTTCTTATCTTTTAGGATTGTCGCACAGAAATGTACAACAGGGTCCTTTCTTTGAAAATCACGGGTTATACACTGTTATGCATGCATAAGCCATTATGTTTTTAGGATAAGTGCTCAAAAAATATTTAAAACATTTGTTTGATTTAAGCACTTTCCTTTCTTTTAAGAACGAGTCCTTAGCTGAAATACTAAGAAGTCATAATGTTTTTGGATTAGACAACAACTTTTGGAACCCATTTAAGCACGGCGCCAACGGGGTTACCATATTTTGAAATCCATTTGTAAGTTGTGTCAATCCGAGACAAAGAAGTTGAATTCCAACGAGGACTGAAAACCGATGTTTCATTTTGAAATAAAGCTCGTAGAATCAACGGTGATTTAAAACTCTTTTTCTTTTGAAAGTTGTTTGAGAAACCCGATGTCTCTCTTTGAGTTTTAAAACTGAAGGAAGAAGTTTTCCATCCATTGTTGAAACTCGGCGTTTCATTTTGAAAATTCATTTTTGAGATGAATGGAAACCTTCCAGAATTTGGATTTTTCAAAGCATAGCCATTCTTTTGTTGTAGCGGAAGCATTTCAGAGTATGAATATTTCAAATGTTTTGAACGACTTTGCTTTGGTTCCCACACCGGCTTTACCGGAGTAAAACGAGAGTATGGAGTTTGAAAACCTTAATTCTTTTCTTTATGAGCACTTGTATTTGAAACCTTTTGAGGAGTAAATGTTTCAGAAAAATTTGGTCTCTTTGAAAACTCCCTTCCTTTTTACAAAGAATAGGTGGTAACTTGAGAAACCCTTTTAGAAAATGGTTTTGAAGATTCACCCGTGTAAACCTTTTCTGAAACACTTACTTGTGGTTTAGACTCGTTTGAAACTTGAGATTTCCCTTTTGACCGGTTAGGAACATCAAACTTTGCTTTTAAGGCATTGTATGAAGTTCTCAAATCATTATATTCTTTTTGATGAGAAAGATGATCTGATGATGCCAGTTTTTCATGCAAAGAAGCATTTTGATTTTCAAAATGAGCAAAATATTTTTCATATTTCTTTGTTTCGATTGAAAAATCATTTTTGGCATCAACAAAATCCTTGGTTTGTTGTGCAATCGTTTTTTCCAATTCAACAATTTTCTTTTGAAGCACAGATTTTTCTTTTTCAAAAAGATGATTTTGTGTGATCTGAGAGTCAGATTTGTTTGAAGTTAGATTCTGAACTCTTGACCGCTTGATTGAATCAAACAAGTTTTTGTAAGTCTGTTTCAAATGCTCATTTTCTTTTTGTAATGATGCCACAGCATGTTCCAATTCAAGATTTTTTGTATCAAGTTCGTCAAAATCAAACTTGATATTGGTATCATCACAATTTTCTTCAAAAATCTTTGCTTTTCCTTTAAGCACCGATGTCAAAGAGTTTTCAGAAGACATTTTCTCATTCTTCTCTTGCAGTTTTAGTTAGAAAGAGATACTTTGTGCTTCGAGTTTTGCAAGATGTTTCTCAAACTGAGCAGTTCTTTTTGACAATTCATCTTTGACATCAGCTGCTTCTTTTGAAAGCTCGGTGATTTTCTTTTTGAGAAAAAGATTTTCAGATTTCAAAGAAGATGTTTGTTCAAAACGCACATTCTCATACTCATGGCTGACAGATGCTGACTTGAACGACTCTATTTGATTTGTGAAAAATTCTTTTTGAATGTCCAGAATTAAGCATTTTTCATCAAATTCATCTTCAAGAGAGTGAACGTACTTTAGATCTTCTCTCATTTCAGTCACAAGATGTTTTTCAAAGTTCTCAAAACATAAGTTGATATCTTTCACACGAGGTTCAATCTCATCTTTCAAAATCTTTTTGACTTCTAACTTAAGGCGTAAATCTGATGAAATAGGATTAGAGAAAGCGTTGTATGTGATGTTTTCTTGCTTAAACCAAATGACCTTTAACGTTTGCTCAATGTGGTGTTTAAGACCACAAAACTGTTTCCTTGCATTAGTTTGCCATAAATTAGCATCATAAGTAGTAAGTTGAGCTTCTTTGAAAAATCTTTTCACATTTGTGTCTTTTCTTTTGAAAGGTTCTTTTGGTATATATGTCAATTGTATACACCCATACACAAAGCTGTGGTACGAGAGTGGGTTTTTTGTTTGTTTTACTTTCAAACGTTTTTCCTCTTCAGATTTTAAAATGTCTTGTGACTCAAACAAAAGATCAGCTGACAATTCTTTTCCCATATCTTCAGCGTTATACAAAATAGGTGTCAACTTTTGCACTTTGTTTAAAAAACAAGGTTTTTCATTTTCCACATGAGTACTATTCTCAAAACCAATTCAAGATGTTTGTTTATAAACTTCCTCATCTTTAGTAGGTAACATGTTGACAGTCTGAGAAGTTTGTCCCAATTTTCGAAGTTTGTTTTCAAGATCGTTTGTTCGTTTCAAAATTTCTTGATTTTCATTCTCAAGTTTTGTATTAACTATCTCAAAATTTGAAGTGGTTTTCTTAAGCCTTGAATTTTCACTTTTTAAATCACTGTTCTCTTTTATAAGCGCTTGAACCTTTCTGTTGTTAAGAACCATTTGAGCATCCAGATTTTGAATGGAACGTTTTTTTATCCAAAACAGCTTCTCTATAACCAACTTCAAGTTCTTCATTTCTTTTTAAAAGTGGTTTGACAGACTCTCCATACATTTCAAACTTTTGAGCGTGAGATTTAAGGTTTGAGATTTCAAATTCAAGTTCAGCTTTTCTTTTTGTTACATTTTCAAAACCTTTTTCCATTTCCTTAAATCTCTCAAGCTCTTTTGTCAATAAGACATTCGTTTGTTTAGCTTTGCGATTGTCCTCTTTGCACTTTTCAAGTTCATGTTTGAAATTATCGATTAAAGAAGCAAATAAAGCACGATCTCATTCATAAGAAGATACATCCTGGGCAGGCTCACCTCTATTAGGATCCATATCTGGAGTAGCAAAAGTGATATTCCTATCATTTTGTTCCACCACATATGTGTCACTAATAGACTCAGGATGCGCAGGATGTGTCTGATCATGAGCAAACACATTATCAAAGATATTAACATTATCATGAGCATGTGAATGTTGTACCATAGCCAATATCTCTGTGTCTGATGAAGGTGTGATATGATCATTTTTGGTATCCCAAACAGCTTCATTCCTGTGTGTACCATCATCTGAATCATAGCTAGGACTGCTGCTTTCAACCTGCTGTTCTGAAGATAAATTACTTCCCGTGAAAACCAAACTATCATCAGATGCATCACCCTCATTGGTCGTTTCCTCTTCTGTTTGACAATCTTTGTCTGTCTCTCTTTCAATCACCTCTATTTCCTTAAACTGCATCTCTCTTTCAATCTGCTCTCTTTCCTTTAACTGCATATCTTTTTCAATCTGCTCTCTTTCCCGTTTCAGCTTCTCAATTTCATTTAACTCCGCTTCCTCAGCATCAAGTATCTTTTCGAGTTCCCCCATGTCATTTATGCATTGAGTTCTGAAGGTCGAATAGCTTACCCTAATTTTTTGGTAAAATGCATCGATAAACTCTGACTGGTTCATTATCCAAGGGTTAAAGATACTCTGAAATTGAGTTTGGATCACTTTAAGAGCTTCCCTGCAGTAACGCGTATGAAGTTCTTCTTCATTAAGTAGCTTTTCAAGTTGATTCAGGCTTTGGATAAGTTTTTCTTTGAAATAATGAAATCGGTCTCTAACGTAGTATTCAAATGCTTGTTCTAACCTTGACTCATATCCTAATATGTTTATTACCTTCTCAACCTGTGACTTGAACACTTTAAACTTTTTCTTTAAATCTCTCTCTTTCATTTGCATTTCTTTTTCCATTTACTTCTGATTTATGATAAAGTTGATCTTGGATCGGCTCAACGAAATAGGAGTTGGGTTTGGTGAAGGTTACTTTCCTTGGTCAACGAACTTTTAATCCACCAACAATTTTCGAAACTTTGTCCACCAAAAGATTTTCTAAAAGAGTTCTAGAAAAAAATTTCTAAAAGTGTTATAGAAAAAATTTTCTAAAAGTGTTCTAGAAAAAAATTCTAAAAGGTGTTCTATAAAAAATTTCAGTGTTTTAGAAACTTTTCAGTGTTCTAGAAACTTTTCAGTGTTTTAGAAACTTTTCAGTGTTCTAGAAACTTTTCAGTGTTCTTGAAACTTTTCAGTGTTCTCGAAACTTTTCAGTGTTCTAGAAACTTTTCAGTGTTTTAGAAACTTTTTAGTGTTCTAGAAACTTAGCACCAAAACTTTCTAAATTATACAATTTAGAGAGTATACCACGAGTCGAAGTGTTTTCTCACTTATACAAGCAAGGGAAACACCGAGTAAGCAACGGTAGCACTTAAGGATCAACGAGGTGTAATCTCGAAACTTGGTACAAAGGTGTTCTCGAAACTTTGTGATTTAGAAAGATGGTACAAGTGTGTTCTAAAAAGTTTGCTAGAATTTTGATTTTGCAAAAAGCTCACCCAAATGAAATTTGTATTCCAAGATTCTTGTACTTCTAGTTATAAAAACACCAAAACTTGAAGAAAGTTGCAAACTTGATGATTTTTATGAAAATTTTTTGTGTTCTAGAAAACAAGTACAATAACCAAAATCGAATTTTTTAAGCTTTGAAACTTCAAAAAGATTGAAACTTTCTTGTTGAAAAAAGTTTATAACACTAGTTTGTAATCAAAAAAATGTTAAAAGCTAAGAAAAACAAGAAAAGTGATGAACTTTTTGGGAAAAAACGTGTATATAGCCAAAAAAAACGAAACACACAAACTCAAATCACTCATAAATCATTGTTTGGCTCTTAATACCACTTGTTGGACCTTAGATATTACAACTTTATCACAAATATATAAGCAAAAATGAAGTAGAGATGGAAAGATGGTGACTTGATGATGATGTATATGTGGCGTTTAATATGTAGAGAGAGATAGGAAATATGGAACTTTTATTAAAGAAAACACACACAATACACATACAAGCACACACCTCAAATGAGCCTTTGAGGTGTTTATATAGTAACTTACATATTGCCCTAAAAGGCTTTCCATGGGCTTGATCTAATAGGCTTGGTTTACATTTTCTAATAAAGGCTTACATGATATACTTAATAAGTACCAAGTCCATAGCCCAATATTCTTAACTATTACAATACGTGTTGACTTAATAATGATCGTCACTTTTAATGCTAACAATCTCCCCCTAAAGGACAATCATTGAGATCTCCCTTTGATTACATAAATGATCAACACTTCTAATGCTAAAATAAAGCAAAGTTAAAAACAAAATAAATCATTTTCACAAAATATGTAAGACATGAAAATTAACAAAGACAAATGGAGCATATATACGGAATCAAATAAAAACAAACAAATAAACAAACAATTAAAAGATTGGGTTGCCACCCAAGAAACGCTTTTCTTTATTAACGAGTCTTGTAGCTAGACTCAAAGTCACATCTATCTTGTATCACTAATGCTCACATACTGTAACACCCCCAAAATACCGCAGCGGAAGACTGTGTCATTGGGATGCTACTTCAGGGCACAAAGTACAAGATATAGAAAACGAACTCTAAATGAGACGTTTTTGAAAAGTTACCATTCGAATAGATAAAAGTCATAGTTTACAAAACAAAGATCCCAAAGTAGAATGATACATAAGTTTTTAAAGTGTATCGAATGGTAAACGATAAAAGTGAAAGTCTCCAAAAGCATGCCCTAAGACTCTCAGCTCCACAAACCTGCTATCGCCTTTCTAACCTGAGATAAACATGCTTAAAAGTGTCAACACAATGGTTGGTGAGTTCATAGAGTTTGTCTTAATACAGTTGAAAAGTCTATAAAGAATGTTCACACAGCAAAGGCATCGTAAATCCACTCAGTTGCAAGTCCCGTCATAAGAGACTTGTAACCTGTGTGTTCACAACCCACTGCTACAATGTATAGTATGAGTAAGATATGTATAAGTTCATAACAACAGTTTAGCAATTAGTAGTGAGTCTACACTTCATCTCCGAAGACCTCACCTAAGTATGTATACTTCCATGGTTGTGCCCAGCAACTTAATCTGGGGCCATAAGAAGTATATATGTCTCCATGGTTGTGCCCAGCAACTTAATCTGGGGCCATTGGAAGTATGTATGTATGTATCCATCACAGTTTAGTATAACACAGTTAAGTATAACACAATCACGTATGTATGACATCAAGTATAATGTTATCAAGTATAATGTTATCAAGTATAATGTTTCCCAAGTATAAATGTTATGTAAATCTGTACAAGTAGGCAAGTAGTAGCATGTATCTCCCCCAAAGAGTTGATAAAACAATTAAAAGAGTAGGGGCTATGACTCACCTTAAGTGATGATACTTGAAATGAAATGAAGTGAACAACAATGATCGGTTAACTGCCGCGACCTATAATGAATGATGCATGATCTCGTTAAGATCACCAAATGATGTTTATGAATGTCCATGCTCAAGTTTCTATACCACTCTAGTCTTTGTAAAAACACTTGTGTTATCAAAAATATATAATCCAAGAATTTGGAAAAATATTGCTATTAGAAAAATATAAATGGCTAGTTATAATATATATACTTATATATATATATAACGTAAGTTCTCATGTTGACGTTGAAATACTCGGGTTGTAATCCTTGAAATGATGAAAACATACTCGTAATAACTAATACTACATTAGTTATAAAGCTCGGTACTTGATATCATGTTTAGCTTAAAAATGCACTTCGTAGTTTTTGCGCCAAATTTATATAAAAGCTGTCAAATATAAAAGGGTTTTAGCCGATATTCAAACGTGTATATCTTTGTCGTTACTTGTCCGTTTTACTTGTTCTTTATATCCACGGTTTCGTCTTAGTATGTAGTAATATATTTTGGAAAGCTCGGCTCCTCCGGGTTAAGTCTAAAGCCTCTTTTTGTACCATGAAAAACGTCCAACAGCAACTATTTTCAGAAAAATACTTTTCGTCAACAATCTTGCAAAAATCATAACTTCTTCGTTATAAGCTCTTTTTAATCCGTTCTTTCGCCTACGGATTCGTTTTTGAAAGTATTTTCTAAAATTTTTGCCAAAGTTTCCTTGGTGTTTACTGATTTTCCAGAAAATAACAAAATGGGACAGCATGTCTAAAATAGGTTCCAAATCATGTTTCCAAGGTTAAAAATCAATTTCTACCATCACCAAACCTCTTGTAATCACCACATGGCTAATCTAATCCTACCATACACCTTCTTAGGGTGCCATGGACTCCTAACCAAGTTATTAGAGCAAGGGGATTCATAACTAAAAAGTTAGGGTTTGTATGTTTCATTTTAGACAAAATAAATGATGGTATAGCTAGTTGTACATGGTTTTTAGCATGGAAATCATGTAATACAAGTAAAAATAAGATGATCCATGAAAAAATAAAGTTGAATACTTACTTGACAAAATGAGATGATTATAGGATGATTATGCTTGATGTTCTTGTGTTTTTGTTTCTTGATTCTTGTTTAGGCATGTAAAAGGAACAAGTTTAGTGTTTTAACTTTTCAAAAACAATGGATGGATGATGGTGTTTGGTTTTGGTCGTGGTTTATGAAAGGAAATGGGGAAGATGAGAAGATTTTTGATCTTTCTTGAAAAGGTGTATTATGATTTAGGTTTTTAGTTAATGAAATGTTTTTAAGGTTTATTAGTATAATATACTAGGAAGTTAATGTATTAAGTTAAGGGGTGTTCACATGGCCGGTTATGGTGAGCCAAGGAGGGGGGTTGGGGTACTTGTGTTTTAATTAGAAATCTAGTGTAGCGTTAAGTGTTATTCCGTGTTATTCGTTAAAATCGGGTAACGGTTTTAATAGAAATAATTGTTCACGAAGTTAACCGGGACAAAAATATAGTCATAATAATGTTAAAAACATATTAAAAATATGTTGGGTACATTTACTGAGTGATCGGGTGATTATTGTTTAGTTTTCACGAAAACCGTCATTATATTCGTACGCGTACGTTATTAATAAAATAAATTTCCAAAATACTGGGTAACTGAATGTTATAAGTTTTATGATGTTAAAATGGATATAAAAATATGTCGGGACCATTGTGGGAATATTTAGATATATTCGTCGTGTATAAACCGGGTGTTAACGTTTACTATAAATACTTATACGTAAAAACGTTAAATGTACTGAATATAGTAATTTGAAAATCCTGAGAGTGGTATAATATGAAAATGCTGTTATGATGATATGCAGACTATCCCCAGTCCGTATGCAGTGTACTTAACACTAATGAAATGAATTCGCACCTAAACCAATCCGGTTACGCGAATTTGAATACCCGTAAACTAAATTTACGATGAAATGAGTAATGCAAGTGAATGATGAAAACTTTTCCGGAAATGAATAGTGTTTTTGTGAATAGTAAATTTCCCAAATGTTTCTCAGAATTTCAAAATGACCTCGAAAATGATGAATAGTAAAATGATGAATAGTGTTTTGATGAATAGTGATTTATGAATAGTGTTTTTCCAAAGTTCGGGAAATGACCTAAAATGACCTGAAATGATGAGTTGTGACAGTCTTCCCCTCTAAAAAGGAACTTCGTCCCGAAGTTCAGTTAATGTTAATCAGTTAAATGTGTCAAAGCTTATGTATGTGGGTTTCTATCCAACTAGGTATGTTCTCGTGGTCAGACTTGATGAGGCAAACCTTCCCAATCCCGAGCATAGTCCTCAAAAGACCTCCTTTAGGTTAATCATTTAGGTAACCGATTTTCACTTAAGCCCACAACCCAATCAAACAAGAACAGTCATGAGATTAAGCTATACCGGTTTGAGTGATGACTTTAACTTTTAGCTTGATTTTCGCAACCCAATCAAACAAGAACAGTCACTAGAACCAAGCTAAAAATCAAGGTCTGGATTCAACATCCTTGAAAAAGATCTTTTGAAAGATTGGCTCGACTTTGGAATTGCTTACACTAATCAAATTTCTAATGTTAGGGTGACTAAGGTTAATGCTGCTAGGTCTCAGATTAGTCAATGTTGTGTATAGGTCCTATATTAAGACTTAAGTGCTACAAAAATACGCTAGTTGTTCAAGAGAATGTACCCGATGTGCTACCGCGGACATGTTGGGTGATAGGATTTCCTAAGAAGTAAGCTCTGCCAAGTGCGGGTGGAATCTCATTGGCCTCATCTCGTGGCCCTTCAATTGCTGCTGCTAAGTTTGGACGATTGCCCCCTTGGTTAAGATTTCTTTTCAACTTAGGACAGTTGTTCCGAAAGTGATCCGGGCTGTTACACTCATAGCATGTCCTTTGGTTCCCTGGTTCTCTACACTGGTTTGCATAATGACCAGACTGTCTACAATTTGCACACATACGGCATGGCACAGTCTTTTGGTGATGAAAGTTACATTTCGTACATTTAGGATGCTGGCCTAAATACTCTCTCTGACCCGAATTAGTCGCCGCAAAGGTCCTTGCCCTTTTGTTGTCAGTCTGCTTGTTCGACTCGCTTGTTCCCTTCCTTTTATCACTGTCCCTCAAGCTTCCATTTCTAACCATCTCATCTGTCAGAGTCCCCGCTCTCAATATTGCACTCTGAATTGTAGCAGGCTCAGTTGTCTTTACAATCCCACGAATTTCTGGGACAAGGCCATATATGTACCTCTCGATCCTCTTGGACTCAGGGGTAACTAGGTGTGGAACTAGTCTGGCTAATTCATGGAATCGATCCGTATAGGCTGCATGTCCAGCCCCTATCATAGAGAGATGATAGAGTTCATCCTCCAGCTTTTGCATCTCGTTGTCCGGGCAGTATTCCTCCTTCAGTAATGCCTTAAAATCATCCCATGTCATACCTACAGCTGCCGCTCTACCCCTAGCTTGAATCTGCGTATTCCACCATGTCAGTGCCTTTCCTGATAGTAAACACATGGAATACTTCACCATTTGATGTGCTGCACAGTTACTAATATCGATCACCGACTCCATCTTTTCAACCCATCGAGTATACACCAACGCGCCTCCTACACCATCGAAATCAATTGGCTTACATGACGTAAATTCCTTATACGTGCATCCGGTCCTAGTGATGTTGTTGCCATTACCATTCTGGCCTATACCATTGGTGTTGTTAATTCCGCTTTCGTGGTTTGCCAAATTATTCATATGATCGCCAACTTGAGTGACAATAGTGGGGAGAAAGTTTTCAAGTTGTCGAGCGATGATGGCTTCAAAATCAGTATTTCCACCGTCGTTGTTATCATTGTTTTCAACGCCGTGACCACCTCCTCTACCTCCACGTCCACCAGTTCTTCCACCATCGTTACTTGGGTTACTAGTGTCATGAGCAGCTCCTCTACCTCCTCTACCTCCACGTCCACCAGTCCTTCCACCCCTTGGTGTTACGCCTCCTCGAACAGAGCTACGAGTCACTCTCTTTGGTGCCATGATTTCCTGAGAGGAAGGACATTTAGTGAACGTCAGAGATGAGGGAAAACCGTTGATTAACCAAAGTCTATACTTCATATCCTCATATATAATACCGTGCTGCCAGTTGTTTCCTAAGTTGTGCCAACACTGATCTACATCTGCATAGTCATATATCCACGTGTGTCGTGAAGCACTTATAATTATGTTGGCCACCACAATTATAAATATTTCCTTTCACAAGTGTACATATCACCAGGCACACATATCTCAGTGGTAGACGTTGCTTAAATGGGCATCTAGGGAATGTCACGCTTAGTACAAAGGAACAAAGGATTATCCCTTAAGTGTTAGAGTCACTGGGAAGTCTAGTTTCTAACGGTTTCTACAAAGTATCTAATAGCGTGGGTCCAAGGATAAATAAGTTACCAGCAAGCGTAAGTGTATGTAAAGTGCAAGGCGATAGGGAGGAGAGTCTACATGTATGTAGTTATAGTCTAGACTCTAAAACAACCTAGTTCTCTATAACCAAGGCTCTGGTACCAATCTGTAACACCCCCAAAATACCGCAGCGGAAGACTGTGTCATTGGGATGCTACTTCAGGGCACAAAGTACAAGATATAGAAAACGAACTCTAAATGAGACGTTTTTGAAAAGTTACCATTCGAATAGATAAAAGTCATAGTTTACAAAACAAAGATCCCAAAGTAGAATGATACATAAGTTTTTAAAGTGTATCGAATGGTAAACGATAAAAGTGAAAGTCTCCAAAAGCATGCCCTAAGACTCTCAGCTCCACAAACCTGCTATCGCCTTTCTAACCTGAGATAAACATGCTTAAAAGTGTCAACACAATGGTTGGTGAGTTCATAGAGTTTGTCTTAATACAGTTGAAAAGTCTATAAAGAATGTTCACACAGCAAAGGCATCGTAAATCCACTCAGTTGCAAGTCCCGTCATAAGAGACTTGTAACCTGTGTGTTCACAACCCACTGCTACAATGTATAGTATGAGTAAGATATGTATAAGTTCATAACAACAGTTTAGCAATTAGTAGTGAGTCTACACTTCATCTCCGAAGACCTCACCTAAGTATGTATACTTCCATGGTTGTGCCCAGCAACTTAATCTGGGGCCATAAGAAGTATATATGTCTCCATGGTTGTGCCCAGCAACTTAATCTGGGGCCATTGGAAGTATGTATGTATGTATCCATCACAGTTTAGTATAACACAGTTAAGTATAACACAATCACGTATGTATGACATCAAGTATAATGTTATCAAGTATAATGTTATCAAGTATAATGTTTCCCAAGTATAAATGTTATGTAAATCTGTACAAGTAGGCAAGTAGTAGCATGTATCTCCCCCAAAGAGTTGATAAAACAATTAAAAGAGTAGGGGCTATGACTCACCTTAAGTGATGATACTTGAAATGAAATGAAGTGAACAACAATGATCGGTTAACTGCCGCGACCTATAATGAATGATGCATGATCTCGTTAAGATCACCAAATGATGTTTATGAATGTCCATGCTCAAGTTTCTATACCACTCTAGTCTTTGTAAAAACACTTGTGTTATCAAAAATATATAATCCAAGAATTTGGAAAAATATTGCTATTAGAAAAATATAAATGGCTAGTTATAATATATATACTTATATATATATATAACGTAAGTTCTCATGTTGACGTTGAAATACTCGGGTTGTAATCCTTGAAATGATGAAAACATACTCGTAATAACTAATACTACATTAGTTATAAAGCTCGGTACTTGATATCATGTTTAGCTTAAAAATGCACTTCGTAGTTTTTGCGCCAAATTTATATAAAAGCTGTCAAATATAAAAGGGTTTTAGCCGATATTCAAACGTGTATATCTTTGTCGTTACTTGTCCGTTTTACTTGTTCTTTATATCCACGGTTTCGTCTTAGTATGTAGTAATATATTTTGGAAAGCTCGGCTCCTCCGGGTTAAGTCTAAAGCCTCTTTTTGTACCATGAAAAACGTCCAACAGCAACTATTTTCAGAAAAATACTTTTCGTCAACAATCTTGCAAAAATCATAACTTCTTCGTTATAAGCTCTTTTTAATCCGTTCTTTCGCCTACGGATTCGTTTTTGAAAGTATTTTCTAAAATTTTTGCCAAAGTTTCCTTGGTGTTTACTGATTTTCCAGAAAATAACAAAATGGGACAGCATGTCTAAAATAGGTTCCAAATCATGTTTCCAAGGTTAAAAATCAATTTCTACCATCACCAAACCTCTTGTAATCACCACATGGCTAATCTAATCCTACCATACACCTTCTTAGGGTGCCATGGACTCCTAACCAAGTTATTAGAGCAAGGGGATTCATAACTAAAAAGTTAGGGTTTGTATGTTTCATTTTAGACAAAATAAATGATGGTATAGCTAGTTGTACATGGTTTTTAGCATGGAAATCATGTAATACAAGTAAAAATAAGATGATCCATGAAAAAATAAAGTTGAATACTTACTTGACAAAATGAGATGATTATAGGATGATTATGCTTGATGTTCTTGTGTTTTTGTTTCTTGATTCTTGTTTAGGCATGTAAAAGGAACAAGTTTAGTGTTTTAACTTTTCAAAAACAATGGATGGATGATGGTGTTTGGTTTTGGTCGTGGTTTATGAAAGGAAATGGGGAAGATGAGAAGATTTTTGATCTTTCTTGAAAAGGTGTATTATGATTTAGGTTTTTAGTTAATGAAATGTTTTTAAGGTTTATTAGTATAATATACTAGGAAGTTAATGTATTAAGTTAAGGGGTGTTCACATGGCCGGTTATGGTGAGCCAAGGAGGGGGGTTGGGGTACTTGTGTTTTAATTAGAAATCTAGTGTAGCGTTAAGTGTTATTCCGTGTTATTCGTTAAAATCGGGTAACGGTTTTAATAGAAATAATTGTTCACGAAGTTAACCGGGACAAAAATATAGTCATAATAATGTTAAAAACATATTAAAAATATGTTGGGTACATTTACTGAGTGATCGGGTGATTATTGTTTAGTTTTCACGAAAACCGTCATTATATTCGTACGCGTACGTTATTAATAAAATAAATTTCCAAAATACTGGGTAACTGAATGTTATAAGTTTTATGATGTTAAAATGGATATAAAAATATGTCGGGACCATTGTGGGAATATTTAGATATATTCGTCGTGTATAAACCGGGTGTTAACGTTTACTATAAATACTTATACGTAAAAACGTTAAATGTACTGAATATAGTAATTTGAAAATCCTGAGAGTGGTATAATATGAAAATGCTGTTATGATGATATGCAGACTATCCCCAGTCCGTATGCAGTGTACTTAACACTAATGAAATGAATTCGCACCTAAACCAATCCGGTTACGCGAATTTGAATACCCGTAAACTAAATTTACGATGAAATGAGTAATGCAAGTGAATGATGAAAACTTTTCCGGAAATGAATAGTGTTTTTGTGAATAGTAAATTTCCCAAATGTTTCTCAGAATTTCAAAATGACCTCGAAAATGATGAATAGTAAAATGATGAATAGTGTTTTGATGAATAGTGATTTATGAATAGTGTTTTTCCAAAGTTCGGGAAATGACCTAAAATGACCTGAAATGATGAGTTGTGACACATACCCGAGTGTGAGCCACCTAATTATTGTCTCATCTTTCTTATACTCATCATTTAACTCTAAACATCCGTGATAGTATCTCTTATTCTTTTCATGAGGATATTTAAGCCCGTTCCTTTTATCATTCTCACTTATCAAAATCAAGAGGAGGAAGTCTATTACAAGCCTCAATTGAAAAATCCTTAAACCTAGTGTGCGAGCGGGGCATTTAATAGATGAAATCCTCGTCTCCGTCCGAGAATATAATTAACCCATCCATAAGTTTTTCATCTAACTTGGTTAGCCTTTTAAAAGGTTTTCCAAATATGACTTGAGTTAATTTGCTATCGATAAACTCTCCCAAATCTTCCATAACCATGAAATCAACCAAGTAAACAAAACTTCCAACAAAAACATGCAACGGTTCAGCCCTAGCAACAATATTATCTCCTTGATATTCCAACTCATTTACCATGATTTTGTTATAATTAGCACGAGAGATGATGTTCACTGGTAGGGATAAGTTAAGGTAAGCATCAAAGCTCCTATATCTGATTTTACAAAGAAATTGCATATTAAAGAGGTTGTCTCTTTCGATTTTAGTCCTAGAATCAACATACTTAAGAGGATCAACTTTCTCTTCTTTCCTAACCTCATCGATTACTTCACCGTCACCTAAGTCCTCATCGAAATCCGAATAATAAAAAAGGCCATTTTCATGGTCAGTGTCGTGGTCGGATTCATCAATTTTAGAATTATTGCCAAAGTGATGGTCGGGTGAAAGGTTTGGTCGGTTTTCATTTTCCATAACGGGGGCCGGATTGGGCAGTTGAAAATTCTACTAAGGAAGATACGAATAGAAGACATATATTACAAACAAATACACGAAGAATAAGATAGACTAAAGAAAGCTTAAGAAAAAGAAAATAAAAAACTCACTTGATAGGAATCTAGTTAGTAGACTTAAGCAAGATAAAAATCAAACCTAAGCAATAACTATTCCCTAGCAGCGGTGCCAAAAATTTGATGCGAGTATCGCGGCAAAGCAAAAGATTTTACTTCTCAAGGAATCTTGAGAAGTTTGCAATCCTCCAGGTAGTGTACCTCGTCACTGTAGTATAGTATAGGTATGTCAGGGGAATTGATCGTTCTTTAGGGAATAGTGTCGTTAGGTTGAAGTGTATGACAATTTAAGCCTAAAGGTGAGGTATGATTCTTTTTGTATTTTTATATTTTATAAAAGCAAGTAAAAATCTCGGTTTTTAGATGAGTGAGCGGAATTAGTTGCTAGTCAACTAACCCAAAAGCTACTTATAAATAACAAAAATTAAAATAATAGAAAAGTAAAAGTGATGAATTACTTATAGTGAGACAAACGTGTTTACTTAGATTTAATTCTCCCTAGTTATCTTTTATTGAATTGTTGAATGTCACAGTGTACTTGTTTTAGTTGAAGTGTTGTATTCCTTAATAACAGTCGTGGGGGTGTGCTACCTTCCCCAACTCTATGAATATCAATTTCACCTACAACCGTAAGTCAATTACACAATCATAGGATCATAAACCTCAACTCACGCACTAAATGCAACGAGAAAAACCTATATCGCACATAAGGTTACGTTTTCTAAGACGTTCAAGCTAGTTACACAAAGGAGGTTTGCCAGTTTTCTTAGTCTAACATGAAGCAATCAACTAAACAATAGACAACACAACAATAATCAATAACTAGGTTTCATTAGATCTAAGCAAACACTAAATAAATTGAGTAGCATATTAAAAGGAAGAAAAGTTAAACAAATAATCAAACAACACATAGACATATTGAATAATTAAATGAAAACTTCACTTCAATCAAACATGGGTGAAAAGATACAAGAAGTGCCAAATTCTTCTAGGGTTTGAGTCTCCAAAGTGTCACCCTAATAAATGAAAAATCGAAAAGTATATATAGATTTAAAAAGATGACGACGTCAGGTTATAGATCCTGACGCCGTCAGACCACCGTAATTAGGGTTTCTTCTTGTGCAAGTCGACCTTCTGACGTCGTCGCTGATTATCTTCTGACGCCGTCAGGTTGAGTTTGACGCCGTCATTCTTTAAGATTTTTTAGCCGTCTCCACTGGTACAAAAAGTTGTATTGATCACGCCAAAAATATGTGACGATATGCATATAGTCACACACGTTTTTCTCGTTGTGTGTCACTAAAAGTCCCGCCACCGTAGGTGGCATATGGTGACATTGTTGAATTCGTGACCATTGTCATTGAATAAGAGTGACCAGAACCCGAATATGTGTGACAAATTATGCACAAGTTTTGTTGGATTAATCAGTATGTGTGACCGTAAATTCTTTATAGTCACACGAATGTTTTTTGAGAGTAACTATTGTTCGTCCTTTGGCCACATAAATATATAATATATGTGACATTTGAGATGATTTATTCAAGTAAATGTGTATTTTGTGTGACTATTTCCGTCCTATGGCCACATGAATATATAATAAATGTGACGTTTGTGATGATTTAGTCACACAACGGGTGTTGTTTTTTTGGAGTTAGTCACATATAATTAAGCAAAAATTGGATAAAAGTGTTAATAAGTGTGACCATATGTTGTTTAAATTAAATAAAATGTGTATTTTGTGTGACTATTGTTCATCCAATGGTCACATGAATTTTTAGTTTGTGTGGCCTTTTGTAATATTTAGTCTCACAAATCATGTTTGTTTTTGGCATTTAGTCACACACAATTAAGCAAAAAGTGACCAAAAATGTTAATAAGTGTGACGATATGATGTTTAAGGTGAAGAAATGTATATTTTGTGTGACTATTGATCATCCAATTGCCACATGAAATTTTTTTTGTGTGGCCTTTTGTAATATTTAGTCACACAACGAATTAAGCAAACAGTGACCAAAAGTCCAAAAGTGTTAATAAGTGTGACTATATGCATCTTTTAGTCACATTTAAGAAATTAATATATACGAAAACAAATTCAAATACATATAAAAACAAATTCAAATACAATAAAATTGAAGTGTATATAATTGAACAAAATATAAAATTGGACCTCCTTTTATACACCAAGGAGTCCTAACTATATGAACCAACAGTACTAAGTTATAATTAACAGTTGTAACTAATACACTAGCAGTATTAACTTCGAGCAGTAACTTTCACTAGCAGTAGTAAATACTTGGCACATTTTTAGAAACTGACACCTGAAGAAGCACCAGTAGCACCACAGGGTTGTTGAAGCTTGGCCCATTTATCAGTAGCACCACATTGTTGTATTCTATATATGTTGGCATTCACCTGCATATTTTGCAACAATTGTTTTATTACAACTTGCAACGACTTTATGGTTTACAGTGGAACTCATAGTTTCAAGACATTTCCTTATGAATAGGCTATTGTGTGAATTGTTTATCTCAAACGGGTCAAAGTAGCATGTCAAACAGGTTGAAAGTCGGCCCAAGTCTGCTTCAATGCATACAGCTTTTTATATCATCCTAATTCAAAGATTGGTTTTTGTAATTCTGCTTGATGCATTAGTAATGAAGTCAGTTTTTATCTTTGTCTACCTATACCAAAAACTAATAAATGACATGTTTCAACCCGAATATCTTACCTGATTGACTAGGTTATAGACTCCTGCGCTAATATCATTAAGGGCGTTTTCTGCTAAAAGCAAGTCCGCAAGGAAGAATTGAGCTCAAACTATTGTTGTAAGGATCTTGCTGGAATCCCTCAAGTGCTGTACACGTATCACCGGCAAATCTGCAGAATTTATAACACTTTTAAGTCACTCGATACTTTGTGCCAAGTGAAGAGGGTGGCAAATGTATAGTACCTCGATAAGAAGAAGTATAGCCCAAAAAATAACCAACAAAAAACAGTTATTAACCAACACAACACGAGCAATCTGCATTGTTACAATTAAAAAACAATGTGAGAAACTTGATGATTTCTTTATAGTGAGTAGATATGAAGATGAGTTATCTTGCTCTACTTACATGTGAAGAGCTCGCCTTATCTTAACGATCTCAACAACTGCATGACACAAAGGAATGTCTTTAATCAGTAGCAGAACCAAAAAATCCATAAATTTGACTAAACTTATAAATTGTATAAAAACGAGCTAGAAAAGTTGAAGGGGACTGCACATGCTGGCCCCTCTAAGTTTTTTTTTTTTTTTTTTTTTGAATGGATCGTAGACTTCAATTGGTGAAAAACTCACCTGCTAACGCAATAACGGCAACCAAATTCAGCGCGAAAATAACCGTACTCGCAATATACCTGCAATCATAAGCACAAGCGCTATTTAGCAACACAAAATAAAAGAGTTGCCTTAAAAGAAAGAGAGACAAAAACTAATATAAGGGCTAATAGTGTTTGTGGTAAACAACACTTACAGAATGCGAAGGCCTAGATCAATTTTATGCCCAGATTGGCAAGCCCTACACCCTGCACATTCAGACATTAGATTACTACATGTTAAATGGTGTAAAAAACTTAGTAAATACAAAACCACCTCAAAATTAAACACGAACACAAGAAATACAGCCTTCGTTTTTCATTTTCAGCTTACATCTCGCGAGTTTTTGTATAAAACATCATTCTGAGCAACTTTCGTTTTTTACAGTTTCAGTGGTTCGGACCAGAAAAGGGTGAAAATCTGGTTTTAATTCCAGATCAGCAAGCTATTTGCAGAAAATTTCAGCATGTAACGACCCATTTAAGTGCAGATTTTTAAGTAACAAAACGCACCCTTTTGGGGTTGTATTTGCAGCAATCAAACACATCATTTAGTGCGGGAAATTAAGCGTACAAACACACCTATTTATGCATAAAATTAAGTAGATGAACATACTCCATATTGGCCTATAAAACGGTGAACCGAACACCCCCTGTTGGGGCTGTTTTACAGCCACAAACACGCCCTTTTTGGCTATTAACTCAGCATTTAAACATTTGGGTTGTTTTAAGCAGAAAACAAACACCCCTTTGGGTGGCTTATAACTAATAAGCAAAACCAATTTCCAAATTGCCTAAACCAAAAATATATAAAACCAAATCTAAATCAAGTCCAAACAGAAATAAATAAGCAAACCAAACTCAACCCTTTAGGGGCTGTTATGAGCAGAAAATAAGCAGAACCAAATGCACCTTATTGGTGCTGAAATGAGCAGGTCTAAACGCACCCTTTAGGGGCTGTTAATACGCACCAACAAACACCCCTGATGGGGATGTTGTGACAACAACAACCAGACGTACCATAGATAAGCCGAAAGAAATAAGCTTAAATAAACATCCCTTGTGGTTTGTTGGACCAAAACAAAAGCAAGAACAAGCTAAACCAAGCGCACCCCTGGTGGGCTGCCTTGGTGGACCAAAACCCAAGCCGCAAACGCACCCTACTTGGGTTGCTGTGGTGGGTCACAAACAAACCAAACAACTTATTACCAAGAATTACAACAATAAGCCACACGCCATATAAGTCGAACCATCAACAAGAAAATAAGCCATACTCAAGTAGCAAAATAAGCTTAACCAACATCAGTTATACAAAAATCAAAATAATCATGAAATGAGCACCTAGTATGTAAGCCAAGTTATAAGCTCAAAACAAACAAACAATCAAATAAGCTAAAAATTATAAGATAAGTAAATCTGAACCACCTCGAAAATGATACCGGTTTGACTCGACCCGTATCACAGTCGGTATCAAACAAACACCCTTTTATCTTGTTTTAACCACATGAGAATCATCAAAACGTTTTTAAGAAATCTTAATTCCACAAAAACTAAATTAATCGATTTGGTAGTCGGTTTTTTTAAAAAAGAAAAGAATGATGAGATGGATTGTGTGATGACTTACAACTTATCATAAAGAAGAAGTGGGATGAGGAGGTGGTGGTAGCAGCACACGGTTCAAACAAACCCCAGTCACAACCTTGGCTTCTCTTGATGGTGATGGCAGCGGCAAGGTGGCTGGTGGTGTGGCGGTGGTTAGCACTCAAGGAAGGAAGTGGATACCAAATGCGATTAACATTACTAAGTACTTATTTTTTTTATCTTTTGCCCCCATATAACATTACTAATAAGAGTTAATTTTTTTCTAAGGGTGAAGGTGGGAAGAAGAACTGTGAAGAAAGGTCGAGACCTGGTGTGATAGAACATATGCGAGTGTGGTGGTGGTGGTGCGAGCGGTGCGAGTGTCGTAGAAGAAGAAGAAGAAGAAGAAGAAGAAGACCAAATCTATGTGAAAAGTTGAGAGGGATATTTGGGATGGTTAATAAAATATTTGGGAATTTGGGAAGGAGGGCAATTTGATTTTAGTTAAAAATTTAGGCGGGACTTATGAAAAGTTGAGAAGAGAGAAATTTTATTTTGGGAAAAAATAAGTGTTGTACATGTATATGATTTAGTCACTTTTAAATAATGTGTGACAAACTTGACCATATGATTTAGTCACTTTTAAATAATGTGTGACAAACTTGAGTATATGATTTAGCTACATACACAATTACTTCATGTGACCATATATGAATTTTGGTCACACTGTTCAATTGTGTGACATATATTTGTCACATACGTATATATATAATGTGACTAATATTTCAAACTTATTTGTATCCGTCACATGTCCCAAATTATATGTGACTAAATAATCAAAATAAAAATTTACAAGATACCTCTAGTCACGAAAATATTCGAATGTGTGACTGTAGCCTCAGTTGGAAAGACGAAATGGTCACACAAGTCAGATCAAGTGTGGCTATTTATTTTATTCTGGTACATTTAGTCACATAAAAAAGTTACTGTGTGGCCGTTCGAAAAACAGCATGTGTGACGAAATCCCAGTTTTGTACTAGTGCTCTCACAACATTAACACGAGATGTCCATCTTCTAATTACACCTGACGCCGTCAGGTGTAAAGTATTCAAAAGTTTCTGAAGCGTCACGTACAAATTCTTCTAGCTTCAAGATTAAAGGCTGATGGCGTCACAAGGTATAATGTGACGCCATCAGGTCTTCTTTCCTGACAGGATTTTCGCGACTTTGTTGTTTTCTTTTCTTTTTCTCCCAAAAACGTCTTGTTGACATAAATAATGTGTGAAAATGTTATTTATATCTTTCGATATCTCTATATTTTGACGATCACAAAATGTAAAATCGTCAATCGTATAATTACTACGTAAACAAGTATTAAGCTAGTTTATATCACTATATCCAACTTAATCACTTAAGGTATGGATAAACAAGTGCTTAATACATCTCATAATCAAAGGGGTATTTAATTAACTAACACAAAGTTTATTTAATTATATAAACATATTATATATATTTGAAAAACACTTTTGGTAATAAAGAAAAATGTTTTATTCATACTAAATATATGAATTCAAATGTTTAACCAAAATCAGTTAGTTTTTCACCAAATAAACTTTCCCCACTAAAAGACAAAGATTCTGGCCGTTTCAGCTGGGCCGCCCCCTTAATTATAAGGGGCGGTCCCCTTAAAATTAAGGGGACCGGCCTTGATTTAAGGGGACCGGCCACGCTCCTCTGTCAGAATCTTTTGCCTATAAATACCACCTTAAACCTGGATTTTTTCCTCACCTTTTGCACGAAATTTTCAGATCTATAACTCTCTAAACATCCTCTAAAACCCTTTGATCATTTGTATATTAATCCTTGTTTCAAATTATTCAATCCCTCATTATCCATTCTCATCCAAAGTGCAAAAGAAGAACACTCTTTCTACAACCAAGTTCAAGAAGTGTTGAAGAGTAGTTGTGCATAGTGTATATATATATTCATTTGTGAATATTGTGTTGTGCTTGTGATTAATTGGTTAGAAGATATAGAAGTTGTGTAGGAAATAGAAGTTGATAAGTAGTGAAGTAGGTTAGTTGTGAAGATAGGTGTGAAGTAGAAGGTTGGTGTGTAGAAGATAGGTGTGAAGAAGATTGGTGTGTAGAATATTGGTGTGAAGAAGTTGTGTAGAAGTAGTGATCAAGTTGTGAAGTTATTGTGGTGTGTAAATTGGTGTGTAAGGTTTTCTCCGCCAAAAAGGGAGTTTGTTGACATAGTGAAGAAAACTCTCGAGTAGGTGACTCGGGGAGTGGAGTAGGAACAAGGAAGGTGTCCTTGTAGCTGAACCACTATAAATCCTTGTGTTGTGGTTTGATCTTTCCAACTCTTCTCATTACTCATTTACTTACCTTTACTATATTATCTTTGTTAGTTAGTTATTGTACAATTGTTCATATAGTGCAAGTATTGAGTTCACATAAACAAGAATTGAAATTTTTTAAACAAACTTGTGTCTATAAATTTAAAAAGACGTAAAATTATTTAACCCCCCCCCCTTCTAGTTTTCCACAATTGGTATCAGAGCCAGGTCTAACAAGATCTTTAAAATATATTGTATTTTAAAACTTGTAACAATCTATGGAATCTGAAAAATATTTAGAAGGGCAATCTATGCAAAGACCACCACTATTTGAAAGTGATGGATTTTTATATTGGAAAAATCGATTCGAAACTTATGTGAAATCAAAAGATCTAGATCTTTGGCATATTATTACCAATGGTGATTTTTTACCTATTCAAAATAACCCTGAAACTAAGAAAGATGAAATCGTATCTTTTGAAAAACAAAATGATGATTTAAAAAGAAAACTTGCTAAAAATAATGAAGCAAAAATGGTTATTTACAATGCGTTACCACGTAAAGAGTACGAAAGGATCTTCATGTGTGAAACCGCAAAAGAAATTTGGAACTCTTTATTAATAACCCACCAAGGTAATAATCAAGTCAAAGATAACAAAATAGATCTACTTGTTCAACAATATGAGCAATTCACGATTCCGGAAGAGGAATCAATTGATAATGCTTTTGCTAGATTTAACACTATCATCACAAGTTTAAAAGCACTTGATGAGAATTTCTCTAGTAAGAGTTTTGTTAGGAAGTTTATTAGAGCTCTTCACCCAAAATGGCGAGCTAAAGTGACGGCTATTGAAGAATCAAAGAATTTGTCAACACTACAACTTGATGAATTAATTGGTAATTTAAAAGTCTACGAAGCAATAATAAAGAAGGACTCCGAAATGCTTAAAGGGAAACGAGAGCAAAGCAAGTCAATCGCCTTGAAAGCTAGAAAGGAATCCAACAACGAAGATAGCTCATCTTTCAAAAGCGAAGACGAAGAATATGCCATGGCCGTAAGAGATTTCAAGAAATTCTTCAAAAGGCGAGGAAGATTCGTTAGACAACCACACGATGAAAGGAGAACACTTCAAAAGAATAATGATGACAAGTATAGCAAGAATGAGAGAAAATGTTTCAAATGTGGTGATCCAAATCACCTTATTGGAAAATGTCCAATGATGACAAGAGATCAAAATCAAAGAGCGTTTGTTGAAAGAGCTTGGAGTGATAGCGATGAAGATGAGAAAGAAACAACAAAGTAAGAAAAGTGTCTCATGGCTAAAACGTCAAGTGATGTACGTTCTGAAACCGAATATTTTAGTGATGAAAATCGATCATTAGATGAAAAAGATTTAGATAGTGAATACAATAGATTATGCAAACTAGGACAACAAGTAATAGCTAAAAACAAATCACTAAAATACATAAACAACCAATTAGAAAATGAAGTACTTGAACTAAAAATTAAAATACATCAACTTGAAAAAGGTAAAGAAACTTTTGAAGAATGTAAATCATGTCAAGAACTTAGAAGTGAAAACAACAAACTTAAGGAAGAAATTTGTAAACTTGATAAATTTGAAAATAGTAGTAACTCACTTAGTAAAATTATAAGTATTCAAAGAATATCCGAAGACAAAACCGGTCTAGGTTTTAACTCAACCGAAGCCTCAACAAGTGAAGTTAAAAATGTTAAATTTGAAAGTGAACTCAAGGAACTAAAACCTTCAAAATCTAATCCTAAGTATATACTCATAAATGATAAGAAAATACCTCTAGCTAGTAATGAAGAAATAAAACCATTTTATAAACCATCTTTAAAAACCGAAGTAGAATCGTCTAAAACTAAAACAAGATCTAAAACTCCACCACCTAGGAAACCGAATAATTCTTACCATAGACCTAAAACACCTCAACCAAGAGTAAACCAAAATAGACGAAACTTTAACAATAATCAACAAATGTGGAACTTCAATCCATGGGGAATGTTTCCACCATATATGCACCCAAGTCAAATACAAAACATGTTCGGGACAAATAACTTTGGTCAAATGAGACAATGGGGACCAACGTAAAAATTCTCGCCATTCAAACATGGAAATCTTTTATATCACCTCTTGTTCGGACTATCTCTTGAAGATTTTGAAGTTAAACACATTGAAGACGTAAGGTACACATTTCCTTTTATTTCCTTGTCAACAAATGCATGCTTAGTTTAGTATCTAGTTTTTATGTGATTTTGATTGGTTCATTATTCCCTCTATTTTTTTTTCTTTTTTTTTTCTATATACATATATATACACTTAGATATATATAGGATCTTATAACCTGGAAAATTCATTTGTTAATTTTCTAGAACTAGAAATTGTTCGTTTACGAACCTTTTCTTTTCCCCATTTGCCTTATCGAATTTTTTTTTTCAACGACACTCATGCTGATGAAGAGAGATGAGTCGAAAAACCTATTGATGAAACAAACTCCCGGCTTCCGTTGCATACATCTCCCTCCTATATTCTCGACTTATAAGCCATTACTATATAAATATGTATATATATATATATATATATATATATATATATATATATATATATATATATATATATATATATATATATATATATACTTATGAACCTTCCACAACTTTCTCGTTCACTTGACAACTTGATATATTTCATCCGAAATGATCAAGAAAAGTTTATTGACAATATGTCAAGTAAAAGTGTCAAGTAATTCCCTTCGTGCGTACACTCTCCAACGTATGTTTGATTAAATATAAATCTAATATATATATATATATATATATATATATATATATATATATATATATATATATATATATATATATATATATATAATTTCTTGTTTGTTCCAGAAACCAAAACTTGAAAAATAAAATTTTTGATGGGTGGCCCCCTTAATGTTTAAGGGGACCGGCAGCCAAATGAAGGGCGACCCCCTTAATGTTTAAGGGGACCGGCCATCTGATAGCTCAAACCCGTTTTTCCCTTTGTTCCTTTTGCCAAACACTCCACTTTTTCATATTCCCCTTCCCCTGCTTCTGCTGTGACGAAAACCAAAACCCAAAAACATCTCAAATCACTTACAAATCACATAATTCGGGTTAATTCGCAAAGGGAAAATTCATCTAACACAATCACCATTACGTATTGTAAGTTTTTCATAATACATTTTATCTAATTTCATCTTATTTGGTCATACTCATGATTATGCATGTTTTATAAAATTCTTCAATTTCACAATTTCTTTCGAATTAAGTCTTAAAACTTCATAACCAAATGATTTCCCTAGGATTAGGATGATTAATCAACACTAGAAACTAGTAATTATAAACTATCATGTCGAAAATTTTTGAAAAAACTTCATACACTCCTTTTCAAAAAATTTAGTAAACTCATTGTCGAATAATGATTTGAAAACGTGTTAAAACTAATCACATTATACTTTTGTAACTTGTAAAACTTGAAATTACATTTTTTTACCAAGAAAAATTATATTGGTTCACAATATAGGGGTGTTTGGATTATGTCCAAATAATATCGAAACCTAGTCATTATAATTTTTATAAAACTTTGTTATAATTATAAACCTAAAAATTACTAATCGGACTTGTCAAGATATATAATTCATATATATATTGACATACTAGTGGTATAAGTCACTAGTTAAGGAAGCGTTTGGTTTATTACTAAAAATAACATTTTTAAGTAAAAATACAAACCATCTTTTTCAAAAAAAAATCACATGCATAAGAAACTCGCAAGAAATAGCTAGTTTTACAATCTAATGTAAATCTAGTAAATTTCATGATATATTAAGATGTTTAAAAGGGCGTTTGGATTTGTCCATAACTACTTATTAAACATCGTAAAGTATATCTAGAACGAGTTAAAAACAATATTAAGGAACATGGTAATCTACTTCTTAGGATTAGTAACGAAGTATGTTTACGTTCCAACATAAGCCTTAACAATATACATATACTTTTATCTTTCTTTATATTTATTTTGGTCTTTTTGTATTGTTGATGTGTTTAGGTGAAAATGCCAAAAGCAACTACCGAAGATCTTTCTCACACTAAAAACTACATTCCTAAAGTTTCCCAACTCCCTACAACATCTCCTTCCATTGAACTTATATATCGTCAAATTGAAGATAGAAATGTTCATGAAGGACGTGTAGTAGATCTTGTTTTTGCTCAATCCGACTACATAAATCGCTTGTTTTCAAGCATCAACTTCAATTGTCTTTATGAAATAAATGAACCTATCATTCCTCGCTTCATAATGGATTTCTATAGCCAAGTCACCGTCCAAGCCAATGATCTTGGTTTCATCACCATCTCTTTCATGATTCAAAATGAATTTATCACCCTAACTCTCGAACAATTTGGTCATATCCTCCAAATTCCATTTAGAGGTCAAGCCGTTTTCACAAACGAGTGGGACCTCGAATCTCTTAATCGCTATCGACCAACCTTCGGTCCCTATCTCGATGAAATTCCTCATCCCGACGAAATTCGTCAAGTCCTTGGTGTGGAACGTGCCACCACAAGCCGAAAAATAAAATCCAAAAACGTTCAAATCTCTCCATACCAACTTCTCCTCAAGGAGTTAAGCCCCCACATGCAGCGTTGGGAAGAACTCATTCGTGAGAATGCGTTTGGTACTGGAGGTCACCGGGACCATCTCCCGGCGTGCCTTGCTCACATGTTGTATTGTATAGCTGTCGAAAAGCTGTACAATTTGGCCTACTTCTTTATCAAACGGATTGAGTGTGCTAGAAAAACTCCCAAAGCCAATCTTCCATATGGAATGTTCCTCACTCGTCTCTATCGTCATATTATCGAGTACTACCCCGATCTTGACAATAGTATCTATGAGTCCATCTACCCCACTTTACGTCCTCTCGCTCTAAAACAAGCTCGACGAACTCGAAGTGACAAGGGTAAATCTCGTCGTCATAGCTTTCATGGATCATCTTCAAGACAAGACGATGACGATAGGATGAAGACATCCATGATGCTAATACCCCTTCGTTCTCTGAGTTCGTTGACAATTTAGAGAATCTTGACTATCCCGACTATTCTACCCCATCTCCTAGTGATCAAAACGAAGAAGTGCTTCATGAACGAACTACCGAAATGCTTAGAAGACAAAAGAGCTTACATGAAGAAGTTAGAGGTGGTTTCAAATTGATCGGGAAGACTTTGAAGGGTATCTTCGGGAAGAAAAAGAGATGATATGCTTGGATTATGCTTGTTGAACAATATTTAATTTTTATGTCTTGTGTGCTATTTGTCCGAAGTATATTCGGAAGTACTTGTTATTTTCTTGGATAATTGTTTTGTGCACTCGATTAGGTTGTTAACTTGCTTATTTATGTTTTATTTATGCTTATGAATGCATGCTTTAACTCTTAATCTATATATATACTTGCATGATTAGCTCATATATGTATATATATATATCATGTATGCTTATAAAAGACCAAAACAAATGTGAAATGTCCAAATGGTGCTTGCTGCAAATACAAAACAGAACACAACATTTTTCCAGAAAATTTTTTGAAAAATTTTGGTTTCTGGGTCGTCAGATGGGCGGCCCCCTTAAATCATAAGGGCCCCCCCCCCCTTAAAATTAAGGGGACCGGCCATCTGAAACAGTTTTTACACTATTTTCTTTTGCATCTTGTGACCCCTTTTGCTAGTCCCAGCTACCATTTCCCTTAAAAACTAAACTGATTTTGGAATATAACATTACAATTTCAAATTGATTCCACTTCTAAACATGTTTTCCCACTATATAATCCCCATGCATGTTTAATTCACATTCCATCATCCTCAAACATTCATCAAACATCATCATGTCATCACCAAGAACCACCTATTCAAACAATGCCAAGAAACAAAAACTTGTCATCATTCCACCTAAACAACTCTTCATTGATCTTACAAATGAAGACAACACCACTCCATCTCCACCATCTCAATGTTCATCTCCTAGTGCACCAAATGCACCCTCCAAAACACCTTCAACTAATGGAAACTCTACTTCCTCCATACCATCCACTTCATCCATTAATGACTACATTAACACCCACTTATCTCCTCCACCAATAGTTCAACCATCACAACCTACCAATGAAAACACAACCCTTGCATTAACTCTCTCACTATCACCATTAACATCTCTTGATGCACACTTCTCATCATCCCCTATCAATCCACCAACCTATAACCCCGTCCCATGGAGCTTACTTGAAGCTCATAGTGACACTTGCCTTTGTTGCATCCATAACCGAACAATTGTGTTCGGACTAAGAGATGAAATGCAATACATGTTTTCTCACATTGAAAACTTGTTGCATCCACCACCAACAACAAACTCAACTCCTCCACCACCATCAACAAACACTCCTCCTCCATCACCATCTCCATGTTCACCATCCATTCCTCCCAATTAAACATGCTTGGTGTCTCACAAATAAAATTATATTAAACCATTTTGGATGGCAAGCTCTAGGGAGGACTTTCATATTTGAGCTTTGGTTTATTATTTCAATGATGACTGTAAGCCTTTAAAGGCTTTTGTTAGTTGCATTACTTATTTCATTTGTTGATGTAATGCTTGATGAATTTATTTTACTTGATTAATGATATGGTTATGTTTAGTTTACACTTTTGCATGCTATATACATATATATGTTGCTTGCCACTAAATATTTTTGCAAGATATCCATATCTCGATTCCTTTTAGCCTCAAAACGAGGGGGAGTATTCTTCAAGGGGGAGCTTCCATTAACATGGGATAACCTTTTTGATGCTAACAAAAAGGGGGAGAAGTGATATAAACTCACAATAATACTTGAATATATACTAATTTTCGAGTAATGAGTTTAAATTTTGTAATCATCAAAAAGGGGGAGATTGTTGACATAAATAATGTGTGAAAACGTTATTTATATCTTTCGATATCTCTATATTTTGACGATCACAAAATGTAAAATCGTCAATCGTATAATTACTACGTAAACAAGTATTAAGCTAGTTTATATCACTATATCCAACTTAATCACTTAAGGTATGGATAAACAAGTGCTTAATACATCTCATGATCAAAGGGGTATTTAATTAACTAACACAAAGTTTATTCATACTAAATATATGAATTCAAATGTTTAACCAAAATCAGTTAGTTTTTCACCAAATAAACTTTCCCCACTAAAAGACAAAGATTCTGGCCGTTTCAGCTGGGCGGCCCCCTTAATTATAAGGGGCGGTCCCCTTAAAATTAAGGGGACCGGCCTTGATTTAAGGGGACCGGCCACGCTCCTCTGTCAGAATCTTTTGCCTATAAATACCACCTTAAACCTGGATTTTTTCCTCACCTTTTGCACAAAATTTTCAGATCTATAACTCTCTAAACATCCTCTAAAACCCTTTGATCATTTGTATATTAATCCTTATTTCAAGTGATTCAATCCCTCATCATCCATTCTCATCCAAAGTGCAAAAGAAGAACACTCTTTCTACAACCAAGTTCAAGAAGTGTTGAAGAGTAGTTGTGCATAGTGTATATATATATTCATTTGTGAATATTGTGTTGTGCTTGTGATTAATTGATTAGAAGATATAGAAGTTGTGTAGGAAATAGAAGTTGATAAGTAGTGAAGTAGGTTAGTTGTGAAGATAGGTGTGAAGTAGAAGATTGGTGTGTAGAAGATAGGTGTGTAGAATATTGGTGTGAAGAAGTTGTGTAGAAGTAGTGATCAAGTTGTGAAGTTATTGTGGTGTGTAAATTGATGTGTAAGGTTTTCTCCGCCAAAAAGGGAGTTTGTTGACATAGTGAAGAAAACTCTCGAGTAGGTGACTCGGGGAGTGGAGTAGGAACAAGGAAGGTGTCCTTGTAGCCGAACCACTATAAATTCTTGTGTTGTGATTTGATCTTTCCAACTCTTCTCATTACTCATTTACTTACCTTTACTATATTATCTTTGTTAGTTAGTTATTGTACAATTGTTCATATAGTGCAAGTATTGAGTTCACATAAACAAGAATCGAAATTTTTTAAACAAACTTGTGTCTATAAATTTAAAAATACGTAAAACTATTCAACCCCCCCCCCCCTCCTTCTAGTTTTCCACACGTCTAAAAAGCTCCAAATTCTAGAATTCTCGTCCCAAATACCTAAAATGCGAAAAGAAACGATTTGATCATATAAACACGATTTTAGGCTTAAATGACACCTTAAAAATCTATCAAATAAATTCTTTATCATTGGATTTGTCGTTTTTCTTCATCCAATCGAGCCCAAAACTTGTACCTTTACAACAATTGTTATCCCAAATACCTAAAACTTAAATAGAAGCAAATTTGGATAATATATGATCAAATATACATAAGTGTAGAATTTAAATGATCTCTAAAAACCGTATGAAATTAATCCTCATCAATAATTAGTGAGGCATGGAACCCCTTAAAATATAGGGGTGCCGCATTGTTTCCTCTGTTTACGATTGTTGGTGAAATGCAAACTACTTCAAACTCCCTAAGCGGCATCCTTGTTGCGCCTTGTTGTGGCGTTCCAGCTCATTTAGGGGCGGCGGATTCATGTCTTGGCCAAAGCACTAAAGTTATCTTTCTTTTCTCTTTTAAGTGGTCTTTTGCATCACCCGTAAAGCTACGGCTCTTAACACCATTTGAAAGAACCCAAACTTAAAAGCAATCGACTCTCAGGTATCATATTCTCTGAATTAGTGGGACGCTCCAAAACACAACTATCAAAATATTGCTACGATGATCGAGATCATCATATACAATCGTTCCAATCAATATATTGTTGAATTCCAAAACTGGTTATTACACATGGTTACGTTAATAAACTTGCTTTGCTAATAGAAATTTATGTTTAATATACTTTCCTAATTGACTATTAAAATCAAACTTGTGCCCCCGTCTCAACATTTTTTATTAGCTCCCAATGCTTTCAAAATCACATATAATAAGACTAGGAAATGCTAATAGGATTGACATATCAATATCATCGAACATCAATTTACAAAAAAAATAAAATAAAATAAAAATAAAAGGATTAACTTAACACAGCGTTAATAATAGTGATCATAATTATCAATATGATCTATAATTGATCAGAACTTATACTATAAATCATATATATACTAGACAAACTTTGAGTCCCTTTGGTCACAAATTTAAACCAAGGGTGACTTTAGTTCCTACACAAATACTAAACCAAAAGCCCAAAGTATGTTTAGGCTTCAAAACCCATTAACTTGGAGAGCAAGTTATCTCCTCGACACCACTAACTTGGAGAACAAGTTATCTACTCGGACGACAAATCGGTCCTACAGGAGACCGAAAACTACCCGCAACAACATCATCATTAACACAAAAGTGAAACGCCGCCTTCATCCCATGCTTCTCCGCCTTCATACACTCCTCACACAATGCTCGAGTCCGTCCACCCTCAACAAATCCCGAAAAATTCATATTTAACTGCGGATAAAATCCGCAGTTATTCCAATTCATGAAACTATTCACATAGCTTTCTTTCATCATCAGATCATTCAAATACATCAAATACTCATTAGCAGGATTATACGCATACTCAAAACCACTCGTTTTATTCGGTTTCCTCCTTCGGTCTCTTCTCGACCTTTTCAACACGACAAGAAAATAACAATCTTTTTCTCGCATCAAAATCCCGAAATTAACTTTGCCTGTGACCAAAGTCTTGCGTCTCTCTGAAGAAACCTTTGTTTTATTACTATCGACAAAATAAGTCGTTAGGTTATTATACGATATACCTATAGTTTCCTTCAACATCATTTGAAACTGCTTAAAATCAAGCGATGCACGAATTTTCACTTGACCCACGTCGATTTCTCTTTCGCCATCGTACAAAACCAAAGGAAACACCACAGATTCTTCTTCTAGCTCAACCATTTTTTTATTTATAAAATGCGTAAACTTTTTAGATGTGTTATAAAAATAAAAATGGCTTGAGGTGAAACAAGGGATGTGTATATATATAGAGAGTTTAGGGTTTTAGGTTAAGTCGGTTAAAGGGTAGGATGGTAATTAATTTAGGTTCGAGATTGTTGTTGTATAGGTTACTTGGGAGCAGGTTATGACGTGTAATGTTAGGATCGGTGGCGAGTGAGTTACACGCGGATGCTATTTTGTGGTTTTTTGTGTGATAAAATGCGAAAGTTTATCTTTTTGTGTTTGATAGGATCAAACGACGGTACCGTTTTCCGAATTGTGTGGAAACTTTATAAAAATGAAAAGTTATGATATGTTATATAGGATTATGATATATTGATATCTATGCCCCCAAATAGGGAATGTAATGGTATGAGTAAATTTCACTGAAGTTTTTTAATATTTTAAAGGGGTGCAATTAGAGACTTGAAATAAATAAAAAAATAAGCTAGTCAAGTTCATCTTGATAAACAAGTTTTATGGCAAAGTACAAAAAGTTGTTAAATAAACCCCATCATGTTCAAAAAAGTTTCTAGTTGATTTCGAAGAACTTTTTAGAATTTTTTCGCAAAGACAGTAAAGTTTATGAATATTGATAATAACACTTTTTAGAATTGGCTTAACAACTAAGTTTCAAAATGTAAGTGTATACGATATATCCAAATAAAAATCTATAATAATCACCATCAACTCTTTAAGATTCCTCAAACACAATTGCGCGCAATTAACTTTCCACAGTACCTATTTAGCAATGTCTTTAAGAGGTGGCGAATGTTAGAAGTTTTCTAAAGTTTATATGTTCGGCACCATAAAACAAAACTCACATGGTACTTGTTTTTAATCTTTGACTACGATATAAACAATATTGTTAAGATTCTGAAATTGAATTACGGAGTAATTCATTCGGCATCATATAAAAAAAACGTATGCTGCTAAAAGGCCAAAAAGAATTAAATCCATTTGTTTCACTCTATAATTTCATTGAACTCGTACACCATTAACACACCCTCAATACAATGTGATAGTATCACATGAAAGATGAAACCATGTTTCGATAGTCTTTTCTTAGAGCATGAGGTACGCATGAGCTATGGGTGGCGCCATATCCACTACAACAATCAACACGACGGGCGAGGACACTTTCGGCGGCGACGCCCTTGTCCCCGCCGAAAGTCACTAAACGACAAAAACGGCGCTGAGCTGGCACACAACCTCGCTGACCGGTCAAAAGATTTTCAACGCTCACTTTTCAGCGGGGACATGTCCCCGCCGAAAGTATTTGTATTATTTTGTAACTTTGACCAAAATAGTAATCCACTTTCAGCGGGGACATGTCCCCGCTGAAAGTGTGAGAATTATTATTAAAATCAAGGATTAAGGGCTAATTACAACTACGAAAAATACTTTCAGCGGGGACATGTCCCCGCCGAAAGTAGTGTCACGCTGGCATGTTTGACCTAACCAAAATTGTCCATGCAGGCAGTGTGGGTCCCACGTATCACCGCCAAAAGTGATGTCCGTCGCCGCCGAAAGTTTATAGCGAAGGGCTTTGGCCGACGGACTTTCGGCGGGGACATGTCCCCACCGAAAGCTTTGGGCGGGGAGAAGTCCCCGCTGAAAGCGAGGAAATGTCCCCACTAAAAGCGGTGAATGTTGTAGTGCATGGCCACAAGCCCATTTTTCCCGACGGCGCACCACACCGTGGGTGGCGCCATGGCTGCTCGCGATGTGGCGGCCAGCCCACGCGGTAGTCTTTTTTTTTCTGAAAATCCAAACGTTACCAAACGTATATATGACTGTTCTTATTTTATTTTATTCCATTTAATACATTAAAACATTAAAAGGTAGACCACAATGCAAAGATGAATGTTCTCGAACGAGAGTCACTAGTGAGAGTTACTTTATATGAATCTCAAAGGGTTGCCGAGAAGATGCGAGTGCTATAAATGGAAACAAACAAGATGGATCCAATCAATGCGGCGGTCGTGAAAGCCCAACAAGCACGAATCCAGGCAAAGTATTATACCGACGAGGAGTAGGCTTTTATTTCTATGTTTATGTATTAGGTTTTTACTTTTATGCATTTTTTTTATTTTATGTAATATGTGTTTTTTTTAATGAATTTTTTGATGCTAAAAGCTACAGCCAAAATGTGGTGTCATGGAATTTTTGGTGCCATGAAGATTTTTGCTGATGTGGCATCTTTTTCTCCACGGCATCACCTCCACGACACGAGAGTATCGAATGCTCTTAAAGCCAAAAACAGAAAATAAGAAGAAACATAACAAAAAGACATACTACTAGAGTACTAGTATTCTAGTACCATCAAACATAGGTACGTTGTGTTCTAGGCCCATTCTCTGTTGGGATTAATCGGATCTTAAGACAGACCTTAGTTATATATTGTACACATATACATTCTAACAAATTTGCCTGATGCCTCTCCAAAATCAATCTCGTTATTTTCAGGTAGGGGTATCATGACTTCTATATGCTATCTCTCGTCATTTCTCTGACACGATTGGGTATTATTGTTGTTTGTATGTACGTTCAGACACCCCTTAGTTATCAAACTTTTTAAAACTGTATTACTAATTTTAGCTAGATTTCAACACACTTGCACCACATGTAGACTTTCGACTTGAACCAATTTCACATAACATACCACTCCCATAAACAAGCCCAGTTACATATATATAACAGATTACGTTGTTTGATATGTGTTTGAACTTACTAAACTAAATAAGGCTGTTTGCATAAAATGTAAAGTAGTTTGTTTAGGCTGTTTGCATAATATGTAAATAGTAGGGTTTTTTTTTTTTTTTTTTTTTTTTCTCGCATAACATGCACCACTCCCATAACCAAGCCCAGTTACATAAATATAACAGATTACGTTGTTTGATATATGTTTGAACTTACTAAACTAATTAAGGTTGTTCGCATAAAATGTAAAGTAGTTTGTTTAGGCTGTTTGCATAATATGTAAGTAGTTTTTTTTTTTTTTTTTTTTTTTTTTTTTTTTTTTATAATTTTTTGCACCACTCCCATAACCAAGCCCAGTTACATATATATAACAGATTACGTTGTTTGATATATGTTTGAACTTAATAAACTAAATAAGGCTGTTTGCATAATATGTAAAGTAGTTTGTTTAGGCTGTTTGCATAATATGTAAGTAGTTTCTTCTTCTTCTTCTTCTTCTTCTTCTTCTTCTTCTTCTTCTTGTGATGCAAATAAATCGGTTTTCGGTTTTGGGAAAACCGGTTATAAAAAAACTGGTTTTCCTATATTTGGTTTTTTTTGTTTTTTCCGAAATCGGTTTTTTTTCGGTTATAATTGTTTGGAATCGATTTTTTTTTTCGTTTATAAATGTTCGGAATCGGTTTTTTATCGGTTTCTTATCGGTTCTGTTTTTTTCGGTTATAAATGTTCAGAATCAGTTTTTTTATCAGTTTCTTACCGGTTTGGTTTTTTTTCGGAATTTTACTAAAAACTTCGAAGATTTATTTAACAAATTTGTTAATTATCCATCATTTAATTAAACAATACACCGGAAACATACTGAACAAATACAATCATAACTTTTTATTTGCACCGGAAACATATTAAAAAAATCAATTTATAACATGAGCAACACAACGGGATTGAAAACGTCTATAGGGGTATTTCACCACGTTGTCGTAATATATTTTCAAACATCATGCAAGTAGAATTCCACCTAGTATTATTATCATAGCAAGGTCCTAGGGGTATTTCACCACATTGTTTACAAAACGTCTATAGTTCATTTGTCGTTCGTTGCTCGAACTATATATATTTACTAATAAACTCCTAAATTTCATCTTTAAACTATCACATATTTTTAATGCCGCTTGCACGGATAAATTTATAACATGAGAAACACAACGGGAATGAAAAAAAGCACCATCTAAAACAGGTTTTATACGTAATTTTAACAATTCCATAGCTCAAGTATTATTGGATGCATTATCTAGTGAAATCGTAAAATTTTTATCATCTAAATTATATTCAATTAAAGTGTTATGTAAAACTTTTCTTAAATTAGATCTCGAATGAAGATAACTAAATAGTTTAAAAGCAATTGTCCGTTTCATTAATAACTAAGATTCGGGATTAAACCAGTGAGCTGTAACGGCGAGATAAAAATTTGCCGTACCATGTGGTGCGGTTCAAGTATCCGTAGTTATAGAAACACCATATTTATATTCACGAAAACCATCAATAATATCTTTTTAGCCGTTTCCCATAATTTAAAAGCATCACTTCTAAGAGTAGCAGAACTTACTTGTTGATACCGCGGTTGTAGCCTCCTTTTGATGATCTCCGTAAGCTTCTCGTTGTCGAAGTGGTTGAATGGAAGAGCTCGTTGAATGACAAACTTCGTAAAATCAAGTCGAAGCTCATCATTATCATATATAAAAACTTGACCATCCGCACTAATAGTACCTTGTGTCGTATTGGCTAACCGCACTACAACCGTTCTTATGAGTCCTTAGTGTAGTGTTAGACGAGGGGTTATAAAATTCCCACATTTCTTGCAACGCGCCTTTTTCAACCCATCATTCATAACTTTTCCAACCCATCATTCATAACAAATCGTAATTAGACCAAACATCCCCTTTTCGTTGAGTTGGTCTAATTCGCACAACATCATCATTTGTGTAAGCTTTTAGTGCATTGCTAGTTCTAACGGAGGCATTAGTAGAAGCTTGTTGTGATTGTGGGTTTTCTATTATAAAGGGATTAGAGAGATATTTGAGAGATTAGAGTATATATATATATAAATATTAGAGAGATATGACTTATGAGAGGGTTTTTGATGTGTTTTCAACATAACTCATTACATATATTTATACTATAAATCCATGGCTTAAAATTATCAAAAAAATATACAAAAAATCACAAAAAAAAATAATAATAAAAAAAATAAAAGAAAAGAAAAACGGTTAAAACAGGTTTTTTTGTGAAACGGCTAGTTTGACCGGTTTTTTAACCGGTTTTTCGATAACGGTTAAAACCGGTTATTTGAAAAAACCGGTCCACATATGAAACCGAAAGCCAGTCTAACCGATTCGGTTAAAAAATAACCGTTAAAAAAAAAAAAAAAAAAAAAAAAAAAAAAAAAAAAAAAAAAAACGGTTACAGTTTAACCTACCGGTTAAAAAAATGGTTTAGACTTGCATCTCTAAATCTTTTTGATTCTTTGATTCACCATATATGTTTGAACTCTTGAGTGTTAGAAAATATTAGCAACAACACGGCCCATTATACATTTATACGATTCCTCCTGCCTTGTTCAGTTTCTTACTTCGACTAACTACGGGTATGCGTGATTTTGTTTCTTTCGACTAAGTAGAAGCATGCGCGATTTTGTATCTGTTAGTAATCAAAGGACAAAGAAAAAAACAAAATCAACAAACGAAGTGATTCAAATTGCCAAAAAAATGCAAATGTATCAAATTCTAATTTAAAGTTACGAGAAATCATAATGACATTGATTACTATTTATAAGAAAACTAATGACCTAAAATATTATGAAGTACCAAACTTTAAAACAACTCAAATTAGGAAACATACAATACGTAAATAACAAATTTACCAAATACTTTAGACTTTTAGAGCTTAAGTCACTTTTCTAGCAATCTCCATCGTGAATTGAACTCCTCAACATGTCACAAACCAAATTCAAATGTCCAAACGCTTGAGATACTAGCCTAATTCAAACAGATGATCGATTCTAAACAAATGTCGGTGACTTCAAACTGAACAATAAAAATAATCGAAAACTTCAAAACGGTCACCCATACCAAAAATAAATCATCTCAAATGATCTTCAACAAAGACAAATCAAATTCAAGCAACCAACTTCAATAGCCCGAAAGTAGAAGATCCAAAATTTTCGAATTGACAAATATCCAATGATCGAACAAATCCTAACGACCTGATAATAATATAAAATCTACAAATAGCAAATCGATCTACGAATACGAAATGCAAATTCTAGAGACTCTCTTATGGGTTTCAATGTAGACTTTGAGAAAGGTTTTGATTCCTTTGAGGTGGGATTATCGGGATTCGGTTATGGAAAAGCTCGGGTTTGGTTCTAAGTGTCATTTTTGGATCCATGGTTGTTTCTCTAAAGCTCATGCTTCAGTCCTAGTTAATGGGTCCCCTACTTTCAAATTTGAGATATTTAAGGGGTTAGGCAAGGTGCCCGCTTTCTCCTTGTCTTTTTATTCTAGATATGGAAGGTTTGCATGCGTTATCTTGTAAGGCTGAGGAGATGGGATTAATTAAAGGTGCTACTTTTTTATCGTGATAATATGAATGTTTCTCACCTCATGTACGATGATGATGTCATTTTCTTAGGAGAATGGTCTTGGATAAATGCCCATAGCCTTATTGGCATGCTTCGTTGTTTCTTTTTAGTCTCTGAGTTAAATTTAACATACATAAAAAGTAATGTCCTAGGTGATTGTGTTTTCAATATGGAGGTTTCTAATATGGCGTATCTTATTGGTTGGGTGCCCGGGGGGGGGGGGGGGGGGGGGGGACAAAATTTCTCTTGAAATACCTTGGAGTTTCGGTTGGATGTAATATGGCTAGGTGCTCTAATTGGAAGACCATAGTTCATAAATTCTCATCTAAGCTTTCGTTATTGAAAGCTCGTCTTCTCTCAGTTGGCAGTCGCCTCACCTTAATCAGGTCAGTTCTCGGGAACCTTCCTACATATTACATATCGTTATACAGGATGTCGGTTCAAGTTCAGCAAATTCTTGAATCAATCCGTAAAAATTTCTTTATTTTTGCTAACCAAGGAGAAAAAAAGATTACTTGGGTGAAATGGAAAAATGTTTGGTGAGCAAAAAGTTGGGAGGTCTTGGGATCAGTATCATTTATGGTCTTAATATAGGTCTCTTGTTCAAATGGATTTGGAGGCTTCTGAGTCATCCCTTTGATCTTTGGGCTCATGTTGTTATCAACATTCATGACCCCCATGGAGGTATTTTCAATGATCACACTCGTAGCTCTAATCCGAGTCCGTAGAGTTCTATTCTGAAGTTGGTTAACAATATTAAGAGGAAAGGTATTGATCTTTTGTCCATGTGTTCTCGTAAGACATATGGTGCGGGGATAAACCGTTAAAATTGGACCTCGGTCTTTAGACGTGCTCTGCGAGGTGGTGCTGAGTTGGTTCAACTTGAAGCTCTACAAGCTGTCATTGGGGATGTTGTCTTAACTGATCATTGCAACTCGTGGAAATGGTCGTTAGATGTTTCAGGGGGCTTTACAGTCGCTTCTGTGCGACTCTTCGTTGATGATCACACTCTAAAGGTTGGGCTTGATGTACTTGATGGATAAATGTATTCCCATTAAAGTCAACGTTTTTATATGGAGAATGACACTAAATAAACTCCCATCCTGGCTTAAATTTTCAACGAAGAGGTATTGATGTTAGATCAGTTCTATGCCCCATTTGTCAAGATGATGTTGAATCGTTTAATCATATTTTCTTTAATTGTGAAATGGCAAAAGATCTGTGGGACTTATTGGCTAAATGGTGGGATTTAGACATCCCGGTTTGTGCTAATACCTCGAAGTGGTACTCTTGGCTTGACTCTTTGCACATTTCTATCAAGGTGCATTCGTTCCTTGAGGGGGTGGGTGGTACTCTTTTATGGTCTATATGGAGCTTTTGTAATCGGTTGATTTACTCTAATCCTCCTCCTAAGAAGATGATGCTTTGGGATTCTATTGTTTCTCAATCTTTCTTGTAGATTTCAGATTTTCAGCTAGAAATCCTAAGCTTAAGTTTAATTGGTTAGGTTGGTTACAAAACCTTGTAATTTTCATTAATTCTTTGTAATTTCTAGTTTCTGCTAGCTTTTAAAAATGTCGCCGTTCTAAAAATAAAATAAAAAATTTAATAATCATTCTAATGAACCGCTTGTATGACAAGGATCATGGTCCAAATCCGAATACAAATACCTAAATAACTTGATCGTAGATTAGTATTCAAACAAATGGCTAATCAAAAAACCTAAACGAATCAATTATAGTAGCAACACAATCAAACAAATAAAATCCCTGAACCAAAATCTTCAAAAGAAACCACAAGACCACTACATAAGGCCCAAAAGGCCAACAAGGCCTAATAACAAACAAATTTATCCAAACATTAATCGAATCGAGTCCCAAACACACAATTGCTCGGTCAAATTCCAAAAAGGGTCTTTTTCTTCATGACTCAATGAACCTAGCTCTGATATCTCTTGTTAGTAATCGAAAGACAAAAATAATAAACAAACTCAATAAACAAAACTAAAGCTTTATTCAAATTACCAAACAAATTCAAACAATACAAATCTACCAAATTCTAATTCAAATGTACAAAGAATTATAACGTCATTCATCCCTATTTATAAGAAAATAATGACCTTAAAATGTTATCAAATTCAAAACAAACTCAAATTAAGAAACATACAAAAACATATAATTAATCATTAATAAATTAATTTGTATTTACATAGAGTTGGAATGCAAACATACCAAAACTAAAAAACCAAATTTATCATACGCCCATTAGAGTTTTAATCACTTTTCTAACAGTGCATTCTAAAGTTTGAAACCAAGTATAAAATTTGCCCTTCACGAATACAAAAATTTGCCCTTCACGAGTAAGCTGAACAGGTAAAACCTCATCCTCCTAGGCTATAATTCATGCCATTGTATTCACAATTTTTGCCTATGATAGATATTTCAGACCTTGTCAAGCATCCTGTTGTATTAGCTTCTCTAGGTAATTTGCAAGGCATGCACTAAGAACTTGCACCAAGTACACCCTAGGAAGTTAACTTAATTGTCTTAACTTTACCTTCATTTAGCAAGACAACACATTTTCTTTTAGTATTTTATATTACTCATAATATAGAGAAAAACACTAACAAAGCAAAAAGAAACAAAACACAAGTACAACATGTCACGTTATTAGCGGTTATCTTAAAAAGTATGAGATCTGATCAACCTATACTAGAGGTGGTAATTTGTGCCCGAGTGAGAAAAAATGAGCTAATTTTAGCTATTTTGTAAAAGATATGGGCACATTTAGCTCATTTCTTTTTTTGAAATGGGCATATTTAGCCCATTGAAAAGTTAAATGGGCACTAATGGGCACATATTGTTCTCTCAATTGAAGAACATTATAATCGTTTTTAAAGAAAAATTTATATATAATATATTTAATTTTTTAAATATAAAAGAGGTATTACGTTTAAGAAATTTATTTCGTCATTTTGGGTATTTTATAAAGCGATTTGTATAACATGTGCCCGTTTGGCCCGTGCCTGCCCGGCCACCTCTAACCTATACCTTATACGACCAGTAACCAAAAAGTTACTTCGTCCGAAAATTCCATCTTTCCGTTTCAGAAATTGTTCACTTGTTATTTCAACCCAACAAAAACGAGTTTGATGGGTGAAGATATTTGATTGGTTTAATGTAATGATCTCAATTTTCTTAGATTACCTGTTTTTTATCCACGAGTAGTAATTTTAAGACGCAGGTAATTATTTTATAATCCATCAAATTTGTATTAAGGGTGTGTTTGGCTAATCTTATTTGAAATATTTAAACCTTTTTAACTAGTAGCTTACTTATGGATCAGGAGATAGTATTTGGGTAAGTTTGCGTGGTATCAAAATGTAGCAATGGTGACTAAAAGTGACCAACACTCAATAGTGATAGAACAACTAGGGAAACTTGAAGGTAAAATTGTAAATTATCATAAACCCTTGCAAAATAAGCCAAAAAAAAAAAAAAAAAAAAAAAAAAAAAAAAAAAAAAAAAAAGGCTAGTTGAAAGGAGCTTACTAGAAACAGTGTATTGCGTATATAAGCTAATAAGTTTGAGCTGTTTGGCTCCATACTCAATAGCTTATTGTGTTTTGAAAATACGATAAGCCAAATAGGCTACTTAAAAGTAGCTTACTCAAACACTCCCTAAACTGAAATACTAGTAGAAGCAAACAAAGTGAGTATGATAGGATTTGCTGTATACAGCTGACGATGATCTTCAAGATTACAACTTCACATCGTTTAAACACAACATCAAAAAATCAACACAAAAGCACCGATACAAAGACTCAAAGAAGAAACAAAATCAAAAGGCGATACTATTTACATTGAGCAAATATATAACGATAAAAACACAGTACCTTTATCTATCGACCATCAGCCGAAGTAAAGGAATCAGCAAATCCAGTAGGTCTAGCAGGAATACTACTCTTGCTATCATCAAGATCCACATAGCTACTATCTTTCCCTTCTGCTTCTTGCCATCCTTTGACCATTTGAGTTAACGGAAGACTATAATCAATACCGCAATATTCCTCGGCCTCATTTTCCATTGGTTTCCATTTCTCCACAAGTGGTGATAACACGTTAACAGCGTGTCCCATATCAGGCCGCTGACCAGGCTCCCTAGCTGTACAATGTCCTGCCAGATCAGCTATGACAGAGATTGTTTCAAATGTTTCTTCATTTGCGTTAAGAGAAGGGTCTACTGCAGCCATTAGTTTCTCTTTGTTTGATCTAATGCTCCAAAACCATGCTGCTAGGTACTGACTTTCCTCGGGTCGGTCTTCATCTAACGCCATTAAACCGGTTAATAGCTCCATAAGGACAACACCATAGCTAAAAACATCGGCCTTTGTGGTAATTTTACCTGTCACTGAAAACAGATAAGACAAAATATTCAATTATAGAACTAACTTTAACATAATGTTTAGATTAGCTATAGGTTTTTATATGGGTTCCTCTCTTTATAAGCAAAGGTTGTGAATATTTTTTGGGTATCTTGATACTGGAACGGAAATGGAAGGAAACATAACTAAAGTTGACGATTTAGACCCATCAAAAGAATCACGTCCAGCGAGTACTATAAAATAAATTAGCTTAGAAAGAAATAGGTAGAACGGGTCAAACTGGTCAAAAGTTGCTCAAAGTGTATATTTTTTATTGGCAAATTACATAAAGAAGGTAACCAATTTGTCCGAAAACAATGTAACTTTAAATAACAGACATGTCATCACCTGCCAAGTCGATTACCGCAGATCAAAATTTTTGAAATTTGGTACCTTATATTACAATTTTGAAAGTTTGTTCTGGTTAAAAAAAGTGAAGTGTCTTTAAAAAAAACTTGGAATGAAGTTTGAGTGAACTCAACCCAACCCGTTTGATCCATACAGACCTAAACAACCTTTGACCAGTTATACCCCATCCCAACCATTTTTTTTCAACAATAAATATATGTAAAAGAAAAAAGGTTACCGGCATATTCAGGAGCAAGGTATCCAAACGTCCCAGCTAGCCGAGTAATCACAGACTTCTCACCATCAGGAGCAAGTTTGACCAACCCAAAGTCTGAAACTTTGGCTCTAAAATCATCACCAAGTAAGATATTAGACGATTTAAGGTCTCTGTGAATAAAGCTCTGATGAGCCAAAGTATGAAGATATTCCATCCCTCTAGCCACATCCAATGCAATATTTAACCTTCTTTTCCAAGAAAGCGGTTCCAATTTAAAGTTATTCCAGTGAAAAAGATGCCTACTTAAAGCCCCTTGAGGCATGTACTCGTAAACAAGAATTCTTTCAGGCCCTTCAGCCGAATACCCTAAAAGTGATACCAAATGACGATGTCTAACCTTTGAAAGAACCGCAATTTCGGCTTGAAATTCATCCAAAGCTTTATTGCTTATAACACCAGACTCCATTCTTTTCACTGCTATTTTAGTACCATCGTCTAATTGGCCTTTGTAAACGACACCGAAACCACCACGACCGAGCTCATTCTCGTGCGCAAAGTTTTTAGTAACGTTTCTTAGAACTTGAACCGAAATGACCAAGTTTCCAGACTCGATAACATGAGATTCACCCCCTGCACTGCCCATTTGACTAACCGAACCACTGCCTAAACTCGTTTCTGTGTCATTGGCAATTGCAATCTTGACCACGTTATCTGAGTCAGACGGGTCCCGGGGATGAATAACGAGGGAGCCTGTTGGTTGACTTGTGTTGACTTTTTTCTTTTTACATAAGTAAATACATAAAGGCACAATTAAAAGAAGTAAACTAGCAAAAACCGCAACAGGAGCAACAATTGCAACTATATTGAACTTCTTTGAATGCTCCTTCATAGGCATAACACCATCACCAGTCGAGACATTACTAGGTTCGTTTGTACTAGGTTTTGCCCCAGTGTCTGTTGAAGTTGACGATTGATGGTCATCTGGTGGTGATCCAGTTGGTGAACTGGTTATAGGACTTGGGGCTTTCGACGAATTTGATTGCAACAACGGGTTTCCAGTTAACACAAGTTTCATATCAGGACTAAAATCAGGCATAGGAGGTGAAATATCATTGTTACTAAAATCCAACATAGTCAAAGACTTCAAATTAGTCCAATTAGACGGAATTGCACCCGTTAGCTTATTCGAACCCAAATCAATTCTAGTCAAAGAATCAATTCTCGCAATCGAAGGACTCAAAGTTCCCGAAAGATTAAACTTTGCCAAATGAATCCCATTCACCTTTCCGTCGGTACAAGTCAATCCAACCCAAGGACCTCCACACGGGTCATTACCAGACCAACTTGAAACAAGCCTCGAAGGGTAATTCAAATCGTCTAAAAATTCCAACAATGCATTAACTTCCGGCGCACAAGGAACACCAGGATCCTCTACACAAAACTTATTCGCCGAGAAAGTAAAATTCACAGCATTAAATTTAGGCACACTGCCCATAAACTGATTGTTATTCAAATCCAACTTATCCAACTTTAAACTAGCTAACCCATCAGGAATCAAACCAACAAGATCATTACTATTAACATCAAAATCCTTCAACTGAACCAACCCACCAATATTTTCGGGTATCTTACCCGAAAAATGATTCCCATGTAACCATAAACTAGTAAGTGACATCATGCCACCAACAACATCAATCCCACCACTCATCTTTTGACCAGACTGACCATTTAACCACAATATTCTCACACTAGACTCATTAAAAGAACTAGGAATCCCACCCGAAATTCGATTCAAAGACAATTTCACGACTTCTAGAGACGACATACTTCCTAGGAAATCAGGAACATGTCCAACAACATTACAACTCATCAATGACAAGTTCCTTAACTGAACCGAATCTTGTAGATCATCAGGAATACTCCAACCACTAGTCACATTTATAGGATTATTATCTAAAGCCATAACTTCTAAACTATCAAGACCTTTAAAAAAATCTACAGGTATTGAATCAAACATATTATAATCCAAATAAGCATATCTTAAACTAGACAAACCATTTAAAGATGGCAAAGATCCACTAAACTGGTTTTTTTGCAAACCTAAGTTACTTAGCATAGATAACTTATTTAAATTATATGGTAACACACCTTTTAAGTTCATACCTTGAACTTGAATTTGTGTAACTCTTGTTTGTGAACAAAATATATGTGGCCAACTAGGGGGCCCACATGGATCATTTCCATTATCTGGCCAGTTTAACAAGTTTGCATTTGTTAAACCTTTTTTAAACTGGTTTAATATAGCTAGATCATTAGGATCTGTTAGACTATAAACTATGGAAATGAGACAAGTGTAGAAAAGGGTGACAGTTATTATGGGCTTCATAGGAAAATGGGAATAACTATAAATGTATGTCATGGTGCAAGATCAAGAGCATTAAGGTTTAACGGTGAAGTGGAACTGTGGAAGTGAAGAGTCTTGAAGACATGATGTGGAAGAAAGATGGGATATGTGAGTGTAGTAGTACTATTGGAAGGCGGAAATTATATAAAAATGTAATACGTGTAATGTAGTGGGATTTGGAAGATATGACACTCAAGATGTTTTTTTCTTCTTCCAATTTTATATTTTACTCATTTACTGACACTAGAAACCACTCTGACTTAAGGGTGAGCATGGTGCAAAAACCGGACCGGATCGACCGACCGGATCGAGGACCGAGGACCGAGAACCGGAAAAAGCATAGACCGAGACCGGACCGAATGTGGTCGGTCCGGTCTCGGTCCGGTTCGGTCCGGTCCGGTCTTCGGTCGGTCCGGTCCAATTAGGCATATTTTGGCACGTTTTTTCGGTTTTTTGGTCGGTCCGGACCGACCGAACCGAGGACCGAATTAGCCAAAAAGACTAGACCGAGGACCGGACCGAATGTGGTCGGTCTGGTCCGGTCCGGTCCGGTCGGTTTTGTCGGTCGGTCCGGTCCATCCGGTCCGTTTGCTCACTTATCTAATCTATTAAATAAAGAAACATTATTTTCTACTTGCAAGCAAAAGTTAGATAATGTAACTTTTGTTTAAGTGGGTTTTCGAGTATTATATATGACTAGGATTGTAAACAAACTGAACGTTCAATAAATATTTTATTAACAGTTCGATAAAAAGTTTGTTTAAGTTCGTTTACTTATTAAAAGAACAAACATGAACAATATTTTATTTTCATTTAGTTAAATAAACGAACATGAACAAAAGTCATGTTCGTTTATTTATGTTCGTAAACATTCGATTATGCGTTCGTTGATGTTCGTTCATGTTCATTTATTTATTTATATTCGTATATCATATATTTTAATTGTATAATTTAAAATTAGTTTGTTTAAACAAAACAACACTTATAAAACAATATTACATGCATAGTTTAATAAAATTTATGTTTGTTTGTCTATGTTCAATCGTTTATGTCCGTTTAGCGTTCGTTTAATATCTTAATAAACGGACATAAACGAACATGAACAACTCATTTTCTTAATAACAAACATGAACAAGAAAATTCGCCCGTTTAAGCGTTCATGTTCGTTTACTGTCCGGTTAAAATTAAATGAACGAACATGAACAAGGCTCCGTTCGTGTTCGTTTTGTATGTGTGTTGTTTTGTATGTGTGATATTTTAGTTTTTGTTGGGTATATATTTATGTTTAAGTAGGTTATGTTTTGGTGGTGATAGTTTTTATGTGATTACATTATGTTGATGATGATGATGTTGGTTTTGAAGAGAGAAACTGACGTGATGTTGATATGCCGATAATTATATTGGTTGTGATAATTCTTTATTGCCACTTCCCTAAGTTATGAGCTTAAGAATATTGCGTTTTATCACGTTCTTCAACCTCGTGCATTTTTTTCCTTTATTAGAAGTTATAAGATTACATGAAAGAATTAAATTATGTTAACTATTAATTTAGTTTATTTCTAGTTTTAGATCTTCGTTCACGTACGAGGTTTTAGATTTAATTTTTGTTGGATTAGGCTTTGGCTTAAATTTTGTCAGATAAATGGTTGTTGAAAATAAATATAGTAACATTGTTAATAGGTATTTTTTAGTATATTGAGTTGACACTTAATACAAAGTAAACAGTAAACATATAGACATATAGACTAAATTATGATAACTGTCAGTAGTAAATTTTTACCACCTATCCCAAATTAAACTCATTAATTTACCTTTAATTACCTACAATTTCCTTTTATTTACATACGCCCTAGTATCCAATCTTGAATCAAACCATCCACGCTAAGAGCATTGGGTATCGTTGATGAGTGCTCAAACACTCATCATTTTTGGTCAAATCTGAACTGCAAAACATACAAAAACACTCAGAAATGCATCAAAATACCAAAAATATTTCAAAATCGTGTTTTATATGTTTTAGATGCAAAATAAGTAAAAACAGACGAAAAACGTACAAAGTTTGCAAAATTGGCAGTTTTAGTCCCCCAACTTTCATAAAATGACAAAACTAGTCATATTCAAAATATAGAAAATTATCACCAAAGGTCCTTTTACAATCATAAGTTGTCATATTTTGTCCTTTGGTGAAAAAGTGAAAAGTTTTGGAAATTTACAATTTAGCCCCTGAAGTTTCAGACTTTGACAGATTCAGTCCCTGGTGGGATAATTTTGAAAGAAAAATCACTTTTGGTCCTTGGGAAAGTCACAAAAGCCATTTTTAGTCCTTGGGTAAAATGTTTGGAGAAATTACGGTTTTGGTCCCTGAACTTTCAAATTTGGCATAAAAGGACCCCGAGATTTCAATTTTTGGGAAATTACAAATTATGGTCCTTTGGTTTTTGGAACTTGACAAGTATGATTTTTTATATAACTTTGTGAAAATAACATTTTCAACCCCCCCCCAAGTTTCATTAATTACAAAGTTGGTCCTTGTGTATTATTATCAAATCAAAGTGGACCCTTTTTATTTATTTAACCCAAAACCAAAACCAATCCAAACCAAACCACAAATCTGATCCAACACCCCCCAAGCCTACCTTTTGGCCCAATCCCAAAATAAAACCCCCGTCCATTTTTATTTAAGCCCCAGTCAACCAAAGTCAACACCCAGTCACCCTCTTCCCCACTTGGCTGTTAGCAGCCTGCAACACCCAAACCAATACTCAACCTCCCCCCTCCTCTTCCCATACTATGTTCCCCCAACTCTCCACTAACTTCCAAACCTCATTTAATGCCCTTAATCTGCTCCAAGTAACACCAACTGCCAAATTGACCATCTTCCCGCCAAAAACCAATTTGATGGTCAGGATCAATCCAACAAATCCAAGGGCCAAGATACAAGTGGGAAAGTCAGAGAAGTCCACCAGGGTGTATAAAAGAAAAGAAAAATGAAGAATGAGAGTAGTATTAGTTTTAGCTTAATGTAGCTTATGTCGTTTAAAATGTAGTTTCATATGTAGTTGTAATTTTTAAGTTCAAAACAGTTGTAAGCATTATTCTCAGTATTTGTCAAGTTTACTTAATCAGAATTTCAAGGATTGTTGGTTTAAAAAATCAGTTTGCACTTTAATTTTTAGTGAAAATTCCTTTTTCATTTAAATATTGTTGTAAGTTGTTAATTCTTGTTTCTATGGGCTTATTTTAGCTTGGGTATAAGTTTCTATAAGTAAGTTAGATATAAGAATAAATTGTAACTCAAATTACCAAAAAAAATAACAAAAATCACAAAAATGGTGGAAAATAAGAAAAGAAGATAATGAAGGAAGAAGAATGGGATTCTAGTTGTTTTGGAACCATATGGTGGTTGTGATGTCTCAGGGAGACAAATAGATTGTGGTGTGGTACCTTTGTCACTTATCTCTGTTGGAAACTAGTGTAAGAACTTTTCAATTTTTCTTTTTGAATTCATTGTTCATGTGTTTCAACTGTGTTCATTTAAGCTCATTTATGCTTGCTCAATGTTAGTTTAAGTTTTAAATTCATGTTCATGATTTAGATTGTAGGATTGCTTAACAAAAATCACCATATCTGTTGTTATAGGGGTGTTCGGCACAAACTGTCTCAGGGTGCATAAGTGTGTTCACATGTTGCTTGTTGATTCCTTTAGTCCATTTAGGTTGTATTAGCACTAGTTAAGTCATTCAAACTCAGTTCATTAGGGTGTAAAGTCAAAATCCACCTCCTAGTTCCCTAACAATTAACTGTTAGGGATTTAAGACCCACAAACCCTTAATTTAGCTTCATAGTTGTTAATCTAGTTTAAACCAGCCTTACATTAGCATATAACAACCATTTCAATCCATTAGACTCAGTAGAAATCCACCAAAGTCAAAGTAGCAAAGTTTTCTTCAAAAGTCAAAAGTGCACATTTCAGTTTTTTTCAAATCTTGCTTGATTTTTATAGAATTTTGTACAAGGTTTTAGGGCTTAAAGCTTGTTGTTATTTGATCTCTACTAGCTCATCTTTGAGTTCCCAACTTCCTTTCAATTTTGAGATTTTTCTATTGGGCTTCACACTCCCTCAAGCACAACTGCAGCCCAGGGAGTTCCCCTGCTGCAGCAGTCCATCAGACCACCACCACCACTTTGGTGGTGGTTTCTGATCACTCCAGTGGTCATCAAGCTTTTCCATTGGTTCCTACCAACTCCCATCCTAGTAGGGTTCCTCCTTTGACTCATGGTTTGACCCCAAGACCTGTGGACCCCACCTAATTCAAGCCTTGAACTCTGTCCCATATTTTCAGTGGGTGAGTGAGAATTGGATGGCTTATTGTGGCTTATTGGCTTAACCAGTGGACCCCAAGTACTTATTTTGGCTTATACATGTTTACTTAACTTAGTTGAACTGGATTTTACCCTTGTGGACCCCACATAAGTCCATTTGAGCTCAATTCTTGGTTTAGTCAAACTTGGTCAACTGTGGAGCTTATTGCTTTCCACAGTGCTTAATAATAAGCTATAAAATAATTGTTTTTACAAAAGTTGTCTATTTTTAGGTATAAATTAGTTTTGTAAAATAAAAAACAAGAAAAACCAATATAAAAGTAAGTGATAGTTTCTATTTAATACAATTTAATTTTAATTTTCATTTTTAGATTTTTATTAAGTAACCTATATTTTTATATATTTATTAATTTCCTCTTATATTAAAGTACTTTTAATAATTTTCTTATATTTTTATATTATTATTTAGTATTTATTAGAATTAAAAATAGTTTTATTAATAATTAATCAATAAATAAGTTTTAAATAGCATAATTAATTTTTATAAAGCAAAACCTAGTTTTTATATTTTTTATAGCTTTTATATGTTATAAAATAATTTTAGAAATTTTCTTATAATTTTTACTGTTCATTTAGTATTTTTTATAATTTAAAATAGTTTAAATAGGTAATTAATAATTATTTAGTAATTAATTAATAGAAAAACCACAAAAAGACAAAAATACTTATTTTTAATTAGTATTTAAATAATATTGTATTATATTTAAGTTGTTTAAATATTAATAATTAGTATTAATTAGTATTTAATTAATAATAAATAATTAATTAGTGTTAAAATTTATTTTCTTTTTCTAAAAATTTTATTTTACCTTTAAGTTTGTAAAAAAGTCATTTTCACCCCCTGGGTGTTTTCAGATTTCAGTTTTTACGTTTTATCTCGTACGTTAACGTAAATTTGAATATAACGTACGTGTTTTTAGATTTTAATCGTTTCTGGTTTTTGTAACTTTCCCATCTTATTTATATAGCTTATTTAAGTTATTTCATTGTACAAATCAGTAGTGTAATCAATCACAAACCCGTTTCTGTCTAGATTCACCCGATCACACAAGCCGTTTGTTTACAATCCACACCTCGTCGGGACATAACGACCCGGGGAAACACTATATTCCGCGGAGCATTGACTCTAGGCAGTTTGACCATCTTGACCACATCCGTGGTTGAATTTGGTTGACGGTTTAGCATCAATCAAATTTTGGCGCCGCTGCTGGGGAGGTTGTGTGCGTATCTAAACGGTTTTTTCTGATTAGTGATTTTGGAATTCGTTCCATTGTACATTAATCCATCCTTTGTTCATATTTTCTTACTATCAAAACAAAACCGTTCCCGAAAACATTTTAAGCTCAGTTTTCAACGAACACAAAAAACACAAAAACATTTTTTTTCTCATTTGTATAAAATGTTTATCCAAAAACCCAAAAACATTCTCCTTTACCCTTTCACATATTTGATTCTTCATTCCTACCCCTCTATACACATTTGATTCTTTCTATGTCTCATCCACACTTTCTGGTTTGCCATTGGTGTGGTAATCCTTATAATGGTGGCAATTGCCCCAGCTGTGGCATGGTAGAGTCAGGAAACGGGTCTGTCTATAACCAAGATCCTTATTCCTACCATGACACGACTGATTCATTCCATCAGTTACCATACCATCAGTCTCAGCAGTTTTACTGTTGTGAGTACTGTGGTGGTTCACACTACAGTTCTGATTGTCAATCAGGAAACACGCTTGTCTATGAGCAGTTTCCTGATAACGATTATGACCACAGCACACACAACCCATAGCCACATTGATGCGTGGGAATCGCACCTTGCTTTACCTCTCGAGGGATCTCGCGAGGCTTACAACCCCCACCAGGCAGTGTACCTGATCGTTGTAGTATAGTATAGTGACAAGTACCGGGGGATTGATCGTTCAGCTAGGAATAGTGTCGTTAGGATTACAATTAATCTAACTAGGTCTAAAGGTGAAGGATGATTCTTTTTTGTATTTTTATATTTTATGAAAAGCAAGTAAAAATCTCGGGTATTGGGAGTGTGGGCGGAATTAGTTGCTAATCAACTAACCCAAAAGCTACTAATTAAACTAATTAACAAGAAAACTAAACTAAGGTTCTACAAGATAAGTGAAGCATGTCTACCTATGATATGTTACTCCTTGCTAGCTATCCAATCCTACCTATTGAATTGTAACCTTGTTTTAATTGACGGGTTGTATTCCTTAATACCATTCATGGGGTGGCATACACAACTCCCCAATTCTATGAGCTCTTATCTCCTCCTACACCATGCCCAGCACAACTATAGGGATTGTAAACAGTGGCTCATGCATTAAATACAACCAATAAAGACCTAGTACGCCTCGGTTCATGTTTCTTAAGACGTTCAAGCATGTTACCATTTGGAGATCTGCCAGTTTTCTTAAGCCTAACATATAAATCATTCAATCAAAACAAGAATCAATAGGAAACAAGGATTATAAACTAAACCAATTAGATCTATTGAAGTGTCACGCCCTAATTGATGAAGATAGACACAAACATCAACAAGGAATCAATAAGATCTAATCAATTATATACAAGTTTCACACAATCATAAGTAAACACAAGGTGAATTAACAAAACATAATCAAAGAAGGACAATCAACAAGAATAATGAAAGACATAGTTGAGATAGAATCATCAAACCAATACATGATGTTTATGAAGTGATTGAAACCCTCTAAGTTACTGGAAAAACACCCACCTAAACCCAGGAATCGACTTTAGGGTTTAGGGCTTACAAATAATGAAGTTTTGATGTTATATTTATAGGCTGAAATCTGCCCGGCCCGGTCGTGACGGCGTCAGACCAACTTTGACGGCGTCACAACCAACAATTTTTTACCAAATTGTAGATCTCTTCGTCCTCTTCGCGTGGGCTTGTGAATCACCTAAATCCGAGTTCGTATGCAAAAGTTATGACCAAAACAATATCAGCTACTCCGCGCGCAAGTTTTGACAAGTTTACACGTGACGGCCTGGTGACGGCCTTGGTGACGCCGTCACCAACTACGGATTTTTATTCTTGGGACTCTGACGCCGTCAAGAGCAATTCTTGACGCCTTCATGCACTGTTCACAGCATAGAATTTGGAGACTTTGCCGTTTTCTTCACTTTTATGCTCCAAAAACGTCCAAAATGGCTTCTTTTCCAGAATTCACTCTCCAAGTACCTAAAATCACAAAAGGAACGATTTAGGGCAATATTTGATCAAATAAATTCGGATTCGGGCTTAAATGACCCCCTAAAAACGGATCATTTTTCGCCTCATCATATATCCCTACACTTGGGATTTGCTTGTCCTCAAGCAAATGAGCTTTTCCACCAATCAAAATACAAGTTAGGGGTTATTTAACACTAATATAAAAGTAATTACAACAAATGATCGTTCCACCTTAGTCAAAACAAGCACGGAAATTATACACTAGCACCTCACATTAAGTATTTGGATACTCTCATCTCTCGGGTGTTGTAAATTTATATGTCATAATTGGAAATGGAGAAATATCACTCTCTACCTGTCATAGCAAATAGATTACCATAGGCTTGGGAAAGGATCAAACCTCCACCACTTGGCGTAAGCATCTAGGATAAACTATCAAAGAGGTCTTTTAAAGGGTTATAACGTTAGGTGTAGGGGATATGGAAAACACGGTTTTGTTGGATAAACGGATATTTTACTGGTGGCAAGTCAATTGTCTTAGTTAACTACATGTACAATGAGGCGTTGCTAAGCCAAGACTCGACTCAACTTAAACTAACTACGACTCTTTTTTGGATTTTCAAGACACTATTTGACTTAAACATAAATAAAAGAAACGGATGGTAGCCCGTATGTTTTTCTCTTTTCCTTTTCTATTTTTTTATTTTTTTTTTCTCTTTTTTTTTTTTTTATTTTTTTTTTTTTTTTTTTTTTTGCATACACTCTTACTCTACCATCCAAAACAATACATCAAAGGGGAGCTCGTTTCCTCCCTACACTTGAGCTTTTACATACTTTACAATCAACTATTCTAATGACTCGAATCAAGATAATCAAAACACTTGGGGTACTTTTAAATATTAATGCACATATGGGGGTAATAATTGACATCATCCCCATTACTCCATTACAATAGTACTTTACCCATGAGTCCCAATCGTCCCAAAACAATATGTACAAGATATGACTCGACTTAGCAACCATGTAATCAATTAGACAACTAACAAAGGGTTTAAACAATTAACAATAATGCACTAAAGATGAGTGCATACAAGGGAGGCTAAGGCGGTTTGGTTGCACATTTGGGGTGGATCGTAAACAAATTCTTCCTTTAAGTAAAATGCTTAAAGTTAGAAACGAAAAGATAGGCTCAGAGGGGTGTACTAGGGGTTTCGTGTACTAAAAATGAGTACAACGCTAAGGGTGTGGGAGAATTACTTGACCTATGAAGTCAATGTAATTATATTACAGGTGTAGAACAAGGGTTATCCTAATGCCTCTTATCATGTAGTAAATCCTAACTACACGAATGTAGTCTCACTAGCGGTCTTGGGATGCATCGCTATCACAAGTTCTAGAATCTAAATACTACCGGTACACTCATAAGCACCAACAATGAATGCTTTTTCCTAAAGATCTAAGGGCGAACCTCACATATTTGGGGTGGAAATTTTTGAGTGGTATGGTTTTTGTGCTAGTCATACAACTCCTATCCATGAGACGCTTATTAAGACTAAAGTTTCACTCCTACATGTTGCAAAAAATTTTAAATTTGGTGCTAAAATTGCCCTAACAAATATTTCTCTCAGTTTTATTACACATTCACTATTAAACAAAACAAAAACCAAGTGGAGTAATAGTTTCTAATATACCCTCCCTACACTTAAACCGAACATTGTCCCCAATGTTCTAGATAAAAGATGCAAAAGTAAATAAATAAGAATGAAAGAAACTAATACTCCCCTGATTCGTTCACCGTGGATAACGTGACAACATGGTTAAATCTACCTCCAAGAAGATGAGCGTTGAAAGCTTCCCTCCAGAAATATAAATCATCTTCTTGTCCTGTAATCAACAAACACAAAAACCCAAGCATCAAACCGAACAAAGATCACAACTAGATGTAATTCCAGACTTAGAAATAGAAACAATACAAAGCAACAAAGGGATAGGATACTTGTGGAATGAATCACAAATAGGAACTCATAAAACATATCCACAATTATTGACACACAAACAAGATAGAATATATGCTAATCATGAATTGTGAAGTTTTCATGTTCGAATTTAGTTCTTTTTAACAAGATATAAATTTCCCTAAACTTATCTTTTTGTAAAATACCTTTATATGCAATTAAGACGAGGTTAAAAACAAAATAAAGCATTTTCACAAATTATTCGAAACATGAAAATTAAACAACTATGATTAAGCATATATGACACAAACAAACAAATAAAATAAAAACATCAAACAATTAAAAACATGGGTTGCCTCCCAAGAAGCGCTTGTTTTTGTTCGAGTCACGAGCCTGACTCTACCCTTATTTAATGGAAATAGGGGAGGTTTTCCCTACACTTAGGATTAAGTGTGGGTGAAAGTAGTGATACACACCCTTAGGGTGTGAATATGCCACGTGAGGTGAAGGGGGTGAGTGAATGGCTTCCTTCATCCTAAAACTACCCGGATAATATAGGTTGATGGGTGGGTCGGTTCCTCTTTTGTCTCCCAGAAATAAATCTAAGGATGGGGAGTTGTGTAAAGGTTGAGGTTCCGGTTCATCAACACTAGGAAATTCCCTAGAACTAGGAGTAAGGTTATCACTACAAGTGTTCAAACCTATATCCTCTAGTGGTGCTTGGTCCAAGGGTTCTACTTCAATTGGGGTTCCTATAGTCTCTTCTACTTCTTCCGGGTAAGTCACGGGCGGTGTATGTGCCTCAAATGATGGTAGGACTTGTGGGGTACTTTGTGGGCTTGGATTATCCACCTCATCCTCCATTGTACCTAGATTACCTATATGTTTGTTTTGTACTATGATATTAGGTGCCATCCAACTAGGTATCTCAACATGAGTATATTCATCCCTCAATAAACTTGTTCCATGATCCTTCAAATTTGTTGTCAAATGATTTGTTATGTTATTTGTCGGGTTGTCTAATCTATAATAATATTGGGCACAATCTTCTATGGCATCCCATGCTTCTTCAGCATTTAATTCCCTAAAGTCCCCATTGGTAAAATCCTCAATGCACATTTGGTCATATCGGTTAACACGATAGTAAAAGGTTTGGGTTAGGGATGCTAAAGCGAAGCTATGATGAGGGACTATTCGGAGTAAATTTTTAAAACGAGTCCATGCATCATATATGGGTTCATCTCGATATTGTTTGAACATCAAGATGTCATTAGGGTAGAATGGGTTTCGTGGTCGGTAGTATGGTGGATTCGCATTCTCCATAATGGTGAACGGAAGAGTCAATGGAAAGGTTTCTACGAACAAATGCACAAAGAAAAGATAGACTACAAGAAAGCTAATAAAAAGAAAATAAAAATCTCACTAAAAAGGAATCTAATGAGTAGACCTAATAAAAATCAAATTCAACCTAAACAATAACTATTCCCCGGGCTGCGGCGCCAAAAACTTGATGCGTGGGAATCGCACCTTGCTTTACCTCTCGAGGGATCTCGCGAGGCTTACAACCCCCACCAGGCAGTGTACCTGATCGTTGTAGTATAGTATAGTGACAAGTACCGGGGGATTGATCGTTCAGCTAGGAATAGTGTCGTTAGGATTACAATTAATCTAACTAGGTCTAAAGGTGAAGGATGATTCTTTTTTGTATTTTTATATTTTATGAAAAGCAAGTAAAAATCTCGGGTATTGGGAGTGTGGGCGGAATTAGTTGCTAATCAACTAACCCAAAAGCTACTAATTAAACTAATTAACAAGAAAACTAAACTAAGGTTCTACAAGATAAGTGAAGCATGTCTACCTATGATATGTTACTCCTTGCTAGCTATCCAATCCTACCTATTGAATTGTAACCTTGTTTTAATTGACGGGTTGTATTCCTTAATACCATTCATGGGGTGGCATACATAACTCCCCAATTCTATGAGCTCTTATCTCCTCCTACACCATGCCCAGCACAACTATAGGGATTGTAAACAGTGGCTCATGCATTAAATACAACCAATAAAGACCTAGTACGCCTCGGTTCATGTTTCTTAAGACGTTCAAGCATGTTACCATTTGGAGATCTGCCAGTTTTCTTAAGCCTAACATATAAATCATTCAATCAAAACAAGAATCAATAGGAAACAAGGATTATAAACTAAACCAATTAGATCTATTGAAGTGTCACGCCCTAATTGATGAAGATAGACACAAACATCAACAAGGAATCAATAAGATCTAATCAATTATATACAAGTTTCACACAATCATAAGTAAACACAAGGTGAATTAACAAAACATAATCAAAGAAGGACAATCAACAAGAATAATGAAAGACATAGTTGAGATAGAATCATCAAACCAATACATGATGTTTATGAAGTGATTGAAACCCTCTAAGTTACTGGAAAAACACCCACCTAAACCCAGGAATCGACTTTAGGGTTTAGGGCTTACAAATAATGAAGTTTTGATGTTATATTTATAGGCTGAAATCTGCCCGGCCCGGTCGTGACGGCGTCAGACCAACTTTGACGGCGTCACAACCAACAATTTTTTACCAAATTGTAGATCTCTTCGTCCTCTTCGCGTGGGCTTTTGAATCACCTAAATCCGAGTTCGTATGCAAAAGTTATGACCAAAACAATATCAGCTACTCCGCGCGCAAGTTTTGACAAGTTTACACGTGACGGCCTGGTGACGGCCTTGGTGACGCCGTCACCAACTACGGATTTTTATTCTTGGGACTCTGACGCCGTCAAGAGCAATTCTTGACGCCTTCATGCACTGTTCACAGCATAGAATTTGGAGACTTTGCCGTTTTCTTCACTTTTATGCTTCAAAAACGTCCAAAATGGCTTCTTTTCCAGAATTCACTCTCCAAGTACCTAAAATCACAAAAGGAACGATTTAGGGAAATATTTGATCAAATAAATTCGGATTCGGGCTTAAATGACCCCCTAAAAACGGATCATTTTTCGCCTCATCACACATCAGTATTACTGTTGTGATTATTGTGGAGGTCCACACTTCAGCTCAGATTGTCAAACAGGGAATCCATATCCTTGTGACAATTTTGACACACCTTATTATGACCAACCTCCACAGTACGATTTAAATCAAGCACTTCTTCCAGAAATGCAAAATATGATGAAAATCGTTGATGAGCTTAAGGGTTTAGTTAAAGACTTTGCCCAAAGACATACTCATCAAAAATCCATGGAAGAATTGCTTGCTGAAGAGCAAGCTGCTAGAATAAATTCCCAAGATGCATATGAAAAATCTATGAGGGAATCCATTGCAAGAGAAAAAGCAGCCAAATCTAGCTCTCAGTTCCGTTTCATTCCTGATGATAGTGATGATGAGGATACACTTGACATCCTTGAATTTTATAAAACTTCAAGTTCATCAGTTGATACCCCAGCAGTTGAGATTCCATCTCAAACAACTACTATCACACCCGAGGTTCCCACTCACTCTCTGAGCATGGGGGACGAGCATCTTGACACTGTTCCTAAAAAGGAATCGGACGAATTCATAAAGTCTAGTGTTGAGAACCTTGTCCCAATCCCAAGAGAGTCACAGGGAATTCTTGAGCATATGTGTGATCTTCCTTACCCTCTTGAGTGTTCAAACGATCATTTTGAGACTTTCTCAGATTTTAATGATGATTGTACATCTCATGGAGACATTGAGTATATTGAGGCATCACTCCCACAGTCTGATGCTGATCCTCTTCTTGAGGAGATCGTCGATGAACTTACTCACTTCAATCCACTTTCATCGGAAAGTGATGATGGTCTCCTCGACTTTGAAGCCGATCTGGGAGAAATTGAAAGTCTCCTATATCATGATCAGCCACTCACTTCTTATCCCAACAGTCCAATAGAGAATGATAATCATTTTGTTCCCGAAGCATTCAATACTACTCTTACCAATCCTCTATTTGAATTCGATTCTGAATTCACTTTGATTTCTGATAATTCACTCTTTGATATTCAGAACGAGGATTGTGATGAGTCCACAATGGAACATGAGTTCACAAATTCACATCTTGTGAATAATTCTCTTCATGAGGAGTTCTCCGGTGAACTCACTCATCATGTTATGACTCCTCCGGAGTTTGATAGCCCGGGGGGAGATGCTCTCAATCTTGAGAATTTGCAAATTCCCACCCACCCTCCCGGGTTGTTTACCCTTTGAAATCCAAACTCAGGCTACGGAGCCTGCTCTCGAGGAAGAAGATCAAATCATGATTTTCATCATGATTTTCTTCCTTTTCTTCACCTATAAGGTGACTTCCTCTCTTCTTCACTCCTTCGGGAATGAAGACACCATCTTTGATCCCGGCATTTTCATGTATCATTATCTTGAGCCGGATACTTATCTCATCGGTGTGGAACTTTCACGTGCTTCAAATGTTTGTCCAAACATTTTAAATGAAAGTCCGATTGAGATTGTTTCTTCCACATCATGCTTCCCCAAGGACAAATGAATTCGGGGTCGAGTCAAGCTAGCGACTCGGTAAACAAAAACAGTAGCATGCTTATAGGGTTTTCACCCTAAGTGTGGGGGAGTCCCCCATGCTATGGTTACTTATGAAGTGAAAATACAAAATGGTGTTTTCCACGCTTAGCTTGTATTGTTGCCCTTTTACGTTCAAAATGTCGGCATAATAGCCGGGATTTTGAATATTGAGGACAATATTCATGCTAAGTGTGTGTGTGTGTGTGTGGGGGGGGGGGGGGGTATTTCGCTATTCTAGCGAATTTTATCACATTTTACTATATAATACCCCCGTTTTAGCCAAAATTTCAAAAATTTTTCAAAATTTTTTCACTGGTGCTTCAAAATTTTTGTGGTAATCAATCCGCCTTGTCTAACCGACAAAAGGGATTGGCTAGTCCGGGAGCAAACGGCTCTTGGTAAAGACATCTCAAATCCGTTTATGGCTTGCAATTTGCCCAAAATTGGATGGTTCATCAACTCCCCAAAAACAAATGAGTTGGCTAGCCCAAAAGATTATGGCTTGTGGTAAAGGCCGTGGAAAATCCATAATTGGTGATCAGCTCACCAAGATGTTGACTATTCCATCAAGAGCTGGCTAGTCCAGAAGCAAACGGCTTCTGGTAAAGACTAATCAAATCCGTTGACAGCTGGTGGTTTGCTCAAAATCACACGGTTATCAGGTGTGCCACAGTTCTTACACCTGGCTACTCCAGAAGTGATGGCTTTTGGTAAAGAGTTTCAAATCCATCAAGTTTTCAAAACAGTATTGCTAGGGACTAGCAATAATTTAGTGTGGGGGATTGATGAGTGCTCAAACACTCATCATTTTTGGTCAAATCTGAACTGCAAAACATACAAAAACACTCAGAAATGCATCAAATTACCAAAAATATTTCAAAATCGTGTTTTATATGTTTTAGATGCAAAATGAGTAAAAACAGATGAAAAACGTATAAAGTTTGTAAAAGTGGCAGTTTCAGTCCCCCAACTTTCATAAAATGACAAAACTAGTCATATTCAAAATATAGAAAATTATCACCAAAGGTCCTTTTACAATCATAAGTTGTCATATTTTGTCCTTTGGTGAAAAAGTGAAAAGTTTTGGAAATTTACAATTTAGCCCCTGAAGTTTCAGACTTTGACAGATTCAGTCCCTGGTGGGATAATTTTGAAAGAAAAATCACTTTTGGTCCTTGGGAAAGTCACAGAAGCCATTTTTAGTCCTTGGGTAAAATGTTTGGAGAAATTACGGTTTTGGTCCTTGAACTTTCAAATTTGGCATAAAAGGACCCCGGGATTTCAATTTTTGGGACATTACAAATTATGGTCCTTTGGTTTTTGGAACTTGACAAGTATGATTTTTTATATAACTTTGTGAAAATAACATTTTCAAACCCCCCCCCCCCCCAAGTTTCATTAATTACAAAGTTGGTCCTTGTGTATTATTATCAAACCAAAGTGGACCCTTTTTATTTATTTAACCCAAAACCAAAACCAATCCAAACCAAACCACAAATCTGATCCAACACCCCCCAAGCCCACCTTTTGGCCCAATCCCAAAATAAAACACCCGTCCATTTTTATTTAAACCCCAGTCAACCAAAGTCAACACCCAGTCACCCTCTACCCCACTTGGCTGTTAGCAGCCTGCAACACCCAAACTAATACTCAACCTCCCACTCCTCTTCCCATACTATGTTCCCCCAACTCTCCACTAACTTCCAAACCTCATTTAATGCCCTTAATCTGCTCCAAGTAACACCAACTGCCAAATTGACCATCTTCCCGCCAAAAAACGCATTTGATGGTCAGGATCAATCCAACAAATCCAAGGGCCAAGATACAAGTGGGAAAGTCAGAGAAGTCCACCAGGGTGTATAAAAGAAAAGAAAAATGAAGAATGATAGTAGTATTAGTTTTAGCTTAATGTAGCTTATGTCGTTTAAAATGTAGTTTCATATGTAGTTGTAATTTTTAAGTTCAAAACAGTTGTAAGCATTATTCTCAGTATTTGTCAAGTTTACTTAATCAAAATTTCAAGGATTGTTGGTTTAAAAAATCAGTTTGCACTTTAATTTTTAGTGAAAATTCCTTTTTCATTTAAATATTGTTGTAAGTTGATTCTTGTTTCTATGGGCTTATTTTAGCTTGGGTATAAGTTTCTATAAGTAAGTTAGATATAAGAATAAATTGTAACTCAAATTACCAAAAAAAATAACAAAAATCACAAAAATGGTGGAAAATAAGAAAAGAAGATAATGAAGGAAGAAGAATGGGATTCTGGTTGTTTTGGAACCATATGGTGGTTGTGATGTCTCAGGGAGAGAAATAGATTGTGGTGTGGTACCTTGGTCACTTATCTCAGTTGGAAACTAGTGTAAGAACTTTTCAATTTTTCTTTTTGAATTCATTGTTCATGTGTTTCAACTGTGTTCATTTAAGCTCATTTATGCTTGCTCAATGTTAGTTTAAGTTTTAAATTCATGTTCGTGATTTAGATTGTAGGATTGCTTAACAAAAATCACCATATCTGTTGTTATAGGGGTGTTTGGCACAAACTGTCTCAGGGTGCATAAGTGTGTTCACATGTTGCTTGTTGATTCCTTTAGTCCATTTAGGTTGTATTAGCACTAGTTAAGTCATTCAAACTCAGTTCATTAGGGTGTAAAGTCAAAATCCACCTCCTAGTTCCCAAACAGTTAACTGTTAGGGATTTAAGACCCACAAACCCATAATTTAGCTTCATAGTTGTTAATCTAGTTTAAACCAGCCTTACATTAGCATATAACAACCATTTCAATCCATTAGACTCAGTAGAAATCCACCAAAGTCAAAGTAGCAAAGTTTTCTTCAAAAGTCAAAAGTGCACATTTAAGTTTTTTTCAAATCTTGCTTGATTTTTATAGAATTTTGTACAAGGTTTTAGGGCTTAAAGCTTGTTGTTATTTGATCTCTACTAGCTCATCTTTGAGTTCCCAACTTCCTTTCAATTTTGAGATTTTTCTATTGGGCTTCACACTCCCTCAAGCACAACTGCAGCCTAGGGAGTTCCCCTGCTGCAGCAGTCCATCAGACCACCACCACCACTTTGGTGGTGGTTTCTGATCACTCCAGTGGTCATCAGGCTTTTACATTGGTTCCTACCAACTCCCCTCCTAGTAGGGTTCCTCCTTTGACTCATGGTTTGACCCCAAGACCTGTGGACCCCACCTAATTCAAGCCTTGAACTCTGTCCCATATTTTCAGTGGGTGAGTGAGAATTGGATGGCTTATTGTGGCTTATTGGCTTAACCAGTGGACCCCAAGTACTTATTTTGGCTTATACATGTTTACTTAACTTAGTTGAACTGGATTTTACCCTTGTGGACCCCACATAAGTCCATTTGAGCTCAATTCTTGGTTTAGTTAAACTTGGTCAACTGTGGAGCTTATTGCTTTCCACAGTGCTTAATAATAAGCTATAAAATAATTGCTTTTACAAAAGTTGTCTATTTTTAGGTATAAATTAGTTTTGTAAAATAAAAAACAAGAAAAACCAATATAAAAGTAAGTGATAGTTTCTATTTAATACAATTTAATTTTAATTTTCATTTTTAGATTTTTATTAAGTAACCTATATTTTTATATTTTTATTAATTTCCTCTTATATTAAAGTACTTTTAATAATTTTCTTATATTTTTATATTATTATTTAGTATTTATTAGAATTAAAAATAGTTTTATTAATAATTAATCAATAAATAAGTTTTAAATAGCATAATTAATTTTTATAAAGCAAAACCTAGTTTTTATATTTTTTATAGCTTTTATATGTTATAAAATAATTTTAGAAATTTTCTTATAATTTTTACTGTTCATTTAGTATTTTTTATAATTTAAAATAGTTTAAATAGGTAATTAATAATTAATTAGTAATTAATTAATAGAAAAACCACAAAAGACAAAAATACTTATTTTTAATTTTAAAACTTATTTTTTGTTATTTTATAATTTTAGAAATTTTATTTTCACCTTTTTAGTATTTAAATAATATTGTATTATATTTAAGTTGTTTAAATATTAATAATTAGTATTAATTAGTATTTAATTAATAATAAATAATTAATTAGTGTTAAAATTTATTTTCTTTTTCTAAATTTTTCTTTTACCTTTAAGTTTGTAAAAAAGTCATTTTCACCCCCTGGGTGTTTTCAGATTTCAGTTTTTACGTTTTATCTCGTACGTTAACGTAAATTTGAACATAACGTACGTGTTTTTAGATTTTAATCGTTTCTGGTTTTTGTAACTTTCCCATCTTATTTATATAGCTTATTTAAGCTATTTTATTGTACAAATCAGTAGTGTAATCAATCACAAACCCGTTTCTGTCTAGATTCACCCGATCACATAAGCCGTTTGTTTACAATCCACACCTCGTCGGGACATAACGACCCGGGGAAACACTATATTCCGCGGAGCATTGACTCTAAGCAGTTTGACCATCTTGACCACATCCGTGGTTGAATTTGGTTGACGGTTTAGCATCAATCAAATTTTGGCGCCGCTGCCGGGGAGGTTGTGTGCGTATCTAAACGGTTTTTTCTGATTAGTGATTTTGGAATTCGTTCCATTGTACATTAATCCATCCTTTGTTCATATTTTCTTACTATCAAAACAAAACCGTTCCCGAAAACATTTTAAACTCAGTTTTCAACGAACACAAAAACATTTTCTTTCTCATTTGTATAAAATGTTTATCCAAAAACCCAAAAACATTGTCCTTTACCCTTTCACATATTTGATTCTTCATTCCTACCCCTCTATACACATTTGATTCTTTCTATATCTCATCCACACTTTCTGGTTTTCCATTTGTGTGGTAATCCTTATAATGGTGGCAATTGCCCCAGCTGTGGCATGGTAGAGTCAGGTAACGGGTCTGTCTATAACCAAGATCCTTATTCCTACCATGACACGACTGATTCATTCCATCAGTTACCACACCATCAGTCTCAGCAGTTTTACTGTTGTGAGTACTGTGGTGGTTCACACTACAGTTCTGATTGTCAATCAGGAAACACGCTTGTCTATGAGCAGTTTCCTGATAACGATTATGACCACAGCACACACAACCCACAGCCACATCAGTATTACTGTTGTGATTACTGTGGAGGTCCACACTTCAGCTCAGATTGTCAAACAGGGAATCCATATCCTTGTGACAATTTTGACACACCTTATTATAACCAACCTCCACAGTACGATTTGAATCAAGCACTTCTTCCAGAAATGCAAAATATGATGAAAATCGTTGATGAGCTTAAGGGTTTAGTTAAAGACTTTGCCCAAAGACATACTCATCAAAAATCCATGGAAGAATTGCTTGCTGAAGAGCAAGCTGCTAGAATAAATTCCCAAGATGCATATGAAAAATCTATGAGGGAATCCATTGCAAGAGAAAAAGCAGCCAAATCTAGCTCTCAGTTCCGTTTCATTCCTGATGATAGTGATGATGAGGATACACTTGACATCCTTGAATTTTATAAAACTTCAAGTTCATCAGTTGATACCCCAGCAGTTGAGATTCCATCTCAAACAACTACTATCACACCCGAGGTTCCCACTCACTCTCTGAGCATGGGGGACGAGCATCTTGACACTGTTCCTAAAAAGGAATCGGACGAATTCATAAAGTCTAGTGTTGAGAACCTTGTCCCAATCCCAAGAGAGTCACAGGGAATTCTTGAGCATATGTGTGATCTTCCTTACCCTCTTGAGTGTTCAAACGATCATTTTGAGACTTTCTCAGATTTTAATGATGATTGTACATCTCATGGAGACATTGAGTATATTGAGGCATCACTCCCACAGTCTGATGCTGATCCTCTTCTTGAGGAGATCGTCGATGAACTTACTCACTTCAATCCACTTTCATCGGAAAGTGATGATGGTCTCCTCGACTTTGAAGCCGATCTGGGAGAAATTGAAAGTCTCCTATATCATGATCAGCCACTCACTTCTTATCCCAACAGTCCAATAGAGAATGATAATCATTTTGTTCCCGAAGCATTCAATACTACTCTTACCAATCCTCTATTTGAATTCGATTCTGAATTCACTTTGATTTCTGATAATTCACTCTTTGATATTCAGAACGAGGATTGTGATGAGTCCACAATGGAACATGAGTTCACAAATTCACATCTTGTGAATAATTCTCTTCATGAGGAGTTCTCCGGTGAACTCACTCATCATGTTATGACTCCTCCGGAGTTTGATAGCCCGGGGGGAGATGCTCTCAATCTTGAGAATTTGCAAATTCCCACCCACCCTCCCGGGTTGTTTACCCTTTGAAATCCAAACTCAGGCTACGGAGCCTGCTCTCGAGGAAGAAGATCAAATCATGATTTTCATCATGATTTTCTTCCTTTTCTTCACCTATAAGGTGACTTCCTCTCTTCTTCACTCCTTCGGGAATGAAGACACCATCTTTGATCCCGGCATTTTCATGTATCATTATCTTGAGCCGGATACTTATCTCATCGGTGTGGAACTTTCACGTGCTTCAAATGTTTGTCCAAACATTTTAAATGAAAGTCCGATTGAGATTGTTTCTTCCACATCATGCTTCCCCAAGGACAAATGAATTCGGGGTCGAGTCAAGCTAGCGACTCGGTAAACAAAAACAGTAGCATGCTTATAGGGTTTTCACCCTAAGTGTGGGGGAGTCCCCCATGCTATGGTTACTTATGAAGTGAAAATACAAAATGGTGTTTTCCACGCTTAGCTTGTATTGTTGCCCTTTTACGTTCAAAATGTCGGCATAATAGCCGGGATTTTGAATATTGAGGACAATATTCATGCTAAGTGTGTGTGTGTGTGTGTGGGGGGGGGGGGGGTATTTCGCTATTCTAGCGAATTTTATCACATTTTACTATATAATACCCCCGTTTTAGCCAAAATTTCAAAAATTTTTCAAAATTTTTTCACTGGTGCTTCAAAATTTTTGTGGTAATCAATCCGCCTTGTCTAACCGACAAAAGGGATTGGCTAGTCCGGGAGCAAACGGCTCTTGGTAAAGACATCTCAAATCCGTTTATGGCTTGCAATTTGCCCAAAATTGTATGGTTCATCAACTCCCCAAAAACAAATGAGTTGGCTAGCCCAAAAGATTATGGCTTGTGGTAAAGGCCGTGGAAAATCCATAATTGGTAATCAGCTCACCAAGATGTTGACTATTCCATCAAGAGCTGGCTAGTCCAGAAGCAAACGGCTTCTGGTAAAGACTAATCAAATCCGTTGACAGCTGGTGGTTTGCTCAAAATCACACGGTTATCAGGTGTGCCACAGTTCTTACACCTGGCTACTCCAGAAGTGATGGCTTTTGGTAAAGAGTTTCAAATCCATCAAGTTTTCAAAACAGTATTGCTAGGGACTAGCAATAATTTAGTGTGGGGGATTGATGAGTGCTCAAACACTCATCATTTTTGGTCAAATCTGAACTGCAAAACATACAAAAACACTCAGAAATGCATCAAATTACCAAAAATATTTCAAAATCGTGTTTTATATGTTTTAGATGCAAAATGAGTAAAAACAGACGAAAAACGTATAAAGTTTATAAAATTGGCAGTTTCAGTCCCCCAACTTTCATAAAATGACAAAACTAGTCATATTCAAAATATAGAAAATTATCACCAAAGGTCCTTTTACAATCATAAGTTGTCATATTTTGTCCTTTGGTGAAAAAGTGAAAAGTTTTGGAAATTTACAATTTAGCCCCTGAAGTTTCAGACTTTGACAGATTCAGTCCCTGGTGGGATAATTTTGAAAGAAAAAACACTTTTGGTCCTTGGGAAAGTCATAAAAGCCATTTTTAGTCCTTGTGTAAAATGTTTGGAGAAATTACAATTTTGGTCCCTGAACTTTCAAATTTGGCATAAAAGGACCCCGGGATTTCAATTTTTGGGAAATTACAAATTATGGTCCTTTGGTTTTTGGAACTTGACAAGTATGATTTTTTATATAACTTTGTGAAAATAACATTTTCAACCCCCCCCCAAGTTTCATTAATTACAAAGTTGGTCCTTGTGTATTATTATCAAACCAAAGTGGACCCTTTTTATTTATTTAACCCAAAACCAAAACCAATCCAAACCAAACCACAAATCTGATCCAACACCTCCCAAGCCCACCTTTTGGCCCAATCCCAAAATAAAACCCCCGTCCATTTTTATTTAAACCCCAGTCAACCAAAGTCAACACCCAGTCACCCTCTTCCCCACTTGGCTGTTAGCAGCCTGCAACACCCAAACCAATACTCAACCTCCCCCTCCTCTTCCCATACTATGTTCCCCCAACTCTCCACTAACTTCCAAACCTCATTTAATGCCCTTAATCTGCTCCAAGTAACACCAACTGCCAAATTGACCATCTTCCCGCCAAAAACCAATTTGATGGTCAGGATCAATCCAACAAATCCAAGGGCCAAGATACAAGTGGGAAAGTCAGAGAAGTCCACCAGGGTGTATAAAAGAAAAGAAAAATGAAGAATGATAGTAGTATTAGTTTTAGCTTAATGTAGCTTATGTCGTTTAAAATGTAGTTTCATATGTAGTTGTAATTTTTAAGTTCAAAACAGTTGTAAGCATTATTCTCAGTATTTGTCAAGTTTACTTAATCAGAATTTCAAGGATTGTTGGTTTAAAAAATCAGTTTGCACTTTAATTTTTAGTGAAAATTCCTTTTTCATTTAAATATTGTTGTAAGTTGTTAATTCTTGTTTCTATGGGCTTATTTTAGCTTGGGTATAAGTTTCTATAAGTAAGTTAGATATAAGAATAAATTGTAACTCAAATTACTAAAAAAAATAACAAAAATCACAAAAATGGTGGAAAATAAGAAAAGAAGATAATGAAGGAAGAAGAATGGGATTCTAGTTGTTTTGGAACCACATGGTGGTTGTGATGTCTCAGGGAGACAAATAGATTGTGGTGTGGTACCTTTGTCACTTATCTCAGTTGGAAACTAATGTAAGAACTTTTCAATTTTTCTTTTTGAATTCATTGTTCATGTGTTTCAACTGTGTTCATTTAAGCTCATTTATGCTTGCTCAATGTTAGTTTAAGTTTTAAATTCATGTTCATGATTTAGATTGTAGGATTGCTTAACAAAAATCACCATATCTGTTGTTATAGGGGTGTTTGGCACAAACTGTCTCAAGGTGCATAAGTGTGTTCACATGTTGCTTGTTGATTCCTTTAGTCCATTTAGGTTGTATTAGCACTAGTTAAGTCATTCAAACTCAATTCGTTAGGGTGTAAAGTCAAAATCCACCTCCTAGTTCCCTAACAGTTAACTGTTAAGGATTTAAGACCCACAAACCCTTAATTTAGCTTCATAGTTGTTAATCTAGTTTAAACCAGCCTTACATTAGCATATAACAACCATTTCAATCCATTAGACTCAGTAGAAATCCACCAAAGTCAAAGTAGCAAAGTTTTATTCAAAAGTCAAAAGTGCACATTTCAGTTTTTTTCAAATCTTGCTTGATTTTTATAGAATTTTGTACAAGGTTTTAGGGCTTAAAGCTTGTTGTTATTTGATCTCTACTAGCTCATCTTTGAGTTCCCAACTTCCTTTCAATTTTGAGATTTTTTTATTGGGCTTCACACTCCCTCAAGCACAACTGCAGCCCAGGGAGTTCCCCTGCTGCAGCAGTCCATCAGACCACCACCACCACTTTGGTGGTGGTTTCTGATCACTCCAGTGGTCATCAGGCTTTTCCATTGGTTCCTAACAACTCCCCTCCTAGTAGGGTTCCTCCTTTGACTCATGGTTTGACCCTAAGACCTGTGGACCCTACCTAATTCAAGCCTTGAACTCTGTCCCATATTTTCAGTGGGTGAGTGAGAATTGGATGGCTTATTGGCTTAACCAGTGGACCCCAAGTACTTATTTTGGCTTATACATGTTTACTTAACTTAGTTGAACTGGATTTTACCCTTGTGGACCCCACATAAGTCCATTTGAGCTCAATTCTTGGTTTAGTCAAACTTGGTCAACTGTGGAGCTTATTGCTTTCCACAGTGCTTAATAATAAGCTATAAAATAATTGTTTTTACAAAAGTTGTCTATTTTTAGGTATAAATTAGTTTTGTAAAATAAAAAACAAGAAAAACCAATATAAAAGTAAGTGATAGTTTCTATTTAATACAATTTAATTTTAATTTTCATTTTTAGATTTTTATTAAGTAACCTATATTTTTATATTTTTATTAATTTCCTCTTATATTAAAGTACTTTTAATAATTTTCTTATATTTTTATATTATTATTTAGTATTTATTAGAATTAAAAATAGTTTTATTAATAATTAATCAATAAATAAGTTTTAAATAGCATAATTAATTTTTATAAAGCAAAACCTAGTTTTTACATTTTTTATAGCTTTTATATGTTATAAAATAAATTTAGAAATTTTCTTATAATTTTTACTGTTCATTTAGTATTTTTTATAATTTAAAATAGTTTAAATAGGTAATTAATAATTAATTAGTAATTAATTAATAGAAAAACCACAAAAAGACAAAAATACTTATTTTTAATTTTAAAACTTATTTTTAGTTATTTTATAATTTTAGAAATTTTATTTTCACCTTTTTAGTATTTAAATAATATTGTATTATATTTAAGTTGTTTAAATATTAATAATTAGTATTAATGAGTATTTAATTAATAATAAATAATTAATTAGTGTTAAAATTTATTTTCTTTTTTTAAAAATTTTCTTTTACCTTTAAGTTTGTAAAAAAGTCATTTTCACCCCCTGGGTGTTTTCAGATTTCAGTTTTTACGTTTTATCTCGTACGTTAACGTAAATTTGAACATAACGTACGTGTTTTTAGATTTTAATCGTTTCTGGTTTTTGTAACTTTCCCATCTTATTTATATAGCTTATTTAAGCTATTTCATTATACAAATTAGTAGTGTAATCAATCACAAACCCTTTCTGTCCAGATTTACCCGATCACACAAGCCGTTTGTTTACAATCCACACCTCGTCGGGACATAACGACCCGGGGAAACACTATATTCCGCGGAGCATTGACTCTAGGCAGTTTGACCATCTTGACCACATCCAAAAGTACTGCCACGTCAACAAAACAATGAACGGCATTGATATAAATAAATGACTAAAAACGTTATTCATATCTTTCGACATCTCTATGTTTTGATAATCACAAAACGAAAACACATCAAACCAAAGATCATGACGTAAACAAGTATTTAGTAGTATATAATCACTTTCACCATCTAATCACTTAAGGTATGAATAAAAATAGTGTTTAATGCATTATAAGATCAAAGGGATATTATTACAAAGTTTATTTTAATATATAAACTTATTATATATTTTTGAAAAACACTTTTGGTAATAAAGAAAAATGTTTTAATCATATATTTAATACTAAATATATGAATTCAAATTTTTAACCAAAATCAGTTAGTTTTTCACCAAATAAACTTTCTCCACTAAAAGACAAAAATTCTGGCCGTTACAGCTGGGCGACCCCCTTAATTATAAGGGGCGGTCCCCTTAATTTTAAGGGGGCCGACCTTGATTTAAGGGGACCGGCCACGCTCCTCTGTCAAAATTTGTTGCCTATAAATACCACCTTAAATCTGTAATTTTTCTCACCTTTTTGCACAAAAACTTTCTGATTCAAACCTCCATTTCAATCTTAAAAATCCTTTGATCTTATAATTCATAAGCCTTTGTTTCCAAGTGATCCAAAGCCTCATTCATTCAAGTGCAAAGAGAAGAATACTTCTATTTATCAAGACTAGGAGTATTACAACTTAGTATCATCTTGCTATCTAAGTTGTTTGATTATTTCATCTTGTATATCATTCATTCTTTGGTGAATATAGTGTATACATTGGTTATATAGATTTAGATATAGGATCTAGATTTATTGAAGGGGTGAAGTAGTGCTAGAAGTGAAGAAGTAGAGGTGGATAAGATTAGTGATAGAAGAAATAAGAAGTGGTAGTATATTGAAGTAGAGATAGTTGTGAAGACAAAGAAGTTGAAGCCTTGAAGTTGAGAAGACCTTGAAGCCTAGAAGTTGTGAAGTAGTATATATTTTGGAGTAGTGGTTAGGACTTAGCAGTGAAGGTGTGAAGAAACAAGTGGCGTGAAGAAAAAGAGTTAGGAAGTAGTAAGGTGTGAAGAAGCTAGGAGTGAAGTAGAAAGGTGTGAAGAAGAATTGGTGTGAAGAAGTTGTGTAGAAGTTGTGATTGAGTTGTGACGAAGTTGTGGTGTGTAATTTGGTGTGTAAGGTTTTCTCTGCCATAAAGGGAGGTTTTTGATCTAGTGAAGAAAACTCTCGAGTAGGTGACTCGGGGAGTGGAGTAGGGCAAGGAAGGTGTCCTTGTAGCCGAACCACTATAAATCCTTTGTCTCTCGGTTTGATCTTTCCATCTCTCACTTTTTGATTATTTACTTATTATCATTTCATACATAATTATAATTGCTTGTGTTGTGCACATATTGATTTCACATAAAGATCAATCTAAAATTCATTCATAACATTAATTTTACAAAAACAAACCAAGTACATAAACTTATATTAAAACACTTATACATATATATGATATATGAAATTGTAAATTCTTTCCCAACATTATACATAAGTAGTGTTTATACAAAATCGTAAATAAACTAGTATCTATATTTTTTGCATTAAAGAGTTTTGAAATTTACGTCTAATCTTTAGAAACTAACTTTTACAAAACAAATAAAACGAAAAAGACGTAAAACTATTCAACCCCCCCCTTCTAGTTTTCCACAATTGGTATCAGGAGCCACGTCTAGCAAGCTTTTTAAAATATATTATATTTTAAAACTTGTAACGATCTATGGAATTTGAAAAATATCTAGAAGGGGAATTTACGCAAAAACCACCATTATTTGAAAATGATCATTTTCTTGAATGGAAAAATAAATTTGAAAATTATGTGAAATCAATAGATCTTGATCTTTGGCATATCATTTCAATTGGTGATCTTAAACCAACAAAAATGGATTTTGAAAATTAATATAATAATCTTCAAACAAAGATTGATGAAAATACTAAAGCTAAATTACTTATTCTCAAAACTCTACCAAAAGTTAAATATGAAGGATTATTCTTTTGTAAAATGGCAAATGATATTTGAAAATGTATTTTAAAGTTTCACCAAGAGAAATGTAAAATCAAAGATGATAAACTTGATGTTGCACAAGAATTAGTCACTCTAGAAAATTTAATAGATAAATATTTAGTTAAAATAAACACATGTACTACTAGTTCAAATGTGATCATTGAAGGTAACAATAACAAAGAAGATGATGAAAATATGGCTTGTGAGAATATTCAAACAAATGTAAATACAAGTATTGATGGCAAGGATTACATGCTTCAAGATCTAAGCGAAACTACAAAGAAAACATGGAGTTACATGGACGATGTAATTGATCACCGTATAGCATGTGAAGAATGTACAACTACAAATGAGGTACAATCTGAAACTAAACATTTTTGCTATGATCAATTTATATTAGAATTTTCAAAATTGGAAAACAACTTCAAACATTTTTGCAATATTTACTCAAAAATGATTCTTAAAAATAAATCTTCAATATCCATTGAAAACAATTTTGAAAAGGAAATAATTTTAGAAGATAAAATGTCTAGACTTGAAGTAATATTGAAATTGATCTTAAATGTAAATATTGTCAAGACTATAAACATGAAATTAAAATGGAAAATGAAAAAGCAAAAATATTAGCAACATTTGAAAATAGCTCTAGATCTTTAAAATATTTACTTAACATTCAAAAGTCATTTTATGATAAAATCGGCTTAGGATTTACCGCAAAATGATCCTTTAACAAATGTATCAAAACAAATAAAATTTGTTAAACCTAGTGGAGAAATTTAGAACTAATATTATTTACATCCATTATTTATTACTCTAGTCAAGAAAGTCATTGTTTGTTGATTAAAACAAACTATTGATGAATTATTGTACTTCTCGACGACATCCTCATCATGTGCATTTAAATGCAATGGATGTTTTCAACTAACCAACTCGGACCCATGAGAATCTGGGTACCAAGCTCTTTGTCATGTTTAGGTAATTAATGAACGAAGAGACTATTACGTTTTGGATTGCTCACCTTGCTCTCTTACTTTTGACGACTATTGGTTCCTATCACTCTGTTTCACATTCTGCACACGATTTTCCTATGACGTTGTTGCGGTCATTTATTGTCTCGGCGTTTTGTTCTTCACTTTTGGAGTATTGGTTTTATGGTGTGTTCGTTACTATCTCAAGACAAAGGTTTCAAGCACAACTATTCTTGGTCTTCACGACTTGTGATGATTGGTGTGATCGATTAAGTATTTCGGATCAAGCTTCCTTGATCTTTATTGCGTTGGAATTTTACTTTGCTACTTCGACATTCTTTGGGCAAACTCTTAAGACGTCTTCTAACACTCTCATACCCACTCTTGAAGAAAAGCTGGACCTTAGGTAAGTTTTCTTTTAAAAAACTTATCAATATCACATTATACTAGAGTATGCTTTAATTAGTATATTAATATGATTAAATTTATAGGTTGCCATATTTTTAGATCATTAATACTAATATATGTATATATATGATACTTGGTTAGTTAACCCTTGTAGGACCGAAAATATGTATGATTCATGTGATTCGGGAGGTCTTGGTTGATGATTATAGATGAAATCCATATTTAGTTTTAGAGAGAGAAAGCAGTGAGAGGGTGAAGAAAATGGAGTATATTAAAGATGAAAGTAAAGATACATAATTTCCCACACCCCTCATGGAGAGTCATGAGGGGTATTTATAGGCTCATCACAACATTACTTTGCCTAGTGTACGATAGTAGTCCCTGCGGGTACTACATGTTACTAATCTAGTCCAATTCACATGTGTAACGTTATCTTTATAAAAAAGCGAGGCTAACAATCTCCCTCCAAGATATCGTCACACGTGAATGGTTACAGTGAGACCTATAAATACATTAACAGTGTAAAATTACAACAATAGTAAACTATGTTGACGTTGTTGAAGCGCAGAGTCTCTGTAGTCTAGATACTGAGGCAGACTTGAAGTTCTCTCTTCCGACGGTCTCGGCGTACGATCTTTGACACTGATGGCAAAGGTCTTTGTAGCTCTGAACTTCAACTGTAATGGTCTAGTTAGGTTATTACTCCCTCCTAACTAGTGAGCCTTTATTCTTTTTCCTGCTCCCTCCTGAACCGACAACTCTCTTTTCATCACGCAGCGGATAAAGTAGATTCAAAAGTGTAGGCACATGGTTGTCGTTCAGGGAGCATCATAACAATATGACTCACATAACATTGCACAGAAGGTTGGTAATACGCTCCGATGTACACATCATTAGTACTTCTTTGGTTCCAGTGTAAGCACAATTCCCTTGAACAACCAACGTACTAGAGATAAAACACTACTTCTTTTGGCATGTTCTTCTCCCTCCTGATGGTTGCGATTTATCAAAATCATCATACTATTTTGTGTACATGCCATAATTACCCGTACTTTACACTTCTGATGCAATATAGATAGACCGTGTAAGCATAATTTGTGAGTATATGTCGCAAAAATATACTCTCAATACTTTTCTCTCAAATCAACCTTTAAACGAACCTCCTTGTAATTCACCGGCTACTAGTAATGACCACATATGGAGACTGCCCGATATGACCAGCTTGAAAAAGGAGTAATCATCCCATCTTGTGACTTAATGCTTGTACGATAGATGTGACTTAATACCTATACTGAGCACTACAATGTAACTCCTTTAAGTATGAGGTTGCACGAAATATTCGCCACTTGAACAATCCACTACTTCGTGTGACACTGAGTACTACAACATAACTCCTTTAAGTGATAGCTATACTGTGAGCACTACAACGTAACTCCTTACATCAGTAATAACTAGATTGTCAAGACTGAATTTTTTAATTTGCGCAGACAAGTTATCTTCAAAAGTCGTGCATCCAACCACCCCTAGACTTTGAGATAAATAAGTACACATTTTGAAATGTCACTTCAAAGTCAAATCAATAATACCGTACAATAACTCCGTAGTCATTTTCTTTTCAAACCATAACAATTCTAGCCGTGAATATATGTATCCCCGTGAAACTTGCAATACCAAAATACCACTCTTGTATACCAAATATTGTCAAAAGTTTATATCTAAATAAATAAATTCGGATTGTAAATTTTGATTGCCGAATTAAAGTACATTTGAGAACAGTAACATTCAAGAAAGAATTCGGATCCAGCCCATGTCAATTCATCAATCTATAGCCTAGTCCATATCATCTAAGCCGTATGATATTGAATTTCAGCCCAAGAAATTAAAAGCCTGAATCCAAAACACGAAATGCTGATCCATTGGTCCAACAGCAATGAAAATGAAATACCCGGTCAATATAACTTTGAGTTTACCCTATTAGAACTTCATTTGCAAAAATAGGTTTACTTTATCAAAAACATCCGCCCCCATCTTAATGTTTTCTCTCACCAAACCTTATTTCATCTCAGATCTTAAAAGAATAACGCATCTCATTTTCTTTTTGATCTTCGAGTCATGTTACGATGTAGGATTGGATATGATGATTCGGACCAGTGATGGTTGTAGACTGAGGTTATATGAGTCTTGTTGGTATTTGGTTTGTGGTCATGGTCTTCTCTTAATCTACACCTTTTCGAAACATTCCATCTTCAAATTTCGAAACTTTGCTAGACCAAAATTTTTCGAAAGTTTTCATTCAAAAAGGTTTCGATAATTTTGTCAGCATATCGAGAATTTTTCCATCTTATCGAAATCATGGTTATCGAGAACGTGGCTTATCGAGGACATAGTTATCGAGAACATGTGTTCGATAAAACAGGGTATTGTGTTCTCGAAAATCACTTGAGTTCTCGAAAACAGTACATATCGAGATTTCTTATACAAGAAATTCCGATTAGATTCCGGCGACCCATTTTCCAGTTTCCGATGAATTTTCCGATGTGTTTCTGACCATTTCTTGACCACGATTCACGGTAAGGGAACAAAAAGTCTTAAAAGATGATAAGGTACAAAAACTGTTATCGATGAAAAGACCACAAAAACAGTTTGTACACACCGAGAAATAAAAGCAATAGACTTTTTGTATTAGACCACCTTTTGGATACATCAAAACCAGTAAAAAAAACTGTTTCGCAATAAATGTAGGAAAAAAATTTCAACCACAAAAAAATGGTGCAAAAACAGTTTAGAAACATGATTCGAACCACAAAAAAAAAAATCATCAAAACAACACAACGAGGCTCTGATGCCAATTGTAGGACCGAAAATATGTATGATTCATGTGATTCGGGAGGTCTTGGTTGATGATTATAGATGAAATCCATATTTAGTTTTAGAGAGAGAAAGTAGTGAGAGGGTGAAGAAAATGGAGTATATTAAAGATGAAAGTAAAGATACACAATTTCCCACACCCCTCATGGAGAGTCATGAGGGGTATTTATAGGCTCATCACAACATTACTTTGCCTAGTGTACGATAGTAGTCCCTGCGGGTACTACATGTTACTAATTTAGTCCAATTCACATGTGTGACGTTATCTTTATAAAAAAGCGAGGCTAACAACCCTCTTGTTGATTAGACTTTTACCATTCTTCTTATTCTTCATTTATATTGAATATCATCTATGATCTATAGTAGAATACTTACTAATTGGACTAAATGACTATTCTAGTTGCATTCATATATGAGCTATTACTAAGATTAGTTAGTTTTTAATATTATGATGAGTTTAGTATATATATATATATATATATATATATATATATATATATATATATATATATATATATATATATATATATATATATATATATATACATGTGTTAATCTTGTATCTTTAGATGATTTACTTTATCCTCTCAATTATATTGCATTAAGATCATTAGAATCTACCATCACTCCTCCATATCTTTAGTTGCCATTAGAGATGATCATATGTGACCATGGGCTCAATTGATTCTCTTGAGTATGATAAGTTTCTATTTCAAACCCTTCACTTGTAATTTCTTGCTATCAAAATTAAAATATCACGTTTAAAACCTCTCGCTTTGAATAATAATCTTTCAAATATTTATATCATTTTTCTTCAAACAAGATGTTTATCTATAAGCTACCATAACTCTATTTTAATCAAAATCAAGATAAAAAAAAGAAAAAAAAAAAAGAAAAAAAGAAAAGAACATTTTTTTCAAACATAATTATGAAGCAAAACTCAATTTATTTTATTCTAATGCACACTTGAATTTATTTCAAAGCATTGTTGAATAAAACTAAAAACATTTTATTTAAAACATATTTGATTATCTCACATGTGTCATACACTTCTATGGAAATGACATTCACAATTTAATCAAATCATTTCATGAGAATCATGGTTTGCCTATATGGATCTTGTTTGTAACAAGACTTGAAGTTCATATAATCATATCGTCCTACTTGTTACTTGTAAGCACTCATCAATATGTTTGTACTAGCTTACATTTTATCATTTTCATATAGTTGCATATTTAACTAGTTTGCTTTATTGCTTCCTTGGTTGCCTATCTTAATTGATAAATTAGTAGATTGCATGATTATTAGAAATTAATTGTCTCTTTACTTATTTCTATAACACTCTCTACATTCATGAATAGTATGCCCTATATTGCCTCAAAGAGTTGAACTTACTTGAATCCAAATCCAAAAACCCAACCTTTTTGAGAATTTTCTGCCAAAAACCCATTTTTGGCATTCTGGGAATCAGCAGATGGGCGGCCTCCTTAATTATATAAGGCGGCCCCCTTAATTTTAATGGGAGCGACCCCTAATTAAGGGGACCGGTCATCTGATGGTCGGGGATACTGTTTTCTTTATCACTTTTTGACCCATTTCACCATATACTTCCCAAAATTCACAAACATATTTTGTCCCATATTATCCCTCAAAATTTACCTTCCTAAACCACATTTCTCATACACTATAAATACCCTCTTCCCATCATTAATGCCATCACACCCAAACATGTCATCTCCCAACAACCAAAAACCAAAGATTTCAAGAACCGCAAGGATCTCCGTCAAACCCGTTTGGAGGAGGAAACTTGATTCTTGTCATAACTCAAGTGAAGTTGTTCCAAGTCAACCAACAACTAAACCTCAAACCCACACTAATGACTCATCTCACAACCTATCATCCACTCATGCCCTCATTAATGTTTCTTCTTATGATGAGCATGCTTAATCCCAAAACAACAATCTAAATCTCTCAATTAATAATTCACATGTTGCTCATTCAACAAAAACACCACCCACTCATGAAGAACCTCTTCCACCTATTTCATGTTTTCATGACTACCCAAGCTCAACCATGTCTCCACCACCAAGAGTACCACCACCACATCCTACAACTTCACATGCCATTCCTTTGTTGCATGTTCAAACCTTCACCCAAGACAACTATCATGTTCCACCACCATCACCTTCCTCCGAACACTTGAAGTTCGTTGAGGAGCTAAAAGCGGCTCATGAGCTTAGTGCTCTTTTAGCATTACATCTTGCTCAACGCACTTTGGATTCACCTCAATCAAGCTCACCATCATCACCATACAGCATCAACCAAATTGAGAAGCATGTTAACAATTGCCCTTGTTACATCTTCCTCCAACAACAAACCATTGCATTGAATGAGCACTTTACTTGGATTGAGTATCTTCTTACTAGATCTCAACAAACACCATCACTTGAACAACATCTAAACCCTCAATCAACAAACCCAACTTCAAATCCACCACCTCCAAGCTCCACATATCCAAACTCACCAACATCCATGCAACCAAAAGTTTACCTCCACTAAACCACCAAGCATTTTATATGCTTATGTTTCTCATTTTCAAATAAAACTCCTCAACCATTTTGGGATTCAAGAAAGTTTGGTGACACTCCTTTTTGGCACAATAGGATGCTCTACTTAGTTTAGAATTCTATCTTTATGGCCTATGTAACAATGATTATGGGTTGACATAATCATTTTCTATTAATGAATGATTTAATATGTGTTTCTAATTCTCTTTTGCCATTCTTATTATTAGTTGGTATTATGCTATATGTGTTTGCTTGTGCCATGCTTGTACTTCTAATATTTTTCTTGCAAGAATTCCAATACTCGAACCCTTGGTGCCCTCAAACGAGGGGGAGCATACATCAAGGGGGAACTTTCATCCTATTGGCTTAAACCTTTTTTATTCTACAAAAAGGGGGAGAAGTGAATATAAACTCACTAAATACTTGTCTAAAAATTAATTTTTGGATTTAATGAGTTTAGGTTTTGTAATCATCAAAAAGGGGGAGATTGTTGATATAAGTAAATGACTAAAAACGTTATTCATATCTTTCGACATCTCTATGTTTTGATAATCACAAAACGAAAACACATCAAACCAAAGATCATGACCTAAACAAGTATTTAGTAGTAAATAATCACTTTCACCATCTAATCAATTAAGGTATGAATAAACATAGTGTTTAATGCATTATAAGATCAAAGGGATATTATTACAAAGTTTATTTTAATATATAAACTTATTATATATTTTTGAAAAACACTTTTGGTAATAAAGAAAAATGTTTTAAACATATTAAATATATGAATTCAAATTTTTAACCAAAATCAGTTAGTTTTTCACCAAATAAACTTTCCCCACTAAAAGACAAAAATTCTGGCCATTACAGCTGGGCGGCCCCCTTAATTATAAGGGGCGGTCCCCTTAATTTTAAGGGGGCCGGCCTTGATTTAAGGGGACCGGTCACACTCCTCTGTCAGAATTTGTTGCCTATAAATACCACCTTAAATCTGGAATTTTTCTCACCTTTTTGCACAAAAACTTTCTGATTCAAACCTCCATTTCAATCTTAAAAATCCTTTGATCTTATAATTCATAAGCCTTTGTTTTCAAGTGATCCAAAGCCTCATTCATTCAAGTGCAAAGAGAAGAATACTTCTATTTATCAAGACTAGGAGTATTACAACTTAGTATCATCTTGCTATCTAAGTTGTTTGATTATTTCATCTTGTATAGCATTCATTCTTTGGTGAATACAATGTATACATTGGTTAGATAGATTTAGATATAAGATCTAGATTTATTGAAGGTGTGAAGTAATACTAGAAGTGAAGAAGTAGAGGTGGATAAGATTAGTGATAGAAGAAATAAGAAGTGGTAGTATATTGAAGTAGAGATAGTTGTGAAAACAAAGAAGTTGAAGCCTTGAAGTTGAGAAGACCTTGAAGCCTATAAGTTGTGAAGTAGTATATATCTTGGAGTAGTGGATAGGACTTAGTAGTGAAGGTTTGAAGAAACAAGTGGCGTGAAGAAAAAGAGTTAGGAAGTAGTAAGGTGTGAAGAAGCTAGGAGTGAAGTAGAAAGGTGTGAAGAAGAACTGGTGTGAAGAAGTTGTGTAGAAGTTGTGATTGAGTTGTGACGAAGTTGTGGTGTGTAATTTGGTGTGTAAGGTTTTCTCCGCCATAAAGGGAGGTTTTTGATCTAGTGAAGAAAACTCTCGAGTAGGTGACTCGGGGAGTGGAGTAGGGCAAGGAAGGTGTCCTTGTAGCCGAACCACTATAAATCCTTTGTCTCTCGGTTTGATCTTTCCATCTCTCACTTTTTGATTATTTACTTATTATCATTTCATACATAATTATAATTGCTTGTGTTGTGCACATATTGATTTCACATAAAGATCAAACTAAAATTCATTCATAACATTAATTTTACAAAAACAAACCAAGTACATAAACTTATATTAAAACACTTATACATATATATGCTTATATGTGATATATGCAATTGTAAATTCTTTCTCAACATTATACATAAGTAGTGTTTATACAAAATCGTAAATAAACTAGTATCTATATTTTTTGTATTAAAGAGTTTTGAAATTTACGTCTAATCTTTAGAAACTAACTTTTACAAAACAAATAAAACGAAAAAGACGTAAAACTATTCAACCCCCCCTCCTTCTAGTTTTCCACAAACGGCACCAGAAACCCTTTGGCACCACATTTTGTGCCGTTATCTTTGGCACCAAAAAATGTGGTGCCGTTGGGGGTAATAGTGGTGTTATGGGTCCATACATATCCTACTAAATACACAAAAAAATAATATAAATAAATAAATACTAAATCCCAACCACGTGGGCTGGTATTTACCAGCCAAGCCTCAATGGTACGAGATATGATATGGTGAGCCATTCGATTTTTTGGGCTGGTAGAATGGCACCACCGTACTCCCAGCTCTAATGCAAATAGAAACACACACATAATTATTAAGTGTCACCGTTTAATAAATACAATGTTAATCAGAATAAGACATTGTAAAAAAGAGAATAAAATGGTGGTTGAAAATGGTTTTAAATCTGCTTTTGATTTTGTCAATCTTCCATTTGGTTTTAAGTAAGATGCTTCTCTACCAATTCAGGTATCTTCTTATTCATTTTGTAAGGTTTTGTGAAATTTCTTGATAAAATTTAATTACGGAGTATTTTCGATGTTTCTATATGAAGGCATCGGATGAACAACTCGTGTTCTCCATTGCAGTCAAATTTGATCCATTTGATATCGAGCTGTTGGAGCATCTAGCAGAAAAAATGTGGAGTTGAGAATGAAAATCCACATTTATATATCGAAGTGTTCATACCAACACTTGATGTGGTTTCAAGCACAACCAAAGTTTATCGTTTAAAATAGAATATCAAAGAAAAAACAAATTTCAAACTTGAACTATCCATGCATGACGTAATATGCGTTACTGAACATCGCTTTTCTGGTTATTTACATGTCTTTGTTGTCGCATTTTTCATTATTCTGCTGATTAGCTTGTTCTTTTTTAGATTATGCGGTTTTGTAATGGTGCAGCTGATAAGAAGCAACCATTATTGATAAATGAGAATATTAAATACATTATATTTTAATTAGGCTTTGCAGTAATTTGGGCTTGCTAACATGAAATAATGAATATCATAAATGAAAAATGTACACATTTAGATTATAAAGATAATGTCTAAAAAATGTAAATATTTACACCAGCAAAGTTGATAAGAAACAACTACTATTGATAAATGGGAATATTAAATACATTATATTATAATTGGCTTTGCAGTAATTTGAGCTTACTAACACGAAATGGCGAATACCAGTGACATAAAATGTAAATGTTTAGATCAGAAAGATTATGTATCATAAATGTAAATATTTACACCAACAAAGTAAAATAAAGATTATAAATTGAATCAAATAATATTATTCGATCTTCTTATACATCTTTTTATTTTGGTTTGAGAGGCGAGCAAAATGTGCATTCACATTTGTCAGGTGGGCATTGACAAGTTATTTGACACAATGGACACAATAAAACTCTCTCGTCATACTTTTGAGTATATACAAATCTATAGAATCATCGTCAGAATATTCTATATAATTGCAAAGTTCACATACACTATTCTTTTCCATGATACTATGGAGTATATTGTTAATACAAATAATGTCAAAAATTTCATTTGCATTATTCGGTCTCTTTACATTTTGATAATCACAAAATATAAAAAACATGTTACGTAAAACTACACTTAATAAGTTTTTAATCGAGAAAAATTGTTTCAACAACGTACCGACTACAACATCACTTCAGGTATGAACAAACACAATGCCGACATTAGTAAAGTGATCAAAGAATTTATTTTTCCCAAAACCTCACATTTTTATGTGACAAAATATTTTTACAAAAGTATTTTTTTATTAAAAAGAAATGTTTTATTAAAGAAAATAATTTTAAATTCCAAATCTCCCAACAGCTACTTTTCCCGCCTAAACAAAATAAGTTTTTCACTAGATAAATTTTTACCACATCAGGACAAAAATAGGAGCGTATGTCGGGATGGTCTCGTAAACAGATGGACGGTCCCTTATATATACGGGACCGTCCAACTTTAAGGGATCGTCCCCAGCTCCTCGTGGTGCCTATAAAAATTGCACTATTTCACATAGAAAATAAGCCTCTTTGCACAAAAACATTATGTTCTTTCTTCCTTCCTTCTTTGATCACTATAACGTGTCAATATGTGTTTATAAGTGATCCCTCCACCCTCTAAATCAAAGTGCAGGAGAAGAACGCTTGTATTCGTCAAGAAATGAAGTGTTAGTCATCACACACACGTAACTTGTGTTACGATTCTCTTCTCCCCCAAACTCTCTCTTTCTTGTGTATATTATACATTTGTATATCCGACTTGTGTGTGAGTCGTGATTAGGTGTGTTAGATAAATACGGATAAAGTGTAAGCCAGTGAAGTGGTGTATCTAGATTAGGACTTTGTGTTAGTTCATGTGTCGGTGTGTGAAGACTTGTACTTAGTGTAAGTCTGTTTTTTAAGACTTGGAGTTGGTGTGAGTCCGTGAAGTGAAGACTAGGACCAAGTGAAGGTTCGTGAAGACTTGAATTGGGTGCAGATTCAAGTGGACTAGGTGTATGTCCATGTAGCCACGTGGGCTTTGGTGTAGATTGGTTCTAGCTAGAATTAGGGCTTGACATTTACGTTTAGTTTCATTAAATTGGTGTAAGCTTTGGTGTACAGTTTGTTCTACCTAAATGGATTGTGTTGAAATATTGATTGTGAACTCTCGAGTGTGGTACTCGGGGAGTGGAGTAGGGCGAAGAGTGAGCTTCGTGCAGAACCATTATAAATCTTCGCATCTAGGTTTGGTTGTTTTCTTCCTTTATCTCTTGTATTTACTTTATTTACTTTACACATTATTATTGTGTTCATAAATATCACATAACTTTGAATCAAACGGTTTTTCGAAAAGGAACTAAAAGTTTTTAAAACGTAATTATGAACGGTGAAACCCTCCCCCCTTCTAGTTTCTACAATTGGTATCATAGTGGGTTACTCTAGAACTTTAAAGTACACTGTACTTTAAAACTTGAATCAATCTATGGAGTTTGAAAGATATCTAGAAGGGCATTCTTTGAAAGGACCACCATTTTTCGAAAACATTAACTTTACCAAATGGAAAAATAGATTCGAAAGTTATGTGAAATCTATTGATCAAGATCTTTGGCATGTTTTCTCAATTGATGATTTTCAACCAACGGAAATAGATTTTGAATATCAAAGTGAAAATTTTAAAACGAAATTTTACAAAAAATTTGAAGCTAAAATTATGATTTATAAAGCTTTGCCGAAAATTAAATATGACAGAATATTTTTGTGTCAAACGGTAAATGACATTTGGAAAAGTCTTTCATTTTTTCATCAAGAAAAGTTTCAAGCCAAAGATAATCAAATTGATCTTGAAGGAATCTATGAATGATGCGTGTTGTGTCACATGTCGTATAGAGTGATTTTGCCTATTCAAGTTTTACATTTATATTTAGCCGACTTATCCTATAACACACAGACATACTAACGAGCAGTGTACCTGATCAATATGTATCTAGTGGTAAGTAGAGTGTTGATCACTAAAAGTGGAACGTAATATCTAGTAAATCTAATTAGTATTTTAAATATACAAAGTTAGTTTTACAATCTAATCTAACGCAAGGGGGTTTTAGCCTGAGAGACTAGCACAGTTTTGGTTAATTAATTAAACTAATAAAACTAATGAGAACAAATCAGCGAAAGACTAATATGTACACATGTAGGATACTCATTAAGTCACAAACATGTAAGCCATAGGGGTATGTGGCGTTGAGATTTAGAAGAGGAGGAAGAAGAAAGTTGGAGCCTTTAGAGAATGAGAGAAAATAGAGAATATTAGATTGCTAGTAATGAAAGGTCCAACCCTCTCCCTTGGTGGGAGAGGGGTATTTATAGAAAGAAATAAAAATGCCCACACCCGGGCTGTGGATCAGGCATACAGTGGGTAAAGACCCGTCCTTCTTCCACGATGTTACCTAAACTAAAACTAACTAAATAATAAACTAACTACGAGCTATCTTAATGCTATTACATAAGTTAGGTGGCCGAGTCTTTTATAGGAATAATTGTATTCCTAACAATCTCCCCCTAAGCGAGGTCACCTTTGGAAATTAAGCTCTTTGATCTTCAAGCATTCTTTAGAGTTTGTAGCTCGTAGGTTCTGATTATTCACTTTAGGCTCACTTTGTAGAACATGCAATGATCTTGTGATTTTGAGTTCCTTTGGAATGTGTGGTCTTTGAGCTTCTTTGAGATCATCAGCCACAGTAAATCTCCAAGCTCATCCTTAGTCGTATTGCCTTCATGTGATGTAGTGACATTAGGACCGTCATGCTCACACCCTTCTTAGTAGGAGACTTTTCAATAGAGTTGCGGAAACGTTGTTGGTAGTCTCTTTAACTTTCATGATCATAATTGATAGCAAGTAGGATGTGTGAGCATGAGGTATGGATTGACACGATTCAGCTGGAATTAGGAACCATCAACGCCATCTTTATATGTGTCCCTGAAATAAAACAGTTAGCAATAAAGATAAAGAACGAATATGGCTTTGTCATTCGTTCTCCGAGGACAGACTACCCCCCGGTTTTATAAAAACCGACATGTGATTAGGTAGAGTCTCTGTTAAAGAAGACTCTCCTTGACAGGAATTTCCAGCTTGTAGTAATGAATCTTCCAAAGAATTCACTTAGGAATCTTCATACTAAGCATGTTCTCATACCGGAACGTCTCAAAGCAGACAACACGATAGAGTGAATCGGTGAGTTGATATTCACGGATTGATGAGAAATAGATTTATAGAAACCACTCGCGTGTCACTTAATAAACAATTTTGAGACACGACGAGAGGTTTATACTTTGAATCACATTTCCATCAAAAATACTTTTGTTTGAAAGATTATACACAATCAATGTGCTCGAAAATGAGTTGGTGAGCACACTGAAAGGTTTTGCAAAAGTATCCGTCAATCCATTTCCTGGAACAAGTTTGATTCAATGTTGAATCGCACCATCGTTGCTTTCCAGTTGTCACTTGATCATTGATCCAAGATGGATCCCACATGTCACCTACCAAGAGCTTGAATGATGTTCGCCCTAGAAGGATTTCCATCTTCATCGTGAATATTTTCATATCACTTGGATGTTCTGGCAATACCACAAGGATAATGTATAGGACTCTAAATATTTTATCTTATTTTCTACATTGTGTGAAACGATAAGCATATTTGGAAGTGTGTCCTATTGAGATTTATGGATGATCTCATGGCTCTAGACTTAATAGTGCGTTTTGATCCACTCCTAGAGACTAGGGAGGCGTCTCCTGTTTAGGTATCAACATAGCTCGCAATGAGCGGTCGATACATTGCACAGGGTTCCACGTGAGAATGAAACAAGATCTTTTAAGAGAACTTGAGTGGTTGGGAAGTTTAGTGCAGTGCGTCACTAGGTCCATGACGTCTTGTCTTTAATACCAGTGTTACCTTAGTAACCACTAGTAGCATATGAAGTTGAACCCGGTTTCTGCCCTAAGGTTGAATATTTGGAGAGCTATTTCCTTTCACCCTTTTCACATTTCATTTCTTTTTCATTCTTCAACCCCTTCAGTGCTTACCGAGACTTCATCACTAGAACCTTGTTAGGTTTGTTCCAGTCCTAGCTCTATCTCAGTCCGCACTCTTCCCTTTCTCACTTTTCTCCTTTTTTCAATCATTCCTAAGGACTTCTAATCTATCTATGGATTGTCCCTGGGAAGATCCTTTCGGTTCTGGTGGATCATGGGAACTCATACCTAACCTTAATCATCCTTATAACTACATGCATAAAGATAAATGGTCGGTCTTAGATTTTTTTCCACAAACGCCTTTTGCTCCCCCTCAATATGTGCATCGATATTCGAAAGAGTTTAGCACATATGTGGGAGCCTATTATTCAGTCCAAAAGATCACGTTTGATTATCATATTTCATATTTAAATCACATTCTCTCCCCCGATCAAAAGTTTCAAACCATTCGAGATTTTTTAAATCAATTGATTTAAATAATTTAGAAAACGTTTGGGAGCGAAATGCGGTTAGTTTCAATATTTTCTGATAATGGAACCTTTTTCTGCTCCCCCTCAATCTGTGAGGGAGGTTGTTATGTGTCAGATTTGATGAGTTTACAAAAGATTTGAAGTTTTAACGAAAACTCTTTGAAAATATTCTCATTCTGACACATAACCATCACAAATTATATTATTGCAAGATTTTTGTACAAAGTGGAGAGTTTTGATGATACATAAAATTTTGAGAAATCACTTTCCCCCTCAATCAATGATGGATGTTAAAACTGAAATGATTGATGTCATTGATTGAGTGAAAAATTTTATCAAAATTTGGATTCAGTTTGATTTTCAATCAAAATCTCATGGTACCACCAAGTTTTGCACAAATACTTTCCAGAAAAATCATAGAAGGGAAAGTATTGGCGATAAAAAGAAGATTTCTCTTCTTTATCAAGAAATAATGCACAAAAACGTACATTAGATCGAGGAAACATGGATATAAAGTAATTCATGCCCAGGTGAACTTCACCCGGTAAAAGGAAGAACTGTCTTTTTAGTGACGTGTTTTCCCCATTTTGAAAAACGGGTTGCTATCTGAAGTAATAGCAAACCATAATTTTTTAAGTCAGAGTTACAGTCTGAAGTAACTGTAAGCCATTGTTTTGAGAAACGACATGTTTTAGAAAAAAACTTTATTTGAAACCGAAAAACTCTTGCTCAAGCATATGTATGATTCTGTGTCATTATTGAATGACATTTCTAGAAACGCACATAATATTGATTACACAAGAGACATGTCGAGAGAAGAAAATTTTTGGATTTTTATGATTTTTATGGTTTTTATAAGTTTTATATTTTTCTATTTTCTTATTGGAATAATGTATAAGATATATACAAAGGATATGTGAATGATGCAAGCATAGAGTTTATAATGTACTTTCAAGTTACATTACATTACAGCACCCAAAAGACAATACATGAAAAGAAACCACACAATGCCAGAAATCATTCAGTTTGTTGTAGAAGACGGTAGTCACTTTCTCGAACTCTACCACCCACGTAGCATTCCAGACTACGAAAGATTCTCCTCAACTTCAATCTCTTGTGAATACCATGTAGAAATTTGTTGTTCAGCATCAGATCATGATCTGTCCAGTGATTGGTGTACCTTCCCGATCTGTGTGAGTAAACTTGATATTCCTTAACTCTAAAGTCTAAAGCTTCATTGACCATTTGCAATGTACCATCACTGAACTTGTGTAATTCCTTGAAGTGCATGACCATAGAAACGTTGTACCGATCTCAGAACATCACCGCCATAGGAGATTCAATGACAGTAGAACCAGCAACTGGTTCCATGCTGGCAACATCCCATTGGGGCCGTGTGAGATTGAGCTGGGATTGATAACTTTCGATGCCAAGTTGGAAATCTTCGACACGTTTTCTGGTGACAATACCCCGGATCCAATGTAGAACAGCAAATACAAGAGTCTTCTTTTCTCGAGATTGTAGATGATGCAGTTTCCCCTTAAGATGTAACAGATACAGGTCTTCAAAGTCATTAGGGCGAAGATGTTTGAAATCACCTTCAGAGATGGTATAATCTTTGAAATCAGCTCGTCGGAGAACAATGCTCTTGAGATAGTCATATCCGTGGATTGGGTGTATCTGGATCTTGATGACACTGATGATTTGGAGTGGTGATCGAACATATTTACGGTCACTTTGAGGTTGAAACCTATCCACATAGAATTGTTATTTCTTGAGCCACCAGTGAGAGATTCCAAGAGAGGCAACAACATCATAATCACATTCTTGTGTAATCCACATCCCATCAGGTACAAGCTGTTCCAACCCAATATCTTGATAATGAGCAGCTTTCATCTTGGTGATAGACAGTGCTGATTTTCATTGCTTGCTGCCGAATCTAAGATACTCGAGATCCTTGTTGAAGAAGAACTCTACTTGAATAGTGACATGACCTGGAGATCCACCCAGAGGGAGTGGATTACTGTAGTTGAACTTCATGATCCCTTCATCAACGATATCATTGAACATCTTGTGGCATTCCTCCATTTGATATTGTAGATGAGTGACGTCCGGATGAAAGACCTGGATGATTTCGAAGGCTGGTCCTTCTAGATCCTTTTGTGTTAGCTTTGATAATCCACACTTCTTACAAAACCATTCAATAAATGTCCCCATATCACCAGTCTGTGCTAGCAGGGAGTCTTCTGAGGGAGGCACGAAGCTGGTGGTGATGGCATTAGCCCAGTTGTTGTCACTATTCATCTGATTAGAGGAGGAAATAGCCCAGTTTAGCTCAGGAGAGAGTGAATGCTCAGCATCGGGTTTCCACCAAGACTCTTTATCTTCCTTGGTCAAGTTGACTGGTAATGGATCTGTAGAGTCACTTCTGGTGAATGATGTTCAACAATGCTTCTTATGAGGGATATGAGAGGTGGAAGCATCATCGTTATCCTCATCAGACGAAACAGTAGGATGAGGCATGATGGACTCTTCATTTATGACAGCATCATCATTGGTTGGTGAAGCGATGGAGGTCGTGCCAGTGTCAATAGCGATCCATGCAGCATACGTGACCTGCTTGGCTTGTTTGGATGGCGTTGACTTAGAAGATTTTTCAGGTTGTTGCTGCTTGGATGATGATGTAGGATGGGATGGCATAGTTCATAAGTGAGAACCTCCAGGTTGTGTAGAGGTTCCTGATGGTCCGGATGATCCAGAAGGTGGAGGTGGTGGTAGAGGATGAGGTGGTGATCCCAATGGAGGCCTAGGGTGACTCTGACGCCTCCTTTTTCTCTTCAATACAATTTACATGTCTTTTGCGTGTTGCTCGGCATTATTTTGTTTTATAGAAGCTTCTAATGCTTCATATAATTTGATGTGTGCTTCATGCCCTTTGTGTTGTTCTTTCTCATACATACTCTGTTGCAAGATCACCTTCATGTCGTCAATGGGTAAGTCTTTGAATCGAGATCGGAGAGGTGCTACCAGAGCAATGCTAACAGCTCCAGCAACTTGTTCATTGATAGCATGAGACACTTGTTGCTCGAGGTCGAGGTGTTCTAACTTGTATAACCTCGTGCTGTGATTCTTGATAGTTTGAGGCAAGTCAAGATCCACAATTTTCCTTAACAATGATGCATGCTTATCGAACTCCTCATGAATGGTGAGATTGTCTTGTACGATTCCAGCAGTAATACCAACTACAACATCCAGTCCAAGATCTGGTTTCTTCTCAGAGGTGGGTAGAGTTGAGATCTTTACGGTTTCGGAGGATTTCTCTAACGTGGCAGTGGCCTGAGTGGTGCCAGTAGTGGTTGTTGCTGTAGTAGGTGTTGGTGTTGTCAGGGTAGGAATAGGAGAAGTGTCCTGCTGGATAGTGACATCTACCATTGAGACGACTTCTTCACGTTCATCCCCTGATTTGTCACCTTCTGTTTCATCAGGCTTATCTACTAAGAATTGATCTCCAAATGTGTCAAGATTCTTGAAAGAAGCAAGAGTTCTTGTAGAGCTGTCAGGTTCCACTGCGAACTTAGGATCATCAGTCTTGAGTTTGAGATTACCTTGTGAGTTAGGATAAGCAGTGGACACAAACTCATCATGTAGTGGGTCTACTGGTGTTTCAGTCCAGACTACTTCCTCCTGAATGGGCTTGCTACTGGTGACATCTTGTGTTGCTAAGATGGTGTCTTCACCTTTGTGTGTTGAACTGGTATCAGTCTCAAACTCACTTGAGCTAGCACATTGCACCCGACTAGGTGAGTGTGGCATAGCTTTGTCAGGAGACACTTTGGCAGATGATGGTATAGGAGAGCGTCTTTTGATGATGAACTTAGTACTTGTAGATTTGGAAGCCGGAGATGAGATTTTTAGCAGTGTTTGTGCGGCCTATTCTTCAGTTGCAACTTCCTTACCTCTATCCTCTACATGATGCAGCGGTTGTAATTTTCCCGATTCAGGTTCTTTGATGCTAACCCCACTGACTGGAGGTACCGGTGGCATCTAAATATCTTTCAGACTTTCTTCTGTTTCCCATTGAATCATTTCTGCTTCTGATAGTCGTATTTTTACGGTGCTAGGAGTTTCTTCTGGATCACTTACCATAGACATGGGTTTCTTGGAGCTGGGCTTCTTGCTCCTAGTGGTGCGCTTAACCTTTTTGGAACCGCCAAAAGAAGCAGCTGAAGTAGACACTCCCTTGCGTTTCTTTGATGGATTTTTCTCAGACTTGGTGGACTGAGATTGTTCAATAGCAGATGCTTCCTGACTTGCTTTCAGAAGTTTAATATACTCCTCGTAGTATGGAGCAGTGAGTATGTTACGAGTGAGTAGAGCATCGGGAATTGCCATGCCAAAGATTATTTGGGATGTACCTTTAGTAGTATACTTAAGATATCCCACTGGATTTTTATCAGAGGTTTGATGGAGAGCCGATCCTTCTCTAGGGTGAATGTGAAGGGATCGTTAGAGACTTAAGATAATTAGTTTGGTGAATCGAATGCTTGGTATAAGAAGTTTGGTGGATCTCTTCTTTCCATCTTTGTTTGCCTCAACATTAGCTTTATCTTCGAGGAATGAGTGGATAGAGTGAGTGAACTCCTCCCAGATTCTTTCAACAAAGTCGACATTCTTCCCATTGACTACCCCCCCAGAGAATCTTTAATGAAGGAGCTCTAAGTCTTTCGTATCCCGAAGTTTTACCAGTTAAACACAAGTTGATGAAACTCGCGATAGCTCTCCATGGTTGGTACATATCGTGAGTGATGACCGAGGATAATGTGGAAACTTGAGTGGGATATCCCAGTCATTAACAAAGCTCAGTAAGGTGCCAGGATTAGGCGCGGGGGGGGGGGGGGGGGGGTGTACTCCACATTATCACCAGTCGACATGATTTGAAGTGCACTACCAAGAGTCTCTTTAGTGATGTTCACCCAATGTTCATCAAGCTGACATCTGTATGTGTCAGTAGCCCTGTCGTAGCTAATGGTATTCCAGAACTGTTAGATGTTAATGGATGGGATAGTTGCAGATGCAGTGAAAGCTCTGAAGAATGTGGTGTGTTTAAGTATATCAAGAGAAATTTGAAATATAGGGTGGTTATGGGGTTTGTCAGCCTTCACGTAGCAGTTACTTTTCCCGATAGACACCCACTTGATGAAAGGAAGGATATCGTTATCAGAACGAACAGGTGGAACTGATGATCCTTCAACATTAGAGTCTGCCATTAAATCTGCAATTTCCACAAATCACAATAGAAAACAAACACACGGAAGTAAACTTGTCAGTTATAAGTGAATCCCTGATATCACTACACATAGATGACATCAGAAGACACACATGAGAACCGTGTCAAATGGAGACAAGATAATAAACGCATATTTGCACCCATAATTCTCAACACCATCGAATGAGCAAGTCAATGCCAGGCCACATACAACACAACAGACCAAAGACATGAGGTATACGGTTATCATAACTCAATTAAAACAAGAGAGACAGGCAGAAGCTATCAAAACCAAATCATGATACTAGATACCTCATGAGGTAAACCTTAGTGGATCTAACAGGTGTAACACAGAAGTGTCTAATATCCGTTAATACAAACAACTCACTAAGTGTACAGTATCTCAGTGAGTCATCTTCAGGATGCTTGGAGCAAGTCTATGAAGAAAGCTTCACCATTCAGTGAGGCGGAACTCAGTGAGTGGAGTCTAAGCCAAAAAGAAGATGATGGGTTCAGTGAGGATGACAATAACTCACTGAACCCCCAGGACTCCTCAACAACTATTGTACTGAAGACTGAAGACCTGAAGACTGAAGTATGGGCAGGACAAGGCGGGAAAGTTTGAATGCATCAACAGGTGTCCTTATCAACCTGAAGTCAAACTTTCCCTGAACGGCATCAAGTTAGGGTGGTGTCATCACTGTGCACTAGAAAGGCACATTGTCCTTTACTCAATATAGTCAAGTGTAACAGAGATAAAATACGTAATGTATTTTGTCTCTAATAGCTTAGGTCATTCTTTGTCTCCTTCAGTAATGTTGAAATATACTTGTGTATAAATAGGTAGCATAAGTGAAGAGTAAAAGTTGACAAGTTTGTGCATTTAACGCGAAGCATTCACAAACCACTTTTACTCCTACAAAGAACAACACAGTCCCTGAGATAGCTCAGTGAGACCTTATAGTTGTCACTCAACGTAGTTTAAGTTTAGTGAGGAGTCCACACCATACTTGTCATTGCAATCCCAAGTGTTATTCCGCAAACACTTGGGTATAATTCTTTTGATTAACTTCTAATAAGAATTAAACGTTGAAAAACCTTGTGTCTCTTTCTTTACGTTTTATCTTTGTTGTTAATCTTATTTATCTGAGTTAAATGTCATGGAACTTGGTTACGTTAACTCATTAGTTAACTATTAACTTAGTAAACGGGACTAGCAAGTGGTATCAGAGCCTTTGGTTTATAAAACTTTTTCCTTACTTGTTTTCAAAACAAAGAGTGCTCAAAGTTTTTAAAATCAAGATCCCACCATGGCTGACTCAAATGTTCCCCAACTTGTCTATAAAAAGGGTGGAAGTTACTCAGCTATTGCGCCTCGACTTGAGGTTGGAAAATTCAATAAGTGGAAAAAGTGAATGCTTTGCTACTTAACCGGGATGGAACCATACTACATTAAGCTAATTAATGATGGTCCATATATCCCAACAACTGGTCAGGGTTTAGTCAAACCTGAAGCTCAGTGGACCCAAGATGAGAGGAGGGTGGTCAATCAAGACCAGCGCCTAAAAAGCATCATTATATCCTGTCTTCCTGACAATATAATGGAATCAGTGATCAACTGTCCTACTGCCAAGCAGACTTGGACTGACCTGGTTCATAGCTATGAAAGCCCTTTTGATAGCAAGGAGAATAGAATCATGGACCTGAAACTTGAATACAATACCTTCAGGGCCAAGGATTCTTAAAGTCTCTCTGAGACTTATACTTGGTATAAGACCCTCCTGAATGAACTGACCAATGATGGTGTCACCCTGGCCAAACATGAGATAAATGTTGGCTTTGTCAACAGTCTTCCTGAGAAGTGGTTAAACTTCTCTCAGGGTCTTAGAAATGCCAATCATATCCAGAATCTTGAGCTCCCTGAAATTTATGGAAAGTTTATCTATGAGGACAACCTGATCACCAGGAGATACCCTGGTAAAGCTCAAGAGGTAAAGAAGACCCTGACCACTCCAGCCATATCAACTACTTTCTATTCTAACAGTGTTGTGCAGGATTTCCAAGATGGTTCAGATGATGAGGTTGATACAAGAACCAGTGAGGAGTACATGAATGATCTTCAGATTGAATTTCATGAAAGGGCACTCCTTGCTAACTCAAGAAGGTTCATTAAAAGAAACAAAAATTTTTCTAACTCAAAAGCAAATGACAATTCTGAATGTTTTAAATGTGGCAAAAAGGGTCATTTTGCAAAAGATTGTTTCTCAAAAACAACCTAAGAACCATCTTACAAATTTTCTGGAAACAATTTTTCTTTAGGAACTAGCAAGTTTCAGCCTAAGTTGCTTCAATCAAATCAATTTGTTCAAAACAAAATTGAAAAAATTCCTCAAAAAGATTTTGAAGCTAAATATAAAAAGGCCAAGGCCAAACTTGCAATTCTTGAGTTTGCTTCCTCAGTCACTCAGCCTTCTCAGGCTCCTAAACAAGCTCAGGCTAAAAACAAGGGGCTAGTTGCTGAAACTTATAACTGGGATGAGGTTGAGGTGTCTTCAGATGATGATGAAGTTCATATCAGTGCCCTGATGGCCCTTTCTGAAGATAACAAGCTTGCAGTGGGAAAGAGCCATGCAAGGAATGGTGAATGGGTCAACATCACAATGAGAAAAGTAAATATTTTACTTTCTATGGATGATGATGCTGATTGGAAATCATACTTAGATTATATCGATGTTGATCTTAAGTTTGTTGAAGAGCAAAGGTTAAACTTGTTTTCAAAATTTAATAAACTAAGTTTTGAGTTAAATCAATGTAGGGATGAACTCCTTACTCTAAAACAGGCCAAACTTGAAAGTGTTACTTTACAAATTCAGAATTCTGAACTTGTAAAACAAAAACCTAGCTCTTCAGGAAGAACTTAAGAAAGAAAAGGCAATTATTTGGAAATGGACTCAAAAGAATCCCAAACTCTATGAATCAATGAGTCTTACACCCAGTAACAAAAAGGCTTGCCTGGGTGAAGATCAACTCACTGAAGAGTCTGGGGAGAGTAGTCATCCAAAAGCCTTTCTATCAGCAAACCTGCTCTCTAGCAAAGAACTAGCTCCTAAGCCCCGTGACTGGATTGAAAGAGTCAATCCTAATAGTAAATTGCCTAATTTCAACACTGGAAGAATACTTGAGCCTGAAAGTTAGGCTATTAAGGAGTTGCTACGAGTCACTAATGAACCCAGTCCTACTGAGTCCATCACTGAGTCTAAGTCTGATGCACAAGCACCACTCCCTCCACTGAAACATCTTCTGGGGGCAGCACCTAGTACAGACCTTACACCACCTGTTTATCAACCCCATTCTCCAAAGGAGAAAGCAAATTCAGGGATAACCATCCTGAAGCGACCAACTGTACCTTCTGTAAATCAAAAACACCATCAGTATCCACTGAAGCAAAACCTGAAAGCCCTGATTCGAAATTTGATCAGTTAGCTGAACTGGTCAGGAAGCTGAGTGAAAAGATTGAGTCTACTGATAAACACACTGGCTAAAAATCTAAACAACCATCAGCTTCCTCAAGTACCTCCAAACCAAAAACATCCAGACGTTCTGTGAGATGTGAACTGTGCAATCAGTCTAATCACCCCACTGATAAATGCTACAGAGTCCTCTTTTGCATGATTTGCAAGTAGGAAGACCACAGAACCTGTGATCACATCTCCCACACTGCTTCTACAAATGCACAAGGTCAATATAGCACTCAAGGCTATCAGTATGCCACATCCTCAAAACAGAGACTGAAGGCTAAGCCTTTCTTACCATGTCTTCACTGTGGTTTCAATGATCATCTTCCTGATGATTGTATGATGAAAGACTGTTGTGACATCTATGGAGATCCCTCCCATGAAACCAAAGGGCATGACAAAATTATTCAGTATAGAAGGAACACCTCTCAGTCTACTGAGTCTTCATCAACCACTAAATGCAATACATGTGGAAGCTCAGTACACTCTACTTCTGACCATGACTCACTGACTAAGTTCAAGAAGTCCTTGAGGACTAAGTCCACTAGAAAGTGGACCAACAAGAGAAACTAACCCCTACTTGGTATTTGTGCTGAAACACATCAGGGATCCTGCTTGGCACCTCGATAGTGGATGCTCAAGAAGTATGACTGGTGTGAAGAGTTATCTGCACAAATATGTTGAAGAACTAGGACCCAAGGTAGTCTTTGGTGATAACTCATCAGCTCCCCCTGAAGGTTATGGTTCTGTCAACTTTAATGGGATAGTTTTTACAAGAATTGCTTATGTCAATGGTCTGAAGTACAATCTGATAAGTGTGTCTCAACTATGTGATGCAGAATACATAGTTCAATTTGATGATAAGAGAGGGACCATCTTCAATGCCAACAAGGAAGTTGTGTTGATTGCTCCCAGGAGGGATGATGTTTATGTTCTTGACATGTCATCCCTTACTCAAAATGGGACTTGTCTATTCTCTAAGGCAAGTGAGACAATCAACTGGCTTTGGCATATAAGACTCTCTCATCTCAATTTCAAAAACATCAACAACTTGGCCAAACAGAATAAAGTTCTTGGCCTTCCATCCCTGGTGTATACCAAAGACAAGCCTTGTGCTGCTTGTGTGAAAGGAAAACACCATAGGGCATCTTTCAAAACCAAACAATCATTCTCCATCAAAAGTTGCCTGCATCTTCTCCATATGGACTTGTTTGGACCTGTCAGTCCCATGTCCATTCATCATGAGAAGTACACTCTAGTCATTGTGGATGAATACTCAAGATATACTTGGGTTTACTTCCTGACCAAAAAGAATCAGGCAGCTGACACAATCATGTCATTTTTCAGGAACATTGAAAATCAAAATGATGTCAAAGTTAAACAAATTAGAACTGGCAATGGCACGGAATTCAAAAACCAGGACCTTGAGTGTTTCTGTGATGAGAAAGGAATCTCTCAAAATTTCACCTCTCCCTATACTCCTGAACAAAATGGAGTAGCTGAAAGGAGAAATAGAACACTCATTGAGGCAGGAAGGACAATGCTGAATGGCTCAGTCCTCTCAAAAAACTTTTGGACTGAGGCAATCAAAATAGCCCGCTACACTCAAAACAGGTCCATTATTGTGAAAAGACACAATAAAACTCCCTATGAGGTATTCAAAGGAAGGATCCCTGACATCAGCTACTTTCATGTATTTGGGTGTCCTGTGTTTATTCATAATCACAAGGATCACCTAGGTAAATTTGATGCCAAAGCTGATGATGGATACTTCCTGGGATACTCTCTGTCTTCAAAAGCCTACAGGGTTTTTAACACTAGGAGACAACAAACTGAGGAAACTTATCACATTACTGTTGATGAGAGCACTGAATCCATCAGGTTCTTCAGTTCCTCAGTTGAAGAAATTGGTACTGATGACTCATCTAGGTATCCTCCTGATGAGTATCTCCCTGAGAATCATACTTCAACGCAATACCAAGCTGATGCTGATGTCTCTTAATACATCACTTCTCACAATCTACCCCAACCAACTGTTAGTGAAGTCACTGAAACTCAACCTGCCTCCAATGAGACAGCACCCACTGAACCAATTGTTCAGGAACCCTCAGAACAAACTGTTCCCTCTAATGTCACTGAAGTAGATAATCTTGAGTTACTCAGGCTCCTATAATTGAACCTACTTCTCAAGTAAATCAGGCTTCTACAAGCTCTAACTCCTATCCTAAACCTCAGGATAGTTGGACTAGATCCAAAGTTATTGAGATTGTGAACATTATTGGTGAGCCCACTGAAGGCATGCTTACCAGAAGCATGGCTGCTAAACGTAAGGCAGCCGCAGCCAATATATGCCTTTATGCTGACTATCTCTCAGAAATTGAGCCTAAGAATATCAAAGAAGCCCTGACATATGAAAGTTGGGTTCAGGCCATGAGAGATGAACTGGAACAGTTTGACAGAAATGATGTCATGACCCTTGTTGAATGCCCTAATGGTGTTCTTGTCATTAGCATGAAATGGGTTTTCAAAAACAAGACTAATGAGAATGACACTGTCATCAAAAACAAATCAAGACTTGTTGCCAAAGGATATAACCAACAGGAAGGTATAGACTATGAGGAAACCTTTGCACCTGTTGCTAGAATGGAAGCCATCAGGATCTTCCTAGCCTATGCAACTTACATGAACTTTAAAGTTTACCAAATGGTTGTCAAAAGTGCATTCCTGAATGGTAACATTAAAGAAGATGTCTATGTGCAACAACCTCCTGGCTTTGAAAGTAGTGAATTCCCTCACCATGTCTACAAGCTTAACAAAGCCCTTTATGGACTGAAACAAGCACCCAGGGCATGGTATGAAACACTTTCAGCCTTCTTGATCCAAAACAAATTTGTTTGAGGAAAGATTGACAACACCCTGTTCATTTACAGAACAAAAAGTGATGTCATCCTGGTTCAAGTGTATGTTGATGACATCATTTTTGGCTCAACAGGTTACAAACTTTGCAAATAGTTTGAAAAACTGATGACCACAAAGTTTGAGATGAGCATGATGGGTGAACTCACTTACTTTCTTGGACTCCAAATCAAACAAACTGACAGAGGGATATCCATTTGTCAAGAAAAATACCTAAGGAACCTACTGAAGAAGTTTGAGCTTAGTCACTGCTCTTCTGTGAAGACTCCTATGGTTCCTCCAAACAACCTTAGCCCTGATCTCACTAGCAAGTCAGTGAACCAAACCCAATATACGGGAATGATAGGGTCCTTGATGTACTTACTTGCATCCAGGCCTGATATCCAATTCTCAGTTTGTCTGTGTGCCACATATCAGGCTGATCCTAAAGAGTCCCATCTCACTGCTGTCAAGAGAATCTTCAGGTACCTGAAGGGTACACCAAACCTTGGTTTGTATTACCCAAAGTGCTCAGGATTTGATTTCAAAGGATACACTGACTCTGACTATGCAGGATGCAATATGGACAGAAAAAGTACCTCAGGATCCTGTCAATTTCTTGGTGGTAAACTTGTGTGTTGGAGTACAAAGAAACAACAATCAGTGGCCATGTCCTCAGCTGAAGCTGAATATATGGCTGCAGCAGGATGCTGTGCAAATGTACTTTGGATGAAGAGCCAACTGAGTGACTATGACATTCAGTACAAGATGGTACCCATCTTTTGTGATAACACAAGTGCCATAGCCATCTCAAACAACCCAATGCTTCATCAAAGAACCAAACACATTGACATCAGATACCATTTCATCAGGGACCACATCATGAATGGAGAAATTGAACTACATTTCATCCTCACTGAGTATCAGCTAGCTGATATCTTCACCAAACCCCTGGATGAGCGAGCCCACTTTCACAAGACTGAAAGCTGAGTTGGGCATGTTGGATATTAACTCAGGCAACTGATCAAAGTAATTCCAACCAAATGTAAATTCTCTTAGGTCCCTGATTAAAACCCATGTCTCAGTGATAATCATATCTTCACTGATCATCAACACACTGAATGATAATCTCATTCAGGGGGCTCATGATATCATATGACATTAATACCCTAACTAAATGCTCTAAGTACTTAGTTAGCAAATGTCCCAGGTAGGTAACTGAGTCCTATTAAATATAGGAATATATGTTGCTTATACAACTGGAATCCACATCATGGACCCCCACATTTCTCACCAATACCACTGAGCATTAATTGCTCTCTCTCACACAAATACTGTGTGATGATATCACTCTGCAAAAGTGTCCTTCGCAGAGCCACGCCACCACTTCAACAATCATGTTGCGAGTAAAACGGGTTAGTGGGAATCATGCCATTTAATGTGGATGTCAAACATGCTTTATAATTAAATTTTGAATAAATGCCAAAAACGTTTGATATCCGCAACGGCTCTACCCTAATCCATTCCCTATAAATACTCCCACAAAAGGAAACACACACACGCTTTCAAAAACTACCAAAACTCTAGCAAATTTTTTCAAGATCTGATATCTCTTTTGTGTGTGTTCTTCTTTAAAACAAAACTTTTCTCTCAAACCAGACCATTTCTACACTAAAATGGTTTCTTCCAAAGCTATCACATATGCCCCCAACGTGGAATTCCAAGTTGAGGGTGTAGACATGACCAAAAACAACGTGGTGGGGATTTTTGCTTACCCTAAAGGCTTTCCAGCCTATAAAGGGGTAGTTAAATTTCTTCAAAACTGCTTCCTCACCACTGCCTTCACCAAAACACCCTCGGTCATCTATCATGACCTACTGAGGGAATTCTGGTGCACATCTAGGGTTGAAAAGCCTGATGTCACCAAAGAGGCCATCATCAAGTTCTCTGTTCTCAATGGGACTAAAACCCTCTCCCTTGATTACAAAACCTTCATCAAGGCCATTGGTCTTGATTACACTAAGGCATTTGTGCCTCTACCCAAGGCTGAAGAAGTTACAGCCTTACTGCTGGAACTTGCGCCTTTTGACAAACTACACCCTGAGGTGTCACCTGAGGCCTTATTAAAAAGGACCCCCATTGTCAAGACCTGGTTTCCTGCTCCCTGGAGGATCCTGATGACCTTTGTCATTTAGGTCCTTGGGGGCAACAAGTCCTCCACTGAGCAATTGAATACCACTCAAGCAATAATGGTATTCTGCCTCGTGGAAGGTAGAAAGATTGATTTTGGATAGATCATCTTCAGAGACCTCATCACCAAACTGACCACAGGAAAATCTAGGCAAAAACTTATGTCTTACCCTAGGTTCATTTCCTGTGCGCTTCAGGAACTAATGGGCGTTGAGTATGTCAGGCCTTACATCTCGGGTTCCACCCCTGATGTCTTACACAAGGCAAACTACTCAAGAGACCCTAATGAGGTTACAGAAGTCACCCTGACAACTTATATGTTGACAACAATTCAGGGCGCAAACATTGTTTCACCCATTCCTTCTCCCTCTAAGGAGAAGAAGACTAAGAAGGGACAGGGGTCCAGGAAGGTGATTAGACCTAAATCACTCGTCACTGAGACTTCTGTCCCCAAGCCTGGCAAACAGGGGCAACAACAACAGACCTTGATTGCTGACACCATCAGAATCATTAGCCAATCTCTGACCCCAAAACAAACGCCAACGGAGGGCACTAAGACATCACACTCAGTGTCCTCGGGCAAACCCATTCCCTCAGGCTCTTCTGACATAAACAAGTCAGTGGAGCTGGAATCAACCAAACCTCCACATCCTGCTTACGGCTCTAGCAAATCACAACAAGAGTCTCAGGGAGAAAGGGGTCCTAAATCCTCGGTAGAGCAGCACTACTCTACTGAGACGTGGACCCACACCTCTTCACATCCTGCTAAACGCTCGGGTAAATCACAACCCAAGCATCAGGGAGTCAACGCCCCTAAATCTTTGACAGGCCAGCCCAAGCCTGTTGGAAAGGGGGCATCACCCTTCATCAGCCTGATGAGGACGTTCGCAAATCACAACTTTTGTCTGAGGGCACAACCACTCTTCCCAAAGACTCAGGGGGACTTATACAACCCACTGATAGGGACACAACATTCACGATCTCTAAGGATGGCACTGAGAAACACCCATCAGTGTCTGAAGGGGTCACGGGGGACAAAGTCTCAGAGGGAAATATACCACCCGCTGATATGGAACCCAAAACCACTCCAGGAGGTGCGCAAAACTTGGGAACTGACCTTGAGGACCAGGCAGATAAAACCTAGTCTGCTAGATTTGAGAGGTTAGGACCTGGCCATAACGAAGGTAAGTCTTCTTTTGAAGAGGAGCCAGATAACCTCCTTTTGCATATTCAGTCCATGGCTGATGCTCAGGCTGCTTTGTTCTCTGATGATGATCTTCACAGTGATGAGGAGATTTTTGAAGCAGGAGAAGATATGGAAATTGAGGAGACAGTCCCTGAACCAATTCCTCAGTCTCCTCAATCTTCCAATCATGATGATGCTGAAACCCACTCCCCATCAGAGTCCTCAGATGATGAAGAGACTCCTCTCACTGTGAAGGTTTTCAAGAAGTTCATCAAGAAGGCCACCAATTCCTTGTTCAGGGGGGTCACTGACGAGGTATTTGACTTGCACACTGAGCAAGCAGTCCACTACTTCAACCTGAAGAGTTCTGTTGATGAATTCAATGAAGATGTCAGTGAGCAGAATTCCTCTGTCAACTACTCCACCAATTCCTTGAATCACTTAACAATCTGAACACAGGGTTTCAATCCATTCAAGAATCGGCTAAAGATGATATTAAACTTACCAAGAAGCTCCTTCAGGCGGCAGAGACCTATCAGCTCAACTCTGTACATCTCACTGAGTTACTCACCCTGATGAAGTCCCTCAATCTTCAGGCTCTCAGTAGCTTAGTATAGTCTGTCAAAACATCCCTTGCCAACTTGGATCACTCAGTGGCCGCTCAGTCACAGAAGTCAGAAACCCTTGCCTGGAGATTTGGTTCTCGATTATCTGCAATGGAAAGTGCTCAGGCCTCACTGAATGCCAAAGTGTCCACCATCCAAAAGGACACCTCAGAAATCAAGACCATGATGGGTGAGATCTTTCAGGCCTTCAAGGGTTCTTCCACTTCTGCATCAGTCACTCCAACTCTTGCCCTCACTCAGGCTCCGGCAACAATTGAGGGGGAGAATGTCAGTGATGCCCCTCACACTGAAGCTCAACATGAGGCTGGACCCTCTCACACTGAGGGGAGCATTACACTGAAGCCACTCCCCTCTCATTTGTTCAACCTCAAGAACAACCAGCCTCCTCATCTCAGCAGCAGGATAAAGGCAAAAGCATTATTACAACACCTAAACCAAGAATAGTGCTACAGCCTGCCTCCACTTTAGTCTGACAGGACCCTGATGAACCAGTCAGAGTTCCATTTGAAATCAATGGGTTAATTCGTCTCCTCACTGGTGATGAAATTCAGGCCAACATGGAGAAAGACGAGGCTTTGAAAAAGGCGGATGCCAAAGAAAGGATGAGCAAGCCTGCTCTTATAAATGTTGTTCATGAAGAGGCTGAGAAAATAGGGTTGAATGCTGAGACACTGGAAAGTGGGCAAATGGGGGCAGTCTTCAAAAAGGCTCAGGATGAAGAGATGGAATTCCTGAAAAAGAAAAGATAAGCAAAGCTCAGGAAGGATGCTCAGATCAGGGAGTCCAGAATTGCAAGGTACACATGGGTAATGACAGAAAGGCTAAAACCTGAAACCATCACTGAGATCAAGTTCCATCACAACACCTAGCCTGCTATTGTCACAGTCTTCAGGGGGCAGGACCAAAGAGTTACGGACACCCATAACCCATTCAGGTTTGCTGACTTTGGCATCTCTGAGTTGGATGAACTTCTACCAATCATCACCGAGAAGTCAGATGTAGTTGTTCCAAATCTTCTGAAGTCACTGGAGAACAGGTACAAAGGACTGATGGAAATGCCTAAAACTCTTGGCATTCCTTCTCTGCTTCCTGCTTCAACTACTCAACCGGCTCCAAAAGTCTCCAAGAGAAAGAGAAAGCAAATAGAGATGGAGCCTGAAATAAAGGTCCCAGGATTAGATTGTGACAGGTCTCTTCCTGAAGGAATCACCTTTATGAACAATGTTGTATTTGAAGTCCCTGAAAGAGGGTTGTGCTTCACTGACGAATATGGAAACCCTGCTTTCCAAAGATGGTCAGATATTGACAAGGCAGGGATCAAGGCGATGCTTGTGTACCTGATGCTGGCTTCTCCAGTCAATTGTGCTGAGAATATGAGGTTTTGCATTTATTTGAAAGCCAAGATTGAGGAGCATCATGAGAAGCACCTACTGAAATCCAAGAGAACCAAGCTTGAAGGACTTGGTGTTCATCTGAATATCTGAATCTGCATCAACTATATTTTTTATGTTTTTGTAATTTGTCATAGGATTTGTAATAATTATTTATGAACAATGATGTTTCTTTTAAGTTACAAGTGTCCTATGTTAATTACATCAACACTCAGTAAGAGAAGAAGTCCTGACTACTCATACTGAATCACGACACTTAGGCTATTTGTATATCCAAATAGGGGGAGACTGTTGGGTCACTGAATTCACCAAGCTTCCTTTAAACTTGGATTTGAACATAAAATAGTCTAAGTTTCTAATATCCGTTAATACAAACAAGTCACTGAGTGTACAGTATCTCAGTGAGTCATCTTCAGGATGCTTGGAGCGAGTCTATGAAGAAAGGTTCACCATTCGGTGAGGCGGAACTCAGTGAGTGGAGTCTAAGCCAAAAAGAAAATGATGGGTTCAGTGAGGATGACAATAACTCACTGAACCCCCAGGACTCCTCAACAACTATTATACTGAAGACTGAAAACCTGAAGACTAAAGTATGGGCGGGACAAGGCGGGAAAGTTTGAACGCATCAACAGGTGTCCTTATCAACCTGAAGTCAAACTTTCCCTGAACGGCATCAAGTCAGGGTGGTGTCATCACTGTGCACTAGAAAGGCACATTGTCCTTTACTCAATATAGTCAAGTGTAACAGAGACAAAATACATAATGTATTTTGTCTCCAATAGCTTAGTTCATTCTTTTGTGTCTTTCAGTAATGTTGAAATATACTTGTGTATAAATAGGTAGCATAAGTGAAGAGTAAAAGTTGACAAGTTTGTGCATTTAATGCGAAGCATTCACAAACCACTTTTACTCCTCCAAAGAATAACACAGTCCCTGAGATAGCTCAGTGAGACCTTATAGTTGTCACTCAACTTAGTTTGAGTTTAGTGAGGAGTCCACACCATACTTGTCATTTCAATCCCAAGTGTTATTCCGCAAACACTTGGGTATAATTCTTTTGATTAACTTCTAATAAGAATTAAACGTAGAAAAACCTTGTGTCTCTTTCTTTACGTTTTATCTTTGTTGTTAATCTTATTTATCTGAGTTAAATGTCATGGAACTTGGTTAGGTTAACTCATTAGTTAACTATTAACTTAGTAAACGGGACCAACACATGGAGAGTGAGGCAAATATGAGCAATCAAACTACTACAATACTGATCAAAGCACAAAGCATCACTTGACAAACTAAATCGCTGAACCAGGTACAGAGCATCTCGCAAACTAGATAGCCACTTAAAGAGTTAATCGCTAACAGGAATATATATGCTAACAAGAGTTAAACGCAAATTAGATTTAAGCACTATCAGAGATACACGCTAAAATGTTAACCGCAAAAATATTTAAATGCTAACTCTAGATAATCACAACCCGAGTAACACGCTAACAAGGTAACCGCCAACATAGTTAATCTCTAATAAAGTTAACCGCTAACATGTAACTCGCTAAGATGAGTTAATCGCTGTCAAAGATAACCGCTAACAGGGTTAAACGCTAACTCAGGTAACCACTACACAGATTAAAACGCTAACAAGGTTACACTCCACAAAAGATAACCGCTAAACGAATTAATCGCTAAATGAATTAACCGCTAAAAGAGTTAACCGCTAAATGAGTTAACCTCTGAACGAGTTAACCGCTAATAGATATAATAGCTAATAAGCATAATCAGAGGAAACCGCAATCAAGAATATGCTCTAACCGCTATCAGGAACGGCAAAACACAAGCAGCCACACAATCGATAATCACAATACCAAACCATGTAACCAACAAATCATCCACCAGGAAAGGTATAGAGAACGTAACAAGGTAAAATTCCAACGCATGATCCATAAGCATTGCATATCACACCACTAACTAACTCGCTAAGAACAAACAATCGTATTACCCACTTAAACACAAACATGTACACTGAGAATCAAATACACGTAAATTGCAATCATGTATACACAATCTCAGTCACAACAATATCAAGCTAACCTATTGAGATTACTATTAAGTGTGAAGTGATTGATGATACCTTCCACCTAAATTGAAGCCATTACGTGATGGTAGCGTAGGGATTGCACCATGCTTTACCTCTCGAGGGATCTCGAGAAGCTTACAACCCCCACCAGGCAGTGTACCTGATCGATCTAGTATAGTATAATGACAAGTATCGGGGGATTGATCGTTCAGCTAGGAATAGTGTCGCTAGGATTAGAAAACCTAAGGACTAGGTCTAGAGATGAGGGATGATTCTTTTTTGTATTTTTATATTTTTTTAGAAAGCAAGTAAAAATCTCGGGTTTGAAGGAGTTGGGCGGAATTAGTTGCTAGTCAACTAACCCAATACTAAGATGCAATGAAAATAAAATACTAGAAATGAAAATAAACTATATTAAACTAAGGTTGTGAGCAATATATGGGAGAAATGTGTTTAGTTAGATTTCACTACTCCCTAGATATCTTTTACACGTTAATTACTTGTTATAGTTGCATGGATGACGGATTGTATTCCTTAATACCATTCATGGGGTGGCGTACTTACTTCCCCAATCCTATGAGTGCCTACTTCACTCCTATGTCGAGCTGGCTAAGAAGCTCCTAACATGGGATCATTAGAATTTACTCATGCATTAAATACAACCAATAAAACCTAGTACACATCGGTTTATGTTTCCTATGACGTTCAAGCATGTTACATAATGGAGATCTGCCAATTTTCTTAACCTTAACATTGAAATCATTCATCCAATACAACCATAAACAAGTAATCAACACATAATTAACATCTAGGTTTCATTAGATCTAAGCAAACACAAGATAAATCTAGCCTAGCATGTTGAAATCAAGACAAGTAAAAGATATAATCAACCAACACATAGACATATTGATTGAATTAAAGAGAAGACTTATCTTAATAGCACATGAAAGGATTCAAGGGTTGAAAACCCTTGAAAGTACTGTAAAATATGAGCTAGGGTTTACAAAGTTCGGCCCTAGGGTTCTCCACACAAGTTCCTCTTTTATGAATGAAAAATAGAAAACTACATATAGAGTTTAGAAGGTGACGGCGTCAAGAACAAAGGGCTGACACCGTCATCTCGCCGCCAAATAGTTCCTCAGACTGCCTAGATCTGGGTCTGACGCCGTCATGTATACACCTTATGCAGGCCGTCACAGAAAATACTCTTGACGCCCTTGTTGTAATGCCGTCAGGTTTGCACTGGGTCGTCACCACTTTTACTACTGACGCCGTCAGGATCTTCCTCTTGACGCCGTCAGGTACTGTTCTCAGCATTGAAAATTAAGTCTTTGGCGTTTTCTTCACTTTTATGCTCCAAAAACGTCCGAATTGCTTCCTTTTCCAGATTTCTCTCCCAAAGTACCTAAAATCACAAAAGGGACGATTTAGGGTAATATTTGATCAAATAAATTCAATTCCGAGCTTAAATGACCCCCTAAAAGTGGTTCATTTTTCGCCTCATCACGAGAAGGTTAGGCATGTAACAAAAAGAATTAAGTGAAATCACTGTGATAGCAATTAAACTAACCTAGGTGACTTAATAATGATGATCGAGATCGTGGCAGCGAGGGAGTGGCTTAGAGATTAGGTTGTTGGTTTTGAGAGTAGTGGTAGTATATTTGCAAAAGTTCTGACTTAATCGCTAGATTGAAACTATATATGATCAAAATAGAATATCTCTAAATGGCAGAACTAGTCCTTGTACTAAATAACCTCCTGGTCGACTATATTCAAAACTACAAAACAGACCCTAGAGTTACAAAAGGATATAGATCACAAAGCAACAACAGGGAACACGTACTAAGACAATCAACCATGCAATAATTAGGACCACATAATCATCAGAAAGCTTCATCACAATAGTAGCAACATATTTCCACAAGAAAGACACACAAGAAAGATACCATGTATAGTAAAAAAAAAACTATACATGAGTGGTGGATCAAAACAAAAAAAATTATATATATAAAATATATACAAGAATACGGCTAGAATAGACACCGGGGTTCATTCAATCAGTGATCAGTGAAGACAGAGTCCTGAGTAGAGGTAAACAGGAGTCCAGAAGAGCATACATTACTGGAGAGTGAACAAATCTCCTTCCATGGGAGATTTTAGTGCCTTTGGTCGCCACACTTGGCTTTTCTTAAAACTGTCATTCAAGCCATTTGGAAATTCTATGTCTTTCATTTTATTAGATGTATGCTTACACACATATGACCATTTGTTACCATTCATCATGAATATCCTTCCCGTTGGTACCCATATAAATGAGGATCTAAACCTGTATGGTATTTCATGCATTGTGACATTCTTATGGTGATTGGTTCTATTATATGTTCTCCTTTGTCTATATCTTAAAGGCTTTAAAGGTTTGTAAGCATTTTGGGTCCTTGTAGACTCGGAATTCACGGCACATGAAGTGACACTTTTACCATTTGATTTATGATTCAGAAACTTAACCTGAGTGTTGACCAATTGATCATGAGATTTACGTTTTGAAACAACCGATTTAATCAAAGCACGTTTCTCATCAATTTGGGAGTAAAACCGAGCTTTTGAAAATTTTGGTCTTTCAGAAGTAAAAGCATTTGGTTGTCTAAAGACAAATTGATTTCCAACTGATTTTAAAACTGGTTTTCCCAAGATAGTTGGTTTTGTAAGATTAGAGTTCACACAATTCCCAGTCACATTACATAGCACATTTTTTAATCCAGTAATTGTGGGACTTTTATTCTGAAGTTGAGCAATGAAATCATTGTTTTTAGTTGACTGAGAGGTTGTCTGATTGACAGTCTTAGCTTTTATTTCTTTGATTGAGTCACATAGTTCTTTACATTGCACTTTCAAAGTCTCATTCTCCTTAAGTAATTTAGCCATTTTGCATTCAGTTTCATTAATGTCATGTATCCGTTTTGCTTCATTACTTTGCTCATACATATTAATTCGATCTTTCAAGTTGTTGATCGTTAAGTCCTTGGCTTCTAGCTGAGTTTTCAAATCGTTTATCACAAAATATTCGCTGAGTTCAGGCAATTCCAGATTCATACAAGGTTTGCAAGATTGAAGACTTTCTTCCTTTTGTTGACTTGAAATTTCAAGTGAAATACAATGTTTTTCGAGTTGTGAAAATCTTTTTAACAGTTTATTAAAAACTTCTTTTTCAACCATGTCCTTGTCCTTAGTTTTTGAAAATTCAAGCGGAAAACTTGAAGCATCAATATGTTCAGCATCCTGATCATTTTCTCCCCCTTTATGACACATATTTGTTGAAGAAGAGACGGTAAGACTGTCAGTACTTTTCAACAGATTTGTGTCAAAAATAGGTTTACTTTGATCAAAATGCTAATGTTCATCAGAGAATATGTTGTTCAGATTAATTAATGGTACCTCATTACTTGAGCCAGTTTCATAAGTCGGTCTGAGCTCTGCATCACTATCATGTGTAGCACATGTCACTAAGTTGTTAGTAGTGTCACTCTTATTAGCTTCGGATCCCTTGTATTCAGTGATGACTGACCCGAATCCGATGCATTACCCAAATAAGCAATATCATCACTTGATTGTACCCTATGTGCCTTCACTTGGTCTTCATACTCCAGTTTCTGCTTTGCCCTTTCCTTAATGTACCTCTTGATCATATCCATGTGTTGGAGTAATGTGTCTCTGAATGTGTCAACATCAATTTTTGTGTGGTCAGCAAAGCACTTCATAGTTATCTGATTCTCATAATCATATATCATGGCAGATTTTGAATCGATGAATCTCTGCAGTTGTTTGTTGAGCACACAGAGGGCAACCATGGATCCAATATGGGAAGATTCTTCTTGGTCCAGTTGTTGTCGTAATTGATCCAAATTAAGAATCATTATGTCTGTGAAAGTCTGGACATATTGACCGAAGAGAGTAATAAATGCACGTTCAAACCCCATTTTGAATCCATTTCCCTCTAACAGTACCGAGAGGTGTGAATGAAGTAGTCGAAAGCATTCTATGTGACATTCCATAGCATCATCAAGCAATTTACTTGGCTGATGAGACACATTCTCTTGAGAATCCGAGCATGAAGAAACCATTGAACCATTAGCAGGCACAAGTACGTTGATTTGTAGTGAAAGGTTAGAAGTCATATGTTCATCAGCCATGTCGTATAATTTGAGAATATCAGATATCACTGACTCTGAAGAGCATGACATGATGTAGGTGGGTTACAATTTGCACAAAGTGTCAAGTCGCGACAAGTCAAGTTACAATATATCCGATTGAAATTAGTCAAGTCGTAAGAATTAACTCACAACGTCAGATCACAATCAGAGTAATTGACACGACTTAAGTTACAACAATTCACCAAATACAAATTATTAACTAATCACAAGAACCTCACTACAAAGTCAAATGCTAAAAGAGTAGAGGTACTCGCTATTAAGAGCAAACCGCTAAGAGCAAACCACTAACTTCAGGTAATCTCAATCAATAAGTAATCGCTGAGATGAGTAAAACGTAGGATTATGCAAGGTAACCGCTAGAAAGAGAAAAACGCAGGATGATGTAATCGCTAGTGAGAAAAACGCTAATCTTGGCAAACCGCAAGGTGAGTTAAACACAAGCCATGGTAACCGCTGAACAGAGTAAACTGCTGGAGCAAACTGCTAACAACTAACCGCTAGTCACAACAGTCCAAAACCGTCACTATCTTGCGTTTTGTCCTTATACCCAATAAAGTACTCCCTAGCAAGCAACCCACTAGATAAACTAGCAAACCACTACAAAGAAAAAAAGCAGAATAGCAAACCGCTATCAAGCATTCGACCCAAAATGAATTTCAACTTCAAATAAGCATTTGATATAGCATATCCAACTGAAAAACTATGTAGTACTAACACTAATGATCACAGAAGTACACCCATAACATATCAAATAACACTAGAAAGATCAAACCAAGATGTTTTCAAAGAAAACTATTCTAACTCACAAAAACCACAAAATACCACACCAAATCCGATTCTACAAGGCCTTAAGATGAAACCTTGGCTCTTGATACCAATTGTAGGATACTCATTAAGTCACAAACATGTAAGCCATAGTGGTATGTGGCGTTGAGATTTAGAAGAGGAGGAAGAAGAAAGTTGGAACCTTTAGAGAATGAGAGAAAATAGAGAATATTATATTGCTAGTAATGAAAGGTCCAACCCTCTCCCTTGGTGGGAGAGGGGTATTTATACAAAGAAATAAAAACGCCCACACCCGGGCTGTGGATCAGGCATACAGTGGGTAAAGACCCGTCCTTCTTCCACGATGTTACCTAAACTAAAACTAACTAAATAATAAACTAACTACGAGCTATCTTAATGCTATTACATAAGTTAGGTGACCGAGTCCTTTATAGGAATAATTGTATTCCTAACAACAGAGATAGATAATAGATACAGATAGAAGTCCTGTCCTTTTGTTAAGTAGCTTGTCACTTGTTTTATTGCTAGTTTTATATAATGAGTATCTTAAACTCTTCTCTCTCATTGAATCTATAGGTGAGTAAACTCTTAATGATCACTTATGCCTATCTTACTTTCTAGACGCTAGATAAGTAAGTGTGGAGGGGGTATGGCAGCCCAAACAAAACACAGCTAGACACAGAGGTTATCAAAGCACATATACAAATCACCAAAAAAACATCATATAAACTAATAATCGATGGGAAAGCAATTTTAAGGGGAGCAGTATGGCGGCCACAAGCCCATCAACCTGATGGATTATAGTTTACTAATACAATAAAACAAAACTACTTAATGAATTAAATACATGCAGGACCTTCTTACTGCTTTAAGATCTTCGTTTAGGGTGTGTCTTGTGTTGTCTTATCGTCTGAATTCGTCTTCTTAGGGTTTGGTTGCACACAAAATTCGTCTATATCTTGGGGTATTTATAGTTTCTATCAGAGGGGTAGATGCGGTGCATTAACTAAGTAGATGAGGCGCATCTACTTAACTTCGCGTGGGGTCCAAGATTAATATATTCTAGAATATTCATACAACGTCTTCAGATGCGGCGTATCTTGAATCTTTATGCGGCGCATGTCCTTCAGCGTCTTAGAGCAATAGGTGTGGTGAGGATATTTATCTCCTCATTAGGGTCTCATGAGGTGCCACGTCACTATAAAAAAACCCTTTCTACACCCCTCCCTTATCACAACTAACGATAACTTACTCATTTGGGTCCACCATTTCCTTTTTTTTCACATCTACAAATAAAATAAAATTTATTCATTAAAATAAAAATACAATACATCATATAAAAAACATACGAAACATATAATAACGATATGAAAAAAAAGATACAGTAAAAAAACATACGCAACTTAAGAAATACATCAAAATAATAAAGAAACTAATTATTTTGTTATTGTTGCTATTGTTGAAATTGTTCCCATTGATGTCATTGCCAAACATGCTCGATGATATTTCGTTGAAGCGATGCGTGTGTGCGTTTATTACGGAGTTCTCTGGATTTCTTTCGTTGCACTTCGTATCGCTCGACCCATTCCCGTTGTAAATTTATTCGCGGACAAATATACATCTCGCTCATTTCGGATATTGCAAATTCTTGATCTTTCAAAATCATGTTATGTAATATGATGCACGTGTACATGATTCTCCATAACTTGTTCACAGTAAATGCACGCGCCGGTTGGGCAATAATATGCCAACGTCCTTTGAGGACACCAAAAGCTCTTTCGATATCTTTTAGAGCACCTTCTTATTTTGCTTTAAATATGGCATTTTTTGGGGTATGTGCAACCGTAAATGATTTGACAAAAGATTACCAACCTAGGTAAATTCCGTCAGCTAGATAATACCCTTGTTTAAATGTACGTCTTTTTACTTTAAATGGAACCTCATGGGCGATGTCATCAAGCGTGTCGTCGAATAACGGAGAATTATTCAAAATGGTAAGATCATTATTCACACTCGCCACCCCAAAAAATGCATGCCAAATCCACAAATCATTTGACGCAACGGCTTCAAGCATTATAGTTGAAAACTTTTTATCACCTATGTGAAATTGCCCTTGCCATTCTTTCGGACAATTGTTTCTAATCCCATTGCATACAATCAATGCTTCCCAACATTCTTGGTATCTTATGAACCGCGTTATGTGCGTTGTCTAAGTTGTGAATGTCCTTTACGTTTGGTTTTATTAAAAACTCAGCCGTATACAGCTCCATTATGCACATAGTAAAATGATCTAGACAATGCCGTGCACAATGTTCCCCTATATGTAAATACTCATCTAATGCATCAGGTGCTATGTCGTACATCAATTGGCGTAGGGCGCATATGCATTTCATAATCACACTAAAACTCATTACACCCGTAGCATCGGGTCGGACTCTAAAGAAATCAAAATGCTTGGGAAGAGGATGATGAGTTTCAATACCTTGTACTATTTCTAAAAATAGTTTACGGCTCATACAATAGCGACACCTAAAATTTTGTTCTAGATATTTTGGGTCGTCACCAAAATAGTCTGCCATTAGACATGCTTTAGCTACTTCACGTTCACGGGAGTTGTATCTACAGCGGTGTGAACTTCCGGCTTCTTGTTGCTGCAACGATTGCTCAAACTCATATTCTTTCAGAATCAACTCGAGCTCCGATATCTCATCAAGAACACTTTCACCCAAATAAGATGAATTACTCATGTTTATTGGTTATCATTTTGTGGTGTTTTGAATGAAAGGTTGTGTAAAATTTATTGAAATATGTTAGTATTTATAGGCTGTGAATTTATGTTTTTTTTTTTTTAAATGGATGAGTTTAATTTTAAAACGTTATGTAACATTTATATCTGACAAGAGTTTAATTTTAAAACGTTATATAACGTTTATATATGACAACCGTACAATTCACAAGCTCGCCGTGTAGACGAGGAGATGGAAAGTGGCGAATGGTGGCGAGCCAAGGCGGTATGGCAACAAATGATGGTGAGTGTGCCACGTCAATGTGGCGAGGAGATGAGGAGACCACACAGTCCACTTTTAGTACAACTAACCACAACTTACTCATTTGGGTCCTACCACTTTCTATTTTATTGTTTTTATTCAATTTATTAAATAACATAAAATTCATTTCATTAAAATTAAAAATACAATACAACATATTAAAAACATTCGAAACTTAAAATAACGATACGAAAAAAACGACGCAAAAAAAACATATGACACATTAAAAAACATAAAATACATAATAACAATAATACGAAACGTAAGCATTTAATTCATCGTGCTGATGTTTCTTCATGATTTCTTGTTGTTTCATGCGAATGAGAGCGGCTTTGGCTGGTGTGGTTTGGTCGGGATCAAGCATGAGAAACTTCAAATCTTCCATCTCTAGGTACCCTAATTCTTTCTACCCCCTATCCTCGTACACGAGTGTTTGAGCTTCGGCTTTGCACGTATAAGTCTCTGTTTAATGTCCCGAAAAAGAACTCGTTTGACTCCCCCCGGCACTCGACATATCCGTCGACTTGGCTTTCTTTGAAGCTTGAGATTTGAAGGCGTCGTCGGGACGAGGTCGTTTGTCAGGGCCGAAAATATCCTCGAGACATGAAATGTCAACCGGGTCCTTCGCATCCCATTTGGGGTACTTTTTCAAAATGTCCCACACGTGAACATGTACGAAGTTTCTCCCAGCAAAGTGTTGTTGAAAATTGGTCGTTGCATTTCCGATATGATCATTGTCATTTTCCCCGCTTTTACGCTGCAAATGTTTGTAAATAGCGTTGAATTTTTTACAATCACTGTACAACCTTGTCCATTTTCCTTTGAGCATATTTTTTGGTATGATTCTCACGGTCAGACTGACTATTAAACATGTCCAGAATCAGGTTCCAAACGAAGTCATCGGAACGGTTATTTCCGATATCTTTTTCTTGGTAAACTTCTACCTAAATTTCCGCTAGTAGCTTTTCTTCTTTTTCCCAACAAGTATTCACACGCGTCAGGTCCTCCATGTCATCTTCATCATCCGCGTCCAAATTCACGACTTTTTTTCCCTTTTTTGTGATCATTAAGCTTCCCCGGCTCCGGCTTTTGACCTTTTTCCATTCTCGTGCTCGTTTTTTTTAGTTTTACTTTATTTTTGTCCATTTTTCACATATCCATACCTGCACATACACAAATACAAAAACACACTATTTCTTGGCATATTTGGTTAGTATTTGGTATATTTGGTCTGATTTAGGGTCTAAAATGGATGTGTGAATAAGCACACATCATTTTTCAACTTTTTTTCCTCGACATTGACCGGTTCATATGGTTGTGGTACTTGAATGTGAATCTGAATGTTGTGGTTGAGATTGAGAAAACTGTGAAGGTTTTAATGGGTTAAAAAACTATGGTGCCAGAAATCATTGTTGGGGGTAATTTGCGAATCCTTGAAACGCATATTGTTGCTTTTGGTAAATGGCCTCAAGATTCAATTGCCTACCATATGGAGGAATTTGTGGTGGCGAGGAGTTAGAGTTTTGTGACGATGGGGTAGACGGGTTTGAAGAACTCCCGTATTGTTGGTTTGAGGTGAGAAGATTCGTAAAATATCCGCCCTCGTTTGGATTTTGAGATAGTTTTTTGTTTTTTTTTTTTTTTTTTTTTTTTTTTTTTTTTTTTTTTTTTTGTATGTTGAGATATAGAGAGTAATGGTAGTTTTTGGTTTAGAATTGTGTGAGAAAAATAGTGTGTAATGGTATAGTATTTATAGTGTTTAAATAAAGTGGGTTAAGTTCTTTTTTTTTTTTTTTTTTTTTTAAAGGAAAACGGTGATATTACCGTTTGATTTTAAACTTGGCCCCAAACGTCTCTTTGTCAGTAGAATAGGTTCTTCGTCTGCGTGAGGAGGGCTTGTTTGACGAGAAGTGGTGAGGTGGGGCGGTATGGTGGCTCGCCATGGCGATCAAGCCATGTCACCATGGCGAGGTGGTGGCGAGCCCACACTGATTGCTCTAATGTAACCAACAAATGATAATTAATCAAAGATTGTTGTTTTTTAGATAAAACACGAAGTAACTGTTCTGAAAGTCATTATTAGAATAATATTATTTTTAGTTATTGTAGTTATACAAATGAAAGACAACTAATTAGAAAAGGGAGTGCTTTACATACTTTAAAATTTTGTTGGTACTCTCTGTTATATAAGTTGTTAAGTTAGATTATATTTAAAGTACAATTGTTTAATGGGTAAACAAAATCCTTGTTTAATGTATATATTAAAGTATGTGTATTAAAAAAAACGTGTAAATCAATTTATAATTAAAAAATTGACAAAAATACATTGTTGGTCCGTAAACTTTCCACAAAACATCGCCATGGACCTTAGCTTTCTAAAATAGTCGTGGGGCGTCCAAAACTTGGGATTTTGAGGCCGATTGCGTCCCTCGGCCCGTAATAGGAACTGCAACGTATTCTTGGTGAGGGCAAAATCATCATTCATTGTAGCGATCTAGTTTCTAGCCGTTGTAGATTGTCCCTGTTCCCGATATTACTGTGAGTGACAATTATATTGTCACTCAACATCCTTTAATCTTTCCCCCAAAACCTTTCCTCCTTCAACATGGTATGCTGCTGGTGTGGTAAGCAAGCTATAACATGCACTTCGTGGACATTGGCCAACCCAGGGCGTCGATTCTATGTTTGTCCTGATGATGTAAGTACATTTTAAGATTTATTATATTACCTTGCTTTTGCAAGTAGCAAAGTACATTGTAACAATGGTGGTTCATTAATGAAATGTCATATTAATGATTAAGGGTCTTCTTGTCAGTGGATAGGATGGTATGATCCTGAAATGTGTGCTCGTTCAAGAATGATCATACCAGGCCTTTTGAGGGGGAGAAATGAACTCGAGGAAAGATTAGAAGTTGCTCTAGGTGATGTGTGGAAGTGGAAGATTTACCTGGTGCTCAGTTGGATATTGGTCTTGATTGTTTATGCACTTGGTTAACTCTTCAGCTTTAACGTATGATGGCCGTTTTTGTGTTTTATGGAAATGTAATTACTTGTTAGGCCACTTTGGTAGTGTTAGAACCTTTACCAAAACTATTTTGTACTAGTATGTTTTAAGTTTAGATTCTATTGAATGGGAGTAACATTGTCTCCAACATGGATATGAAGTTTGGTTCTTTTTCTGAGTTTACGTTATGGGTATGTATGCAGATTCTAAAAAAATTGGTTATAATTGACTTTGAATAGTCAACATTCATTTGAAGTTTTAGTTTTGGTTAGTTTTGCCTGCATCAATTTGTAGTAGCATATTATGTAGTCATACAGTTAGATATAACATACGTTACACATAACATACATACGTTGGACACAATTAAAATTCAGAAACATAACATGGTTCTGTATATAATGCAATTGGATATAATTCCAAATGCATAAAATTTCATACTTTTCGAAGCATGATAATCAGAGTACATAACTTGTTCATAGTTAACATAAATAAATATTGTCTACTTCATTAGCATAACATAAAGAAAGCCCTATGGTTAGGGCATCATTCTATTAATAATAGTCTGCTGCCTAGTCACTCTTCTGGTAGTATGCTGGGATGAAACAAAAACTGCTTGCACATTACTTGAATGGAGCTGAGATTGAGACTGTGATTGATCTTGCTGCTGGGATTGACACTGGAATTCATCAATAGGTTGATCTGGACTCTGAGATTGAACACCTGCAATTTCATCTTGTTTCTCTGTTGCAACATCCTGAGTACCTTGATCTTGAATTCCAGATTGCACATAAGTTCCTTCAACTGCAACATCTTGACTTTCATCAACACATGTACTTCAGCTTGTTTACCTGCTGCAACTTTGTTCCTTGTAGGATGTGTCTTCTTTGATGCAACCTTTTGAGGCACTTGTTTACCTTTTCCCTTAGAACTTGAACTATTTTGGTTTTTACCGCCAGTTTGACTACTTTGGGTTCCACCATAGCCAATACATGTTTTTCGGTTGTGTCCAACAATGCCACAAACACTACACCTTACACTCTTCCAAGCCTTAAACAGTTTACCATTCTTGACAATCTATTCAGTTTTAGCAGCTAACCTTACTCTTTTTTCACTAGTTGAGTTAGCTGCATTTGCTTGAGTCTTTGGTGGAACAATAGTTGTTGGTACATATGATTTTTCCCAATGCTCATTGCTAGTTATAGGGGAGACATTGTGTTTGTAGGTTGCTTCCCAAGTGTTGAGATAGTAACAAGGATGCGCCCATGTTTCAACAGCTCATACTTGTTGTCCATTTAAAGCCATATTCCAATTGGTAGCGACAACATGTTTATATGGTAAACCTATAATCTCCCATCTTCTGCAAGTACAAGATTTCTCTACAACATTAACTACACATTAGTCTCCCCATGGTCCAGTTACCTGAAACTTATCTCCCCCATTCCATAAAACATTATACCTAATCGCCTATTTCTTAATACCTTCTAACATGTGTTGTGTAGTAGGTGTTAGTGGCCCATCACTCTTCTCAATGACCTACGCAACATGCATTATCCTTTTCATACAGTATTCCCTGATGTATTCTAATGTTGTAATAATTGGTTTGTTTACACCCTCAATTATTTTCTCATGAAACACTTGACACATGTTATTAAGTAACACATCAGAATGGGGTCGCCCTAAAACAAGACAAATAAAGCTGTATTAATTATACATTTCATACAACTTTACCATATACCACTTAATTTACACAGTTAGATGACTTACATGAGAAATGTGACCTTGACCAATGGATTGGTGGTATCTGACTTAACCAAGCATGGGCAGCTTGACAAAATGTTTTTAAAGCATCCATAGATTTCTCAAACTGTACAACAGTTGAGGCTGTTGCGCATCTCCAAAGATGGTCTTTAAAGGCCCTACCTTTCCAATTAACTTTCATTTGCTCATAAATGCTTCTAAGACAAAATCTGTGCTCCGCATTTAGAAAAACTTCTCTTAATGCTGATGTAATATCCTGTGCAAAAATAGATATATTTACTGTTTGTTTTAAAAAATAGGAAATTCAAATCATTTATAGTTTATAGGAGTACCTTTTTCATGTCAGTAACAAAAGTGAAGATTGAATTTGGCTCAAGTTCAAGATCATTAGAAAAACAATGAAGAAACCAAGTCCAAGCTATTGTGTTTGCTGATTCAGCAAAAGCACAAGCTAATGGGTATATACCATTGTTGCTATCAATTCCCATAGTAGTTAGAAGTTGACCCTTCAAAGGACCATCAATTGGAAAAGCATTTATCCCCAACAACTGTCTCTAACAGGCTTTAAATCCTTCCATCAAGGCACCTAAACAAACATAGAGTCTCTTGAATTCTCTTGTTGGAAGACTATCCTCAGTAGGCCGTTCCAGATGAATCACAACTGTTGTAGCAGGGTTCCTCTTCTGCAACTCCTGAATATAGTCTCTCAACATGGTGAATTAGAGCTTGAATTCCCTCCTAATGCCTCTTACTGCTATTCTTTTAGCTCTTAAAACCTTCTACATTAAGACTTCAAGCTCAAATTGGTTAGTAAGCTGATTATAAACTGACTTGACAGGAATCCTTAGATTGGTTTGAATCATATCTTTAATTTTCTTTGAGATAAATTTGAGGTCAAAATGTTTGAGCACCCTTAATTGCAAACATGTGTGTTGATCATTATATCTTCTCATTGTCCAAGCACCTTTTTCACTACCATCTATGCCGACAAGCAACAACCATGGGCAGAGTATTTGGGAAGGATCATTTTTAACAGCAATTAATGCTTCCAAACCCCTTCTTGTTAATGGGCCTCTAACTGGGCCTATACCCAGTCCAGCAGTAGCAATTAGGCCAGATAGGGGAACACAACACCATCATCAATAGAATGTGTCCTAACGCTTGGCACCCCAGAGTTACTATATCTGAGTCAGAAGCATAAGCAGTGTAAATGCATTATCATCCAACACAGGTAATTGAGTTTCCAAATTCAAGTCATCACTTTTAATAGTAGATGTTCCTGCATTGCCTAACTCATGACTCTGACTCTGTTAGACCAAAGCAACCTATACAAGATTCTCCTCAGTAACATTATTTTCATTTGCCCGAATTGTATCATCACCTACATTGCCTAAGTGACTAGTATCACTCTGTTGGAACAGAGTGATATGAACATCACCCTCCTCTTCCATGTTATTGCCACCAACAGGTTCTCCTTCAACATTCTCTAACTGGTTATCCTGATTGACTTGGAATAGAGTGACTTCTACATTAGGTTCCTCAAAGGTGTTAGTGCCATCAACTAGTGGTCTCCCTACTTTCTCCAACGGCTTATCCTTAGTCACTCTGAACAGAATAGCATCAAAACTATCAAGGTCCTGAAAACTATTTTCCTTATCAATAATGACTAATGCACCATCACTATTATCAACAGGTTGGCTGACAAAGGAAGACATGTCAAGACTTGAAAACCGGGCTCAATGTGTGGCAAGTCACTACATTCCCCAACATATGAGACCTCTATAGGTAGTTGCGTAAGTTGCATAAATGGGTTAAGGACTGGGTCATTACCTATGTCATCTAGAACCAAACGTCTGCAGCATGATTGAATAGCAACACGAGTTATTTTTCTACTAGGTTCATCCATCTCCAAAAATATAGTCTTAATAGACTGTGGGGACATCTCAGACAACTCTAACCTAGTCTAAGATACATATGCTAGTAAATGATTATCAACAAAACACTAACCATATTGCCTCATTGCCGAATTTCTCTCGACTTCATGGCTATCAGAGTAAGGTGCATCCCTGATTTGCCATAATGTAAATTCAAGGTTTGGGATTCTTGATATTTTTTACTTAAATTATTAGATTTGGTGAGTGACATTATATTAGGTTTTTTTGGGTAGGCTTCCAAAACAAGTTTGAGGATGAGCAATGAGTACTTGTTCTACTTATATTAGTCATATTGGCGGAAAAAAGGATTAGACGTCTGCTGGGAAGTACAAAGAGAGAGAGAAATGCGACTAGGTAAAAAGACATGAATACCCTCCAAACTAAACATGTAACGGGGTTTTGGGAACTATAACGGGACGTTGCAGTTCCTATTACGGGCCGAGGGACGCAATCGGTCTCAAAATCCCAAGTTTTGGACGCCTCACGACGATTTTGGAAAGCTAAGGTCCATGGTGATGTTTTGTGGAAAGTTTAGGGACCAACGGTGTATTTTTGTCTTAAAAATAATACTTCATCCGTCTCATATTAAGTGTTTACAATAGAATCTTTGGATGTCTGAAATTAAGTGTTTATATTATATTTCAACCAATGAAATTAGACTTTAGTGGATAAAAATGATCTTTTATTGGTGAATAGTAGAGCTACTAGAATTTTCTAAAATATTATGCATAATATAAGTGGACACTTAATATAAGACGGATTGAGTAATAAAATTTTGAGATCTGAAGAGAATTATGACATGAGGTACTTAGAGGGGTGACAACCTTGCCTCACTTTGCCTCAAGCTTTTGCAAAAACAACCAATAATATTATGCCAACACATTTCATGCCTCAACATACCTCAACATCATTTTTTAGTGGCAATCTTGGTACCCATTTTTTTTTCTTTTTTATTTATTTATTTTTTTTATTTTAAATACCTCAACCCTTCTTCAACACAAAGCCTCAACCCACCTTCTTCACCATCGGCCAACCTCCGGCCACCGTCACCACCCATCTTCATCACACAACACTACTACCAAACGTTTCTACATGATCTCCCCATCACCTTTCACCACCACACGCGCCCCAATAACCCCACCACCACCATAACGCACCACCACCGCCATTGGAAGGTACCTACTGCCACTAATTCTGTTAAAGGGATTTTTTATTTTTTTCTTTTTTTTGAAAACAACCCCAACGTTCCATTTTCATTGAATGCAATGTTCATATATTCCTTGGAACTCTCCTCTCCCGATTCGGTGTATGAAACCGCATAGCCCACCGATCGGTGGTTGCCGACCCAGTGGCAATCTTGCTTGCCGATCGGCAAACCTTGCCGAGCCCTCCAAACCGCAAAGTTGCCACCCCTTACAATTCCCATCAGTCACGGAAAACAAAAAGTGGACCATGCGGACGCTAGTGCCTAGGGGTGTAAACGAGCCGAGTCGAGCCGAGTATTGACATGCTCGAGCTCGGCTCGTTTAAAATTGAGTCGAGTCGAGTATTTTTCGAGTCGATCTCGAGTTGTTCACGAGTTGTCTCGGCTCGATTACACCCCTATATATATATATATATATATATATATATATATATATATATATATATATATATATATATATGTATATGTATATGTACATATATATGTATACATATACATATATATATATATATATATATATATATATATATATATATATATATATATATATATATATATATATATATATATTTTGGGGTGTAAATGTGTAATCGAGTCGAGTCGAGTAGCTCACGAGTTGTCTCGGCTCGTTTAAAATCGAGTCGAATCGAGTATTTTTCGAGTCGATCTCGAGTTGCTCGCGAGTTGTCTCGACTCGTTTACACCCCTGCCACACTCCGCTAATAAACTATGCCCACTTATTTAAGACTATTAGTTTATGGAAACTTTTTGCTTTATGGAAATTAGTTTTTTACTCTTTCATACTTGTGATATCTACATGATGAATAGTTTATGTGAAAATAGTTGTCCAATCCTAAACTAATTCACAAGTTTACCATTACTCTATTAGACATTCACTCTATTAGACGTTCTTCAGTATCTGCATATTCTCGGGGTATGTAACTCCAGCTTTGTGTACTTGATGCATCGCCGTCAAACGCTAGAAACTGTTCGTGCAATTCGTATAAATGTAAAAATTCGTCAGCTCAAGTTTCAACGTTAAAAAGATCCATGGAAGTTAAGATTATTTGAAATAGAGAAGAATAGATTAAAATGTAATTGAAAGTGTATAAATATTGTGATTTGGTTGGATTGTTTGTAAATTCTATGTGTATAATTGAGTATATATATTTGAAAGATTTTTTTTTTTTAAATAAAATAAAAAAATAATAATAATTTAACCAATAACGTGAGCCACTGAACCAACTCAAAAACGAATGGCATGTTAATGGCGTTTTGCTTGGTACCATGAATGGGGTGTTATTGGTTTCTTTTTTTGCATTTGGCGTAGTATCCAGTATGATACCGAGTGCTCTAAGAAAGAGTTTTAAAAGAGGGTTTGTTATGGTGATATTGCACTTCGTGAGATCCAAATGTGAAGTTTTGGTTACTCACCTTACCTATTGCTCTTACAAACCTTTGTTTATAGGGATCTATTAACCGGACGGTCCCTGGCCCACCACTGTCCCCCTTGTCCCCCTTGATGTTCCTCACTTTATTCCAGTACAGCACAGTTTTTTGTCAGTTTCTGTTCCGTATTTTTGACAGTTTTAAGTGTTTGACATATTAAACTTTATATTTTCTGTTCCGCACTTTCAGGTTTATAGCTTTTTAATATAAACAAAACTATAAAAAAAATAATAATAAATAAAAAAAAAAAAAAAAAAAAAAAAAAAAAAGGGGGGGGGGTGGGGGGGTCCGGCTAACAAAAAAGGGGACCGTCCGGTTAACCCTGCCCTTGTTTATTTGGAAGAAAACTAACAGTTCTGTAGTCCAATTAAACAAGATATTTTTTTTATTCAAAATGGACAAATTTTACATCAGATGACAATTGGGTAATATTAAATGATATTCCTATAGAGATGGTTAAGTGGAAATATTAACACGATCCCATCATATAGTTGGGATTAATATTTAACATAATAAATCTGTGTGATCACTGATCATGCCAACCCATTTAATTCAATAAATGGTGCTGAGACCTAACAAATCTCCATCGTGCCTCTTATGATTTCTTATATTTAATTAGTTTTCATGTGATGCGGAAATGGTAAATAAATAAGACGTGTAAAACTATATATTTATAAAAATACATTCGAAGATCATATACGTAACACATAAATCATGTTGTTTAATTTATTTTCACGATATTCTTTTTTGTCATGGTAATTTTTCTGTTTTTTTTTTTTTATTATGAAAAAGCTAATTTGGGAAGAAAACTTTACTTTCAAACATTTATTTATGGTATCCCAAGGGAGGCATGATGTCCATGGCATGGTTTGAAAGGTTGATGGGTGTTGCATTGATGATGAAATTGAATGAACACAAAGCCAAAAAGGTAGGCTCACAACCATGTGGCATGACAACCTTCTTCATGTTACGAGTAAAAGACATGACCGCACCTACTTTATTTGTGACGTTGTATCTTGTTTTATATATGATCGATATATTTTAGTACTAGAAGAACAAAATGATTATAATGTTAAAAATATTTATAATCGGACACGAATATGGGATGCATTACGAAACCACCTCATACACCGTATACTCGTCCTATATACGTCTGTATATATCTAAAAGGGGGAATTGCATATATACCCACTAAAACATGAATATTTGCATATTTCTTCAAAACACAAGTTTTTAATGCACAATGTACAATAATGTTTAAGCATGTTCTGAGTATATATGCAAATATGCAAGTTTTAGTGGTTATATATGTAACTGCCCCTATCTAAAATACATGATGATAAGTGAATAAGGTGCAACCAACTTTTAAGTGTGTGCAAGACCAATCTCAACAACGACGTGTCTTTTTTTGTGTAAGTTGAGTCATTTCAGCGTCACATCAACACTTCTCAAACTGACACACGTGTGTAACTTTCCGTGTCACTTATACACAAATATTCCCTGGAAAACACACACACACACAAACTCTCAAACAGGCCCAACTACCTCGTCCCCGAACCGAAAAAGACCAAAACGACACACTACCAACGGGGTGGCGCCATCGGTGTCACAAAACCGATTGATGCTTGTCGCTTTGTAAACTGATGAGGCTGTTGAGAGTGGTCTAAGTTATTGATAATTGTTACTTTGGAGCTGTATAAAACAATAATATTAGGTGATGTTAATTATTAAGATGTTCTGAATATGAAAATTAATCTGAGTGAATCAAATTTATGAAAATGTTTGAATGATTTAAATATAAAACACTTTTATTCCTGTGATAGATAAACGCTTATAAACATAAACAGAACAATTTAGTCATTCAAAGAATACAACCTAGCAATATTGAAATATTCGTGAGAAGCGTAAAAGGATTCATAGAAATTAAGGTGCCGTTTAGTTTTAGAAAAATTTCCCATTTTTTCATTTCTAAATTCTTTGAGAAGGGAATGGTTTTTCTTCTCTGGAGAAGAGTTGAGAATTTTAAAAACACGTTTAGTTGCAGCTATATTTTCCTTTTTAAAAATGATAAGAAGATTACCTTAAATTGCAACGATTGCGGCGACAGCGGGCAGTGGCGGCGACGGTCCGTGGTGGAGGATGACACGAGTGATTAGGGGTAGAGTAGTATACGTGTTTTTTTATTTTATTATTTTTATTTTTTATTTTTTTTGAAGTTGAGAAAAAAATGAGAAAAAAATTTGAGAATGATAGAATAGGCTTTTCAATTTTTTAAAAGCTTATCAGAAAATTCAGAAAACAGGGGACGTTAGAGGATATAAAAGCTGTGAATAAAGTTTTTCTAAAAATGTATAGTTATTATACGATAAAATCTTAAAAAAAATTGTTGTGTGTTAAAATTTTGTAAATCAATATTTGTGCATTAGAAACTTGTTTTGGCGACCAACTCTTTTGAGTGTATGTATCATTTGTATTAAAAACGTATAAAAACTCGAACTTAGAAGAATTTTTTTCGCGACTTTTTTATGCACCAACATCTTCTATATTGGAAAAAAAATTAGAATTTTCTATAAGTTTTTAGTTTTTTCAAGTCTTTTTATACATATCACGTATGTGATATATTTGTCTTTTTATTTGATTTCATCCCTAGATTAACGCTTATAAACATTAAATAGAACAATTGGATAACGACAGGAACACAAACTAGCAATATAAAAAAATGTGTTGAAACAAAACATTCAAGGATATTGTGTCGCAATTTGACCTTGTTAGCTTTATAAAAGTGATGACATTACGAGAATGGACTAGATACGTAGATAGCTTTACCTGCAGGGACTAATATTGTACACGAGGAAAGTATATGATGTAATGAGCATATAATTACCCCTCATGACTCTCCATGAGGGGTGTGTGTGTGTGTAAGATATCATTTGGTTTTTAATAAACATTCTTTTACATCTCACTCTCTATACTTTCTCTCACTAAAACCATGCTTTGTTTTACTTGGTTTGATCATCCACGACCTTCTGAAAGGTGATTATTAGCTTTATAAAAGTGAATACATTACAGGATTTGACTAGATACGTAGATAGCTTTGCCCACAGGGACAAATATAGTACAAGAGGCAAAGATGTGATGTAATGAGCTTATAAATACCCTCATGACTCTGAATGAGGGGTGTGGGTGTGTGACATATCATTGGTTTTTAATTTACATTCTTTTATATCTTACCCTCTCTCTACTTTATCTAAATAAAACCATGCTTTGTTTTACATGGTTTGCTCATCCCCGACCTCCCGAAACGTGTTTCTTGATACTTATGTACCTCGTAAAGTAGTAATATATCGTTGATATATGTTATATTCATGTGTTGTTAAACATCTCCATCATTTTATAAATTATATCTATCAATTAATTTGTGATGATAAGATTGTGACAAAAACAAAATATTTTAAAATATACAAACTTTAACAATTAAAAGTATTTTTATAGAGAAAAATTATAGTTCATGCTCAAAATACGCAAACCAGAGTCTGACTTCACAAGCTAGTTATATTATACTGTTTTGAAAAACTCTTTTGTTTGAGCATTTTCGCCATCATTATCTTATCATCTTGAATCGCTTTTATCTAAAAAAAATAATAATAACAACGTAATACTCTTTAAACATATTAAAATAATAAAGGTAAAGTCGACAAAATTTATAATACAAAATGATTATGTATTTATTTTTTATTAAGACAAAGTAAAATAACACTAAAGTCAAAAAGTAGGGAAAAAAAGCTAAAAGACATTAAGAGGTAGTAAGACATCTCCTCCGCCTCTTGTTAAATAAGAGGTTTAAGCGTCTGAACAAAAAAGAAAATTACATTTATTGACCCAAATGTCTGACAACATAGGAATGAGTCAGATTAATAGATATTTAAGTGATTTTTTTTTATATAACAAACACCACTTTAATATTTGTTTGTTATATTCTGTGTGTATAAAAAATGTTTTATTTCCATCCAAAATCATGTATAAGAGGGGATATACATAATAGATAGTGTAAGATTAAAATAAAATGACAAATATTCGTGAGAAATATACAATTTTTTATTTTTTTTTTCAAATTCAGAAAAAGTTCCACAAGATCGGCTATGTAGATAAAAAAGTTGTGATTTTTTTTCTTTCTAAACGTGGATAGTTTTGACGAAAATAATTTATTACGAAAAACGTTGTGAATTAAATAGATTTTTGTGAATCAAAAGTTTGTTTTTTGTGTCCAACTTTTTTGCATCAAAATTTTATTATGCATCGCAATGTAACAAGTTAAATATTTTTTATATCAATTTTTTTTTCATTAAAATTTTGTTTTTCTGCATTAAAAAACCGTATAAAAAATTCAAAATTAGAAAACTTTCCTTCACAACATTTTTATGCACCAATATTCTCTATCTTCTGATAAAATTTCAAAACTCTTCAAATAGTTTTTTATTGGGCAAAAGTTTTACAAAGATATTATATCTGATACCATTTTTTCTTGGTAGCAAACAAATTTTTTTGCTTATCAGTACATGCTTTTATTATTTTTTTTATGGGTATTGAAAACCTGTAATGACCATTTTGCTTTGTGAATTTGCGAAAAATTGCATCCACCGTCCATAGGGTAAATTACATAAATGGTACCTGTGGTTTAGCGAAAATTGCATTCACCGTCTCTAAATTTTATTTTATTTTATTTTATTTAGATCCACTTCTTATTGTTTTGACCTGTTACGTTTTTATATATGTTTTGTCTACGTGTTTTCATATATGTGTTTATTTACGTTTTTATTTACGTTTTCGTTCGTTTTTATGCGTTTTCTTCTGTTTTTATACGTTTCATCAACTTTTATACGTTTTTTCCTATTCTCTTACTTTTTTTTATGTTTTCATACGTTTTACTACTTTTTTGCCCATTTTCATACGTTTTCATATGTTTTTATACATTTTCGTCAAATTTCTTACGTTTTCTTACATTTTGTTTGTTTTACTACGTTTTGGTCCAATTTTATACGTTTTTATACGTTTTCGTACGTTTTCATAAGTTTTCATCTATTTTACTACATTTTGGTCCATTTTTATACGTTTTCGTCTATTTTTATACATATTCATATATTTTAATCCGTTTTTATACGTTTTCATCCAATTGTTTATACGTTCTCATATGTTTTTATGATTTTTATATGTTTTCGTCAATTTATTTGTTTTCGTCTGTTTGTATACGTTTTCATCCGTTTTTATCAGTATTGGTCCATTTTTTATATGTTTTAATTCGTTTTTATACGTTTTCGTCAGTTATCTTACGTTTTCACACGTTTTGATCCGTTTTTGTATGTTCATAAACGACTCATTATGTTTTTTTAGTGCAAATATTACGATATTTAAACTAAACGGTTTCTTCGGTTTTAATAATGGCAAACATGTAACTTGTAAATGCGCAAGTTACTTGTAAACATAAATCATCAATGCATACTTACATCAACACCTCTCGAGGTCTCAAGTATGCTTCAAAAAAGTCGTAGATTTCTATCCGGACATAAATCACTCAAGGTATTGAAAAACAAATCTGCTACTTGACAAATGATCAAATGATTATATTTTTCTAAACTTCACATTTTAATGTGACAAAACAATTTTTTCAAAAATACATTTTACCAATTATTTTTGAATTAAAAAGAAATGTTTTATTTTGAAAAATTAATTAAAAAAATCACAACAGCTATCCCCCCCCCCCCCCCCCCCCCCAAACAGCTCCAAACATCCACAAATAAACCTTCCCCACTAAAAAAGAAGAGGAGTATTTTCGTCCCCAACGGTACCACTAAATATCCGACGGTACCGTTAAATTTAGTGGTACCGTCTGACAATTAGTGGTACCGTCCCTACGTAATGGCTATTTTTCTCTTTACCTATAAATAGTGGACCGTTTTACACTTCTCACTTGATTTTTTCAGTCAATTTTCTCTGGTCTAATCCCTTCTCATTTAGATCACTTTCTTTGATCATGTAGGATATTCATAATCATAATATATATGGATCTTGTGTATGGTTCGAATTATGTAATGATTCTAGAGAGAGAAAGTAAGAGATGGAAGGAGCCTTTCTAGAGGGAGAAACACAAGAGATTAGATTAATGTGTGTGAAAGGTTCAACCCTCTCCCTTGGTGTGAGAGGGGTATTTATAGTACAAACTAAACGCCCCCTACTTAGGCTGTGGATCAGGTATATAGTGGGTAAAGACCCGTCCGTCCTCCACGATGTTACTTAAACTAATATTCAACTAGAATGATAAATACTACGAGCTAACTAATGCTAAACCATACTCGGGGTGACCGAGTCTTCTTCAATATGAATATTTATATTCCTAACAATCTCCCCCTAAGGGAGGTCACCCCATAAATTACAAATTGAATTCATGCATTAGATTCTTCAAATTAACTTCGTAGCTCGCAGTCTTTGATTCTTCACCATCATTAAACTTTATGCTTCAAGCAGTATACTTTTGATGACTATTCATTGGTCTTGGATGTTCTTTGAGAATTCATTGAGGTCATCGTCCAACTTTCATCATCAAGTCATCTTAAGCATTATCGTCTTCATGTGTGATTGTGATCTTTGAACCGGCATGCTCACACATTCCTTGATTCATGTTGTTAGGCATCAGAGTTGTAGAAGCATAGAGGGATGCCAATCAATTGTCATGAGTACATTGAGCAGGATGATTTTGTGTGAGCATGGGGTGATGGATCAGCATCTCTTTAGCAATCAATAGCAATCATCAGATATTCCTGCAAGCAAACAGTTAGTAACAAATCATTCGGTACTTATAGGCTTGGATACAAAGATTGTAATCAGCATAGTGTGAAAACTTTCTCTAATCCTTGCCAAGGCCGTTCCTGAATCGGATACCCTCGAGAGAGCTCGCAAGATCTACCGAAGTACATCAACGCTTCAGGTGAGTCGTTGGAGTTCACCCCACGATTATAGACCGTTTGTAACCGTCGCGACCACTAAGCGTAATCCACAAGGAATTACCAAAGTGACCTGCTTTCAGGGTTGTTTGATATTGACCCTGGCAGAAATTTCCATTCAATCACTGAGAATTAGATTTGTAAGTTCCCTCATAAATGTTTTGGCAGATTGCTAAGATCTGCGTAGGACTCAAAAGTTTACACCTGGTGTCCTTAATGTTGAACAACCAGTGTATAAGTAACATGTGTTCCTATGTGTTGGGAACACATTTTTATATTTATTCAAGTCTCGGTCATTACATTTTGTAATAAGTTTCTCAGTTTACTTATTATTATGTTTATGTTTAAAAGGTAACATGTAAAATCCCATTTAAGGCTTAAAGCCCACGTCCAATATGAATGGAATGAAATGGGATGTTGCCCTAGTTCCTCTCCTATAAATACAATGTTATGTAAACATTTTATCTTGTTGGTTATTTGATTATCTTAAAGAAACTCTTGCACTTTCACCTTTATTATATCATATAGTCATCCGATCCTTATATTTATCACATTCTTACTATTCCAATACTTGTGTAATCATAATATGGTGACCTAACAATTGGTATCATTCGCCAAATAGAAGATTGAACTGCGGTTTCAAGATTAACGTGGGGGTTAGGTGTATTTTTCTTCATTTTGTGTTTGTTTCTTTGTTTCTTTCACTCAAATCTTGAAGCTTGGATAAGTTATAAGGTTGATATAGTGATTGGAAGGTTAGATTTTACATAAAGTTTTGATTTTTTTTAGTTTTATCTACTTTTTATCTAGAATCTTGATTTTTGTAGCTTCTTTAGTGTTAGAAATCTTGTTTTTGAAAGCTAAATCTTTCCTATTTAGTGTTTTCTAAGTATTTTTGAAGTTACTTGATCAAAAGTATCATTTTCCAATCATTTTTCATCAAAAAGTAGTGATTTTTAAATGTTTCTGACTACTTTACACGTAAAAGGACACCACTACCCATAATTTTTGCTGAAAAAGTACAAAAAGGACACTTTACGCGTAAATCTTAAGCATAAAACCCTAGATTTACGCATAAAACAGCTTTTCTACGCAGAAGTTTCAAATCTTAAGCATAAAACCCTTGTTTTACGCAAAACTTTAGATTCCTACACCTAAGTTTGGAATTTTACGCCTAAGGTGAAGTTCTTATGCATAACATTGAAGTTACGCGTAAGATCTCTGGTTTCTACGCATAAGGTTGTTCTTCAGTCTACTCTTCGAGCAATGGTGACTCAGTACTTCCCTAGCTTGGACAAGTTAGTGGAATACTTCGACTTAGGATATCTTTCAAGCTTGGACAAGTTTGAGAGATTTGTTTGGTTTTTAACCTTACGCATAAACAATTGCTTACGCCTAAGCCAAAACTTATGCCTAAAGTAAAAGTTTACACCTAAACTCTTAGTTTACGCATAACCTTCTCTTTCCGCCTAACTTTTAGTTTACACATAAGTTATAAGTTACGCGTAAGTTTCAAAGTTATCCATAAGATTAAGCTTTTACTTCAAAGGAACTCACATTTGAATCATCTACAAAGATCCATCATCTACACAAGTGTTCAACATGTCTCAGCCACCATACTACAACTTCTCTCACCAGCAATATCCTCAGCAACAACAGTATCATCATCAACAGAATCAACAACCTCAACAGTATCATCAACAAACGCAATATCCACAACAACATCTCTTAATGCAACAACATCAGCTCATTCCTCTGCAACAACCATATCAGATGTCACAACAACCAATTCAGAATCCACCCAAATAACCTCACTGGTTTGATCGGATGTGTGAAGTGAGAACAACTCAACAATCCGGACATGAGGCAGGATCAATTGACACACCCCCAATGCTTACACCTGGTAACTACGTTCAGTGGTGATTGGTGCTAAACCGTCAGATATTATTGACCAAGGTCAAATAATTCAAAGATAGCTCAGTTCCAATTCTCCGTGGATAGTATAGTGTTTCCCCGAGTCGTTATGTCCAAGCAGGATTGCAATAGTGCTTTGGAAAACGTTTTAGGAATGAGTGGCACTGAGGACAGTAGCCAAGATGATTGGGAAATGATTATGCTACTGATATTTGGTATTTGAACAACTTTGAATGATATTAACAATCATAGATATATAGATATAATTACAAATACACAAACGGGAAATCAGGTTACAGACAGAGAAAAGTGGGATTTAAACAATTTACAACTACAGGGGGTGCAAGTAAAACTTTTTCAAACTTAAAAATAAAAAGAAAAATTAAAATGAAATGAAATTATTTATTTGATTATTTTAATGTTTAAATACTAATTAATTAATAAAAACTATTTAAAAAGTGATTTAAATCTAATTTGAATTAAACTAAAAATGATAAAGACTACAAATTAAACTAAAAACTTGCAAAAATATTTTCTAAACCTCTAATTGAACTTGAAAAAAGTATAAAAATTAAAAAGAATTGTTTTTGTCTTTTTATGGGTTTTCTTTTAATTAATTACTAATTATATTAATTAAACTATTTAAACTATTTTAAATTACTAAAAATACTAAATTAACTTAGAAAATTATAAAACTAATTAACCATCACAGGAATCCTAAAAAATTATAAAAAGTTTCTAAGAAATTATATTTAGACTATTTTACCAATTATTTACTTATTAATTAATTAAAACCTAATTTAACTAAATTAAATAAGAAAATTAGAAAATGAACAGGAGAATTGAAGAAACTATTTTCTAAAAGTCTTAAATGATTTATAAAACCTAGGAAACATATAAAAACCTACTGTTGTTAATTAAATTTTTAGAAAACTATTTAATTACTAATATTACCTAATTAATTAATTAAACTATTTTTAATTCTAATAATTATTAAACTAAAAGAGAAAAATCTAAGAAAATTACTGAAAATACTTAAAGGTGATAGGAAATTAAGAAAATTATGAACATGACATATTGCTTATTAATAAGCTAAAAAGAAAATTATAAAGATAGAATCTATTAAATAGAAACTATCACTAATTTTAAATTTGGTTTTTTGTTGGATTTTCTTTTTGACAGATGAAAATAACTTAAAAATAAGAACTTTTTACAATGATACTTTTTGGATAGCTTAAAAATAAGCTATGTGCACCCCCTTGTTTCCAAACATTGGACTTATAAGCTAATTAGGACTTATGCCATGTGTGAAAAAGCTAGGAAATGAAAAAATAAGTACACACAGATGATTATGAACTTGAAATAAGCCAAAATGGAACAAATAAGCACTCAGAATAAGCTGTATACCACAAATAAGCACTTATAAAAGCCCAAGGCCTAATCAGGCCAAACCTAAGGTTTTTGGACCTCTGTAGGGTCCACAAAAGTCAAGGTGAGTCCAAAATGAAAGTTGAAATTTGAAAAAGGACTAGGTGGCTACAAAATAAGCCAATAAGCTAAGCTTATGGCTTATTAATGAACACTGGGTAAGCCTTGGAAGTTGGGGTCACACACTGAGTGCTCAGTGTAGGGTTCTGAGTACTAGTCACAAAGGAGGTCAAATAAGCTAAGGGCAAAGGGTCTGAGGGACAAAATAAGCACTCCCTCAATAAGCTGAGGTGGAGAGTTTTCTAAAAAGCTAGGGTACAAGGTGTGGGGTCCACTAGGCTAGTCACAAACCAATTTGGAATTTTGGCCAAAACCTGTGCACACGGCATAAGCTTGCCCTGCAGGTCAGAATAAGCTACTCCACAGGCTTGTAGAAAAATCTAAAAAATAAGCTAATAGTGGGGCTTTGAAGACTATGTGACAGAGATTAAGCTCTAAAAAGGTCAGGGTCCCAAACTTATCAGAAAAATCACAAAAAATCCTCCAAGATTTGGATTTCTGAAACGAGGTGTATTTTTGACTTTTTGAGATTTTACAAAAGGTTGACTTTGATGAAATTCTACTGATCACTAATCACTTAATAAGTTATATTAATCTATGATAGGACCTAATTAAGCTAGATTATCTACTTTTGGAAAGATTCAATGAAGCTTTGATTGAAAATATTTAACAGACAACAAATAGGCTTGAATCAAATGCTATTTTGACTTTTCAATGAACAAGGGTGAGTTTTTATGACTTGACTGACTTAATACAACCCTAAGTCTCAGGTAACAACCTCAAGCATAAACACAAACAACCTAGATGATGGCTAACTCAGTAATTCCAAACACCCCCTTAAAGTAGACTGTTTTATGATTTATGAAACAAAAAGGTGTTAGGGCTTATGAACCTGATCCAATACAACTTAATATGGTTAATTAAGCTTAGATGAGCACTTAGAAACAGGAAACAACAACAAATGAACAAGATTACTAATTATACTAGTTTAACTGTGAAACTAGGAATTTTTAACAACTATAAAAATCAACAAACAAGCTACTTATTATCAATCCATTTTATCACTACTAATCACAAATCAAACCTAGAAACACAGAATTCTACACTATTAAGCTGTTTTATAGTAAAATGCTAAAATTGAAAATGTGATCTTACAATGTGCATTCCAAGCTAGTACCCAGAACAGGACTTAAGAACCACACCTAAAGGATTCCACAAGCCACTAAACCCATGGCCATCCAAGATTTACCATGCAATTTTTTTATTTTCTTTTATTTTTCTGATTTTTTTTATTTTTCTTGTTTTATGATTCTACTGACTTTTAAGAGTTTCTAAAAGCTTCAATGAGCTTATGGGAGCTTAAGTGACCCTACAAGTCCATAACATAAATATAGACAACAACAGAGCTTAATTTGAGATTTTGAAAATAAAAGTGAAACCTGCATACACTAGCAAAGACACTGAAACTTGAATATATTACTTGAAATGGTTTAAGTTACAACTCAATTGACTAACAAAAGGCTTAGAAACTTTTAACTTAACTAAAATAGCATTCTACAACTAATACGATTACAATTTTAACTAAAACATGAACTACTCTTTTCTTCTTGCTTCTCTTCTATTTATAGCTGTGGATTAGGGTTCCTTGGACTCTTCTGAGCAAATCCCATCCAATCTTAACCCTTGAATCTCTCTGATTTGATCCTGACCTCCACATATTTTTGGCGGGAAAATTGGGGTGAGTGAAATTGCTTAAATAATGCAACAAGGGGGTGGCATTAATTGTGGGTGTCTTGTTAGGTGATAGTGGTTTTGGGCGGTGGATTGTGATGGTGGGTTGAGGTGATGGATTTGTAGGGCAAGTGGAGAGGTGGGGGAGGGAAAGAGAGGAAGGGGTGGCTTGTTTAACCGGTTTGACCGAGGGTCAAACGTTGACCCTGGTTATATTAAACGGGGTGTGGGTGGGCTTTGGTTGTTTGGGCCAGAATAAATGTGGGCTTGGGGAAGGGTGTTATATGGATTGGACTAGGTGTTTGGGATTATTAATATTAAGGGTCCGGTTTGGTTGTAACTTTGCATAAGGACCAATTTTGTATTTTGCCAAAAGTTAAGGGGTTGGATTTGGCATCTTTCCAAAGTACTCCATGGGGATAAAACTTGCCAATCTTGAATAGTAGAAGGACTTTTGTTGATAATTTCCATTTTTAATGTCTAGGGACTATTTCTGCCAATTTTCCAAACTTCAGGGACCAAATCTGTAATTTCACCAAACTTTGAAACCAAGGACCATTCCTGCCATAAATGAGAAGTACAAGGACAAAATCTATTTTTCTCAAAGTTTTAATATCCCAGGGACCATTTATGTCAATTTTCAAAGTTCAGAGACTAAACTTGCAATTTTGTGAAACTTTGTATCAAAGGACTAAATATGTCATTTTGTGATTTAAAAGGACCTTTGGTGACTTTTTCAAGTTTTTAGAATAGCCAGGGACTAGATTTGACAACTTTTGAAAGATGAGGGACTGAAACTGCCAATTATGCAAACTTTGTTCATTTTTCATCTGTTTTTTATAATTTTGCATCTGAAACATATAAAACACATTCCTGGGATATTTTTAGTATTTTGATGCAATTATGAGTGTTTTTAGATGTTTCGGCAGCTCAGAATAGGTAAAAATGATGAGTATTTACACACTTATCAATCCCCCACACTAAAACATTGCTAGTCCCTAGCAATCTTTTGAGAAAAACTTAATGGATTTGAAACTCTTTACCAAAAGCCATCACTTCTGGAGTAGCCAGATGTATACGTTCAAGTAAGAACTATGGTCCACCTGATAACCATGTGATTTTGAGCAAACCACCAGCTGTCAACGGATTTGATTAGTCTTTACCAAAAGCCGTTTGCTTCTGGACTAGCCAACTCTTGATGGACAAAGTCAACATCTTGGTGAGCTGATTACCAATTATGGTTTTTCCACGGCCTTTACCACAAGCCATAATCTTGCGGGCTAGCCAATTCATTCAATTTTTTGGATATGGTGAGTTGATTTACCATACAATTCTGGGCAAATTGCAAGCCATCAACGGATTTGAGATATCTTTACCAAGAGCCGTTTGCTCCTAGATTAGCCAATCCATTTGTCATTTAGACATGGCGGACTGATAACCACAAAAATTTTGAAATAAAGTGAAAAATTTTTGAAAATTTTTGGCCAAAATGGGGGTACTTAGAAAGTATTTTGTGATAAAATTCGCTAGAATTCCCCCCCCCCCCACACTAGAATTGAATATTGTCCTCAATATTCAAAGTCCCGGCTATTATGCCGACACTTTGAACGGAAAAAGCTAATATTCTAAGCTAACTGTGGAAATATCGTTTTGATTTTTCACTTTATTTATATGTACATATAAACATTTTTTTTGACACTGAAACTTATATACATATTTACTTTGCAAAAGGTGGGGGACGGCCACTCCCCCAAACTAGAGTGTTAGAAAGTAGAAAGAAGTCAGAGATATGGGTGAAAACCCATATCTTGCTAATTTTTGTTCACCGAGTCACTAGCTTGACTCGATCCCCGACTTTATTGGTCCATGGGGAAAGTTTGGAGATCTGGGACAACCATGGATGGTATGTACTCTCCAAAATAATGTTTCAAACGATGACCATTCACTTTGAAGTTGGGACCTTCGGGTTGAGATAACTCAACAGTCCCGTATGGATATACTTTTGTAACAGTGAATGGTCCAGTCCATCGGGTTTTTAATTTCCCCGAGAAGATCTTTAACCTTGAATTGAAAAGAAGGACTCTGTCACAGACGTTGAAAACGCGGTTCTTAATCTTGAAGTCATGGATCTTCTTTGTCTTTTCTTTGTAGATCAAAAAGTTCTCTTAGGCTTGATCACGAAGTTCGTTTAATTCATTGAGTTGAACCTTACGGTGATCACCCGCTTTATGAAGATCATAGTTTGCATGTTTCAAGGCCTAGTAGGCTTTGTGCTCGAGCTCGATCGGTAAATGACACGCCTTCCCGTATACAAGCTTGTAGGGAGTACACCCGATGGGTGTCTTGTAAGCTGTACGGAAGGCCCAGAGTGCATCATCTAGTTTGTCCGACCAAGAAGCACGGTTTTCACCGATGGTCCTCTCAAGAATCCGTTTAATACCACGGTTTGAAACCTCCACCTGCCCACTTGTTTGTGGGTGATACGCGATAGAAAGACGGTGAGTAACACTGTACTTAAGCATGTCTTTTGCAAATTGATCATTGCAAAAGTGTGTACCGCGATCTCTAATGATGGCACGTGGAGTTCCAAAATGAGCAAAGAGGGATTTAAAGAATTTCACAACAACTCGGGCATCGTTAGTGGGTAAGGCTTTTGCCTCAACCCATTTTGACAAGTAGTCAACAGCCACGAGAATGTATTTGTTTCCACGAGAAGATGGGAATGGCCCCATAAAATCAATGCCCCAGACGCCAAAGATTTCACAAACTTGAATGACATTTTGTTGCATTTCGTTCTTTTGTGAAATATTCCCGTGACGCTGACAAGCGTCACAAGCTTTGACTAGTTGGTGGGCATCCGTATAAATTTTGGGCCAATAGAAACCGGATTCAAACACCTTTTTGGCGGTGTAGTTATGACTATGGTGGCCCCCGGTGGGTCCAGCATGGCAAGCCTTAAGAATATCAGCGGCTTCCTGTCCGTAAACACATCGCCTGATGACTTGATCGACACAGATTTTGAATAGATAGGGGTCGTCCCAGAAGTAATGTTTAACGTCTTTAAAGAATTTGTTTTTCTGTTGGGACGACATCCCTTTCACAATGAAGTTACCCACATGGTAATTTGCAAAGTCGGCAAACCATGGGGTAGAAGAGTCACCACGAAAAGCAACCGCATTGAGTGTCTCGAGAGGAAATGTTTCATTTATTTCCTGTTTATCGGACACATCCTGGTGAGGGTTTTCTAATCATGAGAGATGATCAGCAGCAAGGTTCTCGGCTCCTTTTTTATCACGGACAATGATATCAAATTCTTGAAGGAGGAGAACCCAACGGAGTAGCCTCGGCTTTGCATCTTGCTTTGCAAATAGGTATTTCAAAGCCGAGTGATCCGTGTACACTACACATTTGGTCAGTATTAAGTATGGCCGGAATTTTTCAAAGGCATACACCACAGCCAATAGTTCTTTTTCAGTGGTGGTGTAATGACTTTGAGCCTCGGTCATAGTTTTGCTTGCGTAGTGTATAGGCTGAAAGTATTTTGCTTTTCGTTGCCCCAAGACCGCACCTATGGCAAAATCACTAGCATCGAACATAAGCTCAAAAGGTAGGTCCCAATCGGGGGCAACAAGAATCGGTGCCTCAGTAAGCTTTTTCTTTAAGGTTTCAAAAGCTTCGATGCACTTAGGAGAGAAGATGAAAGGAGCATCCTTATCAAGGAGATGGGTCATAGGCCGGGCGATTTTAGAGAAATCTTGGATAAACCTACGATAGAAGCCGGCATGACCCAAAAAGCTCCGAACACCTTTAACAGTGGTGGGATAAGGTAATTTAGCAATGACATCAATTTTGGCTTTGTCAACCTCAATCCCGTTTTTTGAAAATTTATGGCCGAGGACAATGCCCTCTTTAACCATAAAATGGCTCTTCTCCCAGTTGAGACTTAAATTCGTTTCTTTACAACGTTTAAGCATTTGTTCCAAGTGGGAGAGACAAGACTGGAATGAATCCCCGATGACTGAAAAGTCATCCATAAATACCTCCATTGTTTTCCCGATCATGTCGGAAAAGATTGACATCATGCACCTTTGGAACGTGCCTGGTGCATTACATAAGCCGAAAGGCATCCATCTGTAAGCAAAAGTACCGTAGGGGCATGTGAAGGTAGTTTTCTCTTGATCCTGTGGATTAATGGGGATTTGGAAGTAAGCCGAGAAACCATCGAGGAAACAGTATTCATTCCCCGCTAGTCTTTCGAGCATCTGGTCCATAAAAGGCAGAGGAAAATGTTCTTTACGGGTGGCTTCATTTAACTTACGATAGTCAATACATACTCGCCAACCCGTGACCAAACGAGTTGGAATCAACTCGTTTTCATCGTTGGTGACAACGGTTATGCCACCCTTTTTAGGAGCGCAATGAATTGGGCTAACCCAAGGACTGTCAGATATAGGATAAATCAATCCCGCATCAAGAAGTTTTAGAACCTCTTTGTTAATACAAATATCGCCTAAAAACGTTATTTATATTTTACGATCTTCGCTAAGTTTTGTTAATGACAAATGTAAACTTTAGTTTCTAAGTAAAACATAATCTTAGTTTTAAAGACTTGCATAAACTAGACTTTTGCTACATTTTACATTTTATAAAACACAACACTTCTTATTTTCTAAAAATAGAATTGTCACATCACATTTATGGCAAGTTTTGTCATTATACATTTATGGAAAGAAATGTGTTTGACTTACTTAGATGTTGCTTGCAAGTTTAGTGTTTGACTTGATATTATGTGATGTGACATTGTTTGGTTTGCAAGAGTAATGAGATGTGACTTGGTTTGGTTTGCAAGATTTATTGCAAAACCAACTGCAAGCCCGGCGGTACCCTGGAGGTACACGGGCGGAACCCTTTTGAGGGGTCCGCCTAATCCGCCAGACCTGCAGAAGGTTTGGCTATAAATATTGAGTCACAAGTTGAATTTTGGCTCATCACTTGATAATATATTTTACACACACATTCATTCTTTCATCTAACCTCTTAACATTTCATATGTGAAGTTTCTTTTTGTAGCAAAGAGATTCACGAGCTTACTAAAAGTAACAAGTATTCAACACAACGTTGCAAGACTTGTTAGCTTTGCATTGTGTAGACTTGAGTAGTTTACACTTCATTTGATTGTGTATTTTTAGTAGTGATTGGTTATTATTTTAGTCCTCAAAATACAAAGTGTATAGGGAGTAGTTGTACCCTTGTAAAGAACTAACGGGAGTAGTTGTACCCTTGGTAAAGAACTCGACATCTAGCTTTGTGTCGGTAAAAGTATAAGCGACGTGTAAGGTTTTCTCCGCCGGTGAAAGGAGCTTGTTGACTAGTGAAAGTAACTCTTGAGTTGGATACTCGGGGCGTGGACGTAGGGCAAGGAAAAAGAGTCCTTGTAGCCGAACCATGATAAATACTAGTGTTGTGGTTTGATCGTTTCTTTCATTTACTTGCATGTTATATATTGTGTTTGTGTATATATCTTTGATCAAACGAAAAGTTTCAAAGCTAACTTAACAAGTTAAAAAGATTTTAATCGGTAAACTATTCAACCCCCTTCTAGTTTTCCACAATTGGTATCAAGAGCTACGTTACTCAAGCTTTTAAAATATATTGTGTTTTAAAACTTGAAACGATCCATGTATTTTGAAAATTACAAAGAAGGGTAATCTATGCAAAGACCACCACTCTTTGAAGCAAATGGTTTTATATATTGGAAAAACTGTTTTGAAACTTACGTGAAATCTAAAGATATAGATTTGTGGTATATAATTATTGATGGTGATAACGTAGTTACTAACATCAAAGATGATGATCAAAAGAAATTAATTGGTAAAAATAATGAAGCTAAAATGATGCTTTACAACGCTTTGCCTAAGAAAGAATATGAAAGAGTCTTTTTGTGTAAAACCGCCAAAGATATTTGGCAATCTTTAATTGTCACTTATCAAGGAAACTCACAAGTTAAAGATAACAAAATTGATCTTCTTGTTCAACAATATGAACAATTTGTTATTTCCGAAGATGAAATTATTGATAATGCTTTTGCTAGGTTTAATACTATTATTACTTCACTTAAAGCACTTGACGAATCTTTTTGTAGTAAGAACTTTGTCAGGAAATTTCTTAGAGCACTCCATCCGAAGTGGAGGGCAAAAGTGACGAAAATTGAAGAATCCAAAGATCTTTCAAGCATGTCACTTGATGAGCTAATTGGAAACCTCAAAGTTCATGAAAAGGTAATGGAAAAAGATTCGGAACTAGTTAGAGGCAAGAAAGAAAAAGTTAAGTCCATTGCCTTGAAAGCTAGAGTCCAATCAACTGATGATGAAGAATCTACTTCGGATAGTGATGATGAGGAATATGCTATGGCCGTTAGAGACTTCAAGAAGTTCTTTCGTAGAAGAGGAAAGTTTGTAAGGCAACCTAAAGATGACAAGAAAACTTTCCGAAAATATCGTGATGATAGGAAAGGACAGGTTGAAAGAAAATGCTATAGGTGTGGAGACACAAGTCATCTTGTAGGAGAATGTCCAAAACCACCCAAGAGCAAACCTCAACAAGCTTTTGTGGGTGGTGCTTGGAGTGACTATGAAGGAGATGACGATGAGCCAAAGAATGACGATATTGCTCTCATGGCTCACAACTCAAATGAGGTATTATCCGACTCATCTTACTCCTCTATTGATGATGAAACTTTACAAAAAGAATATAACAAACTTTGTGAATTGAGCTTAAAAATCATAAACAAAAATAAATTTTTGAAAACTAAAAAGGAGTTTTTAGAAAATGAAGTTTATGAGTTAAAAGAAAAGGCTAAGATATTAGAAAAGAGTAAAGGTATTGACACACCTTGCAAATCATGTGAAGAGCTTAAACTAGAAGTTGAGAAACTCAAAATTACTCAAAATGACCTAATAAAACAAACCACAAAGTTTAAGAAGTTCGATAAGAACATTTCTTGTGCGGATGAAATTATGAAACTTCAAAAGTCACCCTTTGATAAAACAGGACTAGGATTTACGAAAATAGAAACTTCAAAGGGTCAAATGAAACAAGAAAAGATTGCTCAAGAAACAAATAAAATTGCTACAGCAGCCTGCGGATCAGGCGGAACCCAATTTAGGGTTCCGCCCGTTGGTCCTGAAGGTTCCGCCAGGTCTGCTGCAGCAGTAACTCCATCCACTTCGGATCGTTCAAAATTTGTTAAAGTTACATACAAAAATGGAACAAAACCTATGTTTAAAACTGGAGTAGGATTTAGCAAAAATGAATTTAGAGCTAAAACTACTCAACCAAGACCTAAGTCACCAATTCCCAAACGCCCCTTTCCAAAGAGCAACTTCAACGCTCGACCAAACTACCAACATGTTTGGAACCAAAACACTCCTAGACATTACCAAACTCCAAACCACATGCCATGGAACCCTTATGCTCTATTTTCATACTTGGAACAAATTAATGGCATGCTTAACCAAAATGGACCCATGAGAAATTGGGGACCAAATGTTTGAGTGTTTTTCATAAAATAGGTGTGCCTCAAAGTTTGTTTGGAACCGGATGAATGGATTAAAGATAGCGGTTGTTCAAGGCACATGACGGGTAACAAAAGCCTCTTCACTTCTTATCACAAATGTGACGGAGGTAATGTTACGTTTGGTAGTAATGCTAAGAGCAAAATCATCGGAAAAGGTACAATCTCTCATGACTCCCTTTTTATTGATGATGTAGCTCATGTTGATAACTTAGGTTTTAATCTCCTTAGTATTAGTCAACTTTGTCGTAATAAGTATAATGTTCTTTTTAGTGAAAACGGAAGTAAAATACTTAAAGATGGTATAAACATAGCCAAAGGTGTCCTTAAGAACAACGTATATGTCATGAAGATGGATCCAACATCTAGAGACAAACTTTGTCTTACCTCATTAGATGAATCTTCAACTTTATGGCATAGACGTTTAGGACATGCTAACATGAGACTAATCCAAAACCTCTCCTCCAAAGACTTAGTTCGAAACCTACCTAAGTTGAAATATGACCAACACTTTTGTGATGCTTGCAAAGTCGGTAAACAAGTCCACAATAGCCATAAGGCTAAAAACTTGGTTTCTACATCTAGGTGTCTAGAACTTTTGCATATGAATTTATTTGGTCCATCCGCTATACAAAGTTATGGAGGCAACTTCTACACTTTGGTCATAGTTAATGATTACTCAAGATATACTTGGATAAAAATTTTGAAAAGTAAAAATGAAGCTTTTGATAAATTTGAGATTCTAAGTAAGAAAATTCAAAATCAAGTAGGGTCTAATATTGTGTCTATTAGAACGGATCACGGTCGTGAATTTGATAATGAATTTCAATTTGGAAACTTTTGTGATAATAATGGTATAACTCATAACTTTTCGGCTCCACGTACTCCTCAATCTAATGGTGTAGTAGAACGTAAAAACCGGACATTGCAAGAGATGAGTAGAACGATGCTTAATGAACAAAACATTCCACAAAAGTTTTGGTGTAATGCCGTTAACACATCAACATACATTTTAAATCGAGTTTTAATTAGACCGTTTTTGAATAAAACTCCTTATGAACTATATAAAGGTAAAAAGCCTACATTAGGATACTTTAGAGTGTTTGGGAGTAAATGTTTCATTCTTAACACCAAGGATTATCTCACCAAATTTGACCCAAAGTCTTATGAAGGTGTATTTCTTGGATATTCACAAAATAGTAAAGCATACATTGTTTTGAACAAAGAAACCTTAAGAGTCGAGGAATCGTTGAACGTAACATTTGACAAGAGTCCACCTCCCTCTAAGACATCACCTTTGGTAGATGATGACTTAGTTGAAAGCCAAGCAATAGAAAATCAAGAAATTTTAAGTGATGACAAAGAAGATGAACTATTTAACAAAGAACTTGTCAATGTCAAAGAATCTAAAAGTCATCCATTAGATGGTGTCATTGGCAACATTAACGAAAGAACACTAAGGTCAAAAGTTCAAAATGAAAGCAACTATTTTTGTTTCGTGTCAACCATTGAACCTAAAAATATTAATGAAGCCATTAAAGATGAGTCTTGGGTAATTGCAATGCAAGAAAAGTTAAACCAATTTGTTAGGAATGATGTATGGACATTAGTTTCTCAATCAAAGAGTCAAACTATAATTGGAACAAAATGGGTATTTCGAAATAAAATGGATGAAAATGGAATTGTGTCTAGAAACAAAGCTAGGCTAGTTGCACAAGGATATAACCAACAAGAAGGCATTAACTACGATGAAACTTTTGCTCCGGTTGCTAGGCTCGAGTCAATTAGAATCTTACTTGCATATGCATGTGCACACAATTTTAAACTTTTTCAAATGGACGTCAAAAGTGCATTTCTAAACGGAGTCATTAATGAAGAAGTGTATGTTGCTCAACCACCGGGCTTCATCGATTTTGAAAAACCAAATCATGTTTACAAACTTAAAAAGGCTCTTTACGGACTTCAGCAAGCTCCAAAAGCATGGTATGATCGACTTAAAACATTCCTAGTTGACCATAAGTATACCATGGGCTTAGTTGATAATACTCTCTTCACTAAGAAGAAGGATTCACATATTATCATAGTCCAAATCTATGTTGATGACATTATATTCGGATCAACTTGTCAAGAATTATGTGTGGATTTCTCAAAAATCATGCATGATGAGTTTGAAATGAGTATGATGGGAGAACTCAACTTTTTCCTTGGACTCCAAATCAAACAACTAGAAGATGGTATCTTCTTTAACCAATCTAAATATATTAAGGATATGCTTAAGAAATTTGGACTAGAAGATTCGAAACCTATCAAAACTCCCATGTCCACGGAAACTAAACTTACCAAGGATGAGGAAAGTGAATCCGTAGATACCACTAAATATAGAGGTATGATTGGTAGTCTACTTTACCTAACGGCTAGTAGACCCGACATTATGTTTAGTGTTTGTCTATGTGCTCGTTTTCAAGAAGATCCTAAAACTACCCATCTCGAAGCCGTTAAAAGGATTTTTAGGTATATTAAGGGCACTACACATTTACGTTTATGGTATCCCAAAGGAACGGGAATAGACACCATAGTGTATGCCGACTCGGATCATGCCGGTGACTATGTCGATAGAAAAAGCACAAGTGGTATTTGTACTTTTGTTGGACATTGTCTCACCTCATGGTTCTCTAAGAAGCAAACGGCTCTTGCTATCTCAACAACGGAAGCCGAGTACGTTTCGGCCGGAAAGACATGTCAACAAGCTCTTTGGATGAAGCAAGCTCTTGTCGACTACGGAATTCAACTCAACGAAATCACAATTCTTTGTGACAACAAAGGTGCCATTGATCTTAGCAAAAACCCGGTTCAACATGCTCGTACCAAACATATTCAAATCCGTCATCATTTCCTTCGTGACAACGTTCAAAAAGGAAATATCTCAATTGAGAAAGTTTCTTCCGAAGACAACATAGCTGACATTCTCACAAAACCCCTTAAACGTGAACCTTTTAACCTTCTTAGGCTAGGATTAGGACTCATGGAACCTACATTGTAGTTCTGGACATTAGACAAAAATCACAAAAATCAAAACAAATCCATAACTATTTTTCTCAGCAGGGTCGGCGGAACCCTCAGACATAACGGGCGGAACCCATTCCAAGGGTCCGCCGTATCCGCCGACCTGCAGAACCAAAATCTTTGTTTATATTAAACCAAACACCCATTATCTCATACCACCACTTCCAAACTGCTACTATTCACTTTACCATCCATCCATACCTACGAATTCTTGGTCTTCCATCCATTTACATTGCAATTCAATCATCATTGTAAGTATTCTAAACATGATTACAATCCTGATCTGAGTTTAGGAATTCTATTTCTTGCACAAAAACAAAAACTTGGGGTTATGCATTAACTTGAAAAACTCATGCATAAGAATTAGGTGTTTAATAAAACTAATCATGTTTCCCATAGTTAGGAATTGCATCTTTAATTAGTATAAACATGTTTGCTAAAACACCCCATGTCAAATCCTTCTAAAAATTTCTCACAAGTAGGACAAATATTTTTTTTCGTCTCATACTGAGAATACAAAATCAAAACGTTATGTTTAAAACATCACTTGCATAATGTCTCTTGAATGTTAAAGGGAATACATAACCAATATGTATTTTCGGGTACATTCAAACGAAGCTACATTGAACTAGGAGCGTTTGGGTTATCTTTTGTTTTATAACAAAACTTGCATAAAACGATTTTGAAGCATCAAAATGAGTCAAGATAACTGCACCTCCACATTGTTTTCATATAGGCACACACTAGAACATCCATATTATAATAGTGGTTTACGTAAACTAAAATGTGAAATTTTGTTGTTCTAGGAATCATCATGCCTCCTCTAACCCACTACGACCACAAGGACACCATTAAGTACCTACCAAAACACGACAAAACCAAAGGCCTTACCCCAAACCAAGTAAACGTTTTCAAAGCCCTAGAAAAACACTACGTCCATGAGGGTAGAACCATTGACCCGTCTTTCCTAGAAGGCACAAACCTTTACGCCAACTTTGCCACAATCAACTTTGAGTGTCTTTTGAATATCAACGAGCCTATTTGTCCTAGGTTCATTCTAGAGTTCTATGCATCCTCCGTCCTCTCCATGGATGACTATGGTCATATGTCTATCAACTTTAGGGTTAGCGGTCATAAATACTCCTTCACTCTTGAGGAGTTTGCTCAAATTCTAGGTGTTCCAAACCAAGGTACTTGCATCCACCCTTATGACACACCCCTTGTCTCAAAAGACGTACTCCGTGACCACCTCTTTGTTAGGACCACCACCACTAGGAGAACTCGTTCGGGGAATGAGGTCGATAAGGACCCATATGGAATGGAAATGAACGAACTCAAGCCCCAATTCAAGAAATGGGAGGAAGTCCTTAGAGCCAATGTCATTAGCACAATAGGGAACCGTGACCATATCAACCTTTGCCTTTGCTACATGCTCTACTCCTTGTCCGCTAGGCAACCCTTCAACCTTGCCTACTACATGGCCAAGAGAATGGCCGACATTCCCGTGCATGGCACAACGGCTATGCCATATGGAATGCTCTTGACCCATCTCCTTAGGTTCATCTCACCCATTCCACCAACTCCAAATGGTCTTCGTCTTGACTACACTCTCATTCCACACACCTTTGTTCCATGTTGGATCGTGAACACCTTGAACTTGTGTTGATAATGATACTTTGAGTGATATCACTAAGTATGCGGAATCTACTTAATGATACTTAGAAGATTGATTGTAAGTGAAACAGTTTTATGTATGAACAATGAATGTAACAAAACAACTAGCTCCAATATTATTAATAATAATAATACGAGTGATCTGAGATATCACTAGGGTTACACCTTGAAGCTCTAGAAAACGTATTAGAAAGATATATTCTAACTATAACCTAGGATCTCCTTTTATACAACAAGGAGTCCTCTTGTACAAGATACGTATAATACTAATAGAATAAGATATACACAATATCTTTTCTATGTTTATCTAAGCGCGTTTCTCTAACAGTTATCATGCAAGCAGTGGTAATATTTGTTCTTGCAGTGGTAATGAGTTTCCACTGCAAGTACAATCTTCTGCAGTTGTAATATCTTCACTAGCCGTGGTAACTGATAGAATAATTCCCAACAATCCTCCCCTAAACTTATGATTTATGTGTAAATCAATAAGTTTCTTCAAGTATACAATAAACCTGAGGATATAGGAATTCTTCCAAACACTTATCTTGTTTTTCTTAATCCTTTATCAGCTCTTGCATATTGATCTTTAATCTTCTGAATCAAAGCTCTAACCTTCTCACTATCTGCATAAACTCTTAACTTTGACTTCAACATAGCAGACAAAGTTTTAGCTTTAAGTGGATATTCCTTCTCAGCAAACATAAACACATCCACTTTATTTGTTGTAGAAACATGATGAACCTCACATTTATCAAAATATGTCCATGTAGTATTCAAGTTTGATGAATTAAACTTCCAATACTTATCATTAAGATCTGGTTCATATAATCTTCTCAAGTCAACCAAGAGCTGCATTTCTTTCATATCCTTGAGAGTATCAGCCTTGAATCTTTCATTTACAAGCTTCCAAAGAGTATCAAGATCATCTCTGTCACATGCTTTAAGTAAATCTTCAAACTGAATGAATGATGAAGATTCTCCTCCTAGTCTGATAATTTTCCAAGTGGGAGCAAAATTCTTTGCAGTGTACACTTCCCAATCAATAATTTGATGTTTTGATTGTGAATGATCTGGATAGAAATCTTCTTCTTCAACAATGATAATTTCACTCAGTGGATCTTCTGCACATTTTTCAGATTGAGATTCTTTCTCTTGAGGAGCTTTCATTCTTTTAGTGACATGATCTTCAACTATTGAAGCTTTCCTTTTATTTAGTTTAAATCTTTCAACTTCTTCAAAATCAATAGGTTTGAAGGTACTATCTTGCCTTTTAACTCTGTAGTAGATACCTTCAATTCTTTCATGAGACATACCTTTGAAGTCAGCCATCTTCCAAGTTCCAACATGGCAGCAATATACTTTCATCTCATGAATGATCTGTGCCTTTGTAGGTTGTCTTTGTTTCTTTTGACCTTTTCTGAAGTTTCCAATAATTTCATCCAGTGCTTGTTGATTCTTCATTTGAATGAAATCAATCAACTGAGCTGTTCTTTGTTCTTCAGTTAAAGACTTGTTAGCAACAAGCTCAATAGCTTTCTTCTTGACAACTGGATCATGCTTAATCATATGCTCAATTTCTTCATCTGATAGCACATATGAGAACATAGGGGGTTTCTCATATAAGATAGTTGGTGGAATAATTGAGAGTGGTTGTGCCATTACTTCTTCAAGTTTACCTAGTCTCTGTGCTTCCATAAAACTAGCAACATCCATCTCCTTTTGCTTCTTCATATTTTCTCTTTCTGCAGCTTCAAATTGTTCTACTAATCTTGCATCAAAATCAATTTGAGCTTGATCTTTCTTAGAAATCTTCCTTGTAAGAACTTGTTCTGCATCAAGTACCATTGCTTTACCTTTAACTGATCTTTTTCTGGCAGCATCTTCCTCTGCAGTGGTAAGTAATGGAACATCAGTGGTAACTTTTTCACTTGCAGTGGTAATTGGTTGTTCAGTGGGAACTTGTCCTGCTTCAGTGGAAATTGGTTGAGTAGTTCCAACTAAATCATCAAAGTTAAAACCTGCATCAGCATCCATATCTTCAAAATCCAATTTCCTCCCCTCAGTCTCAGCATCAGGAAGCTCAGCAAACTTTTTATCAAAATTTTTACTCCTCCCCTTAAGCTCTGCATCAATATTCCTCCCCTGTTTGGAAGAATCTCCTAAATTTTTACTAGAACTTGCAGAAAGACCATCATGTGATGATGATGGGGAAGAAACCACAACTTGAACATGCCTTTTCTTCTTGAGATCTACAACTTCAGCCTGCAATTTTTGGATCTCAGTCTTCAATAGATTCAACTCTGTGGCATGTTGTACTTTGGTCTGTGCCAGATCTTTCTCCAGAGTTTGAACCTGTTTGGCTAATTTGGTACATAATTCCATCAATTCAGGTAGTGTCACACTGCCTTCAACACTTCCAACTGTGTTACCTGTTGGGAGAGGTGAATCATAAGGCATTGATTCAGGCTCTTCTCTAGTTGGACTAGATTGAAGCCTTGAACCACCACTGCTTGTGCCTACACCAAAAGGCTCAGCAACATGCAATGTTGAGATGAAAGAAGTTGGCTGTTTAGACCTTCTCTCATAAGTGTGAGTTACAGCAGGGATATGTTGAATTTGTGGAACAATAATAGTGGGTGTGTGATGGGATACAACTGGGATTGTTGCATCTTCACCCTGTACCTGTGAAATCTTTGCAAGCATGTTTGGTAAAAGAGGATGAGTCACTCCATTCCAAAAATCTGAAGCCTTACACATGTTTTGAAATACTTTTGGCTTAAGACATGGAGTTTCATAAATCCTATCATGATTTTGCAGTTGAAATTCATTTAACACTGCTTGCACAAACCTTGGATACATCAAAAATTTGTATGAATTTGTTACATTGCCTTTTATGTTATTAAAGATAAACCTTGAAAAATTGAAAGTCCTATCAGAAACCAAGCAAACTAAAGGGTAAGCCATGGTTGATCCAAATTGTTCATAAGAAGTTTTCTTAGGACTTAGGCAATGCAACAGAGTGTGTATTAAAAATCTCCAATGGGGACAAAAACATCCTTTCTTAAAAGTTACTTTTTGGTCAGATGTATCATACCCCATCAAAGCAATGTATTTGAATATGTCTGAATTAGGTAATGTGATGATACCATTGAGATCATCTAATTGGAGAATTCTCCTTAAAGATGACTCAGTAAAATCAATAATTACCCCATCCACTGTGGCTCTAAGAGCTTCCACAGATTCATGTATGTCTCCCTGTTCAAGGGTAATGGACTCCACAGAGTTCCAGAACTGTTTGATTTGAGAAACAAAGATTGTGGGATTCATAGTTAAAGCATACCTTATATGAGTTGTGTTTAGGAAGTCCACAATCTGATGAAAAATAGGTCCACTCTTGTCGTTTGACTTTTGAAGGTAAGCCACTTGATTGTGTTCATCTGCAAACTTGAGAGACACCATGATTTTGTGATTTGAGAGAGAAAAGTGTTAGTAATCGTGAATAAGAAGCAAGTCGTATAAAATCAATTTATACTAATAGGGTTTTGAGAAAAACGCGGATGAAGAATTATCTATAGAAAGATGTATCTTTAAGAAATACAATTTGATAAGTAGATAATTCCCAAAAATATTAACCCTATTAATAAGGAAAGACATTTATTTTGGTAACGGCTAGTAAAAAATAAGATTACTGACACACAGTTGTAACGGCTAGTTCATCAGTGGTAAAATTTACACTTTCAGTGGAAACAATGAACTTGCAGTGGTAAAAATCAACAAAATTTCAAAGAGCAGTGGTAAGTAAAACATGTAAAATGTGCTGCTCTTATCATAGTTTTTAGCAAACTATCAGCTATCAACGGATTTGATATGTCTTTACCATGAGCCGTTTGCTATGGACTAGCCAACTCTTGATCACAAGGATGTATGGTGAGTTGATAACCTAGTTTTTGGTAAACTATCAACTATGAACGGATTTGATGTGTCTTTACCTGTAGCCGTTTGCTCAGGACTAGTTGATTCTTATGTGGATTAGACATGGTGAATCAATAACCATTTGTTGTGTGTCTAAGTTACACACCTTATAACTCCAATGAGATATAACATCACAAAATATGTCTCATCTTAACTCACAAATATTAACCCAAGTAACTTTTTAACCAAGTTACTATACACAAAAATATCTTCCCAAAAGTCAAACCACAGTTACTTCTCAAACCAACCAAAACAGATGGAAGTAAATATCCTTCATTAATTAGCATAACACCTAATCTTTGCTTATATAACCTCCTCCATAACACCACATTTCAGTCATCAACAATCTTTCAAACCCTAATATCCCACAACAAAATTTTAAAACCAATTATCTTCAAAAATCATGTCATCAAACCCTGAGTCCTCTGATCAACACTCTTCTGTTCCAACATCAGAAGAAGAGGTACCACCATATCCATGGGGACTTGAAGGTTCTGATTTTGAAAGGGGGATAAAGAAACGATGGGATGTGGAAGACAAAAATTGGAATGCATACATAGAGGGTGAATCAAGCCGTAATACAAATCCTGCTGAGCTTGTCTCTCCCTTCATCTGGACATCTGATGAAGAATCTTCAGAGGAAGAGAATGAAGATCCAACCTTTCTTCCTCCTTCCACACCAGAGAGATCCCAACCAAGATCAAGTAAGAAGGATCCATCTCTCCCAACATCATCAAACATGATGGTGGATCTTCCTGCTCTAGAACCTTGTCTTCTGCATCAAGAACATATTGGACAGAGCAATAAAGCTCAAATCACACACAAGGGAAAGGAGAAGCAGAAATAAATGATTGATGAATGTTGCCAAGGACCAAAGTTTGTGAGTATTTTCTTGACTTTGGTACTTGAGCATCTTCACAGTCTTCCTTCTCTTCTTTTTCCATTTTCATCTTCAGCTTCTTCATTGTACTTGTCATAGCCTCAAGTATTATGTAATAATTGATAGAAGCTAGTAGTACACAATTAGCCAAATGTATTAGGAATGATCTTTGTAATCCAGTTGGAACCTTGAATATAAGTTGTAACTTATGTCTTGAAATGAATGAAAAGATCTTCTTAATTTGCTCAATATGTAAGACCTTCAGCATTACTATGTATGCAATAGAGACTAAATTCAGCTTATTAGATCACATTCCTTGGCTACACCTCTTGATGACTGCAACACACTTCTTGCAATTTCATTAACATTTGCAGAACAGACATATACCAAACAACTTGAAAACATATTAGTTAATCACAGAAAATATCATCAAGTCATTCATAATCAGTTGTAATCTTTGACTGTCCCTGCACACAACATAAAGGAATTAGTACCTTTTGGGGACCCAAGCCACAAATGACTTGGATCTGCCTCGTGTATCAATATAATTGTATCTATCAAAGGTCATTGATACACCATTGGGATTGTTTGTTGTTCCTTTTGGTTTCCATTCCCAACGAGCTGAGGCCTTAACAGCTTTTCCCAAGTTTACCCTTTTCTTATGAACATCAGTGGAAACATTTGGTCTTGCAGTGGTAACTGCATGCCTAGCAGTGGAAACTGCTGGATTAGAAAAATTAGGTCTCCACATGTGATTCTTGTGATCATTCTTTTCAAAATAAGTCTTTTTCCCTGTTTGATAAGATTTAACAAAAGAAGTGACAGGGGACTTAGGATAAACTCTGTTATTACTTCTGGCAGTGGTAACTGCTGGTCTAGCAGTGGAAACATGTTTAATGCCAGTGGTAAGCATAACAGACCTGGGAACCATCTTGCTTAGGGGGTTTGGTTGAGTCAATTTATTAAAATTAGATCCATTCACCCTTATAAAAACTTCCCTTCTTCCCATGTGGTAGGTACAGTCTTTAGCTAAATGGTCAAAGCTACCACATATATGACAAGCCTTATTGTTGAACACAAAGTCACTACCAAACTGCCTAGTTTTAACATGATTCCAACTTCTCATGTTCCCTCTAGGAGATTTAGGCCTATCCCTGTACATTTCTGTATACCTAGTAGTAGACCTAGTGAAATTTGACTGTGTCCTAGGCTTCTCTTTGACTTCTACAGGAATACTTTTTCTTTCCTCAACTTTAACATCTTCAGTAACACTAGTTTTAGACTCAACATTCAAACATTCATCTTTAAGAGATGAGTCACTAGCACTATCAAAAGTCTCAACCTCAACCTGAACCTTTTCAGTTTCAACTGGTTTAACAAATTTTGGTCCATAGGTCATGGGTGGATCCTGAAACTCTTCTAAGCCTGTGTGAGCTAGATCAATGCCAGGTGGTGCTGGAACACCTCTTAGAGGTGGTGGAACAGATTTGTATCCAAGACCTGATTTAGCTTTGCTCAAAACTTGGGCTTCCCAAATTTTGTCAATGCTCTTGGATTGATGGTCTAGTGTTTGCTTAGTTATCTGAATGTTCTCACTAGCCTTTTTAACTTTTTCCATTTCTTCCCTAAGAGCTTTATTTACTTCAAGATAAAAATCTAAGTCTCTTTTCAAAACAGCAATATCATCACTGAACTTAGATTCATTAGCCCTATAATGCTCTATCTATTTTTCTAAAACACCTAGACCTCTTTTATGATTTGCTAAATTATAATTAGTGTGATGAAGATCTAGCATCAGTTCTTCATATTTAGCTTTAGAGATCTCTAACTCTTTTACAGCCTTACAGTTTTTAGAACAAGCATTATCAGTATGTACCTCAGAGTCAGAGAAAGCCATGAGTGCATGCTCAGTGGCTATCATTGCAGATTCTGAATCATCTTCTCCATTCTGAGACATAAAGCTCCAATCAAAGCTCACTCAATCAATAACCAACAGCACCTTTGGCTCTTCTGTTGTAGATTCTTTGTTCTTCTTGTACCAAGTTGACTTATTGTCAGATTTCCTTGGTTTTCTGCATTCTCTTGCAAAGTGCCCCTTCTTGTGACAATTATAGCACTCCACCTTCTTTTTATCAAAACCTACAGTCTCATCACCACTTATATGTATCTTTCTCCCTGTCTTCTTCCAGAACTTCTTTGATCTTAAGCTGAGTAATGCTACCTGCCATTTGATGTCCATCTCCTCCATATCATCTTCATCAATTTGATCCAAGTCCTCATGATTGAGGATTGAACCACCCACATGGCTTGATATAAAGGCATAGAAAGTAGCATCACTTAGTCCTGCAATATGTTTCTTTGAGCTCTTAGTGGAAACATTTCCATTACCAGTGGAAACAATCATGTTACCACTGTCATCATCACTATCACTTTCATCATCTGAACTATCATTACCTGATGATGATATGAATGCTACACTTGCAGAACTTGTTTTTAACTTGCCATCTTTCTTTAATCTTTGTTCAATAACTTTGAAGTTATTGTACACATCATTAAGCTTCATGGTCTCAAGATCTGACTTATCTTCCCATACAGCAACATTGGTATCAAACTCAGCAGGTAAACTTCTTAGAAATTTAAGATTGAGGTCTTCTTTTTCCACCTCAATTCCAAAAGCAGTCAGCTGAGTAACAATCTTTTGTAGCCTTGTGAATATGCTATCAAGAGATTCATTGCCTGTTGAACCAAAATTCTCATAGGTCTGCTTCAGTAAAGTCTTTTGAGTCTTCTTGGTAGAGTCATTACCACCAAACACTTCACAGATCTCATCAAAGAGGGTCTTTGCATACTTGTATTTGGTAAAAGCCAGAACTTGATCTCTGGGTAAAGCCATCAATAACAAACCTCTAGCCTTCAAATCATTCTTTAGTTGGTTTCTTTCTTCATTAGTAACAGGACCAGTGTTTACTTTTGTTACTGGCTTGTCACCAACCATCTCTACAGTTGTACCAGGTTTGAATGAATTTCCACACATTATTATCTCCCATAATGTGTAGTCTTGAACCATAAAGAATTGTTCAATCATAAGCCTCCACATCTCAAAGTCATTAATTTTAAGCTTGGGAAGCTTTGCAGCAATGTTTGATTGGCTTGTTTCTGTCTCCATTGTTTCTTTTGAATCTGCCATAGGATCTTCTAAATCAAAATATCAAAGCCTTGCTCTGATACCACTTGTTGGATCGTGAACACCTTGAACTTGTGTTGATAATGATACTTTGAGTGATATCACTAAGTATGCGGAATCTACTTAATGATACTTAGAAGATTGATTGTAAGTGAAACAGTTTTATGTATGAACAATGAATGTAACAAAACAACTAGCTCCAATATTATTAATAATAATAATAATACGAGTGATCTGAGATATCACTAGGGTTACACCTTGAAGCTCTAGAAAACGTATTAGAAAGATATATTCTAACTATAACCTAGGATCTCCTTTTATACAACAAGGAGTCCTCTTGTACAAGATAAGTATAATACTAATAGAATAAGATATACACAATATCTTTTCTATGTTTATCTAAGCGCGTTTCTCTAACAGTTATCATGCAAGCAGTGGTAATATTTGTTCTTGCAGTGGTAATGAGTTTCCACTGCAAGTACAATCTTCTGCAGTTGTAATATCTTCACTAGCCGTGGTAACTGATAGAATAATTCCCAACATTCCACTTAGTGATAAGAGAGTCTACAAGGCCCAAGGAAAACGTCCTCAACCTCCTACCTCATCTTCATCTTCCTCAATGAGTGAAGATGACAATTTGCCAAACTCTAGGCTCCCACCTCTCGAATACCTATCCCAACTTCCGGATATTCCTAATGAGTCGGAAGAGTTCAAGCAAACAAAGGGGATGTTCAAGAATCTTGGAAGATTCCTTGGAAAGCTCAAGAACAAGATTGACCGTCAATGAGTGCGGGTGTGTAGGAGTGTTTGGCATTAGGTGGTATTTGAACAAATTTGGTCGTTTAAACAATATTTGTGATGTATTTGTGTGTTAGTACAATGTTTGATACAATTTGGAACATGTAGTATCTAACTTTGATGCAGGTAGATAACTCTTAGCAAGTTGTCAAATTTTCAAGTTTCTGATATTTTCACTAACTATAGTGAAATTCTCGACCTCAAGGTCAAAGTCCTATGAAATGTGTGTTTACGTGTCTAATTTTTGCATTGTCAAACCAGAAATGCCTTATCTTTTGAATTTTAGGAGTTTTCGAAAATTTTGAAAATCGTCTCGCGGGTCAAAAATGTGGACTGCCACTTTCTGAGGCTCTGGCAGATCTGGTGGTACCCAAAATTGGGTTCCCCCAGTGCAATTTCTGGGAATTCCAGAAATGGCCCAACGGACCAGGCGGCACCCTCAAATGGGTTCCGCCTGTGTATTCTGAGGGTGCCGCCAGCAACCTGCAGAATTCTTGTTTTCATTTTCACCAATTCAACATACAAACACCAAAATCCAATCCTTTTAGGTAGAAACCCATTTCTTGCAATGTGTTTAGCATAATAGGGTACTTCTTCTTCCATAAACTTAACCCAAACCAATTCCCGCCAAAATTCAAAATTTGCCATAACAACCTCAAGGACCCCTCACACATAAAGGAAGGAACCCTTTTAAGGGATCCTTGAAATCCCTGAGATTTATACTACCACAAATCCACCAAAACCACTAAGCATTTAGTGCAAAACTTGTCTATTGACTTCCATGATTTGACAACCCACAATTAGTTTTCCAAATCATTAGAAACCTCCATTTTTGTATGGACTAACATCAAATCCAAACACTCCTTTCCATAATCCTTCAACCCTATAAATTAAGCCATCCTAAACACTATCAAATCACACCTTCTTCACCAAAATTTCTGAAACTTCTAAACCATTTTTTACCATGACTAAGTCAACAATCACCTCTCAACCATCAAGACCTATCCGGAAAACTGCCCGGATAAGTGTTAAACCACTATGGTCTAATCAACCCATCAACCTAAGTTCCTCATCTTCGGATGAATTCACATCACCTATAAAAAATGAACACTTTTTGAACCTTGCATCTCCATCACCATCAACAAATGAACCCAATGAGCTCACTCCACCACCTACTAAATCACCCATTGACCCAAGTCCACCAAGTGCTCCAACCAAACCATCCAAAACTTCATCACCATCACCATTACCCAAAATGGAACCTATGGAGTTATTTGGGTCTCCTCCCACATCACCACACCCTTTTGTCCAAGATCTTAATGATCTCCCACCAAGACCTTCACAACCACCACCTTTTTCACCAAAATCAATACTTGACCAAAATGAGCATTTTAACCACACCCAACCACCACAACAAGTATACCATCAACCCAAATCATTGTTGTTTCACCCCATCTACAATGACATCCATGGTCCTATTTATGGAGAACCAAACTTTGAAAACCATGACCACCCAACTCCACCACACTCTCAAGCTCAAAACTTTGAGTCTTTCTTTCCCTCATATGAGGATATACAAAACATGGTTGAAAACCACCTCCATCAAGCAATGGAATTTCAAACCACCTTGCTTGATTCAATACCAAACCCATCATCCACCCAAGAACCACAAACTAACCAACCCTCAAACCAAGAAACCAAAACCCACCCATTTCCACCCACTCATCCCCATGTTTGCTCAAATTGTGAGCAAATGGGTGCAAGCATCAAAACGTTGCTTCACCAACTCCAAGATGAAACCCGGCTTGCATTCCAACACGTCATAGAACGTCTGGATGCTCTTTCCCACCCAAACAAATCCTAGACAACCGTTTGGAGGCCGTTTACCCCAATTTAGGAAACTAGGCCTTTATTTTTTTTCTTGGTTAATTTTTAAGTTTGTAGAAGTAGAAGAATATTACCCATTTCATGTCCTTTGACTTTTCAAAGTCAAAAATTTTACTTGGAATGCTATTTCTTTCTACTTACTTTCGTGCATTGTTGGTTGATCATTTGAATTGTGGTTGCAATGTGTGTGGTAACTACAAACTTGGCTTTATATATATATATCACCAACTAACCATTTTTTTGTAGGATCTAAAATCCATGTTTCCCACCTTGGCACTCCTTTTAGGGGGAGTAACAAGCAAGGGGGAGCAAGTGCATTTTTCCGCTTCGCTACTCTACTTTTTGTTTCGACAAAAAGGGGGAGAAATATATTAAACTTTCAAAACTTAATATGATTTTCATAACTTAAGTAAAACAAGTGTAATATTAATTTTTTTTTTAAGTCTTAAAAACCAAGTTTTTGTGAGTTACTTAAAAACAAAGTTTATGTTTTGTCATCAACAAAAAGGGGGAGATGTTAATACAAATATCGCCTAAAAACGTTATTTATATTTTACGATCTTCGCTAAGTTTTGTTAATGACAAATGTAAACTTTAGTTTCTAAGTAAAACATAATCTTAGTTTTAAAGACTTGCATAAACTAGACTTTTGCTACATTTTACATTTCATAAAACACAACACTTCTTATTTTCTAAAAATAGAATTGTCACATCACATTTATGGCAAGTTTTGTCATTATACATTTATGGAAAGAAATGTGTTTGACTTACTTAGATGTTGCTTGCAAGTTTAGTGTTTGACTTGATATTATGTGATGTGACATTGTTTGGTTTGCAAGACTAATGAGATGTGACTTGGTTTGGTTTGCAAGATTTATTGCAAAACCAACTGCAAGCCCGGCGGTACCCTGGAGGTGCACGGGCGGAACCCTTTTGAGGGGTCCGCCTGATCCGCCAGACCTGTAGAAGGTTTGGCTATAAATATTGAGTCACAAGTTGAATTTTGGCTCATCACTTGATAATATATTTTACACACACATTCATTCTTTCATCTAACCTCTTAACATTTCATATGTGAAGTTTCTTTTTGTAGCAAAGAGATTCACGAGCTTACTAAAAGTAACAAGTATTCAACACAACGTTGCAAGACTTGTTAGCTTTGCATTGTGTAGACTTGAGTAGTTTACACGTCATTTGATTGTGTATTTTTAGTAGTGATCGGTTAGTATTTTAGTCCTCAAAATACAAAGTGTATAGGGAGTAGTTGTACCCTTGTAAAGAACTCAACATCTAGCTTTGTGTCGATAAAAGTATAAGCGACGTGTAAGGTTTTCTCGGCCGGTGAAAGGAGCTTGTTGACTAGTGAAAGTAACTCTCGAGTTGGATACTCGGGGCGTGGACGTAGGGCAAGGAAAAAGAGTCTTTGTAGCCGAACCACGATAAATACTCGTGTTGTGGTTTGATCGTTTCTTTCATTTACTTGCATGTTATATATTGTGTTTGTGTATATATCTTTGATCAAACGAAAAGTTTCAAAGCTAACTTAACAAGTTAAAAAGATTTTAATCGGTAAACTATTCAACCCCCCTTCTAGTTTTCCACACTCTTGTTTGATAACTTCGTGGATTTTGGGATTTACCCTTCTCTATTGTTGCACTGCTGGCTTAAAGTAATCCTCCATTAAGATTTTGTGTGTACAAAAGTCCGGGCTAATGCCCTTAATGTCGGAGAGTTTCCAAGCAATTGCTTGCTTGTGTGACTTAAGAACCTTTAGGAGTGCAACATTTTCCTCATCTTTTAAGTCTTTAGCAATAATGACGGGTAATTTATCATCACCCTCCAAAAATGCATATTCTAGATGAGGAGGCAAGTCCTTGAGCTCAACCTCGGGAAAGTCATCAGTTATTTCAACATTTTTGACTTCCTCTTTATGAAGTAGTTTTGGAGATGGAGAGGGTGAAGGATCGTCATTTAACAATCTTTCAAAAAGAAGAATATCCCCCTCCAGGTCAATATAGTTGTAGGACCTTAGATCTATCAACTTTAACACAAATAAAAGAACTAGATGAAGTAAAGATGGTGACTTGATGAGATATGTGTGGCGTTAGATTATATGAAAAAGAGTAATAAGATGAAGAGAACTTTTATTAAAAAAACACACACAATACACACACAAGCACACCTTACAAATGAGAGGTAAGGAGCCTTTTATAGTTAGAGAGAAAGGCCTCATGGGCTTTCTAATGGACTTGGGCTTGGACTTGGTTTACATGAATTATAATAGGCTTACTAACATAACTCTTAACATATTAGATTACCAAGTCCAATGCCCAATGACTAAACTATTACTAATCTTAACAAATGACACAAAGTTACAATATGAGAATGACCATCACTTCTATATATAAATATTTTAATGCTAACAATCTCCCCCTAAGGGGTGGTCATTCGAATGATGCTCCACGTGAGTGGGTCTTCCGTGTTCTTTGTCTTTAACTTTGTGTGTCATTGTAGAATAGTCTTTAGTCTTTGTTCCTTCATGCTTTGTGATCTTTGATAACTGATTTTTCATCTTTCTTTGTTCCTTAGTGATGTGGAGTTATCTGCCTTTCGTCACTTCTGCGTCTGTGGTGGTTGTTTGCCATTCCAACATGCTCATACATCTTTGGACTTTGATATTCGTATGCACGTAGTTCCCTTTCTTTCTCTTTGATCTTTAGTCTTTATACTTTGTAGATTCTTCTTTTTGGCGTAGAATCTTTCTCTGAACTTTGTGTTGTATAGATCTTTGAGGAAGCTTTCTTTAACTTCCAGATGTATATATGAGCACGTGGAATCTGTCGCCATGGAGATGAAGTGTCCCTGCATATAAACAGTTAGCAATAAAACATCCGGTACTTACAGATAAGGAATTAGAGATTGTCAACAGCATAGTGTGAAGACTCCTTCTAATCCTTACCATGGTCGTTCCCATGTCAGATACTCTCGAGAGAGCTTACAAGACCTACTTAGTAGCTCAATGACTGGGTGAGTCGCTGGGGATCACTCCATGACTGTAGACCGTTTGAAACCACCGCAAACACTAAGCGTAACCCATAAAGAATTACCGAAGTGACCTGCTGTCAGGGCTGCTTGATGTTGACCCTGGCAGGAATTTCCATTCAATCATTGAGAATCACGAAAGTGAATTCTCTCATAAATGTTCTGGCAGATTGCTAAGATCTGCGTAGGACTCTTAAGTTTACATCTGGTGTCCTTAATGATGAACAACCAGTGTAGAGATATCATGTGTTCCTATGAGATCTTTTGATGAATCTCGGGGCTCTAGACTCGATAAGTGCACATTTGGTTTCCTATGCGGAGATTAGGGAGAGGTCTCCTGCTTCAATATCAACCATCTCTAAGAGACAGGTCGATAGATTACACCGGTTCCCCGTGAGAATGAAACAAGCTCTTTTAAGAGAACTTGAGTGGTTAAGAAGGTTTAGTGCAGTGCGTCACTGGGTCCATGATGTCTTTGTCTTCAATACCGGTGTCACCTTAGTAACAACCAGTAGCATATGAGTTGAACCCGGTGTCTGCCCTAAGGTTGAACATATGGAGGGCTATTTCTTTTCACCCTTTTTTCGTAACTTTTCTTTTTAATTCTTGAAACCCTTCTTTCTCCTTTCTCATTTTCTCCTTTTTTCAATCATACCTAAGGACTTCTAATTCTAATCTATTGGAATTGTCCTTGGGTAGATCCCTCCGGCTCTGGCGGATCATAGGACGGTTTTTCCTAACCTTAGTCACCTTATAACTCCATGACTATCCTATCATTGCCATGAAACCATTTATTGAAAATCTCTCAAAGTGTTTATGATAATAAAACACATTGTTGTTACCACTTTGAGAGTTTTGCAACTTTTGAAGGACTCCCCCTTCACATGTGCTCGTGAATTTTTTAAGAAATTTGCACATGCGTGAGGAGTTTGCACTTTTTGAATTGATCCACTTTCAGTGAACATGACCGATTCGAGACACGCTTACATCACTAGTTAGACTAGCTTGAAATTATTACCCGTCCTGGTCAAGTCTAAAGAAAGTCTCTCGATATGGTACATTCTACTTAGACAAGTCCTATTCGAGACACGCTTACATCACTAGTTAGACTAGCTTGAAATTATTACCCGTCCAGGACAAGTCTTTTCGATTACTGACATTTAAGCTTCGTCAATTCATTGGTACTTACTGAGTCGAGCTCTTTTGAGATTCAGTCACAATCTTTAAACATCTTTGATCACATTTTAATCATGTCTTCTCCCCCTCAAAAATAGCATATCGTGATATTTTTGATATCAACTGATTAAGAAAAAGCTTTTTGGAGAGATAGACAGATTTCATTTTGCATGAATTCGGAACATTTTGTTTTTGTACTCCCCCTTAATGATAGCACATTTTAAAATCAATTAAGGATTTTGAGGGAGTTATCTTGAGCACTCATTTGAAAGATTTTGAAAAATCTTTTGATGAATCTTGAAAAAGTGCTCAAGATTACTATTTTGAAAACGAGTTTTTGTTTGAAGTCTTTTTCGTTTTTTTAGACTCGAGCTTTTTGAAAAAGAGTTCGTCATTGAACGTACGAGTCCTTGATTTGAAAATAATCAGAAGTCATCATTAGGGTCCGGGTTTCGTACTGAAGTATACGAAAGCCATTGTGAAGAAACTTTTGAGAAACGACATGTTTTAGAAAAACATTTTAAAGAACTCCCGCTCAAGCATCTGTACATGTCCGTATCATTGTTGAATGACATTTCTAGAGACGTACAGAATATTGATTTATACGAGAGACATGTCGTGAGAAGAATATTTTTGGATTTTGTGATTTTATGTTGTTTTTGTATTTTTTTTTTTTTTTTTGAAATTTTATATTTTTGTATTTTGTTTTTGTTGGTTTTTCAAATTTTGTATTTTGTTTTTGTCAAAAATATTTACAGCGAAGCGATTTTGAAATCATTTATCAAGAAGATTCGAGAAGACGTTCTAGCTCCTCAGGAGTTAGGCTTCGCATGCCAATTCGTCGAACTAAATAGTCAAACCGTTCTTTTGGAAGGGCTTTAGTAAATAGATCGGCGAGTTGGTAATCAGTCTTAACAAAAAATAATTCAACAGTGCCCTCTTCCACGTGTTCTTTGATGAAATGGTAGCGGACTTTGATGTGCTTCGTCTTAGAGTGATGTACGGGATTGCACGAGATGGCTATGGCACTTTTTGAGTCACAATACATAGGTATTCTGTCAAAAGTAAAGCCATAATCTGTGAGCTGTGTCCGCATCCAAAGAACTTGGGCACAACACGCAGATAGAGACACATACTCGGCTTCGGCAGTTGATAGCGCAGTACAATCCTGTTTCTTTGACGACCAGCTTACAAGCTTTTCACCCAAAAATTGTGCTCCACCTGATGTACTCTTTGCTGTAACTTGATCACCAGCATGGTCTGCATCTGAAAATGCTGTTAGACTGAACTCCGAATCCTTCGGATACCAAAGTCCCATGTTAATGGTGCTTCGTAGGTACCGAAAGATCCGTTTAACCTCTTTGAGGTGAAGTTCGGTAGGCTTTGCCTGAAACCGTGCTAATAAACATACATCAAATTGAATATCAGGTCGACTAGCAGTTAGATACATGAGAGAGCCGATCATGCTCCGATATTTTTTCGGATCGATAGGTTTCCCAAACAGATCAGCACCTATTTTTGGTGAAGTGACCATTGGTGTACCAACAGAATCACAATTTTCCATTCCATGTTTTTTCAAAATCTCTATTGTATATTTAGCTTGATTGATAAAAATACCACGAGGGGATTGATGTATTTGTAAACCAAGAAAGAATTTTAGTTCCCCCATCATGGACATTTCAAATTTACTTTTCATGAGATTTTCAAAATGTTTTGAATGGTTAGGATTGGTTGATCCAAAAATAATGTCGTCCACGTAAATTTGAACAATCAAAATGTCATCTTTGAATTTTTTGATAAACAAGGTGTCATCAACTGTTCCTTTGGTGAAATTGTTTTTGAGCAAGAAAGATGATAGTTCGTCATACCACGCTCTTGGAGCTTGTTTTAAACCATAGATGGCTTTCTTAAGCTTGTAGACGTAGTCTGGATGATCTTTGTCGATGAATCCCTCTGGCTGACTCACATACACTTCTTCTTTCAGAGTTCCATTCAAGAAAGCTGTCTTAATGTCCATCTGATAGACTGTGATGTTTTTGTGAGCTGCATAGGCTAAGAAAATCCGGACTGCTTCAAGTCTAGCTACAGGCGCGAATGATTCCTCGAAATCTATCCCTTCTTCTTGTGGATAACCTTTAGCCACGAGACGAGCTTTGTTGCGAATAACAGTCATTTCCTCATCCAGTTTGTTCTTCCACAACCACTTGAGATCAAGAACTCGTTTATCAAGTGGTCGTTCAACAAGTTCCCAACTATCATGTAACAAGTATTGAAGAAATTCCTCCTGCATCGCTTCAATCCAAGGGTTTTCTGCCATTGCTTCCCGAATGTTCTTTGGTTCTTTGAGGCTGATTGAGCAAACGTAGATGCACAATTCGAGATCGGTGGCAAGTTGTCTCCTTGTCTGAACTGGCTTTGAAGGTTCACCAATAATATGTTCTATTGGATGGTCTTTTGTCCATTGAAACGTAGAAGGGTACCTTGGGTGTAACGAATGTGTGTTAGATGGTTCTTGTAACCTTGAAGAAGATTCAGCAGAGTCTGTTGCAAACGGGTTTTCAAATACTTCTTCTTCTTCTAACGCAACATCGTTTGAATTATTTGTTGGTTCTTCTTGAAAATTTGTGTTTTGATTTTGCTCATCAACTCTTGGTAGTTCAGTTTCAAGTACTGGAGTTTCTTGAGTAGATGTAGATGATGTTGATGTAGTTGGTGCTTCAGCTTCGATTGTGGTAGATGCATCTTGTGATGGTGGTGGTGGTTGATGGTTTTGAGCGGGTGCAGCGGAATGTTGTTGAGATGCATTTGTCGAAGGTCCACCATAATATTCATCAAACATTAACTCGAAGAAATTTTCCAGTTCTTGTTCTGAAGGTTTATCCGTGTTTGTTGACTGAGCTCCTTGAGGCACGAGTCCTGAACTGATGTGTCCAGAAGTCTGACTGTTTGGTGCGGGTCCTAATCTGGTTTGATTAGAAGCCATTGGATTAAGCGCGGGTTCTAGAGCGTATCTCTCAGAAGCCATTTGTGAAATCTCGTCAAACTTCACATTCATCGTCTCCATTATCTTTTTCGTTCTTCTATTATACACCCTGAATGCCCTCGAGTTTTCTGAATATCCAATGAAGATTCCAATATCACCCTTAGCTTTTAACTTTCCTAGATCTTCTCTATCATTCGTCGGATAGCACAAAGCGCCAAACACGTGAAGATAAGAGATGTCAGGTTTACAGTTGTTCACTAGCTCATATGGGGTTTTATTGAATCTCGGATGGACTAGGGATCGGTTTTGAGTAAAACAAGCAGTGGCTACAGCATCAGCCCATAAGAATAGTGGTGCACTAGAAAAAATCAGCATTGTGCGAGCAGCTTCCACAAGAGTTCGATTTCTTCTTTCAACTACCCCATTCTGCTGTGGAGTTCTAACAACTGATGTTTGATGTGTGATTCCAACATCTTCAATGTAAGTTCTTAACTCCTGATTTGTGAATTCTGTGCCATTATCTATTCTTATAATCCTTACTGGAGCTTGAAGTAGAACTTGAATACGCTTCAGAAAGGTGATGATGATGCCTGGTGCTTCATCTTTTGATCTCAAAAACTTTACCCAAGTATATCTTGAATAATCATCAACAATAACGAGAATGTACTTCTTCCCATTAATGCTTTCGACTCTCATTGGGCCACATAAGTCCATGTGCAACATATGTAACCTTGCTTCCGAACTAGGTACGGTTTTGGGTTTATATGATGCTCTTTTGCTTTTTCCTTGTTCGCATAATGGACATAGGTGTTCCTTGGTGTATTTGAACTTAGGAAGTCCGGTGACGATGTTGTCTTTGGCTAACTTGTTGATGTTGTCGAAATTGAGATGGGATAAACGTCTATGCCACAGCTAGGACTTAGTTTTGGTTGCCCTTGTCATAAGACAAATTGGTGATGTAGAAGCCATTTGGTTGATGTCGATAGCATACAAGTTTGTACCACGATTACCGGTTAAAAGATCATCACCAACCAAATTTCTTATAAAAACCGTGTTTCTCCTGAATGCAACTTCTAAATCTGCATCACAAAACTGCCCGACTGAAAACAAGTTGTGTCCCAACCCTTCGACGTAGTAAACTCGAGTGATTAAAAAATTCCCAAACTGAAGATCTCCAAAACCCAGGATAGCTGCTACATGATCATTTCCAAAGCGTACAGTTCCCATGAATTTCCAGATGAAATTGATCAGCAGCTTTAAATTCCCGGTCATGTGCTTGGAGCAACCCGAGTCGACGATCCAAAGACATATTTCGATAACCTGCCAAGAACAGAAGAGTTTGTATTTGGAAACTGTTTTGAATTTGGTTCCATGGGGTTAGGAGTAAAAGCAGAATCACACTCATAGACAGTTGCTACTTGTTTAGCTTGAGCTATTTCTAATTTGCCGTCCTGAAGAGTGAACTCTCTACCCGTTGGTATCCACATACAAAACTTAAGGTAGTTCCTAGGCATTCGACTACTAGTGGTAGACCTAAAGCGTGCAACTAATCTTTCTATGGATCTAAATCTAGCACTAGGTCTTTTTGGAACATTCTTCTGTTCAGGCGTAACATACACATTCTTAGAAACACATTCATCATGAACATCATTAATTAAACATTTCTTGCATATTAAACAAACAGAGTCATTACATGCAATAGAAACAGTACTTGTGACATTACATTCAGATGAAACATGTCTCTTATTACAAAGCGATAAATTCCTAGTGTGTTCTTCTACTTCTTCAACTTTATTCTTGCTACTACTCGTAGAAACAGGCGAGACTCTATTGTTCCTTGTATTGCTCCTAGGCTTTAGTCTGCTGCTCCTAGAGGTGCATTCTAATCCTGTAGAAGGTAAGGCACACACATTAGGATTTATATTGTTGTCCTTTTTAGCATCACTAGACTCTGTAGAATTATCCTTTTTGCACGCATTTGTCTTAGAAGTGGAGGCAGACGCATTAGTGGGACTAATCCTAAAAAGGCCAGGTGCTATCACTTTAGGTGTTTCGACAACCGCTTTTCCTTTATCGACAATCTTAACATTTTCACTTCTCTTAGGCAAGGGTGTTGGAGTGACTGGTTTTGTCAAATCCTTTTTCTCATCGACTTTTGGAGCAAACCGTGAAATTGACATTTTTGGTTTTTGAACCGTGTTTGAAACATTTGGTTTCTCCGAAGTCGACGGTTTTGCAAACTTAGTTTCCTCACCCTTCCTTTTTTGACTTTCAAGCTGAGCCCTCAAAAGATCATTTTGCTCTTTCATGTTCTTGAAAGCACGCTCATACGACAGTTTGTCATACTTGCATTCTTCCTTTTTTCGATCAAGTTGTTTAAAACATGACACATTTTCTTTTTCAAGCTTTATAAGAGCATTTTCATATTTGGAAACAATTTCGGAGGTCTCAGCTCTCAGTCTTTCATCGTCTTGAACAGAGTATGTTTGTAAAATGATGGACATAATGTCAGTGGTCATAACAGCTTCAAAGAGAGAATCATTTAGGTTTTCCAAAACATTCATGTTTTCACGAGTATCATTAGCTTCGTTTATCAGGGATTTGTGGTCCTTGACAAAGTCGGCCGTTTCTTTTAAGAAAGCTTGTTCAAAATGGATTACTCTCGCACTGATGTTATTCAGTGGGATAGTAATTTCGTTTTCAAAAACTTTTTTCTGTTCAATATGAAAACTGGAATGCCAGTTGTTAATATTGATTGTAGTTTTAGAAGCAACAATATTTTGAAGTTCTTGAATTCTCTTTTTAACGTCATCTAAAATTTCTCTAGCCTCACTTGTATTAAAAGTGTTGTTAGAGGATATTTGTTCCATTTTTGAAAGAGATTTGGAAGCAAGCACTTTCTTAGAAAACATTTTTGAGAATGGTCGTTTTATGGAAAACACAGATGGTTCTTTTTGTGGAACAAAAGTAATTCCCGAAAGTTTGTTCAATTTGTTGTAATCAATGGGTTTCAAATCCTTTTGTTTCATTTTATTTATGCTCTCTTCGACATGTTCAATCGTTTGCACAGAATCCCGAACGACGGGAGGATCATGTTTAGTGTAAATCACATTACCATTGTACAAAACATTCTGTTCTTGCTAAGCTTTCTTGAGATTACTGGGGGTGTTGTTACCAAGAGCCACTTTATGTTTCGTATGGTAAACCGGATTAGTTTGATTTGAAATCATTTTCATTGTTTGACTTCACTGACCCGACTTAACCACCAATTCTTCTAAATGTGCAATCATGTGTTCCGACTCTACGATTTCGGCCAAAAGTTTGTCTTCTTTCTTTGCAAATTCCTTTTTCAACTCGTCCCTTTCTTTTTCAAGATTGGTATAAGCTGATTTTTGTTTAGAAAGTTGGTTTTGCAAATCAGAAATTTCCGCGTTTAAAGCTTTTATCTTCTTGAAAGAATTAACATCAAGTGTATCAAACTTGAGTTGCACTTGTTTTTCCCTTGAAACGGAATTTTGATAACCAGTTTCTAATTCAGACAATCTTTTGTTATGAAATTCAAAAGCTTTAACATTTTCTTTGTAACTCTCAAGCTCAGCAGTCAATTTAACATTCGCGGCCTTAACATCGCGATTGACATTTTTCACATTCTCAATTTCAATACGACAATTATTCAATAATGATTCAAACAAAGCACGTGTTTCCTCATCATTCTCAGCATGCTGTAAAACGAAGCCTCCATTATGATTCACATCTGGAGTTGCTGAAGGAGTATTGCTACTACTTGGCGTGTCCAGGTATGTATCATAAGTGGGTGCTAGCTTCTCAGAATGCTGTTCCTCATGAGGAGACATATCAAATATATCATTATTGTGACATGTGTTGAAGTTAGATACCTCAGATGGTGCATTGGTGTCATAAACAGGAAGTGTATCAGAATCCGTGTCATACTTAGCTTCCTGAAGATTCGCCATGAATATGCAGTTCGCATCGATATCCTCTCTATCTTCCATGTCATCCATAAGAGCCATAAAATCATTCTCCTCGGCATTCAACTGAAATCCTGCCTCTGCCTTTTGTGCCAACATCACTGCTTTCTGCAAGTACGCTAGATCTTTCTTGTTTGGCTTAGTAGGACAATTCCTTTCCATATGACCTACACCCTGGCAGTTGAAACACTTTACCGGATTACCTTGATTCACATTTCCCAAATTCCCAACTACTGGAGCTGCAACATTTCTATTCTGATTACCCATTGCCTGATTACCAACATTCTGACCCCTCTGATTTCCAACAAACTGACCCAACTGATTCCCTGCATAATGACCATACTGATTTGCTGCATTCTGATTCCTTGCATTCAGCATATTCTGATTCCCCATGTTAATTCCAGTAGCGTATCCTTGCTGATTCCCATAAACTCCAACCATTTGGCCTCCGTTGCCCATATTGAAACTCGGCTGAGCAATCTGCTTATTGCGAGTGTTCGATGAAATCCTTTGGTTGTTTTTTGTTGGTGTAGAATAGCGTCCTTGGAATGCCTTTGACAGAAAAGCAAACGCTTGGGTCAATGCTGCAGTAGCTTCATCATTTTCAGTGAATTCTGGTTCTTGGAATTGTTGGTATTGCTGTTGTGGAATAACATGTTGTTGTTGTTGCTGTGGGTAGAACTGTTGTTGGTAGACCGGTGTTGGTTGTTGAATGTATGATGGTTGCATGTAGTTGTGAGTGGAAGATGATGATTGTTGTTGTGTGTTCACTGGTAGCGGTGTTGGTGTAGTAGCAATTAATGCGAGAGGATCATGATTCTTAGCCAATCTTTCTTTCCTTACTTCATTTGCCTCAGCTTGGTTTTGCTTCAAAAAGTCATAGAGTTGATCATAATTCACCTTATGTAAGTCCTTTGTTTGATTGACAATTGTAACATAACGACCCCATTCTTCTGGAAGGTTATTGATGAATTTGATGTTTGTTGCAATTGTTCGAGGTGTCAACTTGTTTCTGATTAATTCATTCATCAAAGTGCAAAACCTTGTGTAGTATGATTCAATCTGTTCACCTTTAGTGGATGTAAAGTTCTCCCATTCAGTAAGAAGTTTGTTCTCAACGTCTTGTTGTCCAATCTCTGTTCCATGACAAATCCTTCTAACACGTTCCCACATAGCATAAGCAGTTTCACAGCTATCGACCGCAGCAAAGATCTCCCGTGGTAATCCGAGTTGGATTAAATGCATTGCCATATCATCTGCGGCGATCTGCTTCTTATCTTCCTCTGTGTAATCTGCTTTTGTTTGTTCACGCACGAATGGTTGAGTAGGAGGTGTTGTATTTGGATTACCTTCAATTTGAACTTGTCTTGGCTTGAATGGACCATTTGTAATGGAGTTGATCATTAATTTACCATCAGGCTTTGTTTTGATGTAACGAAGCATGCGGCTTGTCCATGGGAGATATCCACCTTTTTCAAGCATTGGAGGTCGGTTTTCCGCACCGGCAGCGTGAATGTCTTGCTGAGTTGCCATTGATGAAGTGTAGATTGATAAAGTTGATTCTTGGATCGTTCCAACGAAGTAGGAGTTGTGATTAGTGTAAGTTGATGCAAGTTTTTATGGTGAAAAATTTGATCTAAAACCTTAAAACCTCAATAACTTCCGTTCGGAGTGGATTTGGGCCTCGAAGCTTGGCTTGAATGATCTTTAGATGATTCAACGTGTCCTTCTTCTTGGTCTCGCGGTCGTTTTGACAGCTGATTCGTCGAAAACGGAGTTACGGTTCAAAAGTTATGGCCGTTTGAAGTTTGGTTGTCAAAAGTCAAAAACTTACGCGTAAACCAAGAAACATATGCGTAAACAGTGATTCTTACGCTTAACTTCAAATCTTATGGTTAATTTCAAATCTTACGCGTAATAAAAGTTATGCGTAAACTTTCAGGTTATGCGTAAAAATTAAGGTTATGCGTAAACAAAGTGTTTATGCGTAAGCTTTGATTTTTACGCGTAAACTTTGAGTTTATGCGTAAGAAAAGTTACGCGTAAGGTTTTTCAACCAAATTGATCTCTCAAACTTCTCCAAGCTTGAAAGATATCCCTTGTCGAAGTATTCCACAAACTTATCCAAGTCAGGGAAATACCGAGTCACCGTAGCACGAAGAGAGAACCTTTGAAGAAGTTATGCGTAGAACTCTGAAACTTACGCGTAAGATATGATCTTATGCGTAAGAGCTGATCTTCTGCGTAGAAACTGAACTTAAGCGTAGGATCTTGTGCGTAGACTTCAACTTACGCGTAGAAAGTGACTTTACTCGTAGGTTTTAAGGCGTAGACTTCCAAGTAACACGTAAAAACAGGGTTTTGACCGGAGTTACGCGTAAGAAAAGGGTTTTGACCTTAGTTACGCGTAAGAAAAGGGTTTTAGGCCAAAATTTATGCGTAAAAAGGACAGAAAGTACTGTTCACAGCTGTAGATTCGTACTATTCACCCAAGTTACGCGTAAAGTGACCAGAAAGCTTGAAAAATCCAATTTTTTCAACCAAAAACCCTTTTTCCACTTGTTTCTTTTGATCAAATCTTTCCCAAAACACTTAGAAACACTAAAACTTCAATAAAGACAACAACTTTAACACCAAAACTTGTAAAAATCAAACCTTTTTTGAAGAAAAAGTACACAAATGAATGAAAAGTGTAACTTTTTAACAAAAAACTTGATAAAAACACTCCTAAATCATTGTTAGGCGATTGATACCACTTGTAGGACCTTAGATATATCAACTTTATCACAAATATAAGCACTAGATGAAGTAAAGATGAAGAGAAGATGGTGACTTGATGTATGTATATGTATGGCGTAAATATATAAAGAGAGAATAAGATGAAGAGAGCTTTTTATTAAAAAACACACACAATACACACACAAGCACACCTTACAAATGAGAGGTAAGGAGCCTTTTATAGTTAGAGAGAAAGGCCTCATGGGCTTTCTAATGGACTTGGGCTTGGACTTGGTTTACATGAATTATAATAGGCTTACTAACATAACTCTTAACATATTAGATTACCAAGTCCAATGCCCAATGACTAAACTATTACTAATCTTAACAAACGACACAAAGTTACAATATGAGAATGACCATCACCTCTATATATAAATATTTTAATGCTAACAATAGTTTTCATCAATCTCATGAGGGATTGAACTATCCTGAGCAAGAAAAGCCTCGACCTCTTGCAGAAGGAAGTCACTTCCCTCAAACGGAGTGAGAGAAGGGGAAGAGTCAGATATGATAGGCTCAGAAGAAATAGTGGTATTGCCACTTGATGAGAAACCGAGGACTTCTTGAGAATACTCCTCTGACGCAACATCGATGATGTCAATTCGGTTAACCGTTTCAGCGTCATAGTTTGAGGAGTATCTTGAAGTCTGATCAAGATTGAATGTGACGGCTTCATGACCAACACGTAGAGTGATTTCTTCCTCGAAAACATCGATTAGAGCTCGACCCATTCTTAAGAATCCCCTCTCGAGAATGAGAGGAACTCTTGGGTCAGCATCGAAATCAACAATCACGAAATCTGCCGGAAAATGGAACTTTCCTACTTTCATGAAGATATCTTTGGCAATGCCGAGAGGACGAGATATAGTTCGGTCTGCAAGCTCGAGAGTCATGCAGGTAGGAGTGAGAGCAGGAAGAGAGAGTTTCTTCCAGACTGAGTGAGGCATAAGGTTAATGCTTGCACCAAGATCGGCCAAGGCAAAGCATTCAACCATCCCAGGGAAAATGCAAGGAATGAGAAATTTCACGGGATCTCCAAGCTTTTCGGGAAGCTTTTTCAAGAGCACTGCTGAGCAATGCTCATTAAGTGGAGATTTAGCCATCTCACAGAGTTTTTCGTTATTGCTTATCAGATTTTTAATTGTTGAAGCAAATTTGGGCATTAAAAGAAGAGCATCCGCGAAGCTAATATCGAAGTGTTTCCATCTGATGATTAGCTTTTTCGCAGTTCTTTTGATCATTCAAACGTGAAGGATATGGAATTGAAGGCTTGGGATTGTTTTTCGGAATTTCATCAGAATTTTCAGGAGGATCAAATACAACTTTTGACTTATGAGTCGGGACCGGGACAACTTGAGGGTGGACGTTGTTGGTACCTCCATTATTAGTGGGAAGTACCGTGTCCGTGGTAACCTCAGGTTCACGTTCCGCTACCTTGGTAGGAGGAGAAGAAGAGGTAGAGGGAATCGTGGGTCCATTGTATGATACTCCACTTCGGGTCGTGACTTTGACATCGCCCCTCGGGTTAGCGATCGTGTTGCTCGGTAGTGTACCAGGGCCCGAGGGTCGATCATTTAAAGACATCTGAAGCTCAGAGATCTTGCTGATCAGTAACCGATTCATTTCCTCTTGTGCTTTCATGAATTGATTTAGCACTTCATCGGAGGAAGACGAGGGTTGAACAACGTTTTGATTTTGGTTAGGAAGATTTTGAACACGGTTGTTTTGAAAATTTCCTTGGTTTTGGTTGTTGTTACCCTGAAAATTATTTCTCTGATTGAAATTACCCTGATTGTAATTCCCTTGACCTTGGTTTCTTTGAAAATTTCCTTGAAAACGTTGATTTTTATTGCCCTTTTGAAAATTGTTTTGATTAAAATGACCTTGATTTTGGTTCGGGTTTTGGAAATTTGGGTTTTGACCTTGGTTAAAATCTCCTCGATTCTAATTTGAGTTACGGTTTTGATTTTGGTTAAAACCGGGAGGTCCGAGAAAATTGTTGGAATGATAGCTTAGGAGATTACGGTCCCCTTGTGGTTGGTAAGAATTACCCCCTATATTGTAGGAACCTTGAGCAGCATAAACGTTCTCTTGAGGAAAACCAGCAGTGGCTGGACATTCGGAATACAGATGTGGGCCTCCACAAGTTTCACAACTTCGGGCCACGGCTTTCACTTGTTGATTTTAAACTTGATTTTGCATATTGGTTCATTCTCAACACAGCCGTAGAGATATCATCCATCTTTTTAGTGAGAGCCACTATTTCAGGAGATGATGATGAAGGAATGATTGATTTACATGACTCATCCCTCTCCGCAGAGGAATTCGAAAAGTTATGGTGGGCAGTCATGTTCTCAATCAGATCATAGCATTCTTCGGGGCGCCTTTTCATAAAGGTCCCACCAGCAACAGCATTGAGAATATCCCGGTGCCTCAATGTTAGACCATTATAGAAGGTATCTATGATGGTAACTTGTAACATATTATGGTTAGGGCACCGATCAATTGCTAGCTTATAACGTTCCCAAGCCTCAAATAGAGACTCATCGGGACGCTGCCGAAAGTTGCTGATATCATTTCGTAACTTGGTAACCATGGAAGGTGGAAAATATTTTGCTAAAGACTTGGTTACCATCTCATCAAAGGTACGAATAGAATTCTTGGGGAGTCGGTCAAACCATGCAGTGGCATGATGGGTGAGAGAATAGGGGAAGAGATACAGCCGGAGGGCATCATCGGTGACACCATGCTGTTTCATGCTTTGGGTGACGGTAAGGTATTTATCAAGATGCTTGTTAGCATCGTCACCCGGTAATCCGTGAATTGACACGAATTTTGGACTTGTTGGATCATGTGGTGCTTGAGGCCAAAGTCCGTAGCCTCAATAGTGAGTGGTGCAATAGGTCCGCCCCTCCCTTGCATGGTATGCTGGCACAGCTCCTCCATCGTTCGGAGATCGGGAGCTGGCTCATCCCTGGGAGGGTTAGGGGGTGGTGGTGGCCCATCGGCCATTTATGTTTTAGGTTCTTCAATAACAGTACGTATCTCGGGTACGTTTTTCTGATTTTTACGCTTTGTTTGTGAATGAGTGCGCATGCACTAAAAACAATTTTTCAAAACAAGATCGAGGCAAAACCACAGTGAACTTAAATCCAATAATCACAAGTGAATGGGTTCTTTGAAAAAGGTACACCACTCACATGGATACAATGGCAAGTTTTAATCTTTAGTTTGGGAACTTATTATGTCCAACCCCCAGTTGGTAGGTGTTCTGCCTTGGTTTGCGGTGGTAAGATTTTATGTATTTTATTAACAGAAAAATTGTTTTTGGGCTTTTGGGTGTGTGTGCAAAAAACTTTGGGAAATATTTTTGGAACTGATTCGTTAACCGAAATCATTCCTTTAAGATTACTCGCAGGCTAGCGGGAGGAAAGAATGGATCCCTCTTCAGTTCGCAATTTAATGTCAGAACTTACCTTATACCAACTGTTTCAGGTTGTATTCTTAAAGAAAACGAAGTAATTTAACTTCACAGTTTGTTTTGTTGTTTTTGATTTTTTTGGTGTTAATGAACTTTTTGATATGATTGATACTTTTACAAAAAACTTTTTACAAAAGTGGTGAAATTTGTACAGGGAGGGTTTTGAAAACCACTAAACTTAAAACAATTTTAAAACACGCAACAACCTAACCGGCAGCGACGCCAAATTTTGATTGGTGCTAAACCGTCAGATATTATTGACCAAGGTCAAATAAGTCAAAGACAGCTCAGTTCCAATTCTCCGTGGATAGTATAGTGTTTCCCCGGGTCGTTATGTCCCAGCGAGATTGCAATGGTGCTTTGAAAAACGTTTTAGGAATGAGTGGCACTAAGGACAGTAGCCAAGATGATTGGGAAATGATTATGCTACTGATATTTGGTATTTGAACAACTTGGAATGATATTAAGAATCACAGATATACAGATATAATTACAAATACACAAACGGGAAATCAGGTTACAAACAAAGAAAAGTGGGATTTAAACAATTTACAACTACATGAGGTCCAAGTGAAACTTTTTCAAAGTTAAAAATAAAAAGAAAAATTAAAATGAAATGAAATTATTTATTTGATTATTTTAATGTTTAAATACTAATTAATTAATAAAAACTATTTAAAAAGTGATTTAAATCTAATTTGAATTAAACTAAAAATGATAAAGACTACAAATTAAACTAAAAAATTGCAAAAATATTTTCTAAACCTCTAATTGAACTTGAAGAAAGAATATAAATTAAAAAGAATTGTTTTTGTCTTTTTATGGGTTTTCTTTTAATTAATTACTAATTATATTAATTAAACTATTTAAACTATTTTAAATTACTAAAAATACTAAATTAACTTAGAAAATTATAGAAAAATTAATAAAACTAATTAACTATCACAGGAATCCTAAAAAATTATAAAAAGTTTCTAAAAAATTATATTTAGACTATTTTACCAATTATTTACTTATTAATAAATTAAAACCTAATTTAACTAAATTAAATAAGAAAATTAGAAAATGAACAGGAGAATTTAAGAAACTGTTTTCTAAAATTCTTAAATGATTTATAGAACCTAGAAAAAATATAAAACCTACTGTTGTTAATTAAAATTTTAGAAAACTATTTAATTACTAATATTACCTAATTAATTAATTAAACTATTTTTATTTCTAATAATTATGAAACTAAAAGAGAAAAATCTAAGAATATTACTGAAAATACTTAAAGGTGACAGGAAATTAAGAAAATTATGAAAATGACAGATTGCTTATTAATAAGCTAAAAAGAAAATTAAAAAGATAGAATCTATTAAATAGAAGCTATAACTAATTTTAAATTTGGTTTTTTGTTGGATTTTCTTTTTGACATATGAAAATAACTTAAAAATAAGAAATTTTTACAAAGACACTTTTTGGATAGCTTAAAAATAAGCTATGTGCACCCCCTTGTTTCCAAATAGTGGACTTATAAGCTTATTAGGACTTATGCCATGTGTGAAAAAGCTAGGAAATGATAAAATAGGTACACACAGATGATTATGAACTTGAAATAAGCCAAAATGGAACAGATAAGCACTCAGAATAAGTTGTATACCACAAATAAGCACTTATGAAAGCCCAAGGCCTAATCAGGCCAAACCTAAGATTTTTGGACCTATGTGGGGTCCACAGAACTCAAGGTGAGTCCAAAATGAAAGTTGAAACATGAAAAGGGACTGGGTGGCTACAAAATTAGCCAATAAGCTAAGCTTATGGCTTATTAATGAACACTGGGTAAGCCTTGGAAGTTGGGGCCACACACTGAGTACTCAGTGAAGGGTTCTGAGGACTGGTCACAAAGGAGGTCAAATAAGCTAAGGGCAAAAGGTCTGAGGGACAAAATAAGCACTCCCTCAATAAGCTGAAGTGGAGAGCTTTCTAAAAAGCTAGGGTACAAGGTATGGGGTCCACGAGGCTAGTCACAAACCAATTTGGAATTTTGGCCAAAACCTGTGCACAGGGCATAAGCTTGCCCTGCATGTCAGAATAAGCTACTCCACAGGCTTGTAGAAAAATCTAAAAAATAAGCTAATAGTGGGACTTTGAAGACTAGGTGACAGAGATTAAGCTCTAAAAAGGTCAGGGTTCCAAACTTATCACAAAAATCACAAAAAAATCCTCCAAGATTTGGATTTCTGAAACAAGGTGTATTTTTGACTTTTTGAGATTTTACAAAAGGTTGACTTTGATGAGATTCTACTGATCACTAATCACTTAATAAGTTATATTAATCTATGATAGGACCTAATTAAGCTAGATTATCTACTTTTGAAAAGATTCATTGAAGCTTTGATTGAAAATATTTAACAGACAACAAATGGGCTTGAATCAAATGCTATTTTGATTTTTCAATGAACAAGGGTGAGTTTTTATGACTTGACTGACTTAATACAACCCTAAGTCTTAGGTAACAACCTCAAGCATAAACACAAACAACCTAGATGATGGCTAACTTAGTAATTCCAAACACCCCTTAAAGTAGACTGTTTTATGATTTATGAAACAAAAAGGTGTTAGGGCTTATGAACCTGATCCAATACAACTTAATATGGTTAATTAAGCTTAGATGAGCACTTAGAAACAGGAAACAACAACAAATGAACAAGATTACTAATTATACTAGTTTTTTAGATATCTCAAGGGTCAAGAGAATTTTTAGATATCTCAAGGGTCAACCTAGGTTGGGTCTGTGGTATTCTAAGGAGTCATCTTTTGACTTGGTAGCATTCTCAGATAGTGATTATGCTGGTGCTAGCTTGGACAGAAAGTCAACAACTGGAGGATGTCAATTCCTTGGGTGTAGACTTATCTCATGGCAGTGTAAGAAGCAGACAATGGTGGCTACTTCAACAACTGAAGCTGAATACGTAGCTGCTGCAAATTGTTGTGGTCAAGTTCTATGGCTTCAAAACCAACTTCTTGACTATGGGTACAATTTCTTACATACCATTATTCATATTGATAATAGTAGTACAATTTGCATTATTAAAAATCCAGTGCAACATTCAAAAACAAAACACATTAAAATAAGACATCATTTTATTAGAGATTGCAATGAAAAGAGGTTAATTTAAGTAATGAAAATTGCTTCAGAACAAAACTTTGCAGATCTTCTTACAAAAGCTTTTGATGTTGGTAGATTTCAGTACTTGGTAGCAGGTATTGGAATGCTTAATCTTTAAATTTTTCAAAATAATGTGTTCTTGTATATAGATTTTGTTAATGCATCTAACTTTGTCATCTAAAACTACTATTACCAATTAAAAGTTATTCATACAATTAGTCCTATGCATAATTCTAATTCAAGACAAGTACTTTGTACTTTGTTCTTTTGGTTTAAGACTAACAATTTCAGGTATGAATGTTTGAGCTCAAAGGCTATTTCAAGTGAAATCTATGATCATTGCTGCTGAATGTTGATCATTGCTGCTGATATAATAGGTTCATGATAGAAAGAGTTTGGGATTTCAAAACTCCTTAAAACTTCTTTCTTGGAACCTGATTATGATGTTTCACATTGAATTGATGATTTAGTTGATCAGTTAATAACTGATACAACTCACTTTCTATCATTTTATACTCTCAAGTATAATGTGACTAATCTACGAATATCTGATAGAAAGAACAGCGAGCAAAAGTGAATCTAACACTTGTGTTAGAGGTAACAAATGTCACGAGCTGGAAACCCTGTAAAGAAAGCCTTTTGAATAGGTTTATCTGTACACAGGCAGTTATTTATAACTGAAAACATTGGTTCTCACACAACCAGAGGTTGCTTTAAACCGAAATTTTGATTAAGTGTTAGTTACCACACCTTCAAAATGGTTAGAAGCAGTCTGATTTTTAATCAGAAAATCATGTTCATACTGCTAAGTCAAATATTCCTAAAAAAAATAAAAAAATAAAAAAAATCAAAGAGGCTCAGAAAATCATCTTATGATGGATTATGAGTCAATGCCCAGTGATTCACCTCTCATAGGAGGTTACACACCTAGAAGTGATGAGGGCAGTATTTAAACTCTTAAGGAATTGATGTCTTCATGTACAAATTGTCTGAAAACATGGAAATTGCTAGATCAGATGATTGTGATATGATATGATTGTGAGAGATCTTCCAAACAGGGGAGGAAATTGCTCAGGAGAGAAATAAATCTCAGGGGAGGTTACAAAATCCTTTTAAAGGAAGATTAACCAAAGAAAAAGAAGGAAAAGATAAGAGCATACAAGATGATGACATGGTTTCTACTGATAAAGAACAAGAACAGAGCTGATAGGAGAAAGTTCTATCTAGATCAATAGATGAAAGATTTCAATTTCAGTTCACTACGTTTGTTCATCACTTCCAAAGACATGCTGAAAGATGATTTCTATTTCTTGGAACAAGCATCCAAGATACACAGCATCATTGACTCTTATAAATCTTCAAGTTGTATATTGCACCATCTTTTAGTCCAAGATTGGAGCAAAGAAAAGAAAGCAGATGAGTTACAGAGAAAGACATTCAATCACTCAAAAGAGAAGAAAGTTCAGATCAAAAGTCTGACAATGAAGTGTTTGAAAGATCTTCACAAAGTCCTCATTTAATTCAGAAAAACATGTTTGAATTTAATTCACATGTCTAGGGGAGGATTGTTGGGAATTAAATAATCAGAAGAATCAACATAAAGGCTTAAGGAAATACATCAAGTATGTTTCTACTAATAAAGCACAAAGCACATTTCCACTGATGGATTCTGCTGAAGAAGGTTTCTACTGATAGTGTTTCTACTGATGGATTCTGCTGATAGTACTATGACTCATACAACAGCTGTGTAGATAAGTATGACTTATTCTACTGATTCATATACAAGAAAAATCTTTGTTGTAGTCATCAAATTGAACACTCCAAGTGAGTTGTAATCCTAGATACATGTTGTATCTTAATGACTGACAAGATAAGTCATCATCTAGCTAGAATGAATATTAGTCATAAGCTAGTATTTAAGATGAGTCATATAGATTGTAAAGGATCTTTCCTTGGACTATAAAAGGATGATCTTAGATATGAGTTAAAAGTACACATGATACGAATAGACAGTGATATAGATTTACATAGAGAAAAACAATAGAACAAACACAAGATTCAAGGTCTTTGTAATCCTAGTGATAGTGAAGATCACTCGTATTATTTTGAATAATATTGAATCGTTTGGTGAAATACTTTCTTTGTTCTTTGTTAAATAAACACAAGTATCACAGTTCCATTTCCAATAAACATTCTAAGTGTGGTTAAGTAGATTCCGCATACTTAATCATATTTCACTCAAAGTATCATATTTACACATTACAAAGGTCCAACACCTCATAGTGTGTGATCAAATCAAGTGATCCTCTCACCCTTTTATGAAATTCCCAATCTCTCTTTCGCCTGAGCCTCATTCATTTGTCTGAACGGTGTTTTATCCTCCACTAACAACCTTAGCTGCCGCAATACATACATGGATAAGAACCAAAGACAATCCAAAAACAACTTCATCTACTAGCAAGTAGAAAGGGTTGAAAAATCTTTGAAACTGAATCTGCAAAAGGAACGATATAGAATTTTTTTTAATTAAATGCCTTAATTCAAGTTCCTACTACTTTTCAATAAGCAGCATATTTCAAAGTGCTTATTTTAAGATGCAATTAAGATTACCATATAGACATGTTTTATTCATTTATTTATTTATTTTTCTTATATCATTTTCAATATGCAAATCTCAATGGGGCATTAAATAAATATCAGCTAATCAGAACATAAATAAACTTAAATTCCAACTAATCAAAACATAAAAACCAAGACCCCTAATTTTTTGTTACAAAGTTTCACTAAATATTTTTTTACACAATCCAAATCATCAATCATACAAATATATTTAAATTCCAACTAATCAAAACATTAAAAACAAAACCCTTAATTTGTTTTTATATAGATATAAAGCACTGATTGATGCTAAACAGTCAACTTAAATTGACCAGGTAAATAGTCAACAAAGTCAAACTATCTAGACCAATACTCCGGTGATAGTATAGTGTGTCCCCAGGTCGTTAAAGTCCCAACGAGATTGAAATGGTGTTATTTGAAATCGTTTATGAGTGAGTGGCACTGAGGACAGTAGCCCAGATGATATGGAATTGATTTTGCTACTGTTATTTTGGTATTTGTACACAGATATAATATTCACAAAAATCAGATATACAGGTATATGCACAAATTCACAATTGAGATTCACGCAATCAGACTGAAAAGTGGGATTTGGTAAATTACAAACTACAGGGGGTGCTTTTGAAACTTTTCAAAACTTAAAATTAAAAGAAGATTGAAATTAAAAATGAAATTATAAAAATGATTATTTTACTATTTAAATATTATTTAATTAATTAAACTAATTAAAATCTAATTTTAAATCTAATAATTATAAATATTACAAATTAAACTAAAAATTTGTAAAAACAATTTCTAAACTTAAAATAGAACTTGAAGAAAGTATAAAAAAATAAAAATAAATATTTTTGTCTTTTTATGGATTTTTTTATTAATTAAAAACTATTTATCTTAATTAAACTAATTAAACTACTTTAAATTACTATTAATACTAAACTAACTTAGAAAATTATGAGAAAATTTATAAAATTATTTAACCATCACAGGAATCCTACAAAATTATAAAAACTTCTAAAAATTATGTTTAAGGCTAATCCACTAATTAATTACCTTTTAATTAACTTAAATCTAATTTAAATAATTAAAATAAGAAAAATGGAAAATGAACAGTAGAATCTAAAAATTTATTTTCTAAAAGTCTTAACTAATTTATAAAACTTAGAAAAATTATAAAAACCTACTGTTGTTACTAAAAATTTAAGAAAACTAATATTACCTATTTAATTAATTAAACTAGTTTTAAATCTAATAAATAGTAAACAGATTAAGAAAAATCTAAGAAAATTATTTTAAATATTTAAAGGTACTAGAAAATTTATAAAATTATAAAAATGGACAAGTGCTTATAAATAAACAAAAATGAAAAATGAAAAAGATAGTTTCAATTAAATAGAAGCTATCACTATTTTTATTTTTGGTTTTTTGGATTTTTTCTTTCTGACAGCTAAAAGTTAGATGAAAATAAGCTACTTTTGTAAAACAACTTTTTATGATGCTTAAAAATAAGCAGTATGCACCCCTTTTTACTTAAGCAGTTGACTTTTGTTGACTGAGCAAGCAATTAAGCACAAATGACTATAGGTGGGATCAACAATGGTAAAACTAGGTACAAACAAGCTAAACAAACTTAATTAAGCTGAAAACAACTAGCAATGAGCACAAATAAGCTGTTTGGAATGAAATAAGCACTTTGAAGACTTGCACTTAAACACAGATTTGGGACAAACTTTGTTAACAAATCTAGTTGGGGTCCACTTGGCTCTAGGTCAAACAAATGGTCAAGCCTTGTTCCCTGGTAGAAGGGGGGTTGGGAAAAACCAAATTGAACCACTGAGGCCCACTGAGTTGGTCTACAACCACCACCAAAGGTGGTGGTATGGTGGTGGGATGCTGGTGCAGGGGAAGCCTTCTTTCCTGCAGGTGTGTTCCAGGGCTTGTGGAGCCCACACAAAAAATCTTAAAAATACAAGCTCAATAGGATTCCAAAGATGAGCTGATAGATAATGATTAGGAACAAGTTTCACAGTCTCAATCCAAACACACAAATCACAACAATTACTTGAAATTTTGAGATTTTCTACAAAAGTGGAAATTTGACTTTTTCACATTAACTTAAAGGTTGACTTATTTGAGATTGTACCTTAATCTAATGACTGAAAATGTTAAGATAAGTTATAATAAGCTGAAATTAAGATACTACAACAACTTTTGAACTGATATGGGTGGATTAGGGATCAAAATGACATCACAGTTAACTGTGATGGATGGATGTTTGTGATTTTGACTTTTTTACTTAATACTAACTGACTTTATGCTTTAAACTACCAAATGAAACCTAAAGTGTGATGTCTAAACCCTTTTTAACCTATGAACTCACAATAACTCACCCAAGCAGACTAATCCAGACACCCCTAAATGCTTAACTGTTTTGTGTTTTTCAAATTAATGAGGTACTAGGGTTTATAAACTTGATTCCCAACTACAAATTATGATTATTTAAACTTATTAAAGCACTTAAAGACAGATAATCAGCTACAAATGCACAAGTTTAACACTTAACTAGTTTGACAGTTAAATCTAAGATTTTAAGTTAACACAAATTCTAACAAACAAGGTATAAATATTAAGCTATAAAACACTTAAATAACAATCAAATAGAACAAGCAAACACAGAATGGCAACAAACAAGCAAGAAATCAGAAGCTAAGATTTTTAGGGGAAAATTAAATTGAGCAAATGCTTACTAACCACTCCTAGCATGAACAAGGAGTTTTCCACAGATGCCTATCTTTAGATAGGCCAAATCCAATTCCAAATTTGTTCTTCAATTCCAAATTATGTTGACTTTTCTTGTATTTTTTTTTTGTTTTTTCTAGTAATACTGGTTTTTAAGGTCTCTAAAAGCTTCAAATAGCTTTATGGGATCCTAAGTGAGCTTAAGAGTCCATAATTTAAACACAAATACTAACAACTTATGATCTAAAATAGTTACTTGAAACTGAAAGTTGCATAAACAAATAGGATTGAAGAAACTTGATTATATTACTTTGAAAAGAGTGAAAATACACTGAATTAACTAAGAACACTGCTTAAAAGCTTTTAACCAAACTATAATTGCCTATTACACTTATACGACTACTATTACACTAAAAAACTAGACACCGACTTCATCTTGCATCTTTTTCCTTTTATAGCCCATGATTAGGGTTCCTTCTGAGCCTCTGATCATTTCCCATCCATTTGTAGCCATTGGATTGCTCTGAATTGATCTCAGCCTTTGAATTGGGTTTTGGCGCCAAAATCGGATAAGGGGATTTGGACTGTTTATAGCAATTGGGGGGTGGCATTTATTGTGGTGGGATAGTAGGTGTAGGGTGAGTGTTTTGGGTGGTGGAAGTGACAGAGATGGTGGGCTAATGGTGATGGGATGGGCAAGTGGGTGTGGGGGAGGCTGAGAGGGAAGGTGATGGTTGTTTGACTATGTTTGACCGAAGTCAAACATTTGACCCGGTGTTATTATTTTGGGTGTGTGGGCTGGATTTAGATGGGCCTAAGATAAAACAAATGGGTGGGCTGTAGGGAATATGGATTGGACTTGGGTTTAGTTTTGGGTATTAATACTTTTAAGGGTCCGGTTTGGTTTTGAGATTCACAAGGACCAATTTTGCAATTCACCGAAAGTTGAGGGTTGGCTTTTGGCATTTTTCCAAATTGTTTCCAAGGGTATATTATGTAACAATTCGCAATTTCAGGTTAACTTTTATTCCCGAAAATTTCACTATTAACTTTTTACTATTCACTTACTATTCACTTTTTACTATTCACTATTCATCTCAGAAATTTTTATTTCATATTCTCGTAAGTTAAACTATTTTAACAATAATCCGAGAGTTTGACGCTCGTCGGATCATTTCTGCAAAAATCACAAAGCCGTGTCCGAGATTTACTTTTAGGTTTAAACGTCCTTCCAGCATCCCGATATATCCATAAAACATTATAAACAATAGAAAAATGATTTTCTATCATTTTAGGACAATTCCAAAAGTTTCGGAATTTTACGTTTTTCAGTTCAGCGTTTTACGCGAATTGCGCGTTTTAGACCCGTGTTTCCAGTTTTTAGCAGGGTTTTCGCACCCGATAGAACCTACCACTCATTTTATATTTTATTATGGACTATATTGACATGTTTAACCATATTTATAAGTTTCATATTTTTAGGATACCCGGTTTTACGTTTCGTGACTTAAAAACTTACGGTTAGCAATTTACGGAGTCAAAACTAGCTACATACTTAGGATATTATCATCCAAAGACCATGACCACTCATCTAGTCACCCTTATCCTTTTAGAACCGACTTAGGGGGGGGGAGGAGTCACCATGTGTGGTTAAATCTTGACTTTAGCCATTAGATCTTACTTATTTACAACTTTGTCTCCAAGTTTTAGCACTTTCCTAGCCACCTTCCTAACCTCCTCATTCATAGTATAAATACAAGCTCATTCTTCTTCCTTTCTTCACCACAAAAACGCCACACCCTTATATCATAGCACCATGATCCTTTGATCTTCAATATACAAGTTACACTACAAAGTTCAAGGTCTTAGTATTCTCTACCTAGTTCTCAAGTTTGTTTGGTGATTCCATGGTTGAATTAGGAGCTACACAAGGTTACTAGGGCTGAAGTTAAATGGTTTTCACAAGGGTTAGATCAAGGCTAGCAAGGGTTACAAGAGTTATGGTGAAGGGTTTGCAAGCATAGGTTTAGTGTCCTAGTTCATACTTGACTTCCTTTCTTAAGAGAAAGCCAAAAGTTGTAAGAAACCCTTATACACTTCCTTGCTCAATATCATTTTCATGCTTATTATGTTTCTTTCATGCTATATATGGTCTTTGTATTGTGTTCATGATGTTTAAAAATGGATAAAACGAGTATTGATATACATATGTTAACTTATGACAAGCAAACAAGCAAACTAGTGATTTTTATGAAAAACCACGACCACAATAGTATAACTTTGATATTTGACACTTACTTACTGTTAAAGAGGACTTAACAAGGAAAACATAGCAATTTGAATCACCCAAAACGAGTACACGAGTCAAAAGTTATGACCGTTTGAAGTTAGCGAAACCAAAACGGCAAAACTGCCTAATTTGCATTCTGATCAAATTATGATTTTGAAAGTCCCACTTCTGCTCCGATTCATCAAAAAGTTAAAACACGAAAGTTGTCCGGAACGACGTTTTCGTTCAGGAACAAAGAAGCTCGAGACCTGAAAATGCTTTCTGAGTGATAAATTTCTTCAAATTCTTAACAGCCCATTTTTAGACCATAGTCACTATATTATAGTTATGTTTTACTAAGACCAAGAGGTCTAATGACCTAAAGCCAAGACTACAACCATGGCTAAAGCCAAGGTTGAGTCTCAAGATCATGGTATCAATGACCAAGGTCACGGCAAAGCCACGGCTAAAGACCATATAACTTTTAAAGATCAAATAGCTTATATATATATATATATATATATATATATATATATATATATATATATATATATATATATATATATATGTTATCAAATACTACAATAGTAGGGAGCCTCATGTGAGGAGTTCATTGAGTAAGCCGTCGAGACGAGTTGTGGATTTACGAGTTAAAGTGTCCTGACTCCTCGAACGTTTACTCAATGACTTCTGAATTATGTCGGCCCGAACGGTATTAAGAGATATACAACCTATACATGTTTCATAGACCACTTATATTCAACGACTTACACTATATACTAAGTACTACATCATGAACATTATGCAAGACATATATAGGCAATTCTTCGTATTCTTAGACGTTACTCCAAACCTAAGTCGCAACGTTCTATTATAGGCTGCTCTTAGAGACTTTCGCGATTTGACTACCACTTTCATTTCTCATTACATAAGCCTAAGGTGAGTCATAGCCCCTACTTTTTCATACTTGTTTTAACTCTTTGGGGGGGATACATGCACAACTACTTGCTTACTTGTACAAATACTTGATCGCATTATACTTGATTGTTCTATACTTGATTGTCTTATACTTGATCGCATTATACTTGATTTCATACATACATGATTGTGTTATACTTAACTGCGTTATACTTGATTGTGTTACTGCCAGTGGCTCCAGATTAAGTTGCTGGATGACCATTGAGACTTCCGGTGGCTCCAAATTAAGACCTTGGATGACCATTGAGGCTATTGATACATCCTAACATTTGCGAATGTTGGATACATCATAAACGTGAGGTCTTCGGAGATGAAGTGTAGACTCACGACTAATTGCTTAATTGTTTTGATGAACTTATACATGTCCTTATCATACTATATTGTAGCAATGGGTTGTGAACACACAGGTTACAAGTCTCTTATGGCGGGACTTGTAACTGAGTGGATTCACGATGCCTTTGCTGTGTGAACATTCTTTTAAGGCTTTTCAACTGTTTTAAGACAAACTCTATGAACTCACCAACCATTGTGTTGACACTTTAGCATGTTTATCTCAGGTTAGTAAGGCGATAGCTAGTGCGTGGAACTTAGAGTCAAGCTGCATATTCTGAAGACTTACGCTTTTATCATTTACCATTCAAAACATTTTGTATACATTTATGTATCATACTTTGGAATCTCATGTTTGTAACTTTGAATTCATTAATCGAATGGTAACTTTTCAAAACGTCTTATTTAGAGTTCGTTTTCTATAACTTGTACTTTGTATTATGAAGTAGCACCCCTATGACATAGTCTTCCGCTGCGGTATTTTGGGGGTGTTACATATTATGCCAAGTTATGAATAGTGTATGGTCCAAATTTGATTTTTCCATATTAAATGCACCAGAGACTAAAACTGCCAAACTTTCAAACTTCAGGGACCATTTGTGTAATTTCACCAAACTTTCCCACCAAGGACCAATCCTGCCATAAAAGGTTAGTGCAAGGACAAAATTTGTTTTTCTCAAAGTTTTTAATATCCCAGGGACCATTTCTGACAATTTTCAAAGTTCAGGGACTAAACTTGACATTTTGTGAAACTTTTCACCAAAGGACTAATTATGTCATTTTTTATTTAAAAGGACCTTTGGTGACTTTTTCAAGTTTTTAGAACAACCAGGGACTAGATTTGACAACTTTTGAAAGTTGAGGGACTGAAACTGCCAATTATGCAAACTTTGTGCGTTTTTCATCTGTTTTTTATTATTTTGCATTTGAAACATGTAAAACACTTTTCTGGGATATTTTCACTATTTTGATTCATTATTGAGTGTTTTTAGATGTTTTGGCAGCTCAGAAAAGGTAAAAATGATAAGTATTTACATACTCATTAAGCACTGATTTATGCAACAAGCTAAAACTCAGATGCAATCGAAATTGAGAGTAATGGAAAAAAGATTATAACCCACATATTATTAATACACATAAATTAGGTAAAAAAAAAAAAAAAAAAAAAAAAAAAAAAAAAAAAAAAAAAAAACTTCCCGATGATTTTTCAAACATGTTCAAGAGGCTAGCATCATTTCCGCTTCCACCGCCGTATGAGTGTCTGTTGAATGCCATCGTTGATTATCTCATAGTGGGTTTGCATGCTGATTTTAAGGTGTCCGCTAGAATTTGTGTTACCGATTTATGTTATAAATTTTGATAGTGGAATCCAGATGTTAAGCATGCAATTAAGGGGACTAGTGGAGGGTGGTTAGAAGGATCTTATGGCTTATGAAGGACAACTTGGCGTGTGAACAGTGCTACCTATACCGGCTTATAAACATAAAAAGTCATATTTTTTCCCCCAAGTGTACATTTGGCTTGGCTTAGGAACAGTAACGGCTTGTCTCATTTATTATTTGCCAAATGTATAACAATGTAATGTGGAAGAGATATCATTACTCTCAATGAACATTATTCTTTAACAAGCAGATCTACGGTAGGGCTCACATGAGAGGCTTTTGTCGTGTCAAACAGTAAATAGAGAAGTACGCTTATTCTGTGGAATAACCAAACTCGGCTTTAGTAAACAATGTTGATGGTTGTTCACTACTCTATACCTAATATCCTACCACCTTTTGTACTTTCCAACAGAGATTTTGTCATGATATTTTGCCTTTCAAAAGTCTCGCCTATAGACTAAAGATACTTTGAAAACAAAGTATCTTGTCATATTGACTAAAATAGAGAAGTAACTAGATGAACAAGACATTGTCATATATTACTAATCTGAATGACTTAGTGTGCATCGTGTTCTTTGCTTGTTTATACCGCATCAGCAACACAAAAAGTTTCTTCAAGCCGTCAATGATTTCCTTGGACCCTTTTCTAATAGATGTACACACAATAACCTACTCAGCAGATAACTTACTTAGACTATTATATATTCAAATCAACTATGATTATCAATTGATCTTTTGGCCTAACGCCAGGAGGAGAGAATATTATGGTCTATGTGAGTGGGGTGTTACCATTGGTATTGAACGACCTTTTGGGTTTGGTAGTGTTTGTAATGTCACTTAACGATGGCGTCGAGTCTAGTTGATATGCCAGAAGAATGAGTGAAACCCATCCTACCTCAATTACACACATGACAGATGTTTGGCATGTACATAGAGACATATATGTTTTGGATTTTTAATTTGAATGTCAGTACAGATATACAATCATGTTAAAAGGTGAGAATACGTGTTTGGTTATTACCGTTACTTTCTCTAAAAGGTGTAAATCGGTGGAAACACCATGATTCCATGTATCTTTTTTATGCCAACCGGACCCTTCCCCAAGACCTGCCCCAGGAAATGACCACCTGTTCTCATTTACTTAATTAGTCAGAAGTTGAGATTGAACCTATACTATTTCTCTAAGAGGCCCTTCTTGAAGTCGTGAAGATTGTTATCTTAATTTTAAGTTAATGTGTAATTTGGCTTCGTTATAATCCTCAAACTAGTAGAGTGAGCAATTTTTTTTTTTTTTTTTTTTTTTTTTTTTTTTTTTTTTTTTTTTTTTTAAGTTTTCGTATGGGCTTCATTTTGTTTTTTTTAGTTATTAAGTTTTATCCATAGAAATTACTACAAAAGCAAGTTTGTACCATAGTTACGAAAATAAGCATGATATCAAACCTCCTGCATACAAGATGCTCCTAACTAACCTTCAACGAAATACTAACTAAAAATTAACTCATCTTCCATCATGAACTTTTAGAAATCATCAACCTTACTCACCATTACTTAGAAAAAATATGAAAAAGTACGGTAGGATACCAAATAATCTTTCGATTAAAAAAATAATAAAAATAAAAAAATAAAAAAGTCTATCCTTTCAACTTCACTCCGATTCACATTCATCATTATTGGAAGATTTGCAGATACCTCAAAAAAATATATAATTTTTTTTTTTTTTTTTTTTTTTTTTTTGAGTAAGGATCTATTTTCCTTTGTACACCAATAACTTTTCAGATTTGGATATATTTTCCTTAATACTTGTTATCAACAAAATTTAACAAACAAAAATCTGAGTTTATTATCCCATGCATACACAAACCAAATGCAATCTCGCTTCACAAAAGGACTTAACATAAACAATACCATAAATTCATAATAAAATAACAATATTCGTTAGATTCGGCCCGAACATCTTTTCCTTAACATCATTCGATGCATGGATTTAGTTAAAACTGTCGGTGTGGAATTTTGTAGACCCAATTATGATACGGTTTTGTCAAATGTAGACCACATCCTACCAAATTTAGTCGTTACGTTTGTATTATATCCCATTTTATATTAGTACCTTTTCTTTCTTTCTTCTTTCTTTCTTTCTTTTGGACCACCGACATTGGACATACTAATCTTATTCTTAATCCTTGCTACCATTCCTATATTCTGCTATATGATTTTTGTTGTTATACCCCAAATCCGTGTTAACTGGAATTGTGTTTAAAGTTCATATTTCCATCAGGGAGTCCGTGTTAACAAAATTGTATGTTATTATGAGTAGGGTTTATGTCACAAAATAGTAACAATTTTTTTTCAAAGTTCGTCTTTATATGTGAATTATAAAAAGTATCATTAAATGCAACAAACTTTTATAAAATGTTATAATATACACATTTTGATATGTTGTCGCGTTAAAAATAGTAATACGAACATGTATGATAATACATCATAATATTCATATTGAAACATTTTATAAAAGTTCATTATATTGAATGATATTTTTATAATTTACCTAAGGACTTTGTTATTTTATAACCTAAATCCCATAAATGCTCAAAAGTGAAAAAGTTGAATATCATAAATAGACAGTGGTCATTGACACTGCTATTTACTATGAATGATACTTCTTTGATGTTATACTACTGTATATAAAAGTAGGGCTGACACTACTACAATGTAGTTTTGCACTTTTGCGTCACTCTGGTCATGTTAATTTGTATCGTGTCAAAAATTGCCATCCACAAAATATATGTTACTTTGATGAGGTCTATTCTTACGCTTTCGTTGGATGTAAATGGATTGGACCCCCTAAAAGGGCTAAATTTCTAATTTAATGGTTGAACATTCACCATTTCATAGACATCGACAAGTCACAATAAATGATTTATGAATGCTAATAAAGTGCCACACAAGAAGTTGTTCATTCAAAAAATACGTTAAGTTATCATTCTCCTATGCTACAAAACGTATGTCTTCGTTTATTTCACTTCTGTTGAATATGTGAACTCCTAGTTCTATTCAAACTCGTAAAAAACATCATTCTATATCATTAATTTTGGGAAGTAAAAACAAGTGCGAGTGTGATTCTTTGCATGGACGGACCCACATGGGAGCCGGGCCACACCCAATTTTAGTTCACGAAGTGTAAATTTTTTATAAAATATGACTTTTTCTGAGCTCGTGCAACACCCAATTTTACATAATAAATTTTTTATCGAACAACTTTAGTACTCATAGTCATAAAAAAAAATATTTTGTGCAATACCCTCTCAAAAATCCTGGGTCCGTCCCTGATTCTTTGTGACATGAAAACTTTCAAAGATTCAATTTAGGACTCTAGATGATCTCTTCATGATCTGTAAACAAGCCGATAGGCCTAAACCCCCTTTCATAGTTTTAATAGTAAACAAGCCGAGCCAAGTTAACGACGTCAGATGAGGCCTAAATGCGCTTTCATAGTTTTACTAGTCCCCCATATACGAACTTCAGAGAAATTGAGGTTAACTTAAGTTCAGATGGTTCATAGATACTCATTAGAGCTATGTTTATTTGAACAAGGTCGAGATGCTGTAAAGCTCGACAACATGGGTAATTCGCCATTAATATTGACCCATACATCTAAGTTAAAGTTTATCGTTGAAGGTACAATTCATTCACTTCTCCATAACCAACTGTTTGTGGTTTGTGGTTTATCATTTCTAACTTCGGATTCTATAAATTTATTTGATTGTCCTTTTTCTTGTCTGACTTCCCCTTTTGAGGTAAAAAGTACCTTAGATGCATTAAAATACTGGTGTTCACGAAAAGAATGGTGCCAAATCTCCTTTAACATTTATTTTCTGTATGAAAAGCACATCAACCAATTGCTTTTGACCAAGTGCAACTATATGCACCAAAAGAAGTGCCCATACATTTACATAAAGCAAGCAAAAAAAAAAAAAAAAAAAAAAAAAGGCACAACAACATAAGAAAACACAATATTAATGTTTATAAGTTGAAAGTAACAATCCTTAAAACAAGCCAATACTAGGTAGCATTATTATTAGCCATCAAAGCTGGAAGGCTAGGTTCCGCAACTGTAATGGCCCCAGTTGCTATCCTCCGCGTTAGATCCTCTGCACCAACCCTCATCACATCCCTCCTCATACCAATATCAGCAGCATAACGACTAGCACAATACACAGTGACGGCAGTCGCTGCCATCCCATACACGTTTGTTGTCACAAGCCTAAGTGGCGTTGACAAGACGGCTGCAAGAGGACCACCAATGATCGACACTGCCTGCCCACTTTGACCCATTGTCCTTTGATCAACAACAAGAAGACCTGTCTTGCAGTAGATTGCAAAATCTTCACAGTTATTTTTGAATATGTTATAGCAACCAAACCCATTGTTTAGAAGGTAATTTGCTCGGTGGACAACGGCTTCAGGTGGGTCCGAGACTGCAAGAGTGCAGGTCCCACCACGTGCCTTTGCTAGAAACACAGCTGGGCTGGTTGAGTACTCGAACCGATAGAGGACCCCACCAGCAAGGAAGCAGTTAAGACATGAGGAAACGACTCCATTGGTGTCATCAGTGTGGGTGCAGGTGGGGCAAGGGATTTGAGACCGGCGAGGCCCTGAGCTAACCAAGAGGACGTCTAGAACGGTTCCAGTCCCAACCTCTTGACCACGTCTAGTGAAATGGACAACTTTATTATCACCGACATAGATTCCTGTTCACAGCATACAATATGAACATTGTTAGATATTAAATAACACGGACATGTCTTCATACTAGCTTGCATAACGTTATTATGTTATATTCACCACATAGGCTCCATTGGTATATGGTTTTAAACCGAGTAAGTGATATTCGGTAATAAAATTAAATCAGATATCTGGCTTAAGTTACGTGCTTCAGGAGATGATGTTAAAATTTGCTTTAATTCTTGGAAGTCTAGCAATCAGGTGTTTTGAGTGCTTGAGGGTGAATTTATCGGCTTCTGTTCTTAAATTATCAACTTCGTTAGAATCTAGAGAAAGATATGAAACCATTACCCATAACTGATAAACTGACCACTATGTAAAACTGATCAACAACTTGTGAATCACATTCAGTAATTCACACAAATTTCAAAAAACAGTCCATAGCATGAGTATCACACAGCAAGATGGACATAGCATGACTGTTTCAAGTAATATGAACACGGTGATGAACCAAAGAAAATTTTCTATGCAGCATAACCAAAAAAGCATGTACTTAACCAGTTAACCAGCCACCTTGGTCTTGAAAGCCCCCCCACCAACATATTTTTTATGCAAAATGAGCTTTCTGCAGTCCTAAGAACAAGTTTGAATATAAACCGAAGTACTGGACAATTCATGCACATACTTCAAGTATGCAATAAACCAAGTAGATCAAAACTGAGTATTTGACAATGCAGTCAAAGTGAATGTTACATTAGCACACTAACTATAGATATAAGTAAGTAGCAATCAGAATGAAAAGATGTTTAGGCTCTTCCATTGAAATGCTTGAATCCTATCTCTCAAATAGAAAGCCTGTACTCAGTAACATGCCCAAAATGAATAGTTTGCGTACAGAGCAAAGCTCTCGTTAAAGCAATTAAAGTCTCTACTCTATAACGTATATTTTCCGTAAAACTGTTGCTCATATAAGTGAATTTATGAGCAATTAAAGTCTCTACTCTATAACCATAATATGTTTGAACATTTAATGTAAGCCAGTGACTCTTAAATTTCAAATTTGCAATGTGATAAACGTATATTTTAGCACATGTGGATCACAATCTTAAAAGAAGCATGCACAGTAGTCTCCCATGGCTCTATTTCTTTCAACTGTCCGTACAATATATTCGCTGTTATTATTCTCGATCCAAATAGGCCTTAAGTGATAAGCAACACTCCTATTCACTCCAAAGTCTATTAAATATACAGATATCCACACAGATGCATTGATCCAAAAGAGCCTCAATCTATCGTAAGCATTAGAAAAACCTACTTGAATTTTTGAGCCCAAATGTTGGGTACTTCAATTAAGGTATATAAACATAAAGCCTGTTACGTCACGTTAGTAATCAATAAGTAGCAACACAAAAAAGAACATCTGTCTAAGATGTTACCTTAAATTACCTAGATACTTACTCAACTGGGAAGCCTGTATTAAGTTACGTGCCCTAAATGAAAACACTTCCCATTGGTTAGGGACCAAAGTTATCACTACCGCAATGAAACTCTTCACTATGCAGTTCTCCGTATATTTTCCATCGGCTGCTACCCATGTATATATATATATATATATATATATATATATTTATGACTATATACAACTTAATTGGCTCCCAATTTGAATATGTCTTTCGCTTGGTTAAGTACAAACATGTTAGTGATGGCTATTTGCAACGTGATAACTTACCAAATGTAGATCACAAACAAAAGGGAAGCACAAAATCGACAAGGGTTCGATTACTTTTAGCTTTCTCGATCCAATTGGTCTAAACAACACCCCTAATCACTAGAAAGTCTAACAAAACACATATATCGATATACAGATTCACTGATCCATAAGAGCTCAAATCATTTTAAGCACAACACTATTTAAATACTTTAGCATAGATGTTAAAACACTTGGATTCACATAAGCAACAAACTAACCTCATAATCTTCAATGTGTCTCCAAAACTCAACTATTGTAACTTTATGGTTATAAAACTAGTCATTTAAAATTTTTGAAATCTTATACTCCGTCCGTCCCATATTTATTGTCCACGTTTCCATTTTGGGTTGTCCCAAATTAATTATCCACTTCCAAAAACAGGTAAGGAATTTAGTTTGAGTTTACCATATTTTCCTTACTTGAAATTATTACTACAAACATTAAATAAGTTCTAAATTAATCATTTAACGGAAAAACTATCATTTTGCAAAAAGTAAAAAAGAGAAAGATGTTTTTCTCAAACTTCGTGTTTTTTTTGTTTACGGACAATTATTTTGGGACGGAGGGAGTAGTAACACCAGCAACAAAGTAACCACGTAATCGATAGTAATAAACCCTAATTTCAAAAAATATCAAATAAATTCAATAACCCAAACAACAATTATTAGTTAAAAAAAGAAAAGGAAACTACCGTGATGGGCGTAAATATAAGCAGTACGCCATGAATATATATGATCCCCTGGTTTCAAACTCCCTCTATCCAGCCTATAATAATTCCATTAAAAAAAATCAAAATTACAAATTTATCCAACAGACTTTTATATTTATAAAAAAGATTAAAACATTACCTGTTTGAGAGCAACCCCATTGATTAATTTTCTTCTTCTTCTTCTGTTGATGATCAAGATAGAACCCCCTTTAAGTTATTTTTTTCAGAAGTAACGCAACGGTTTTGATTTTAAGAGACTTATTTTTATTTATTAAATGACGCTTTTGTCCCTCTACTCGTTTCCTTAACGATTAAGGATTTGCCGACGCCATGTAGGCGGGCACGTGTCGTTTGTTTTCTTAATGGGCTTTGTTCAATGTTTGGTATGTAATGGGCTGTTCAAATCCAAACCTATTGTATAAGTTTGATTTATTTTAAAACTTTTATAAGATTTTTCACTCGATTATTTAAAGTTTTGTTCAAATTATACATTGACATTTTTTTTGTCATTTCATAATTATAAATTTCAACTCTAACTCTAACTCTAACTAATTTCGTCAAACATATAATTACAAACCTTTAGTGCTCAATTAAAATATTTGACAACCAATAAAAAAATATAGACTATTAATTTAACATGCAATGAGTAATACGAACTCATGTTCTAAAAAAATTCAATTAGTTTTTTTATATTATTTTATTATTTTGTTATGTTTGGTACGAGCACGTCAGCTCATCATTGTCAACATTTGGTGTGGATAAAAGTCAATATTTCTACTTACATGCTAAATTATTCTCAAACCACTATACCAACACCACCAAATTTTTGTGT